>OY294047.1:6148592-6783412 GCA_958510825.1 Brachypterus glaber | reverse complement strand
ATATTTGCATTTTTTATCACGTTTATTGTGTCTGGGGGCGGCATTGGGGGCGATACAACATCCAAACAAATTTGTCCTGAAGAGGACGAGTGACCGCACCTACTTTGAGTGATCGCACGAAATTGCCCCATATTTGCATTTTTTATCACGTTTATTTGGGGGTGGCATTGGGGGCGGTACAACATCCGAAATGAATTTGTCCTGAAGAGGACGAGTGACCACACCTACCCTGAGTGACCGCACCAAATAGTCCCATATTTGCAAAATTTGTTGGGTGTGAGGGCGGCGCTGGGGGCGGTATTTTGACTCAAAGTATTCTATTCAGTAGAGCACATGTATCCGCACCTACCCTGAGTGACCGCACTCAATTGATTTGATATTCACCAAATAATAATTTTTTTAAATTATTTTGAGTGTGATCATCAAATTAGGTAGACCCTATTCTAAGTGGGTGAAAGAGGGAGGTTAACTTAGACTTATACGCGTACGGGGGGTGATGGGGAGACGAGGGGGAATGTAAAATTTATTATAAAATTTTATTATCACTAGGTGAGTATGCAACCTAATTTTAGTTTTAAATTATCTTGTGGGGGTAAAAAATGGATTTTTGAAATTTTAGTGGTGGGGGGTTGGGGGCTAAGTTTTATACAAAATTGTAATGTTAGCCGAGTTAAGCAAGTTTTGCAAATTTTACCCTTCTAGTTAGTTTCTAAGTGGTCGAAAAAGCCTTTGGCAGATTTGCAATAAACAAATAAATAAATAAATAAACAAACATTGCAAGTTAAATAACAGGTTGTAAAAGCACTAACAGTTACTTTCAGCAACCTCTAAAACTCCAATATACAAAACGGGGCTGGACTCATTCTTATCTTCGAGCTGAGCGTGATGCTTATTTTTCAAGGTCATTTGTGAGCGTTGGGTGAAAGATACACAAAGACCTAATAGGATAATTTTATGTAGAATTTAATGGAGAATATAATTAGTTCTTTAACATTTTCTCGTTGGAGTAACGGTTTACCAGATAAACGCAGAAAAGCGGCAGGAAGTCACGTTTGGGGGTGGTTTTTTTCAGCAAAAGGGGATGAAGCTCCCCCCGGGAAGGTGGGAACTCTTCGGATCTGTATTTGGGTTCCTACTGGGAGTTCACAACCGAAATTTCAAAACTTTATAAATTATTTCTTCTATTCGTGGTTTTTTCGTCTAAATTGGTTCGACTAATCCACTAAAAATGTCTTACCTCAATATCACGATCTCCAATTAAAATTTAATACAAATTAGCTAAGTTGATCTGGCAACACTGTTCTCTCATACATACACTTTGGGTGTGTAATTAGCACAAGTTATCGTGGTGTGACAATAGCACATTTTATCATATACAGATGGGAGTGACAAGTACGTCAATTATAATGGGAGTCACTTTGACATTAAACATCTATATATATATATATATATATATATATATATATATATATATATATATATATGTATGTTATGACAAGGGTTCCAAATTACTGAACCATACTCAAGCTTGGATCTTACAAATGCATTATACAGATGTGTTAATGTGTTAATTTCTCTAGAATTTCGAAAGATAAATCCAAGAACTTTAATTATATCAAAATTTACAGTTCTTCGTCCTACCCTATCCCTAGTTAATTCTTTCATTTCTCTAAAGTGTTTACAACCTACACTCTTATTTGTGAGCAGTGTTCCATTCTAGGCCTGCCCACCAATCTTTTTCTCTTAGCTTGCTCTCTAGAATATCTTTCGGTAAGGTTTTCTTTCTGGGTTCCCCACTATTTTTCCGTCTCCTAACTAGTCTTCCACAATTTCGTTTCGTTTTTTAATCTATTTATAACACCACGTTTTGAATTACTTTTTCCTGTGTCTTCTAAGTTATTATTATACTATTCATAGCGCCTTTGCTAAAATAGTATTATACGGTAGTCTCAAATTTCCCAAAATCAACAAAAAACGTCATTAACAAAAAATTATTGGATACAAATGGGTTTTATATAAAAATAAGAAACTTTGAAAATGTCCGTCTGTCCGTCTGTCCATCTGTCCGATGTCACGTTTTTAGTAGACACGATAACTCAAGAACGAATAATCCGATCGACTCCAAATTTTCAGGAAAAATCAAGTTCTATGAGGGGAAGTTCCCTATTGTTTTTAAAAGTAATTTGCCCAAAACCAAAAAAAGTTATAAGGGATAAAACTTAAAAAAAAAATAAAAAACTATAATTTACAAAAAAAAATCAAGTTTTTCGCAAAAATAAAATTAATAAAAAATCTAAAAATTTTGAAGTTGAACTATTCATTTGATTGAAAAATGTTTCTTACAAAAGTTGCAGAAAATTTCATGCTCTTTAATTTTTGTAATAGCTATTTTTAACCTAGGTGGCGCTGGAAAGAATTCTCGAAAAACTGGTTTTCGGTACCATTTATCCAATATGGCGGCGCGAGCGGCAGTCGCTCAAGGTAGAAAACTCGGAATATTAATCAGGACACCAAACTGTACAAATCTACTAAATTAGAACTCTCCTGTATCTTTTGCAGCGAAAGCCCCCTTATGAGTTCAGTGCCTTGCCTAAGAATAATGGTTGGTTTAAGGTTCGAATTAACTACGCTGTAAAAGATGGATTTACCTCCATGTTTTACATAAAAGAGTAATATTAAGAATTAATTATAAAACTCATATAATTTAAACCGAAGTTTTTACTAATTTATATCAAATTGAACTAAATCTTTAAATGTATCCTTTAAATTTACGACGACGACGTTATTATTATGAAACTCGACAAAATTTTACAATTTCTTTTAGCATTCTGTTACCGAAAGCCGGTAATTAAATTGCAGAAAATATTTTTTCTACGAATGCTGTAGATGATTGATGTAAGCAAATACACACACTTTTCAAACACAGAATTAATCCATTCTAGCTCTAGATATGGTATGGATATTCCGTATGAGCACATTTAGTTTTTCTTAATATTTGACCAGTTTTTTATCAATTTAGTTCAAAAAATTAAGACTAATCTATTGTTAAATATTTAAACCTGATATATGTCACAACAATCTGACATAACCTTCAATTTTTGCATTATAATTTGTAAATATTTGCTAAAATTAAATAAAAACCTTTTTAAGTACTGATTTGATAAAATTATTAAATAACATTAATTGCTTTATTTAAAAATATGTGTTTTGTTGCATTTACAATGTCGAGCCACAAAAAACATTGTTTTTAACCTTGTCCGCAGTTTAAAGCCATACAGTGTTTCATATTTGCAGTCGAAGAAAAAGTATAGTCTACAACACGTATCGAATAGTCATTCCGCTCTCGCAAGATCGCCATACTCGCCTGTCAGCTCGTATGACAAACTTTGCGCTCGCGCGGAATATTGTCTATTCCATACTAGTTATAGAATATACTATAACATTGTAGAAAAATTAACGTGTATCACAGTGCGCATGCTTAGTGATTTAGTATAATATCTTTAAACACTAAACACACACACAATGGAGTAATGATTTATTTAATTTCCTATGATCCTCTATGAAAATGACATTTAGCACACTATTTTGTTCTTTAGAAAACGCCTCACATCGCACTCGTTTGATATCATCACCCTAGTATGGTATTTATGTATGGAGGTTTGGCTAATTTTATTTAGATATTTACCTCGTAGATTCTACTAATTTTATTCACCTTGTTTTATAAACCATTTTCCACCTTTCACCACAGCCTTTTATATCTTTTAAGTATTTTAATCCAAATATTTCTGTTTTTCAAGTCAAAAATAGAAACTATAGTTACTATAACGTTAGTATTTTGACCATTACTGTCTAGTCTTGACAGATCTTATAAAAAATACTTATTTTTTTATTTAGTTACCTTACATTACATCGGGGACGTATGATCACCCTACTGTATATCATACAGTTCATAAACTCAAAATACAAATTTCCCGTTTTAAAAATAATGTTCTGTGCTAGCATACCAAGGCGTCCTTTACTTGAAATAAAAATACCAGCCTAGGCTTTAAAAACAGAGAAACTACCTTTTTTATTTTCATGAAATATTTTTGAATTTTGAAAGCGATTCTAATTAAACAATTAAAAATATAAAGGCTATGTGTTTTGTTGCATTTACAATGTCGAGCCACAAAAAACATCGTTTTTAACCTTGTCCGCAGTTTAAAGCCATACAGTGTTTCATATTTGCAGTCGAAGAAAAAGTATAGTCTACAACACGTATCGAATAGTCATTCCGCTCTCGCAAGATCGCCATACTCGCCTGTCAGCTCATATGACAAACTTTGCGCTCGCGCGGAATATTGTCTATTCCATACTAGTTATAGAATATACTATAACATTGTAGAAAAATTAACGTGTATCACAGTGCGCATGCTTAGTGATTTATTATAATATCTTTAAACACTAAACACACACACACAATGGAGTAATGATTTATTTAATTTCCTATGATCCTCTATGAAAATGACATTTAGCACACTATTTTGTTCTTTAGAAAACGCCTCACATCGCACTCGTTTGATATCATCACCCTAGTGTGATATTTATGTATGGAGGTTTGGCTAATTTTATTTAGATATTTACCTCGTAGATTCTACTAATTTTATTCACCTTGTTTTATAAACCATTTTCCACCTTTCACCACAGCCTTTTATATCTTTTAAGTATTTTAATCCAAATATTTCTGTTTTTCAAGTCAAAAATAGAAACTATAGTTACTATAACGTTAGTATTTTGACCATTACTGTCTAGTCTTGACAGATCTTATAAAAAATACTTATTTTTTTATTTAGTTACCTTACATTACATCGGGGACGTATGATCACCCTACTGTATATCATACAGTTCATAAACTCAAAATAGAAATTTAGCATACCAAGGCGTCCTTTACTTGAAATAAAAATACCAGCCTAGGCTTTAAAAACAGAGAAACTACCTTTTTTATTTTCATGAAATATTTTTGAATTTTGAAAGCGATTCTAATTAAACAATTAAAAATATAAAGGCTACAATTAATGACCTGGTCAAGTTCAAAAGACTGTATTTAAATTGCCTACCCGGTTCAATGGCAATTTAAAGCCTGTCATAATCATGCCTTAAAGTTATATTAGACCTAAAATCTTGTTTCCAATACAATTAGTCTCAAAAGAAAATAATTTGAAATTATAATGAGCAACAAAATATTTTTGTTATTTTAAATTAATTGAAATAATTAAAAAAAACAGCTGGCAGCAAAATACTGTTCGATGGAAATATACACGGTAAGACTCAATGGAGATTTCTCCCGTTAGATTAAACAGGGACAAAAGTTCTACCCAAAAAGGATAGAAGACATACATACACTCCCACTTCCACCCAACCAAACAAATTCTGTATTTGTTCTTTGTTGAACAAATACAATATTTACTTGGCCGGGCGAAAAGTGTAAAGAAATTACTGGCGCCATCTAAGTTTTAGTAGAATTATCTTATTCTACAGATTCACATTAGCTATATTTGTTCATGCCGCTCACTGCTACACCTTCCGGCCAGCCAAATACTGTATTTGTTGTGTGAAAAACAAATACAGTATTTGTTTGGTTGGCTGGAAAGTGTAGCACAAATGAGATAGAGATAGGGTAGATGTCTTTTGTTTCATAATTCTAGTTGTAGAGACTTCCATTAAAATTAGGTTCCGTTTATAAATTATGTTTTATAGATAGGGGTTGGGGGTATTCTACACTCAATAATATGAAAAAAATCCCATGAAGATTGGTCCGGAAATAAGCCCAGCGGGAGCTACGCGCTTCCCAAGGGTCCTAAAATAGGGTTTTGAATTATTAATTCTGAACTCTACACACCATAGTGTGTACACTGATATGTTGTCTTTGTAGTATTATTTGACCTTAAGCTTTTACTAGATAACTAAAATAACTTTTTAAAAGGTGCTTTTAAAAGAGTATAAATACAGTATACGTCGGTTTCATTAAAGTAATTATTTTCATGATAACTTAAAAACGCTCCAAGAGATGGCTTTTTACCTCAACTTTTTGACTATTCTTGTAAAAATGATACTGGATTAAATGGAAGTAAAACTTTTATCTGTGTACTTACTATTAAAAAAATTAGGTTACAAGTAAAAGCATTATTAAATTACATATAAAAACATTGTTTTGCGAGCAGCAGGTTTTTATAAATCACATTAACCCTGAAAACATTGTTTTAACCAGACCTAGAAAAGTTAAACCAAAACAAATAGAAGAATTATATATGGCAAACTTAAACAATCCCGTATTTCTAAAGTGTTTTATCTTACACTACAAAAAAAAAGATTTTATTAATATTTATTTTTATTTATGCTTTCTCATATGTAGTTATTTTTGTACCTTGTAATGGATAATAATTATTATTATTTTTTATATATTTTTGGCTAGTCTGACGATAATAATCGAAACTGGTAACTAACCTAAATTATTAATAAAGTCGTCATTTACTACTAAACTAAAAGTTTGATTTTATTAAAATAATATCTTTTTATGTGTAATATACCGAATCTGGAGGTGTATTTGCAGGACTATTTTTTGAACCAAATTTAAATCTTCAAAAGTAATTTGAATAAATAATTAATAATAATTAATTTGATGTTAATTTATTTTGACACAATAAATTCATGTTTGACATTTCTTATTTTTGGAATAAAAAAGATCTAAATTCGTTAAATTTTATTAATATTGAATGAAAGTTAGCTAATAAGACATAAGAGTTGCCTTAATTTTGCATTTTAGTTGATATTTTGTTATAATATTACATTATCAAGCTTGTTATATCAAAGAACTAGAAAACTGGTACATATTCGATTTTCTGGAATATATTCGAGACGAATATATCCCGTCGTTATGGTAATGTCTTTTTTTCTGTTGGTTTAAACCGATATTATGATAATTGAAAAAAATTATGGACCTCAATATTCTTAATTTTCGCAATTGGCCAATTGGGTACAATTGTTTGTCTTCTTAAATTTTATTATATTAAACAAATTTAAGTAATTTAAATAAGTTTTTGCAGTTATAAATTTTAAGCATTACTGCCCTGATAAAGTAAAGGGCAGTAAGTGACATATATTCAATATACTTTTACACACAGATCTGTGGCCACGCAAAATATGTGAAGAATGTGTGTGCAAGGGAGAGGCCTGTTGTAGGCACGCATGCCTTATAACGCTTGTGACGGAAAGAAGACACATGATACCTACCCGTTTGGTCGGAGACTTTAACCAAATTTTATTATCGAAACTATAACATACTAGTATGAAGAACAGCATACTACACACATTTTATTAGTTAACTACAACAAACAATGACGTCACACTTACTATTCTTAGTAACCATGTACCCCTAGGTGGTTTGCTCGCATAGTAAATATTTCTATCCTTTTCTATTATATTCCTGTTCTTTCCGAATCATATCTTTTTGACGAAGAAGAGGTTAGTGTTTTTGTGGAAGCCGAACTTATGTACAAGATTGTTTTGCCACTTTTGCAAGAATCTCAGCAAGAGTGAATTCTATTGATATTATTTTAAACAATCGTCAGATATAATTCATAGATAATATAGATACGATAAACGACTTAAATAAAAGTAAGTAATTTATAAGCTTTATGCAAAAATGTTCTTGCAAAGTTAGGACAAGTCTAATCTTTTTCTTGTAGACCTCATTTTTGGTTCTCATTTTCAAATATCGCAAAATAAACAACTCAATCAACTTTTTAACCTCGAAAAATGTTTTACTTTTACTTTACCAACTAACTATGACGTCATTTAAATAACACTCCAAACCATACTAGTATGTTATAGTTAAGATAATAAAATTTGGTTTTTGTGTCTTGTGGAGAACTGTAGCAGCGTTTTCAAAATATTACATTAGGGTTGACGTGAAAACGCCGCCATGCGACAATGTCAGTTACTGCCCTTTACTTTAACAGAGCAGATTAGCCTAATAAAACATATTAAAATTAATGTAATTTAAGTTATTTTTACGTGCACTTTTTGTTCAGTGTATAGAATTTTATGTAAGGTTGACGTTTTCTTTTCAGTAACTTTTTGTCTATTAGTACATGAAAAGAATCTGTCTTCTAATCTAAAAAGAGTGTCTGACGTTTTTTCTTTATATTTTTCATATTAGATAATTACATTGCAGAAGACTTTTCTCGCGAAAAGGGGCCGGGCGAAAAAAAACTAAAAAATAAATTAAAATTTTTTTTTCAAAAAAAATCTTATTTTGAAAAAATAATAAAGAAAAGTTTTCAAAAAAAGAATTTTGTTTTTCTACAAAGAATTGTATTATTATATATTTTTTTGAAGTTGCATTATTATATAATGGAATGCGTAGCATTACATATCTTCACGGCTTGTTTTGTCTTAAAAACTGTTACAATATAAATTAAACAATGTATTGTATAAAAATACCTCATTATTATAACTGATTTGGGCGGAGGTCAAAAAATATTCAAGTAACCTGAAATTTGGTAAGTAAGCATAGTTTTTCAATTGAAACAACATAGAAGGAGTGCATGTGAAAAATTAGAAAAAAGTGTTTTTTTGCAATGCCCTATTGTACAGACAGGTCCAGGCAATGGTGTACAAGAAGGATAAGGTGTTAAAATTAGTACAGTTTGTTTAATATTTACAAAAAATGGTATTTGGGGGTTTTGAGACTCGCTAAAAATGAATTTAATATATAAAGAACTTTCACTTTCGGGTTTAGACCGTGTTAATGGATTTTCACTTTCCGACGTTTCGTCTCTTACTACTAAAACTGGTTTCAGATTAATCCCTGAAGATGTCTCTAGTAGTAAGAGACGAAACGTCGGAAAGTGAAAATCCATTAACACGGTCTAAACCCGAAAGTGAAAGTTCTTTATATCTTAATGGCCGTGAAAGCTTAAAATCTAAAATGAATTTAATATTTAAAAAATTCTATTTGTACCCCTTAATGGGGTAGAACCATACCTTTTTTACATATTTTTTATGAAACCTAAAAAAAATTGGTACCTGGCATTTTTCGTCTCGCTGAAAACGAATTTAATGTTTAAAAAAATCTATCTCCCCCCTTACAACCACCCCTACTTACCTACTTATATTTTTTCAATTAAAGTGATAGAAACACCCATATTTACATTTTTTTAATTAACCTGATAAGTTGTAAATGTTATCAGTGATAAAATTTGGTACATTGGGGTTTAGCAAGTCGCTTAAGACGAATTCAGTATTTAATAAAATCAATGTGCCTCCCGGAACGAATTTCACGTAACAACTTCATCCGCGAATTTCTTGTACACCGTTGCCTGGCCCTGTCTGTATAGTGGTGTTGGATAAAATTAGCTTTATCACTTTGTCTCTATTTGCGTGGAATCTCACATATTGCTATAGTCAATCATTTCCCAAAACTCTTTTAATATTTTCTTTTGAAATTGCTTTTTCGCCTTTCAGCTATTTAATTTCGATATTGTCGATATAGAAAATAAAGACAGTACCTATACAGGGTTATTCAGAAATAAGTTCGAGAAATTTAAGAGGTGATTTTACGTTAAAAAATATAAAAAAAAGTTCCTATAAAGGTTGGTCCGGAAATGAGCCCTAAGGGAGCTGCGACCCTCCTAAGGATACATCTAAAAAGTAGTTTTTATTTAATATCTCTGGAACCCTATAAACAACAGTAATGCGTTTTTGCACAGGCCTTAACATTGATAAAGGCTATCATTTCATGTAATTTTCATTTAGTAATATTAACCAGAGACGTGCAAAATGGGAGGGCGATATTGTCGATATAGAAAATAAAGACAGTACCTATACAGGGTTAGTCAGAAATAAGTTCGAGAAATTTAAGAGGTGATTTTACGTTAAAAAATATAAAAAAAGTTCCTATAAAGGTTGGTCCGGAAATGAGCCCTAAGGGAGCTGCGACCCTCCTAAGGATACATCTAAAAAGTAGTTTTTATTTAATATCTCTGGAACCCTATAAACAACAGTAATGCGTTTTTGCACAAGCCTTAACATTGATAAAGGCTATCATTTCATGTAATTTTCATTTAGTAATATTAACCAGAGACGTGCAAAATGGGAGGGCGATGTCACTTTTTTGCCCCAAACTTTTTTATCTGTACATTTCTTAATAAAATATTAATTTTTAATTAAAAATACATAAAAAAGGTACTCTTTATGTAACACCGTAGAGCCAACCGTTTTCGAGAAAATTGCAATGAAAATTGTAATGAAAATTGTGTGTGAAGATTTTGTAATTGTTTTGTGTTTAATAAACTGTTTTATATATTCTTTAATAATTTTGCATAAAATGCATATTTTTTGTTGCATTGTGGTAAAATCCAAATATAATATTTTTAGGGAATTTTCTTTTTGGGTTGGTATTGAAGACCTAAATTTATGTTGTCTAACGTATTGGACTGCTGTCCATTGAAGGTGAGCACGGAATTTTTGCTAATTAAATAACTTTTTGCTTTTTTAGTTTGTATTTAATTTAAAATTTTGAATTATTGGTTCATACAGCATTTTGGAAAATGTCACTGATAAATCTACATAAAAGAACCTTCAGGAATGACAAAAGTTTACCGTTTAAAAACGCAAAATTTACCCGCTGACTGTGTATTTTAACTCTTTCTCTTTCTTTTAAGTATTTACTTCAATTTTTTTTGTTTAAACCACAAACACGCATATTGTTTTGTTGCTTTTGTTATAAAATAATATACCTTCATGTTATGTTTTTAATATACCTAGGTATAATTTTATATTATTATTATTTTACAAAATGGTCTATTATGAAACAAATGCTTATAATTAAATTTACAAAAATTTATTAAAAAAAAATAAATGTACATTGTACATACGATAAATATTAACTTAAATTCAATACACACACCCTTTATAATAATTATGAACAGATCTCGGGAAAAAGAGAGCTGTTCTTTCGTTCATGAGCTTAGCATAAATTCAACACTGATAAGAAGTGACAGCTAATAGCTCACAATTGCCCGGGCTGTGATTAAGAGTATTATTACATGTTAATACAAAATTTAATAACGCTTTTTCAAAAGTGTTTGGATGCTCTCTTATTTTGTATATTCCATAAAACACGCAAGAGATAAACAAAACGTTTTGCATTACGTACATCATGTGAAGCTTTTATGTAAAGTATTTTATGAATGGTTGTCCTTTGAGAAAACAAATGTTGAAACGTATTCTGAACATCTTAGCACGAAGGAAAGCTTACATTACTAAGCAGGGGTGGTTTGAGAGGGGTAATCGGAGAATTTTGGACTCATTTTACAGAACAATTGTTTGTAAAAATCTTTTATTGAATGACACTAACCAAGAAAAGTGGCTTATTCCTTATTTTTGTTTCTCCTAAATCCGCGACTGACTGGCTCGGTTTTTCATAAGGAACAAAAATTTGATTTATTTTTTTCCGGAGCGAAATTATAATGATAGTAATTATATACCAAGGTAGAGAAGACTTTTTTTATAGCCGAGCATATTAAATTTAAGAGTGCGAGGCTATAATAGTCTTCTCTACCGTAGTTTATATATTGGCATGGCAAAGAACGGGTGGTAGATTACCTACGCCAACGTCCATTTAGAACTGCAGTTCAAGCCAGAGAGGACACAAATTTTCCTGGTTCTATCCGAACTGTAAGAAAACGCATTAAAGAGTCAGAAATTAAAAATGCCTCGGCTAGTAATAAGTCTTTCCTAAGTGAAAACCACGAAATAAATAGGGTGCAATATGCTTTAGAATATCTACCTCGGGATGAAATTTGGGATAATGTAGTATTTTCTGATGAAACGACTTTTCAATCAACCCATATTGGCACTGTGCGTGTATATAGACCAACAGGTGCACGATACGATCCAAGGTTTTACATTTTAAGAATGTTTCTGGATAAAAAGTTGTTAAGTCGAGCACTATTTTGGTTCCGTCAAGGTATGCCAAACATGTATTCGTTGAATATGGACATCAACAAGAACTTATAACGGTATCTTCCGAAAACCATCATCTGCTGCGATTTTACTGTTGACGGTTATGAATAGGTTTAATCTAATTTAGACTAGTTTTTACCAACATTTATTTCTAGTAAGGACAGAAACTTTAATTTAAAAAAAAATTATAAAAATATTAGTTAATAAGTGTTAAATTAATGCTTACATAGATTTATGTAGGGGAGAGTGTGTATGTTTCGACCAGTGGGAGGATTTAACCATTTGATTTTATTTAAAAACTATTTAAATTTTGCGAGCTTCCAGTAGTGCCAACTAATAAGTTTAGTGGCTATAGTGCCTAGTTAAAGTTTGGTCAAATTCGGAAAGGTCTAAGAAAAATTACGAAATAATCATTTTTTTGTCAAAATCAGGTAAGGTTTTGGTTCTACATTTTTTTATTGTAATTTTTCGTGTTGTAAAATCTATTCAAAATCGGTTTTATATGATTAAACAAGTGTTTTATTGGCTTCATTTTCATGCACTGAACCTAACCTAATTCGTTTATTTTACCGGGTGTCATCATATTATTTAAAATATGAGCATATAGGGATGATTCGACCACTGGATGGAACATTCGAAAAATTAAAATAATATTAAAAATCCAATCCGTTCTTTAGTTTTCCAATATACTTTTAATATTGGTTTGTATTTTCAGATTACCTACTACTTACTAGGTAGTTTTGTTTTTTTTTTATATTAGTTAAATAGTTTCTGGTTCCTTTTAATATTAGTCTAATATTATTTGTTCATGTTCTAGTTATTTTTAATAAAACATTAATAATTTTTGGTTCATTTTAATGTTGGTTCTATATTTTTATAACTATATTAGAACTATATTATAAAGTTTTAATAATAAATTTTAAATATTTTAATAAAATTTATAATTTTATTTACACTGGTTTAATCATCCCCACCATCTGGTTGAAACCTCCTAACCTAGAGGGATGTTTCAACCAAATGTAACTATTTTTATTTCAATTTATAAAACTAATTATTCTTTAAATTAAAACAACTTGTACTATATTATTTAATAGAAAACATATTAAACTATAGATTGGTATAAAAAATTAAATAAAATAATTTATTAAATATTTTATAAAACGATTTAAACATTAAGAGGTCAAACCAGCCCCACTGTCCCTTATGTACTATGAACAATATCTAGGGTCTATTGTAAATATTTAGTTTAGTTTGGCTATAACTGTTATAGTTTACATAGTTTACTCTAAATGACTATACTATATTTGTTTGTTTAGGTATTCGTATTGTTTAGCTTTTTGTTTTACAATTCTCTCTTTATCTAATTACAAATGATAAAAGGATATAGAATTATGTCTTAAACATCAAACTTGTTTTGTAAGCGGATTTAAAATTAGGCATAGGCAAAGATGACTTTTTTATTCGATTGATTCTAAAAGCGACACTTTTTGTTCATGTTTTGCGGGCGAAAAGTTGAACTTTGTGGCCAAAAAGTTTTTTTCGCCCGCTAACTAAAACTTGTTATTTTTAAGCTTTTTAAAAGAACATGCTTTACCTTTACTGTAATATTTATAAAGAAATATGACCTTTTAGTCACTTTTGGTCTTAAACTAACCTTTCCTTTTGACCAGATACAGTTATTATAATCATTTTATACAAAATTTAAAAAATTCCATACAATAACCTCAAAATATATGTCAACTGATTAATCTGTATTCAACCACTAAAATAAATTAAAAACACAAAATTTTAATTGTAAAATCACTTTCAATATTTATAATATTCATAGAACGGTTTCAGAAGTATGATTTTCACAACAGACACATTTTAACAGAAATTAATCACCAAGCTATAGCTGTTTTAATTTGAAAATGAAACCGCAAGCAAAAGAAGCAGCAATTTGTCATGGATAACTAGATAAGTAATAAGACAGTAAAAATAAATATTTTTTGCACTTTAAAATTAAGTATATTTTAATAATTTATTATAATTAGTAACAATCGAATAACAAATATTTTATAATACACTGGCAAAAATTTAAATATATATTTTCCGCAAATAGTAATTTTCAACAACAAAAAGTGCGGAAATTTATTTGCTTGAGGAAAATTGCACTTTTCCTTACGCATTTATTACTTTTTCACAATACTTTTCCACGATGGGCGGAAAATTAACTGTCCAAATGCAAAAAGTGTACAGGAAAGTTTTTGAAACTAAGCTTTTTATCAAGATTGGTAAAATAACATTGTAAAATCGCACTTGTCGCCATTGTGGATTTATTGATACATTTTACAAGGCTAGAATATTAGAAGCTTAAATTTATATTATATTATATTTTTTAAATAATATTATGTATTTATTTTGGTTTTTTACATTTTAGTGTTTAAATTTTAGTACTCGCACAGTGAAATTTTGGTCGAAATTACAACAAGAAAACTTTTTTATGCATTTTTACCTAAGGGATCGTAATAATTAAACTACAAAAAAATGTTTGGGTCAAAAAGTGAAAAACTCAACCATTTCACACGCCCCTGTTTAAAATAAGAACATAAACATAAGATACAATTGAATTGGTGAGATCAAGAAGGGAAAGATTGCACTTTTTGGACGAAATTGGTTTCTATAAAGTTGTTTGTTAATTCCCGAAAGTTGAATCGAGTGCAATCTTTCCCTTCTTGCTCTCACCGGTTTAATTATAGGCCTTATTACGGTTAATACTTGTAAAAACCTATTCCGGAGTTGTTAAATCAAAATGGAAATTTTGGAGCCTATTTTGACTGGGCCCTTAGAAGCCCTTTTTAAACATATATTTATATTTGAGTGTACATTCCTTTTTGACTGCTTGTTACCCGAAACCTAGCTCTGACCTGACACCCTTACGTAGTTTTGCCTTAGTACGGTTGGTTGAATTTACGTGGGTAAGGTAGTTTTCTACAAATTTAGGTAATCCGATTTAATTTGACAGTATGATATTTGACAGAAAAATGTAATAATTTGTTTTTAAAAAATGGTATTTAATTGTTATTTATTAATGTTAATGACGTCTAGTATCAATAGATGTTACATTTCTAGACAGTTTCTTTAGGTAGGTGAACATAACCTAAAAAAAAAAAAAAATTGTATTAATTTTAAGTTTTATCTATTTATTTTTACTATGATATCTTTCTTTCAATATTTATAGAACCTATACGGCCTGAAGATGTCCCACTTGAATTAAGGACGAAACATGTAGCCAAAGCCAAATATAATAATAATAAAAAAATTGTGGAGAAGACTTTGAGAAGTTGTGTTTATTTCCTGAAATATTTTACTCCACTTTGAGAATGGACAATACATTATTTTATATATTTATAAGAACTTTTTTTCATATTTTTTTATGTAAGTAGAACCACTTTTTAAAATTAGCTGCGTTAATTCTGAGATACCCTGTCAAACTAATTTATAAGGATTAGGGAACGTTCAAGTATCACGTAACGCAAATTGTACCAAAATTCATACACTTTATACCCTGGTTCTCGCGTTATTATAGATTTTGAAGATTTTATATTTTGGCTACCCCCCCTAATAGGGGTGTGTTAGGGGGGGGTAGCCAATATGAAATCTCTACAGTCTTGAATAACGCGAGAACCGAGGTATAAAGTGTATGAATTTTGGTACATTTTGCGTTATGTAATAAATGAACGTTCCCTTATCCGGAAAATCTGGATTTTGATTCTACAAAATTAAATCTCTGCACTCCTTTATACCAATAAACAAGGCTTTTTTTTAGATATTATTTAGGGCCACTTGCACCAAATTTTGGTACGGGATTAACTCAGCTAAACCGAGTTTAAGTTAAAAATGCTGCGTTCTGATTGGTCAGCTGTCAATTTAATCCAAGTTTAAAGTTAAAACAGCATTGGTGCAAGTGGCCCTTATAAGATTAAACCGGTTTTAGAAGAATCTTAACGAAGTTTGGCGAAGAACGTGGATTAAACATAAATTTTTAATTGCATTACGTAGACACTACGTTAAAAGTATTATAACAGTTTGGGTTTATGTCTAAAGCAGATTTTACTCTCCCTTATCACATTTACTTTTTTTGATGTTTTAGATTTTTCCGGATGGTTTTCAAGGGTGATTTCCTGCCTTACCTTAAAACTCCGAAGACCTACATAAGGCATAATTTAATTTTTTTTACAGATTAAACATTTTTTAGTACTTTAGTACTTTAGTACTTTCAGGTTCTCCAGAAATAAAGCTATATATATTTTTACATATTTTGATTCAGTTTTAAACTAGATGAAACGTTGCAAGCACCCTATCAAAACATCGGCACTATTGTACACTAGAGCCATCTAGTTTGCAAATTTCAAACTAGGTGTTTTGTTTGATTTTAAATTATGTATCTTTAAAACATTATATTCTAGCAAAAAACTGTATATAACATTTTTTATAGGGCTTAAAAAGAGCTTTTATTTAAAATATAATTTTTTGAAATCAGGTTATAAATATGTGAGATATGCTAAAAAAACCTTTTACTGCTTTAAACGCCAATATCTCGAAAACAATGCGTTTTAGGAAAACGTTGTTTATAACATTTTTTGACCAATTTAAAATTATCTTTTATATAAGTGCTAAATTAACCAAATACAATAATAATTGCCTTAATTATAAACAAAAAACACTAAAAATGTGAGTTTTACCCTATTTTTACCCCCTTACCCCCAATCATTTACCCCCAAAATCTAATCAGCTCTGCGAAGTACTATAAGAAACAATATGCAAAAAACCGCAAGTCGATATCTCATGTAGAAATGGAGTTAGAGAGTTTACACCCAGACAGACAGACGGACGCAAAAATTTTTTTTACTGATTTCTTAGTAGCACTAAGTGCCGATATAATTCTTAGTACAACCATGTGTCATTTGTCAATTTTCGACAGGTCATATAATTTTACATGTTTATCTAGCCTGCTTTGCATTGGCATGTCCAGTGGATATTATCCACTTTATTTTTGGTGTAAATAAATCAACAAAGGACATGACCATCAAAAAGCGACAAGTGTACTCAGAATTGACAATATTCACTGGGTGCGAAAAGTGTTACCAACCAACTAGTAGTTCTAAAGTACAGGCGTCTGTGTCGACCGAGGTTTTGACATAAATGGTGGATTTGCAATTGTTTATAAAATTTTAGGCCTGGTGTTTAATCTTTTATTGTTTTTGATGTATTTTCCTAGTATATACTAATTAATTCATTGGTTCATACCTTTGTGGAACTTTACTTGCACGCATCCTGTCTTATGACGCTTTAATCGTAAAGTTGAGAGCGCGCTAGCCTATCCGTGTATACCTCCTCCTTTCGTCGTAGCTTACTTACCGTGTGTCAAACTATAAGTATGTAAATATATTTAAAATAGTAAAGGACCTATTACCATTCCACATTCCATTCCAAATAATAATATAATTATATTCGTGCTGCAGTACAGTGAACAGAGTCACAAAAAAGCAATCTAAGATTTACCACCTACGTTAGGGGGCTCATACTATACAAGTTTCTTGTATCTGAGAGGCAAATATATAATTCATTCATTAACCTGGCTTTCTCCCTAAGGGAATGATAAATAAAAAATTCGAAATCTCGGTTGAGTTTCTAACTAGTGTACTTGAAATGAGAAAACGTAGATTTTGATTTTTATTGCGTTGCGGTTTTATCAAAACAAAAAATACATCTTTACTATAATAATACATAAAAAATGTATAAATAATTACACTGCCGCACATTAAATTCCGGACACCTAAAAAATTGACATTTTTTAAATTCAAATATTCGAAAACTAATTAATGGATTTGACTAATTCTTTTTTAGTTTTAAAGCTTAAAGATTCTCTACTTTTGTTTGTTTTAAGAATGATTTTTTTCTTTCGTATTAACAGCAACAAATAATGTACAACTATGTTTCTTAACCCATCTTCTAGGACTTGCATGGTACGCCACTGCAACTGTTTAGTAAAGTCTTTCTTATTGCCGCAGTTTTAATGAATATTTTCTTTATTTTTTTACTTTTTTACTTCTGGTTTAGAATATATCAGGATTTTCCTGAAAGTTGTCATTTTTTCAGTCAACTCAAAAAGTACTAAATCAGCAGAGTTTTTTATTTGAAGCTCATGTTTTTTACTTCTTCTTTTTCTACGCTCATGTCTTTTACTTCTTCTTCTATAGTTTCTTCATCCCGGGGCAACTTTTTATTTCCGTCTGACGGAGGCTTTACGGTGATTTCGGAGAACTGCCGCCGGACGGAGTGACCCTATTTTTTCTTCTACTCAATTTTTTTAAACCCAATTTATGTTTTTGATAAACTTGATTAGAAGAAAAACGTAACTCGGTTAAGCTTCAAATTTAAAGCACAGCATCAATCAAATTCATGTAGTACTTTTTAAGTTACTTAACTGAAAAAATGCCAACTTTCAGGAAAATCCTGATATCTCCTAAACCAGAAGTAAAAATGTAAAAAAGTAAATATTCATTAAAACTGCGGTTATAAGAAAGACTTTAATAATTTGATAAACAGTTGCAGTGGCGTACCATGCAAGTCCTAGAAGATGGGGTAAAAAACATAGTTGTGCTTTCTGTGTTGTTGTTAATACAAAAAAAAAAAATTTTAATCATTCTTAAAACAAAAAAAGTAGAGAATGTTTAAGCTTCAAAACAAAAAAAGAATCAGTAAAATCCATTAATTAGTTTTCGAAATATTTTAATTTAAAAAATGTCAATTTATTAGGCGTCCGGAATGTACGGCAGTGTATATAAATAAACAAACGAAATTTATACGTTAGAGACTATTCAATCCGCTAAAGCGCGCTCTTTTAAACACGTAGATTACAACCGATCTGGCAGTTAACCTGTTAACCAGTTAACCTGATTCCCCTATACATATTTGTTAAAAGTAGTATTGCCAACAACGCTTATGTAAATATCAAATGTCAAAGCTGATTTATGTTTGTGTTTTTATTTTAAGTTGTTTAACGTAAATATTTTGTTTCCAAATTATTTTTTACTTGTAAAAAAATGAAATAACAATGAATTTGCTTGTAATAACATTTATGAGCGCTTCATGTATGATTTTGATTTTATTAAAAATTTTCAGCGTTTTAACCTTAAACAAAAGGAAAAAAGTTGATTAAAAAAAATAACGAGTTGATTCTAAAAAAAAAACAGATTTTGGAGCTGCTTATTGTGTATACGCATATGTATATTAGGGTGCCCAGAGTTTTGACTCTTTTTAATATTAAATGTCTTTCCACCAGATTTTTTTATTGAGGTGAGTAGTTTACCATCCTATTTTTTCAGAATTAAAAAAAATAGAGGTGGCCGTTAATTGTAATAAAAATCATTTTTCCAGATTTAATTTTTTTGAGGGCAAATTATAGTACATCCAGTCATGCGTGATAGTCAGGAATGCGGCCCGTTTTACACAACAAAGCGCTTGAAAATCTGCATGCATGGAGATAAAGAAGATTGCATAGATCGTAGTGTATCAAAAATTTAACAGATGTCGGTACTGTCTTCCTGCATATTCTACCTAAGGGCCTATCCAGAGACAACAAGCATAGTACATAAGAATGCGATGCCGTGATTGGCTTGATGTGTCGTCATGTATCTTGTAAGCCAATCACGGTATCGCATTCTTATGTATTATGCTTATGCGAGCTTCTGGATAGGCATAAGTTATCATTGTAACCTAACAATTTGACGTTTTGCTTGTTTTCAATATAATTTGCGTTTTTACTATATGGAAATATGTATAATATGTGATTGTATGAAGAATAAACCAAAAAGAACCTTTTCAATAGTTTTGACTACCATTGTGATAAAATGTAAACAAATATCTCAATATGTTATAATCTAAAAGGTACGTGTTGTTAACCATGTGGTCTAAAAATCGCGGGACTTTTTAAACTACTGTCACGCATGACTGTATGGACCATAGAAATAAATAAAATGGGTTTTTGCATGCACTCTAATAGTGAACATTGTCAAACTTTTGAACATAATTAAAAAAGATCCAATGCACTGTGAACATAAAGAATTTTTATTTTATACTTCTCTAATCATATTAATTCAATACAATTAAAAAGTAACAAAAACTCATTAATAGTAATTATATACCAAGATAGAGAAGACATTTTTTATAGCCGACCGTATTAAATCCCGAGTTGCGTTTAAGAGTGCGAGGCTATAATAGTCTTCTCTACCATAGTTTATATATTAGTTTTTTCACTACTAGCACTATTTAACTATTTTTATTCAAATAATAAAATAAATTATTAACAGAAATTATATTTCTTGAAATTTTCATAAAAACAAGTAGCCTTGATCAATGACATTTGCTCAAATAATTACATCAAACTGACGTTTAAAAATTTAGTTTTTTTTATTTAATTTTTTTCATGATATTTAGCTAATTATTGATTGTATTAATTGGTAATAATTATAACTAATTATATTTAATAAATAAAAAGTTATTTAAAGCAATTTTCTTGGGTTTAATCAGTAAAAATTGCACAAAGAACTGAAAAATCTAAAGTGACAGAAATCAATTGTTTATAAAATTCACTCCTACTAGGAGAGAAAAAATTATTATTGCTTTAGGTAAAGAAAATTGATTTCACAGTCTGTAAGCATGATAAATAATGGCTAGTAGTGAAAAATAATATTTAATATAGTCACTGTTGATGTCTAAAAATCGTAAATTTCTTTAAAGGAAGCAAGTTTAGTTCGTAAAGTATAAATCAAGCTATAAATTAAAAAGGATATTTAAAATTTATAAGAATTTTTATAAAGTTCTCTGTAATATATCGCACTATTTAATGAACTTTTAGCTTGCACTATACAGACTTGTTAATTGCAACATAAATATGAACTGTAAAGATATTTGTTGCCTTTTATTTCATAGGATACTCTCAGTGCCGGCTTTTGTATGAATAAAGTGAACTCCCTGCTTCAGGGCGCGTGCTCAGAGGGGCGTTTTAATTTATCAAGAAATTACGAATTTTGTTTTTCAACATTTTAGTATTTAATTTTTCGTCCTAAAACCGTGAAATTTCACCTTCAAACGGATTTTTCTCGAAAACGGTTAATCCTACAGTATTACAACAAGGGCACCTTTTTATGTATTTTGACCTGAGGAATCATATTCCAAAAATAAAAAAACAAAAAAGTTACAGAGAAAAAGTTTGGGACAAAAAACTGATAAGCCCCCCCCCCGTTTCGCACACCCCTGATTAAAATAAATAAATCAAAATAACATACGAAGATTGGCCTTATAAAGATTAGTTCACGTGCAAAATCTCGTTGCTATATCGTAAAGGGTTCCTGGGTTATTAAACAAAAACCGAATTTTTTAGCCACTTTCAAGGGGCTTAGTTCCGTTATGACACATTTTTAGACATATGTTTATAGGAACTGTTTTCATATTTTCCTATGTAGAATCGCCCCTTAATACATTCGCGACGAAGGTGTTTTCGGTAAAACTCAACTATAAAATTGTTTGTATTTTATTAACGAATGCGAAAACTCTGGTACGCCGATGTATATACATTATATGTATAGTCTTAAATCCAATATCGTAAGTATAACTGACAAGCAGTGGATTCAAAGATGCATATAAACTAAATTAAACCGTGTACCACCGGTGGCCACGTCGTCGGGAACGTGTTAAAATTAATGACCCTATCCCTCCCGATCGGTACTTATCGATCACCAATTTGTAAACATAACCTACTGCTGTCATAATTAGGCTAGTAAACACGTCAAATTACCCGATCGTGCAAAATAGTTTCTGCTTTCGCGAATTTGCTGAGCAAATTCCAAGCTTAAGCAGAAATAAGGAATTTTGCGCTCGTAATACCAACAACATTTTTTCTACGATCTAAAATAAATAATAAATAAATTTCAGATAAGTTACCCTACAAGGTCGCAGCACTTGAGTACACTTTTCTGCAAATCTGTTGGTGTAAAAGTAAAATTCTAATCACAGTAACTCTCCATAATTCCTTCGTAACAACAAATATATAGCACACAAATATTTAGCATACGAAATTGAGATTTGAATCAAAATAAATAATAATTTCATATTAAAAAAATGGCGGACCAACATCTCGTCGCATATAACTGACAGATGTTTTACGATTGACATGCCGGTTGCCTACACTGTACGCGCGAAAAAAATCTCTTTTCTGCTTGCTACGACGAGCGGAAAAGTAAAATACTAAGAAATAGGTTATTTTGAAGTCTGAAAACTTCATTTGTTTTTTTAGAAATGCTAACTTTTCTATTAGATCGTAGAAAAAAGTATTTTGGGAGTCAAAGGGATAACACTGCTCTATTAAGAGCTGCGAAGAGTATAGGTAGAGAAAAGTTTTGCGAAAGCATTCATAAATCTGTGGGACGACAAGTGGTCTGGAATACATTCCGCTATAATGTCTGAAAGCCACTATGCTATGTTTAATAAACACCTGCACCCTGAAAAACAAACAAAACAAAACTTCTGCAATCTACAATTTAAATAATTACTATTAGTATTTCCAGGGTAACTCCACATAAAATTAAACTTTTTTTTAGTTTTTGTAGCCCCCTACCCCACATGGCTACAGATCTGTGGACTCGTTAGGTCGTAGAGTGTACGCAAGAAAAATTGCTTGTACGTATTTTGTACAAATTAAGTAAGTAGTAATAAAACTTTTGTCAGTGTCATTTACTTATTTATTTTATATATACTCGGCGCATTATCTATCTGAGTAACAAATTGGATCAAGGAAGCTATGATTAGTGGTTTAAAAATGACTTTTAGTAATATTTTTGTAGCCCATTGTGCTTTTGATAATTTTTAACATTTAGGTTAAATTGACTGTCATTTTACGTCTTACAAATAATAACAAAATCTGTTTAAAAAGTAAAACTTTGTTCAAAATTATAATAAAAGTAAATTTTTATTCATAAAGTGCTATTATAAACTTAAATTTAACATTACCTGAATAAAATTACGGACCAGTATTATTTTAACCAAAAAATTCTCGGTTATAATGTTTACTTCAAAAATTTATAGAGCACTGCATTAAATTACTTCATTTAAACAAAATGTTTATAGATTGATGCTTTAGTTTTCTTTTTATGCACTTTTCTTGTTATTTCTTCTTGCTAAAGCAAATTATTTGGATTTTTTTATAAATGTCAAAATAAAGTCTTGATTGACAATAAATTTTAAACAAGATGAAAACCTTACATAAGGAACTAAATATATTCTGCCAACCAAATAACAAGAAACAAATGACCATCAACTCAGATAGATATTGTGCGGAGTTTAGTTATTATATTATTCACAGGGCCTGCGCTAGAATAATATTATACGGTAGTTTCTAATTTTCAAAAAAAATTAAAAATCGTCCTAGTCAAAAAATTCTTGATATAAAGAGTGACCGCAAAAAAAAGAGGTTTTTAGCCTGTTTTTCAAACACCTGTAACTTCGATTGAAATTGATAAAATGTAACGTATAAGTGCTCAAAATTTTTGTCTGGTCATGAAAGCAAAACGTTACGTTTAAACTTTTAACAGCATTAAAGAAAACTAAATTAAATTATTTTTTATTTCTGGAGTTCCCTATAGTCTGTTTCATCAAGCAAGAGAGTAAATTAAAAATCGCAGAGTTTTGAATAGTATATGTTTGTTTATGTTTTATAAAATAAACTACGCAGTATATTTGCACATCCAATATTCGAATCTGTTTTGAAAATATTCACTGTGCGATTTTTAATTTACTCTCTTGCTTGATGAAGCAGACCATAATTTTAAAATTATTCTTAATTAATATATTATGTTGTAACTATACCGACTAGTTCCAAATTCCTACAAAATCGAAATTTAACTTTTTGCTAGTGTATTACAGTACTTTTTATTCGATTGTTACTAATTATAATAAATTATTAAAATATACTTAATTTTAAATTGCAAAAAGTATTTCTTTTTAGTGTCTTATTAAGTACTTATCTATCATAGTTATCCATGAAAAATTGAATCGTTTCTTTTGCGTGCGGTTTCATTTTCAAATTAAAGAAGCTATAGCTTGCAGATTAATTTCTGTTAAAATGTGTCTGTTATGAAAATAGTAATACTTTTGAACCGTTCTATGAATATTATAAATATTGAAATTGATTTTACAATTGAAATTTTGTGTTTTTAATTTATTTTAGTGGATGAATACAGATTCATCAGTTAACATATATTTTAAGGTTATATTATAGAAGAAATTTTAATTTTGTATGAAATGATTATAATAACTGTATCTGGTCAAAAAGAACAGTTAGTTCAAGACCAAAAGCTTAAAAATAACAAGTCTTAGTTAGCGGGCAAAAAAAACTTTTTGGTCCTAGGGCCACAAAGTTCAACTTTTCGCCCGTAAAACATGAACAAAAAGTGTCTCTTTTAGAATCAATCAAATAAAAATAAATATAAAGAAGGTATACTTTTTAGGGACTAAAGTCGATTTTATTTACTTAAAAAAATATAAAATTAAACTAACTTGCGCATTTCCAGTTGAATCTTCTTAACCTTTATTAAATAAGGCAACTACATTTAGACGAAATTCTATTTGTATACACAACATGTTTAATATTCCAAAGGAGTATTTCATAGAAAGAAAATTTCCAGAACTTAAAGGAAGAAGTTTTAGAGTGAGTGAAGTTTAACGTAAATACAAAAAATAGCCAACTTAAACTTTACACAAGTAGAAAGTTTGTCAAATATTATTTAACTTTTTAGTCTACACAGACTACACTATTATAATACAAATTTTTGTTTAGTAACAACATAAAATAAACTGAAAATGGTACGGTTCCATCGTACTTACTTTCTCGCGAAAATTTGCCAATAAGTTTTCGGATTTTAATTATTGGATAATCGAATTAGCTGACTAGTAAGTTACTTATTACATAACATCATTTTATATTCGTATAATTTATGTTTTAATTGTTAAGGATATCCATAACAATAGTCGCTAACACAGTTAGTGTCAGAAATGTCAAAGAGCCGTAGCTCCCTTAGGACTCATTTCCGGACCAACCTTTATTGAACTTTTTTTCATATTTTTTAACGTAGAATCACCTTTTAAATTTCTCGAACTTATTTCCGAATAACCCTGTATATTTTGTTATGGAACTTAGCTGTCGATATAATATGCCAAATTTCAGACCCTGTATAATAGGAGAATTCTAAGGGGTGCGTTCGATGGCTATAAGAGATTAATTTAATTATATGTTCCTTAAAATAGCCCTTGTTTAATTCTATAGGAAATATATCACTAAGCTTTCTCCATAATTACCTCGTAATTAGTTCCTGCAGCCGGAGATTTAAAAAGATAAAACTTTAATTATTTAAAGTCTAAAAATATGAAAAATCATATCTCATGAATCTTATCATGTTGTTAAAACTTCATAAATTAATAGTATATTATTGAATGAGCGTATAATAATTGCTTCTAATCAGTGAGGGTGAATTTTGGGACACGAGCCTAAAGGCGAGTGACCTAATCACCCGAATGATTAATAGCTATTATAGGCGAGTAAAATACTTTATCCGTGGCCATTTTAAAGTTTAAACGGTTAATTTTTACAGACCCGTGTTTAATAGTCCTATTAATCACGACTGTGGATAAACTCAATTATAGACTTGTAGTCCAGTCAAATAACGAGAAATTCCTATGTTAAGTTGCAATAAATGAACACGGGCTGATATTTTAAAGGGTAGTAGTGAATAGTAACAGAACACTCCTGTTAGTTTTTTACCGGGTGATTTGCGTAAGGGGTGTCCGCTATTTTGAATTTTAGGGGTGAGTGCGGTTATCTCGCTAAAATTCAAGATAGTGGACACCCCTTACGCAAATCACCCGGTGAAAAACTAACAGGATTGTTCTGTTACCATCCACTACTACCCTTTAAAATATCAGCCAGTGTACATTTATTGCAATTTACATTTATTATTTAATACTATATTTATTTAATAAAACTATTTTTGCAACGATATTGCTAGCGCGAAAAAAAAAACAATTGATTATACTAAATTATGTCAAAATTAAAAAAGAAAAAATGTATCTCGGAAATAAAAGCTAGTAGTGGTAACTTTTATTTAGGCACTTGTATCTAGTTTTGGGTGTATATTAACTGACATAAATTTGTTTTGGGTAGCTTTGATATTAACTCCAGAAAATAACTGATCTGTCTTAGCTGGGACACGCGGTATATGAAATTGCTTTAAACATTTTTTTCTTTTTTGAATTATTTATTTTTTAATAATTTTAACTTGCGATTAATAATAATAATAAAGTTTATTAGTTCCAATCGATCAATTTACATTGATATAGGACAAGTCAAAAACAAAAGAAAAAAAAAATTACAAATTAAAAATTGTATGACAAAAACTCCTCAACCGAGTAAAATCAAAATATTTTTAATAGTTTTCATATACAAATTATTTCTCAAATCTTTTATCTGCCTAGGTAGTTTATTGTAGAGGAAAGGAAGCAAATATGGGCTACCCATTTTATTTTTTCTTGTAAAAAAATAAATAAAAGTTTAGTTCCAATACCAAACTTACCCAACGATAGCTATATTAATTAGTCACAACCTGTTATAAATTCATATTGATTTATACAAATAATGAATTCATTATATCGTAAATAGTGAGAAGGTGCACTTTTGTGTCGATTTGAAATTGGCCCTAAATATGGGCTGCCCCCAAAATTGTGTAATAAATATTAGATTTGAAGTGGCAATCAATCTTATTGGTCGCAATAAGTTAAAAGTATAAAAGTTATATCTAAAATGAAATAATAAATCAAATAACTCCTAATATAGAACGTGGTATATTAAACATTTTTAAAGCTTTGAAGGTACCGATCTCGTACTGCCTCATCGCTATTATAGCGCGTTCCATATCGCCCTCGTTCCATTTTCTTCTATTCTTGGCTGTTGCTGATCTTTTCTTGGCCTCCTAGAAAAATTCTAGGCTTAAATACATAGTTCTATATAGCCCATAATAGAAATACAGGGATGGCCCATATTGCAAAAATACTCAGTGTATACAACAAAAGAGGTTATGGCTAAAACTCAGTAATTAGAAGAAAACTAATAAGCACACATCAAAGCCCGATTATGTGGCTTTAATTTGTTGCAGAAATGGTTTTGAAAACGTTGTTATCTATCAGGTAACGGAATTTATAAACTTACCTAAAAAAGTTCTGTGGCTTGCTGAAAAGGACGGAAAATAAAAATAAATTCTCAAACGTCAACGAATGTATGAATTAATTAATGAATCTTTACTGTGGAAGTTTAAATGCGCCATTTACGATTTGCGATAGTCGAATGCAGAGAATTGCATCGGATAGCTGAGAAACCCACCTAGCCCATATTACAAGACCTAGACCACATTTGCTACCCTTCCTCTATAAAACCGCGCCAAAGCAGAAGGGATTATTTTTTTGTAATTCCAGTCTATGAATGGGATATTCAATATTCGAAACTCGATTGAGTATTTAAAAAAGTGCAATATATTATCCGCTGTGAATGGTATAAAATGAAATGCGTAGCATTACATATCTTCGCGACTTGTTAATATACATATTATGAGTAATTTCCCGCAGAAATCTTTTAATGTTATCTCACTGTCCGACATGTATGTAAAAGTATGTACATAATTTTGTTTTAATTAATCACAGTACATTTAATCACTTAATGCCATGCAATATTAAAATATTTTTAGAAATTATGTCATTTTAATACTACACAGAGAAAAAATATCTAAAAATTAATGCCAACATTATATAAATTTTCGGAACAAAATTTGTATAAAGTTTGATATTAAATCGTAAAATTACAGAATAAATTGTGAATTTTTTTAAAATAAATTATGCTAAGAAAATAAAAATAAATGCAAATATTTTAGAACTTTGCATAATTCAAAATCAATTATGTATCATTTACATCTATGTATAGTATAGTTTATATAAAAAGTCTGTTAAAATTTATGAAAATTTAAAAATATCTAAAAATTAATGCCAACCTTATATAAATTTTCGGAACAAAATTTGTATAAAGTTTGATATTAAATCGTAAAATTACAGAATAAATTGTGAATTTTTTTTAAATAAATTATACTCAGAAAATAAAAATAAATGCAAATATTTTAGAACTTTGCATAATTCAAAATCAATTATGTATCATTTACATCTATGTATAGTATAGTTTATATAAAAAGTCTGTTAAAATTTATGAAAATTTAAAAAATATCTAAAAATTAATGCCAACCTTATATAAATTTTCGGAACAAAATTTGTATAAAGTTTGATATTAAATCGTAAAATTACAGAATAAATTGTGAATTTTTTTTAAATAAATTATGCTCAGAAAATAAAAATAAATGCAAATATTTTAGAACTTTGCATAATTCAAAATCAATAATGTATTATTTACATCTATGTATAGTATAGTTTATATAAAAAGTCTGTTAAAATTTATGAAAATTTAAAAAATATCTAAAAATTAATGCCAACCTTATATAAATTTTCGGAACAAAATTTGTATAAAGTTTGATATTAAATCGTAAAATTACAGAATAAATTGTGAATTTTTTTTAAATAAATTATGCTCAGAAAATAAAAATAAATGCAAATATTTTAGAACTTTGCATAATTCAAAATCAATAATGTATTATTTACATCTATGTATAGTATAGTTTATATAAAAAGTCTGTTAAAATTTATGAAAATTTAAAAAATATCTAAAAATTAATGCCAACCTTATATAAATTTTCGGAACAAAATTTGTATAAAGTTTGATATTAAATCGTAAAATTACAGAATAAATTGTGAATTTTTTTTAAATAAATTATGCTCAGAAAATAAAAATAAATGCAAATATTTTAGAACTTTGCATAATTCAAAATCAATAATGTATTATTTACATCTATGTATAGTATAGTTTATATAAAAAGTCTGTTAAAATTTATGAAAATTTAAAAAATATCTAAAAATTAATGCCAACCTTATATAAATTTTCGGAACAAAATTTGTATAAAGTTTGATATTAAATCGTAAAATTACAGAATAAATTGTGAATTTTTTTTAAATAAATTATGCTCAGAAAATAAAAATAAATGCAAATATTTTAGAACTTTGCATAATTCAAAATCAATTATGTATCATTTACATTTATGTATAGTATAGTTTATAATATAATTTGCGAAAAATTTAATTTAACATACTTTCACATAACTTCTTTTGGTAATTTTATTGCTAACGTAAACTTCTGTAAAATGTTTACAAAATATATTATGTAAAGTCTGTTAAAATTTATGAAAATTTATTGCAGAAATTTTATTTTACATAATTTAAGTAATAAAAAAGCTTTATATTATGCCCTGAAAAAATTACATTACTTAATATCCATTTTTATATTATTAGTCCTCTGTATAAAGATTATTAACTTTTGAAAGTTAGAAAATTCGATTGTGTTGGAAGCAGATATGTATCAAAATCAAAATGGATCATTTTAGTAGTAGTAGTAAAAGGTGGGTAGGCTCCGACGCCTGACAAGTAGGCCCAATGGCCCTTTTTGTCTGCCCCAAGATTACCTACCCAACCTGCTGCCTATCCTCCCTCTTCCTGAATCTGCCAGACATTCTGATGAAGTTCATAACACCTGACCAGGCTAGGAGGCTCATCTCTTCCTTCGCTAGTGTTACCACTCCGAAGACGTCTTGTCTGAGCCTGCCCAGAGCCTCACACTCCCCTATAAAGTGGTAGGGCGTTTCCTCGTCCATCCCACACCCAGAGCAGGTCGGATCGTTTACCGTCCGCATGAGGCTTAGGTGTCGCATAAGCCCACAGTGGCCTGTAAGGACCCCTGTAAGGAGGCTTATGGTTGCTCGGCCCCTTCCTAGTAGCCTAGCTTTGCTTGGCCTGGTCAGGAATTCCTTTGCCTGCCTGCACTCGGTCCAGTGTTCCTTAAGCTGACTTTCCACCCAAGCGTTGAGGGCAGTCTTCACTTGTTTCCTTGTGATACCGAGAATTGGTACAGGACCCAGGCAGGGCTTTCCGGCACCCAGTCTGGCAAGTTCATCCGCCCTCTCGTTGCCTGGAATACCGCAGTGACCTGGTACCCACACAAGGTGAACTCTTTTTGTTCTTGCTAGCTCATCCAGCTCGCCAGCGCACTCCTGCACCAGAGCGGATCTTGTTGCGGGTGCGCTAAGAGCTTTTAAAGCTGCCTGGCTATCCGAGCAGAAGTATACATCTGTCTCGTTGCCTGAACGTACTGCCTCACACCCTGCCGCCTCCTGATCATTTTACCTTACACCAAAAAAAAAAAAAAGAAATTTGTTAACTTTGAGCCGATGACCGGTTTTATTTTATTGATGCTTAAAATTCGTTGCCTTCATTATTAAATTTGTTGCATTAACGAAATTTCGTTTATTTGTTACATGTTTGTTTAACCACGTACTATTTTACTTAATTAAGCATCCCCTAAGTCTAGGACTTGTGTGGGCTAGTAGTAGAGGGAACCACCGACTTATACTGACTTTCGAACCAGTTTTTATAGGAAGTGTCCGCTTCACTTACCCCTTCGCCAAATTTCAATTATTAATTAACTGAAAAAGGAAAATCGGCGCCAGTGAGAATCGAACTCACGCTAGTTGGCTAGTAGACTTTGTACAGATGCGGTAGACTACTACACCAATCCTCCCATGAAAAATAAATCATGAATAAATGAATAAATAAAAAAATAAATGAATTTAAAACTGTTTTGTCATAAAATTCAAGTCAATAAATTCAAGTTTTTGATAAGTGACATATTTGAAGTTAGCTACAAGAGCTTTCCCGACCAAGGGAGAGAAAAGAGGTGTTTTTAACTTTTGGAGAAGTTGCAGTTAATAATAATTCATTTTCCAACTTTTATGTTTATATGTAATTATCCAATTACTAAATGGTTGTGAATAAAATAAAAATCGGTAAATAATACCAAAATTTTGATTAGTAATAATACACAGAAAAGTAAAAAAAAAAAGAATCCGATTATTTTCTCAGTACGTATACTGTTATTAGTCAAGACCCTCTCGCCTAGTAAGTTTTTTACATAAAAAACAAACCGTTTATTTTTTTTAAATAATAAAGAGGGTTACGTAATGCTAAATCAGTATCCCCCTTCCATCCTCGTAACACATCGTAACGCTAAGGGAATAGGTGCCAAAAAGTTGGTATTGATTTCTAAATTTTTGCTTATAATTTCTATATCTTTTTGTCAGTGTTTCCTTAAAAAAAATAATTCAAATATTAAAGAGAATGTTTTTATCTAAATTGAGTTCTATAATAATACTTGAGAGCAAATCTTAAGATGGTATCTAAAACTTTGTGAGTTGCAAAGCTTTAGGTGTTTTGGTAAATGATTAATAATTATAATTATAATGTATTGTTATCATAATACTCTTTACTTTTTAAAGAAGATGAGTAATTTGGACCCAAATTATTGTGTATGACTATGAAAATACCATAATTTGAATGTAATAAATTTAGGGTTATTTGTGATAAACACTCGAAAATGAAGCAAATAAAAACTTTATTGCATTACATAATCATGCCAACGCTTCACCTAATATTCAGGCTTCTTCAGGGCTAAATTATTAAATATGCATTAAAACAAACAAATTAGGTGAAACGTTGGCATGATTATGTAATGCAATAAAGTTTTTAGTTGCGTCATTTCCGAGTGTTTGTCACAAATAACCCTAAATAAATTTCAAGAGGCATCCTGTAGAAAATATTATTATTAATGTAATAAATGTAATGTATATGACTTTTTATAGGTTCTATAGTCTGATGACATAAGCATACAAAGAAGCCAAATCCAGAACCTAGCGGTTTGTTAATAACTTATTTATTTATGAGTTTATACCATGATAAAGTGCTCATTAAACACTGTTCAATACCTTTAAAATCTTATTAAAATGTCTCTTAATTTAAATGTACTTTACGACATATAAAAAATACCGCCGGGAGAAAATAACACAAGCCCACAAAATTTTTTTTTTGTGAGTCTAGGATTCCAATATGATATTCCTATGTATTTTTTTCCGCTGAAACCGAAGCCGTAACCCGTTTAACCCCTACACGTCAGGATTTTGACATAACCTCAAAAAACACCCGAAAAACTACTGAAATCGCTAATATCATCTACTCCATACCACTTTCACCCCCTTCATCCAAATTCGTAATTTCGTAACCCCATAATCCCCTCACCTCGAAATACCATTACTCCATAACCTCATAACCCCGTAACCTCATTAAGTAGAAAAAAATGGTTCGGGAAAACAGAACAATTACGTGACATTTTCTTGTAGAATATAGTTATGAATAAGTAACTGTATAAACCTAAAATCCCATCACACCTCCTAACCCCTTCACTCCGTAACCCCATATATTATAACCTCGTAACCCCATCATCCTATTCTGTGGAGAAATCCGGTTCTCAAAATCATAAGAGTTTTGTGAGTGAAGTCATGAGTCAAGGTCTACTTCATTATTTTTTTAACCGGACTTCTCCACAGAATAGGATAACGGGATTAAGGGGATATAGTATATGGGGTTACGAAGTGAAGGGGTTTTGAGGTTATGGTGTTGAGGGATTTTGGGGTTATAGAGTTACTTACCTATGACTATGTTCCACAAAAAAAAACTGAAGAATGTTTTCTGTTTTCCCAAACTAGATTTTTCTACTTAATGAGGTTACTGGGTTTGGAGGTTATGCGGCTATGGTATTATGAGGTTATGGGATTATGGATTTCTGGGGTTTTAGAATTAGCAATTTGGGAACAGGTGGTGACAGTGGTATGGCATAGATGATTTTAACGGTTTCAGTAGTTTTTCGGGTGTTTTTTGAGGTTATGTCAAAATCCTGACGGGTAGGGGTTAAACGGGTTGCGGATTCAGTTTCAGCGCGAAAAAATACATAGGAAAATCATATTGGAATCCAAGACTCAGAAAAAAAGTTTTTTTTGTGGGCCTGTGTTATTTTTTTTATTTATTTCATGCTAATATACATTCCAGTATTTACATTTGTCAAAAAGAAAATATAGTAAAAAAATATGGATAAAGTTCTAAATGTTACATAAAAATGTGTACAAATAATAAAACAAAAAACGAAGTAATACAAAATACAGTTAATAAATAAAAACAAGTACAAATTTTAAAATTAAGTAAAAGGTTTGTCTAAAAATTCTTTAAATGTGTAGAATGAGTGTTCCAATAAATGTGTTCTTATTTTATTTTTAAAGTTTCGAAAGTTTAATTCTTTTACATGCAAAGGAACTTTATTGTAGAATTTGGGGCCATAATATGTAAGGGAATTTTTGGATGCTAAAGTACGATGATAATCTAATCTTATGTCTTTCATTTGGCGTGTGTTATATTCATGTATATTATGTTGCGGATTATACTGATTTTCATGTTTTTTGGAAAAGCATAAGCATTCAAAAATATACAGAGAAGGGGCGGTTAATATATTCAAAGTTTTAAAAGTTTCTTTGACATCATCATTATACCCTTTATTGGTCAAGATTCTAATAGCTTTCCTTTGTTTACTTAAAATATCATCAATGTGGCAGGTATGTCCCCAAACAAGAATACCATACCTATATATGCTTTCAAATAGGGAATAATACGTTATAAGAAGGACGTTTTTGGAAACAATTTCGACCAAGTTTCTCAAAACAAACAGGGAAGAGGACAACTTTTTACAGATATACGTAACGTGTTCGGTCCAGTTTAATTTAGGATCCATAATGAGCCCTAGTAATTTAACTGGGTCTACTGAAGCATGTGGTCTCAGACTAAAAGTTATTATTTGGGTTTTATCTTTGTTAATTGTTAGTTTATTTGCCACGAACCAATCAAAGGACCTCGACTGCGCTTCCAGAACTCTATAGTTTAAAAGGGTTAGATTTATACTTTTAAGTAAAAATGTTGTGTCGTCCGCAAATAGAACGGTTTCTTCTACTGTTTCAATGTGTTCTTCCAATGTGTGTAATAAAGTAAGTAAACGTTTATTAGCAAATTGCTATTTTTACATTCTAAAATAATGGTACATAAAATAATTACATAAATATAAAAAATTATAATTTAACTTATGATATAACATTTCTTTTTATATAAGCAGCTAATAAATGTTTAAACTTGTTGTAGTTATCACAGTTTTATAACATCACAGGTAGTTCATTGTAGTATATTATGCCTTTACAGAAAAAAGTATTATATATTTTTGTTGATGAAGGTGTTTATACATAAAAATCGTTTCTTCGTCTTGTATTATGTTCGTGTACTTCGTTTACAAAAGTAAGTTTATTGTGTAAATAATTTGGAGCCATTTGATTTTTAATTTTGTAAACCATATCCAAAGCCTTATACCTTATTCTTTGTTTAACAGACATGAAGTTTAGAACATCTAACATAGTTTTTATTGGAGTGTGTATACTACATACTAATAGAATTCTCATGGCCTTATTTTGAATCTTTTGAAATTCTTCAGTGGTTGTTTTATTCATAGTGAGAAAAATGGTAGAGCAAAATTCTAAATGAGGACTTATTATAGATTTATACAATAAAACTTTAGTTGACATACACATGCTGCGTGATATTCTTCTTAAAAAAAAACTTTTTGAGACATTTTTTTCATTATATAGTTAAAGTGGCTTTCAAAACTTAAGTTTTCATCTAAAATTACACCCAGATATTTAATTTCATTTACCCTGTCCAAAATTTTATTATTTATGTAAACATTTAAGTTAGTTAAGTCTTTACCGTTTAAAATATGTTTTTTGCCGAATATAATGTATTTAGATTTTTTTATGTTTAAACTTAAACTGTTATTACACAACCACTTAAAAATTTTTTCCAGATCACTATTTAGTTTTTGAAACAAATCTTTAATGTCCGTTCCCGAAATATAAATCATAGTATCATCTGCAAACATTTTGATTTTACAGTGAGTTAGGTAACTTACGATGTCGTTTATGTAAAGAGCAAAAACGTCAGGTCCCAGAACCGTCCCTTGCGGCACACCATATTTGGTAAACAGCTCTTCACTTACGCTATTTTTAAATTTAACTTTTTGTTTTCTTTCACTTAAATAGTCTTCGAACCACTTTATCACCGCATTACTAACACCCATTTTTTTCAGTTTTTTTATAAAAAGTTTCCTATTTATGGTTTCGAAAGCACGTTTAAAGTCTAAAAATACTGCAAGAGTTATTTCGTTTTCATCTATAGACTTTATCCACTCACTACAGCAGTCCAAAATTACCGACTCACATGAGTGGAATCTTCTAAAGCCAGATTGGTTTGGAACAATTAAATTGTTTTTATCACAGAACTGTTTTAACTGGTCCTTTACTTCTGTTTCTAAAATTTTTTCATATAGGGGCACCATGTTTATTGGACGATGTTCCTCACTTAACTTGGAGTTTGTTACCTTAGGTAAAAGAAAAATGGTCACTAGCTCTCCCACTATCAAGAATATACTTCTGAATACGTTGCAATTAAGTAACTGTATAGATTGTTTTGTTTTAATTAAACAATAAGAAAGAGATAATATAGACATAATGGATATTACAAAAGGAGTCCTTAATGGAACATCTTTTAAAATTACACTATACACACTTAATAAATGAATGAATAAAGATGCTGTGTCGCATTTATGAGAAAAATAATTAATCAACTTTTAAGACAAAACAGGTAATAAATCTTTAACTACCGTCCACCGGGGTAAAGTAGATCACCAAAAATTTCTAGCCCAGGCTCGAAGCTAATGTGTACCTACTCGACCTGCGTGAGAAAATTTTGGTGAATGAAACTTTGCTTCACATTACCCTTCATTATTCACTTAACCCCAAATAAGCTTTCGGCTTGTGCTAGGGACTCTCCATTAATTTTGAAAAAAAATAAATTATTCGAATTTTGACATTTTGTATTTCACATAAATTTCCAAACATCTTCTTCCGCCCGCTCCACCTCCATTTCTACAGATTCACATCTTCGTTATATATCTTCCCAACCATCATTCCAAAAATAAATCTGCTTCTTACATTAATTTTTGATTTAAAAAAAAATACATAGAAAATTGACTGACATTAAATGTCATTAATAATAAACCTTTACTACTGGTTTTCGGAAAATATTTTTTGCGTACACGATAACTCAAGAACCCATTATCCGATCGACTTTTTTCAGGAAAAATCAAGTTCTACGAGGGGAAGATCCCTATTGTGTTTTAAAGTAATCCCCCCGAAAACAAAAACGTTAAGAAGGGTTAAACTTTTTAAAAAAATTAAAAAACTATAATTTTCAAAAAAAAAATTCAATTTTTTTTTCTTTTTTCAAGAAAAGATCTTTAAAAAAATGTTATTTTTTTTATTTTATTTTTTGAAGTATTTGTGAAAATACAATAATATTGCATAGTACTAGCACCAATTACATTACATGTTCGTTTAATCTCGTACTATCCTACTAAATTAAGCATCCCCTAAGTCCAGGACTTGTGTGGGCTAGTAGTAGAGGGAACCACTGGCTTATACTGACTTTTAAACCAGTTTAGGGAGTGTCTGTTTCACTTCTCGCCTTCGCCAAATTTCAATTATTAATTATCTGAAAAAGGTAAATCGGCGCCAGTGCGAATCGAACTCGCGCTAGTAGGCTTATTAAGGATACGCGCTAGCCACTACCCTATGCCTCCCATAAATAAATATTATTATTGTATATTATACTGTTTACTGTGAATAATATATAATGGAATGCGTAGCATTACACATCTTGACGGTTTGTATAGAGATTAGTTTCTTGATAAAAAAAAACATTATGGGATATCAACGCCTTCACCAAAATGGCAAAATATTTTTGTAAAATAAAATAATTAAAACGTGGGAGTTTTCAGAAAGATGGAATATTTCCTATAAGATCCTAGATACGTTTTCATTCCTTTATCTAAAAATAGATAAAATATATATTTGCTTTATAAATAAATTGCTTTATTTTGGCCTAAGCCTTTCATCTTTGAGTTTGAACTTGTACTTTTTGTCAAGATATAATTTATTCTGTTTAAATTTAAAATTAAATTATATATTTTTAAAGAATGAGAAAAAAACATAAAAATTTCCTTTAATAAATAAGGCCCGAAAATGTAAAAGAAATTTAACGTTAGAATAACGTTTTTCTAATGTTAGAAAACTGTATAAAAGTACGTTATAAAATATATGCAAATGTCCCGCTTTTTAACGTTAGATTTTTAAGTTAGAAATACGTTATAAGTACGTTTAATTTATAACTTTCGGAGGGGGCGTGGCCAACTAGGAAATGTCTACCTGCATCATAAAATGGCAGCTGGAGACAAATTTATTCATATAAATAAATCTTAATATATTTTAGAAATCATAATATTTTTAAACATAATTTTGTTACATTTTTTTATAAAATAGCCATCTTTTTAGGTGGCCCTAAATATTTTTCGTGTAATATGTTGTTATACTTCGATAAATACGTTTACCTCTCAGAAAAACTTTATATTTAGTTAGTTAATATTTATTTATACATTCAGAATCTTAAAATATTCAAAAAAATATTCAAATATTCAATTCTAGTACAGCGTTGCCAGACTTACTATAATGTTGACTTTTGGGGGATATTTTTTTAAATTTATTATAGAAATAATAAATAATTATCAAACCTAGGCACATAGCTGTCTGAAATGAGTATTTTCTACTATAGCTTACGATTAATAATGAAAATTAAAAAAAATATTTAAAGTTAGAATAAGGTTAGAATTTGATTAGGAAACTAACGTTAGATTTATGTATTTTATAACGTTTTTGCCAAACGTTAGTTTTTAAGGTTAGATTTATATATTTTATAACGTTTTTGTCAAACGTTAGTTTTTAAGGTTAGATTTATATATTTTAAAACGTTTTTGTATAACGTTTGAGACTAAACATAAAAATGTTATGTTAAGTTAGATTTATGTACTTTTCTACCAGGGTGGGGCTAATTGTCGCACTTTTTTCTAAAAGTCAGTTTTTTCCTTTTACATCTAATTATACCTCAAAGTCCATTCTGTTTTTACTTTACACTATGATATTTCAAACGCTTTGATATATTGACTTTAAATTTGGGACACAAATAATCTGCCTAAAAAAAATCTTTAATACAGATTTTAAGTCTCATGTTAATGTTTTTCTGAAATAGTTTAGTTTAACGTCAAACCGGAGAGGACTTGGTTGCATAATTAGACTATAGGTGTTTATATCCACCTAGATGTAAATATACTTCCACTAAAATACATCCCTGTTGTCAAATTTACCCATTTGGTGTGATAATATATATACACTGCCGCACATTAAATTCCGGACACCTAAAAAATTGACATTTTTTAAATTCAAATATTTTGAAAACTAATTAATGGATTTGACTGATACTTTTTTTGTTTTAAAGCTTAAACATTCTCTACTTTTGTTTGTTTTAAGGATGTTTAAATTTTTTTTTCGTGTTAACTACAACAAATAATGTTGTACAACTATTTTTTTTATCCCATCTTCTAGGATTTGCATGGTACGCCACTGCAATTGTTTATCAAATTATTAAAGTCTTTCTTATTGCCGCAGTTTTATTGGATATATATTTTTTTTTATTTTTTTACATTTTTACTTCTGGTTTAGGAGATATCAGGATTTTCCTGAAAGTTGTATTTTTTTCAGTTAACTTAAAAAGTACTACATGAATTTGATTGATGCTGTACTTTAAATTTGAAGCTTAACCGAGTTACGTTTTTCTTCTAATCAAGTTTATCAAAAACATAAATTGGGTTTGAAAAAATATTGTCACTCCGTCCGGCGGCACTTCTTACTTGAGTGGCATTGCAAGAAGAATGGGCACAAATACCCCAACAGAATATTCCCCCCCTAATTCAAAGCATGCCACGTCGTTTGAGGGTGGCTATTAGAGCTCGTGGTGGTAATACTAATTATTAATTTTGTTTTGTGTTAGTTTGTTATTGTGTTATTTTATTGTTTTAAGTTTTCATAAAAACGTTCATTTAAAATTTTTGCGCTTTTTATTATTTTTTTTTTGTTAAGGGATATTTTTGTTTCATTTTTTTAAGTGTCAACATAAAATTTCACTTAGTTAAGATTTTCAAGGTGTCCGTTTTTTTTTCTGGATTAGGAGATATCAGCATTTTCCTGGAAGTTGTCATTTTTTCAGTTAACTCAAAAAGTACTAAATCAGCAGAGTTTTTTATTTGAAGCTCATATTTTTCACTTCTTCTTCTACAGTTTCTTCATCCCGGGGCAATTTTCTATTGCCGTCTGACGGAGGGTTAACGGTGATTTCGCAGAACTGCCGCCGGACGGAGTGACCCTATTTTTTCTTCTACTCAAGTTTTTCAAACCCAATTTATGTTTTTGATAAACTTGATTAGAAGAAAAACGTAACTCGGTTAAGCTTCAAATTTAAAGCACAGCATCAATCAAATTCATGTAGTACTTTTTAAGTTAACTGAAAAAATTACAACTTTCAGGAAAATCCTGATGTCTCCTAAACCAGAAGTAAAAATGTAATAAAATAAAAAATAAAATATTTATTAAAACTGCGGCAATAAGAAAGACTTTATTAATTTGATAAACAGTTGCAGTGGCGTACCATGCAAGTCGTAGAAGATGGGGTAAAAAACATAGTTGTACATTATTTCGACACTCCCAAGCAACAAGGATGTAACTTAAGTTAGACCCATTTTGAGTTATACTCATAGGTAAACGCCTTGAAAAAAGACACACATGGTGGTACTACTCAGGTTTCTCCACAGTCCACTTTAAGCAAAAGTTTACTTAAAATCACTAAAGTAAGAAATTCTAAACTTGAATATTATCAGAAACAAACAGTAAATAAACAATAAATACTTAAACAGTTAAATAGAGAATTTTATAAGCTTTCAAATGATGTATCACATGACTTCCTTTTCCACTTCAATCATTTACCCACCCTTAAATAACAAAAAAAATATTTTAGAAATTTAGCTGTCGTGAAAAATGACAATATATGAGTTACGGCTTTGTTGCTTGGGGGTATCGATTTGTTGCTGTTAATACGAAAAAAATATTAATCATTCTTAAAACAAACAAAAGTACAGAATGTTTAAGCTTCAAAACAAAAAAAGAATCAGTCCAATACATTAATCAGTTTTCGAAATATTTTAATTTAAAAAATGTCAATTTTTTAGGTGTCCGGAATTTAATGTGCGGCAGTGTATATACATCCTACATTTACGTATATTTACGCATTGGTGTAAATTTTACACACTAATGTAAAAATATAATACCACATTTATATTTACTCTTCAAGTGTTAATTCATTTAAGCAGAAGTTGCAAATAAATTACCCATGCACGTGGATGTAAAAATGTATCCCAGTTTGTTTTATTAATTACTAAAAAATAATGGACTTGTGATAAAACCAATAATTTAATTAATTACTTACCTTGTTCAAATAACTAGTTATTAGCTAATGATTAAAGTCGATATATTTCTTTACAAAAGTTAGACTAGCCAATATTTTTTTTTCAGTAATTTAGATATACAATTCACGTACTATTTGTTTATTACAAAAAAGACTAACATTGATGAGACTTTGTGTAATTTGTTAATTATTCTCTTTGAAATTACTTTGTTGCGCCAGCGCTAAAATAATTAATATATGGTAGTTAAGAATAATCCGATCTACTTGAAATTTTCAGGAAAAATCAAGTTCTATGAGGAGAAGCTCCCCCCAAAAACTTTTTAAATATAAAAAAAAAACACTGAAAGAAAATTCCTATTAACGTAACTTTTTCAGGAAAAAATACATTTATTATAAGGATTAATTCTACCAAATCCCCCCAAAAACAGAAAAGTTATGGGGGGTTAAACTTTTTTAAAAAATAAAAAAACTATCGTTTTCAAAAAAAAAAAAAAAATTCGTTTTGTTTTTTGTTTTTCGAAAAAGAAAATAAAAAAATTAAAATTTAGAAATTTTGAATTTTGAAAAAGTCCTTTAACTTTTGTTGACATGAAAAACATAAATATTTGGATTAAAAAACATAAAATATATCAAAAAAGGCTGTTGTGAAAGGTGAAAAATGGCTTATAAAACAAGGTGAATAAAATCGTAGAATCTAGGAGGTTAATATCTAAATAAAATTTGACAACCCTTTATACATAAATATCACACTATGGTGATATGAAAATATCAAACTAATGTGATTTAAGGCGTTTTCTAAAGAACAATAGAGTGTGCTAAATGTCATTTCCATAGAGGATCGTAGGAAAATATATTTTTAAAGAACCTGGCACACATATAGAGGGATTCCTGGGCCTCAGTCAAACTGCCTCAAATTTTGATATTTTGTAATTTCGGGGGTAAACATTAAATTAGGAAAATTGCAGCCAAATTAAATGACCAGCTTCGGAGAAAAACGCTTTTAAAAATCTAATTTTATGACAGATTTTTTGACGTATATTAAGGTTATTTTTTACTTACGTAAATCAAGGCCAAAACAAATAAAGAAGAAGAAGAAGAAGCCATTGCAGAAAATAAGAAGACAGAAAAATAGAAAAAAAAAAAAAGTCAAAATATTCACCCCGGATTTGACACGACGAACCCCTGGCCGATATGGTTAATAATCAAGGCCAAAACAAATAAAGAAGAAGAAGAACTTACGTAAATATTAACTTAATTAGCCGTTTTAAGTTTATTATACTTTATTAATTAAAGAACAGGCAAGATAAATATTACATAAAAGGCTTTATTATCATTTACTTACATGTGGTTCTATAAAAAATTTAAAACTTTTGAAACTTCCAAATGCTGGCATTTTCCACCTGTTTGCTAATTATCTGCATATTTTCTGTTAGATTTTTGCTTGATTATGTTGAAACATGGTTTGGTACATCGACAAATATTTTATAACTATATATTTTAGATTTTCTTGATATATTTTTCCAAAAATACGTCTGAGGCTTGACAAATCTGTCATCATATTTTCATAGGTAAAATATATTATTGAGATCGCCTAGCAACAACTTTTAATAAATATTACTATAAAGGGTTCACTAATGAAATTACAAAATATCAAAATTTGAGGCAGTTTGACTAAGGCCCAGGAACCCCCCTATATGTGTGCCAGGTTCTTTATAATTTTCTCCCAAAATAAAACAAATTTTTGAGAAAAACTCTTTTAAGCTTAACGTACATATTGTTTCAGTGCATTTAATGAAAATAAAGGGATAATCGAATCAATTTTGGTCTCTCACAAATTTAATTTCGCTTCGAATACCAAGCAAAATAGCATTTTAATAAGGAACTAGATAAAAGATTAGATGCGTGCATCAAAACTTGGGCAAATTTAATTTTCTTTTGTATAGTTTAAAAATTATTTTCAAATAAATTGAGAATATATAATTTTTTTGTATAAATAAATAAAATCAATTTTCAAAAAATCCGAATAATTATTGTTATTTTATCGATTTTTAATTGTTATAAATTACCTACCTACCATTTTCATGTTTCTACGACCTCACGTTCGAAAGATATTACATGTACAGGTCACGAGCCATCTTGTTTTTTGTTTTGTTAACTTTTACCACCCTACATACCAAATTTCAAGTTTTTACGACCTCCCGTTCAAAAGATATAACTTTGACAGGTCAGCCATCTTTTTTTTTTTGGTTTTGTTGATTTTTGTTTTTCATTGTTCCCTTAAATAACGAATTTAAAGTTTCTACGACCTCCAGTTCGAAAAATGTCACTTTGACTGGTCCGCCATCTTGTTTTTTTGGTTTTGTTGAAATCCTTTTTATGTATATTATTACAATAAATTATAGTGCATATAATGATATAAGTCTATAACAAAAAGAAGGGGAAGTACACCTATTCCGTAAGATAATAAACAAAATGAAAATTTAAACGAAACTATTAAAATATTTTTTAAGTTTGAATCAGTCTTAGGCATAAAATACTCAATAAATTGATATCATATTTATGCCAAACATAGTTTGACTATCCATAATTATAAAGACATAGTATTCAAAGCTTAGTTTTAAGTCGAATTATTGCCAAAAATGAGGGCTTCCCAGACCATAGTGTAGTGTCAAAGTATTACGTTTATTTTTTTTTTTCAATTTTATTTACAATCTTACAATAAGTAAATTTTCTGATATTATACATGACCAGTCATCGGCGAATTTCCAGTGCTCGCATAGGCGTCAGGCGTCGCGTCGATTCTATCTTTGACGCGAGGTTTTAAATATTTACATTTTTATTTTCTTCGAAAAACACCGATATATTTACATATTTATAGTTAATATGTATATTCAATATTGTTGTGTGTAACAAATTAGTCGTCGTTTATAAAAACTTCCCTCATAATTCGACAAAATTATTCCGTAAGCCTATGTTTCTGTGTTTATTTTCAACGTTGATGAGTCATATCCGAATTTATTCTGATTAATGTACATGACAAAATTGGAGTTTGCACTGTAGCATTCTCCCTTAAATTTATGTTGGACAAAAAATTACTTTCAGAAAAAGGTTGTACCGGTACTGTACGGGTATACCCGTCAGTAGTTTTGACATTGTGCACGCAATACTCCGGCACCTTTTGTACTGAAGTAATAACGTTTAAATAAAGAAAACCTTTCAGGGACGGAATTAATTTTGATTAGTCTGTATTTACTCTGTACCCGAATGTCTTTGTGTTGCGTGATTGGGTACAAAATGAACAACGTCTGTTCGTGGTTGAATACAATCAGTCGCAAAATCGCGGGAGTCTAAGAAGAATAATTTAACTGTTTATTACTTCTGTAATAATGTCGTCATGACGCGTCAGGTCAATAAAAGCGGCTTTACCTAGAAATAATTCAGGGTATTTTTATTTAGGGTTTATAGGGCAAGATAAGGACCGCAAATAAAATAATATATTATGATCCAAGGAGTAATGTTTCTCGGTCGCTATTGGAGATTGTAAATCGAGGAGTGAGCCGAGATTCACAACCGCTTAACCCTTAATTTGGTAATGTGTAGTATATGATACATGAATTTTAAGATAACAAAAATAGTTATTTACAGTACAAGTGAGGTAAGTGGGATATTGTTCACGAAAAAAAGTTGACTGGGGAGGCTCCTGGGTCGAGTGGGTTAATTATTGAGTGAATAATGTTACTTACCCCACGTACGCTTTACAACATTTTATCCAATACCTCTTAAAAACACTTCTGAATCAAATTTCCAAATGACATTTCCACAAAATTTACTTGGCATTTCAATATAATGTCACTTTTAGTGGATTAGAAATTTTATAACACAACTTGTTTACAGGATGATTAAAACGTCATTTTCATTGATTAAAACGTCAAGTGTAAACTAACATTATTAATAGGTATTGGATAAAAGTTATTTGGCAAACAAATATTATTTGGCAGTGCCAGTCATGATACAAGTCAGTATTAAGTCACGTGACTTTTTTTTAATATTTTTTTTCCATAAATGTTTTACATTTATGTATCTAAATTTCCCCTTAAAAGATTTTTTATATAATTCATCCCAAAGAGTGTTTGCCAAATTAAGGGTTAAGACCGAGATATATTTCTCGTCCGTCTATTTTTTATTCGCTTGTAAACATATTTTTAACAAAAAAGGTAATTTTAATTTGGTTCTGTCAGTTATCTGACAATTTTCCAGAAGGGATGGCAAAAGTAAATCAAAAGACAAACATAACCGCTGTGCAATTTTCCATAAGGGACCTCGAAAGTACTTTGGTGGGCTGCAGCCGGCCAAAGTAAAACAAAAGACAAACTTTTAAAAAAAGTGTCACTTTTAACTTAACATTTCTAACCGAAAAATGTCACTTTGGAATACAAGCGAATAAAAAAACAATTTTTTCTACTAACGTGCGAAAAAGTGCACTTTTCCGCACTCATTTACGTGTGCAAAGTGTCACTTTTCCGCACTAGTGCGGAAAAGTACTTTCCTGTAAGGTACTGTCTGAAATTTATTTATTTATTTTAGATAGTAGAAAAAATGTTGTTTGTATAACGAGCGCAAAATGTGATTTCTGTATTGGTAATTTTGCTCTCTTAATATAAAAATAACTAATTTGGTTTCTTGTATTATTCAACTCTGTACATGATAACTGGTAACTTCAACATACTCCAATTTATTACACGAATATAATATCCAACAAAAGTATCACAAATACATTATATTAGATTATTTTTATCTGTGTATAGTTTAGTGCAACAGTTAAAATTAATACAGTGCTCAAAAGTAATTCAAAAATTCTCAACACGTATTTTTTTCATCAAATATATACTTTCTATTTTTCTAATGCATTTATATCCATCAAAACCTCAGGGAGAAATATTTCTCAAGAAATTGTTTCATATAAAGTAATTTAAAAAAGTAGTAAATAACCCACAGTATGAAAGGGTCGTTCTGTTTTCAAGATTTCTCAGAGAAACTGAGGATACCATTAAATTTTTAATGTTAAACTTTCTTAATCCGAATTTAGAATACTTTCATTCCCCCTGCCATGCTTCATACACGCTCGAACACAAGCAGTTTGACTTATTTGTGAAATGTCAAACATTGTCAGAGCCCTAAGGAGTAATATCATAAGTAATAGTAGGTCAGGTATCGGTGTTCTTTTACATACATTTTACCAATATTAATCCCAGTGAGTCATTGTCAATGGAAACGACGAATAAAATTCCAAAAATTGGGATTGATATGAGTAAAATTTGATTAAAATCAATTCACCTAAACCTAGTCTCATAAAAACAATTAAATTAAGTTCTGCGTTTTTGCAATAATAATTTTAAAACACTTTTTTGTTAAAACAAACAAGTTAGTGTATGAAAAAATACCCTATTTAAATAAAAAAAAAACATTATAGGCCTATTACCCTATACGGGTAATGTATTTTTCTACGACTGCTTTAGAATGTAAGCAAATACACACACTTTTCAAACACAGAATGAATACATTCTAGCTCTAGATACGGTATGAATTTTCCGTATCAAGTGTTACAATGAGCACATGTAGTGCCAGCTCTTGTTTATAAAAGTAAATAAAACTGTAGCAAAATTAGCAAAAACATATATATTTTACCATAAAATATTGTATAATTTAATGCAATTTAAAGTATTGCGTTAAAATTACATACAGTTTATTAGTTTTTCTTAATATTTGACCAGTTTTTTATCAATTTAGTTTCAAAAAATTAAAACTGCTCCATCTATTATTAAATATTTAAACCTGATATCTGTCACAACAATCTGACATAACCATCAATTTTTGCATTATAATTTGTAAATATGCGCTAAAATTAAATAAAAATCTTTTTTAAGTACTGCTTTGATAAAATTATTAAAAAACATTAATTGCTTTATTTAAAAATATGTGTTTTGTTGCATTTACAATGTCGAGTCACAAAAAACATTGTTTTTAACTTTGTCCGCAGTTTAAAGCCCTACAGTGTTTCATATTTGCAGTAGAAGAAAAAGTATAGTCTACAACACGTATGGAATAGTCATTCCGCGCTCGCGGGACCGTCATACTCGCCTACCGGCTCGTATGACAAACTTTCCGCTCTATTCCATACTACTTATAGAATATACTATTTTACTTATATTTTCAGTTACATATAAGTTTATTTGATCACAAATAGTTTTTTAATATATTTTACTTATTTTTTTAAGGTTGTACCTAGTAGGGTAGGTACACCCCGGCATTCAACCGTGTCGGTTATGGCCCATAAATATATATATATGTAGTTTAAAGCAGTAATAGCAATTTTAAAGACACCACTACACATCCATGTTTCCGTTTGACAGTTCGTTACTGAGGATGACTGAGAAAATACATTTTCTTTTGTTCTAATTTGCAGTACAAAGTGAGGAAAAAATGTTGGCCTACACTACCACAAAGTAAGAAATAAAAGAACAATCCTAACGCAAACAATTCGAGTACATTTATCTTAATTTAAGATCTTAACCAATTCATCAAATAAAGAAGACAAACACAAGATATATTGCACGTTTTTTTAATTTCATATTTCATTTGAAAGTATATAACAGAGTAAGTAAATTTAAGTTAGTAGCGCAAAAATGCACTATGGGCCAGGAGACCTGCTTTGATGGACAAAATACGTTGTTTTACATCGGCACTTAGTGCTACTACTGCCGATGTATTGAAATCTTCGCCGAAAAGTCAAAATCTTTGACCACGCTTTTTTTCACATTTCACGACGTTTTAGACCTTTCCAAATCAGTAAAAAAAAAATTGCGTCCGTCTGTCTGTCTGTCTGTCTGTCTGTCTGTCTGTCTGTCTGTCTGTCTGTCTGTCTGTCTATCTGTCTGTCTGTCTGTCTGTCTGGGTGTAAACTCTCTAACTCCATTTCTACATGAGATATCGACTTGCGGTTTTTTGCATATTGTTTCTTATCATATTCCAAAGAGCTGATTAGATTTTGGGGGTAAACGATTGTGGGTAAGGGGGTAAAAATAGGGTAAAACTCCTATTTTTAGCGTTTTTTATTTATAATTAAGGCAATTATTTTTGTATTTGGTTAATTTAGCACTTAAATAAAAGATAATTTCAAATTGGTCAAAAAATGTTAAAAACAACGTTTTCCTAAAACGCATTGTTTTCGAGATATTTATTTAAAGCAGTAAAAGTTTTTTTTAGCATATCTCATATATTTATAACCAGATTTCAAAAAATTATATTTTAAATAAAAGCTCTTTTTAAGCCCTATAAAAAATGTTATATACAGTTTTTTGCTAGAATATAATGTCTTAAAGATACAGAATTTAAAATCAAACAAATCACCTAGTTTGAAATTTGCAAACTAGATGGCTCTAGTGTACAATAGTGCTGATGTTTTGACAGGGTGCTTGCAACGTTTCATCTAGTTTTTTTCTAATTTTGTTGGTTTTTGAGAAACCGATATTAAAAATTCATAATTCAAAATAGTAGGCCCAAAATGACTTGTTGAATTAATTTAATTTAATTTTCATTCACTTACACTTTGTCAGATAAAGGTTGTCCGAGATTATGTCGTTGATTGAAAAATCATCCATAAAACTAGCAGTAAAAATCTTTAAATCTCTCATTGTTCTCTTACTACTCGATTTAACTAACTTTTCACATTACTTTTTAACATAACATAACATATTGACATAATTTGTATACGGCATATGACATAAGAACATCCATTGTCTATCCTAATACATAAACGCATAAGATTGGTTAATAGACGATAGAAGAAGAAGAGGAGAAAGAACATATGCAAATTATGTCATTATGTATTATGCGTTATATAAGTCTGTGGATAAGCCTTTATGTGTCAAATAAATGTTGTCATTGAAAAATCGGCCACAAAATTAGCAGATGCTTTTTAAAATTTACATCTCCCATTGTTCTCTTACTATTGGATATAACCGATTTTTTACAGTGTAGATCGAAAAAAAAATAGCATTTCAAAATTAAAATGAAAATCAAAAAAATTATATTTCGCTACTATACAGTGCATGTCTAATGTCCGCCCCCCTTTAACTTTTGAACGGCTGAAGTTATCGACTTGAAATTTTAAAAACTTGTTAGTATATATTTTATATTTTTATGTGGCACAATGGAGGAGAAGACAAACGGGCAAAGGGGACATGTTTTTAAATGAAAAGGGGTGCGTACCTCATTTTCAAACTTATTAAATTCTCTTTTGGACCATATAATTTTTAACTTTTTGATTTTTTCTATTGAACTTTTATTTTTTTTGTTAAAAAATTTTCTTAGATTTTTTTTTGAAATTTTCGTTTATATTATTTAAAATTAGTTAAAAAGTATAATTTACGATTTTATATCATGATATTAATTATATTATATTATTTTCATTGCCAACACTTCTTTAACCCCCTAAAATAAATTGAAAAAAGAAAATAAAAAATATTTAGTCAAATAGAAAATTATGAGCTTTTAAATGATGTATCATAAAACCCAACTTTCCATTTAAAAAATGCTCCCCCTTGCCCCTCTGTCTCGATTTTGCCCCCTTAAGCATATCAAATATATACCAAATAATTATTTGGGTTATGTTATTTACGTGTTACGAATTTCAAATTTATATCTTCAGCCGTTTAAAAGTGAAAGGGCGCTGACTTTTGACACGCTCTGTATATTTTTACGACAGAATGATGGAAGAATAAATTCGTTTGACAAAAACTTTTTTTCTTGTTTAGTATACACAAAACAAATGATTCAATTTAATTGAGCTATTCATCTTCTACCAAAACTCGTAAATACTACCCATGTTTGCTCCCTTATTCCAGGTCCTATCCGGGCTGCTGGTTAAACAAACTTTTTGTCGAGGTCATGAATGAAGTTTTCCCTAAAATCAGGGCCATAACCACTTTCCAAGTTTTATGATATATATCGTTAAATACAGGGTACAGGGCTGGGTGAAAAAAATCACCTACAAAAAAAGACATGAAAAAAAATAGTTTTATCAAAAAGGATTAGACCGGAGTCCGGAAGTCCAGAAAAGGACACTTTCTAACCATTTATTTTTAATGTTTTACAATAACAATATTTTAAAATGCCTCACAATAAGTACACAATAGGTAGACTTGGGAGCAGAGAATTTGACTACACTTAAAATGTTTAAAAAACAAAGTTTATTTTATTGATTTCTATTTATTACTTTATATTCAAAAAGCAACATTTGTAATAAACTGCACTACAACCAAACTTTTCAGTATGGCGTCAAAATTCAAAAAGTTCAAAAATAAGGCAAATAATTGTAAATAAAACAGGTGAATAAAATAGTATACAAATCTCGGTTTGACATTTCATTTGTCCTTCGGAAATTAGCAGACCTCGGAGCGATGCTTCTTGGTCTGCTAACTTTTCCTCAGAAAATGAAACAGTTTCCACCTCGGTATGTAATATAATATTAGGGTGCCTGCAAAAAAAATCTCCAATTTTTGATCGGACTCGTTTGGATTTCTTCTCTAGGTCAATTCGTAAGAATATTCCAAACTGTTCATATTGAAATTTGGCAACATGGTCGCGCCCATTAAACTAGTTCGAAAATCAGTATAAGCCGCTGGTTCCCTCTACTACTAGCCCCCACAAGTCCTGGACTTAGGGGATGCTTTATTAAGTAGAATAGTACGAGGTTAAACAGATATGTAATGTAATGTAATGGAGCTCTCTACAACTAGAATTATGAAACAAAAGATGTCTACCCTATCTCTATCTCATTTGTGCTACACTTTCCAGCCAACCAAATAAATACTGTATTTGTTTTTCATACAACAAATACAGTATTTATTTGGTTGGCCGGAAAGTGTAGCACTGAGCGGCACGAACGAACATAGCTAATGTGAATCTGTAGAATAAGATAATTCTACTAAAATTTAGATGGCGCCAGTAATTTATGTAATAAAAATAATATAGTTACACTTTTCGCCCGGCCAAGTAAATATTTTATTTGTTCAACAAAGAACAAATACAGAATTTGTTTGGTTGGGTGGAAGTGGGAGTATATGTATGTTTTCTATCCTTTTTGGGTAGAACATTTGTCCCTGTCTAATCTAACGGGAGAAATCGCCATTAAACGTGCACCTTTAATCAAATCACGCCTGATTTCATATAATATTTTATGGGGTTTTATTGGGACCCTATGGGTCACAAAATCGCGTAGTTCAAAAATGACTGGCACCATAATATACTTGTGTAAACTGTTTTAAAATTAAATTTTCTATTTCCTAAACATTCTGATCGTTTTAAAAACTCTTAATAAACGAGTACTTAAATGGATTGGACCAAGTTAAATCGATGTTCTCATAGTAAATTCTGGCGCTCTCCGGCCGGCAAATAAAGTAAGGTTAGTTTGCGTAGTTTTTCGGCAAAACACGAGCCCAAGTTGTGAATGAAGAGAATTCGGTGGTGTGAGTGCGGTTATTGTAAGATGCGCCTTGTTCTGCATGATGTAGCTGAAAAGTCGTAAGTAGATAGATTAAAGTTTTAAAAACAACAAAAATAGTATATTCTATAACTAGTTTGGAATAGACAAGCGAGTGGAAAGTTTTTCATGCGAGCTGGCAGGCGAGTATGACGGTCCCGCGAGCGCGGAATGACTATTCCATGTGTTGTAGTCTATACTTTTTCTTCGACTAAATATGAAACACTGTATGGCTTTAAACTACGGACAAGGTTAAAAAAAATGTATTCTGTGACTCGACATTGTAAATTCTACAAAACACATATTTTTAAATAAAGCAATTAATGGTATTTAATCATTTTATCAAATCAGTACTTTTATTTAATTTTAGCACATATTTACAAATTATAATGCAAAAATTGAAGGTTATGTTAGATTGCTGTGACATATATCAGGTTTAAATATTTAACAATAGATGGAGCAGTTTTATTTTTTTGAACTAAATTGGAAAAAAAACTGTCAAATATTAAGAAAAGATAATAAACTTTATGTAATTTTAACTCAAAACTTTAAATTGCATAAAATTATTCAATATTTCATGGTAAAATATATATATTTTTGCCAATTTTACTACAGTTTTCTTTACTTTTATAAACAACACTACATATGCTCATTCTAACACTTGATACGGAATATTCATACCGTTTCTATTCTAGAATGGATTTATTCTGTGTTTGAAAAGTATATGTATTTGCTTAAATTCTAAAGCAGTCGTAGAAAAAAAATATTATGGAGCAATTTTGAAAATATTCAACTTTAAGATATTATTTGAAGGTTGTTATAATTCCAAAATGTACAACTTTGAAGTCTAAATATTGACCTCTATGAGAATAACTTTTAATATATCGACACCTCTAATGAAACTAATTTTGTAGTGAGAGCAATAAATTGCTAAACTAAGTTACAACCTTGTACTTTGGAGGTATCGATATATAATTTGAGTACTCTTGATTACTTCCCAAATGAAAAGTCCAACGTGCCAAATAATTATTTATTATTTATTTTAAATCTATTGATTTTACTTATTTAAAAATAATTATCTTTAAATACATTCTAATATTAAATAAGATTTAAAATAACTTTAAGTTGGATAAAGAGTAATACATTTACATCATATACGAGCTTTTGTAGTCCTAGTCCGTTTACTATACATATAACCGGACTAGGACTACAGCTACTCGTATGTATAAACTATACACTCTAGTATTGATAAAATATAAAAAGTGTCAAAAAGACTTCGGTCGACGCCCGATACTACCGCACCAAATGGCTATAGTACAAAATAATTATGAAAATTTTAAAATAAACATTGTCAAATATATTTAAAATAAAATCACTTAAAATTTAGTAAATAGCAATAAATTAACGTCATTTACGACCTTTTGTGTACTTAGTGCAGTGATCCAGTATTGATCGAGCGTGGGACGTCGCGGCGCTCACCTCGCGGGCGCCGCTGACGTAACACCAGTCCTTCGGTCACCAACCAAACATCGCACATCGTCAACTTCAAATAAATTTGACTGTCCCCGAAATCGCTAGACGCACTGACTACGGAGACGGCGACGACTTTGTAGATAATATCCACACAGAGTTTATTTATAGGCCAGAAGAACTACCTCCCAGACTAAAACCTGGCTAGGCTAAGCTAGGCTAGGCTCGGCTAGCCTTTCCTAGACAAGCAGGTAAAAAAATCATTGATGATTTTGATATGACTAACTGCATATTTTTAATATACAGTGCATGTCTAAACTCCGTAGACCCCCTTTTAACTTTTGAACGACTTAAGATATCAACTTGAAAATTGGAAAACGTAAATAACAGTACCCAAATAATTTTTGGTATATAGATGCAAATACGTCAATTATATTTTTAAACTCATTTTAAAGAAATAAATGTAATTTTACAAAAAATAGAAGTTTTAGCAAAAAAAAAAATGAAAAATGTAAAGTTTGAAAAAAAAAATAAAATTAAAAAATATGTGATCGAATAGAGAATTGTATGAGCTTTAAAATGATTATTACATGACCCCATTTCGACTTAAAAAAAAAAATTCTCCATTTTGCTACCTAAAAATATAAAATTTCAACGATATAAAATAAAAAATTTCCAACTCCCCTAAAATTTACCAACTGGCCCATATCTTCCCCTCTTCCAAGAAAACTACTGCACTGTGAAAAATAAATATGTAATTACACATGATTCTGCACGTAAATGTAATTTAATGCAAACACGTAAAATTACATGAAAACTTGTAAAATTACATGTAAAATCTAGTTAGTTTTACAGAGTTCTCTAAAAAATAAATATGTAAATTTACATGAAGAATCATAGGTAATGTATTGCCATGCAGAGACAAGTAAATTTACGAGATTTTACATGTAATTTTACGATTTTGTGTAATATTTATATAAAATTGTAAAATTACATGTAATATCTCGTAAATTTTACTGGTACCTACATGGCAGCACATTACCTATAATTCTATTTATTTTTTACAGTGTGGTGAAAAACTAACAAAAAAGCTCACTCCTCGACAATTTCAAAATGAAATTTAAGAAATGTTTCAAATTTTGTCGAAAAATTATTGAGGGGCTATCTGCTCTTCATGCCCCCAGAGTTCCTTCCCTAAACTTGTGATTTTAAACCTGTATTAATTTCAAGGTTAAGTGAACTGGTAGACTGGGAGCTGACTTCCGGACCTCCCCGGAAGAATTTTCAAGCATTATATGGAGGGCCCCCCTTCAATAGCCCCTCCATGAATTAGCTGCCCTGCTGAAAATGACGGGTCTGGGTATAAATGGTGCATAAACCGGACTTGAGCGGATGAAATTCACCCGCTTAAGTCCGGTCTATGCAACATTTATACCCGCATAGACCCGTCATTTTCAATAGGGTGCCCCTAAAAATCCTTTAGTCCGCTAGGCCAACTTGAAATAACCAATTTATTATATTTTCCTAGAAATAGCAAAGGCCACGGTTGTACACATCAGTACATATAAACATTATGTTTGTGTAAGTCTTGCCGCAGGACTCTGGAAAAATCAAATCTTGTTATATGAAATAACAAGTTTTAATTCCTAAAAAACTTTATTTCAGTAAGTATACGTAGAATACAGTAGAAATTTCAAATCTGATTTGTAATATCCTTTGGCTGAATCTTAATAGAAGTTTTCATAAACATGTATGTATGTATATGATAGATTAATTATACAATTAATGACTACGTTTACATGATAAACAACTACCATAGTTATAAATATGGTCAGAGCCGTAGCTATGAGGGGTGAAGGGGGAGCCTCCCCCCACCTATCTTGAAATCTAAATTTTTTCCATATTTTATGGATTCAAAATACAAAAGTTGCATATTTCACGAAAGGGTGTTTTTTTTAGTCATTAACCTTTTGTCACAGATACTATTTAAAAGAGTTTGGACTTTTATTTTATAACTTCCAAAAAGTCCAAACCAAAAACTCAGAAATAGCGTAAAAAAAGTGTTTTTATACGACTGCTTTAGAATGTAAGCAAATACACACACTTTTCAAACACAGAATGAATCGATTCTAGCTCTAGATACGGTATGAATATTCCGTATCAAGTGTTAGAATGAGCATATTGTAATGCAATCTCTTGTTTATAAAAGTAAAGAAAACTGTAGCAAAATTACCAAAAATATATATATTTTACCATGAAATATTGAATAATTTAATGCAATTTAAAGTTTTGCGTTAAAATTACATAAAGTTTATTAGTTTTTCTTAATATTTGACAAGTTTTTTATCAATTTAGTTCAAAAAATTAAAACTGCTCTATTGTTAAATATTTAAACCTGATATCTGTCACAACAATCTGATATAACCTTCAATTTTTGCATTATAATTCGTAAATATGTGCTAAACTTAAATAAAAATCTTTTTTAAGTACTGATTTGATAAAATTATTAAATAACATTAATTGCTTTATTAAAAAATATGTGTTTTGTTGCTTTTACAATGTCGAGTCACAAAAAAACATTGTTTTTAACCTTGTCCGCAGTTTAAAGCCATACAGTATTTCATGTTTGCAGTCGAAGAAAAAGTATAGTCTACAACACGTATGGAATAGTCATTCCGCGCTCGCGGGTCCGTCATACTTGCCTGCCTGCCGTACAACAAACTTTCCGCTCGCGCGGAGTATTGTCTATTCCATACTAGTTATAGAATATACTATTACACGGGAGGTAAGTACGGTCGAAGGTCTCGTGTAAACATGGTCATTAATAAGCCACCTGTACATTATGATATCCATACTGCCTTGGTACTTGAAATGGGCCTATGTATACATTATATACGTTTGTAGATACGCCCATTTCAATTAACACGGCAGCATAGGCAAGTGCATTTTGTAGTGACCAATCAAAACACAGGTTTCAGATTCTAATGACTATATTGCTTAAAAAAATTGCATTCACTATACACACACAATACATTGGACGCTGTGTTTAGAAACAAAAATCTTTTTAAAGGAAAAACAGGACCTGGGACAAATGTAGTTTTTACGCATAATGATTTAATTTTATATCAAAAATAAAATCCTGTAAAAAAAACAATTAACAGTTTTTTGGACGTTGTTTTTAAAATAAATGACCCTAGTTGCAGTGCTTTTAAAAGTTACTGAGCTCAATTTTAACAAAAATTTAATGAAGTGCCTTAACCATATACCGTTATTTTGCAGTAAATTTTATATGGACATGTTTTAGTGGGCTATAATTTGGATATCCCATTAAAGATAAAATCTTCAGTAGTGGATATATAAAGCGTCTTTTCACACCACTTTTCGTGGCTCCTAAACATAATAATCCCCTAATAAAAATAAGATATGACCAGCTAAACTTTCTATGCCATATATTTTATCAGTATAACTTTATTTTTGTTAATAATACTTAACTTTGTTTTATGTCCGAATACGTCCATATATTAAATGACGAATCAAATTTTTATATTCTCCATCTTAGAAATAAAATTATTCAGTAAAAGATTTTATCGAACTTTCGCAACATTTATATTGGTTATAGATGTTCAAAATATTTTATTTGCTGCCGTTGCAGACTTATAAGGTAAAACAAACTTACGAACCAAGTCTGTTATGCATATATGTTCATAAAATAAAAATAAATAAAACCAGTTATAAACGAGTTATTTTTAGAGGTCCAAACTCAAGAGTATAAAGATAAAGAAGTTCTTTCAATCAAATCCAATCCAATTTCAGTATGGCTTTTCCCTTTGGGTAGGTAGTTGGTCAGCTCGATCTCATCTAGTATAATTTTCGGCCTACGCAAAACCGTCTCACTCTGTAGCGATGTTTGCGCAGATGCCAACTTATAAAAAAATTTATCTCTTTGAAATTCATAAAAAAATATCCACGTGTACAACGAAATACATTGAATTTAAATTTAACATCACATATTAATAATCACGACTCACTTAAAACTTTACAATTAAACGAACACTTTCACGACATTACATAAAATAAAAATTAAAAAAAAGTCCTGTGCATATCAATGATTGCGATGCTGATGCTAGAGTAAATCCGCCAAAGCGGTCACACCCGTCCCTTAAAAAGATCACGCTGCGACTGTGAAGAAGTTCTTAGTTTAATTGTTACTTAAAAAAAATCAGAGCCGTAGCAATGAGGGGGGGATTTGATTATTTTGTAATTTCGCTAATAAAAAGTTGATAAAAGTTAAGCGACGAGTTTTTATTGTCTTCCCTTGTTTTTTTTTTCTGGAAAATAAAGCGGAAAATATTTGGTAATTCTTCAATTGATCGAAAAGAGTAGCTTTTAGCTAAACTTCCCCCATTTTCCTAATAAATACCATTTATTATTATTATTATTATTATTTACTATTGTGAAAGTTGTACTCTTAAAATAGCATTGTTAAGCTTCTCGTAATATTTAGCTTTATTTTAAGTTAGTGATCCCAATTGCCCAATTGCCCAATTGCTATGTTAATACATTTAATTTTTTACTGCATTCAAATTTATTTGTATTCACCTTTAACTTTACGGCATTAACAATAAATATATTCTCTATTTTTATGGGTAAAAAATAAACAAATTGCAAAAGTTTAAAAAAAAATATTGCTTTTTAAAAAAGATTTCATACTGACAATATTAGAAGAGTGTTTACAAAAAAATTATAAGCTAATATGAAAATATTGTGGCACAATAATTATTTTAACAGTTTTTTAGGGAAAATATGGGCACTCAAATAACAATTTGTCGTTTTTAGTAAGCCCCACACATGATAACAACATTTTTGGTGTAGTTTTAATCAAAGTTTTATGTGGTTCTTAAATTTTTCTTCTGTTGTAAATAAGAAAAAAGTTACGACCGAAACAAATAATTTAAGCTCCTTTTTACCCCCCTTCCCCCCAACCAATACTGCTCAAATACGAACTTGTCCAAGATAATATAAAAATACATCTGCATACCAAATTTCAAGTCGCTAGCTTAAAGCGTTCTTAAGTTATCGTGAATACAGACAGACCGACAGACAGACATCATTTGTTGCAGAATTTTAAATTGATATATATATATATATATAACGATTGGTTATAATATATTTGTTTTTAGGCAGAAAATGCATATTTTTTTTAAAATGTCATAAAGCTTTCGACTCAAAACTGGAAGCTCAAGATGTCATAAGGAACCCAAATTTTGCATATTTAATTTTTGTCTCAAAATGCTTTTGGCCTCTACACTCAGAAAAATCTCATCTTGTAAAATCAATAAGAAATGATTTTAATTTAAAAAAAATGCCTTTTAAAAATTAAAAGTTGTAACTTTACATTTTAGTTATGAATAATATTAATTTAAAAAAATAATTTTAACACCAAAACGTTTTTCACTTTAAAGTAAAAGTATTGTCCCTTGCTTTCTTATTTTAATGTTTGCTTAATAAAATTATAATATTTCCCTTTATATTGTTGAAAAATATCATTATATTAAAAGAATTCTTTTTAGAATAACCAGTTTTATATACAAATCATTTACAAGTTTACAAATGATTTAAAAGGAAATATTTTTAAAATTACAATGAATATTTTTATTTTTACAATGGATTATAAAATTAAAAAATATCTTTTTGAATTAACAAAAAACACTATTGGAGCAAAAACATATTGGTTTTCTTTTAAATCATATGACTTTTGTTTGATTTTACAACGATTTTTCTCTGAGTGTACCCGTTTCACGTTTTTGAAAAAAAGCCTATTTTACTCCACCCTAGTGTTCATAATGAAAATATCAGAGAAAATATTTAAAGCTTTACACTCTTTTTCTCTCAAAATCTCTTAAAAGTAAACAAACAAAAATGAGTTGGCGTTGATGCGAATATAAACAAATTTAATTTATGAAAAAACAGATAACAAATTAAATAATAATAATAATTGTATTAAATTCACAGTTTACAATAATTAAAATAATTGTAATTATCAGTCATCGGCGAATTTCCAGTACTCGCATAGGCGCCACGTCGATTCTATCGTTGACGGGAGGTTTTAAATATTTACATTTTTATTTTCTTCGAAAAACACCGATATATTTACATATTTATAGTTAATATGTATATTCAATATTGTTGGGTGTAACAAATTAGTCGTCAAATGTTTCGATTTAGTGACCTTTATAAAAATTTCCCTCATAATTCGGCAAAATTATTCCGTAAGCCTATGTTTCTGTGTTTATTTTCAACGTTGATGAGTCATAACTGAATTTATTCCGATTAATGGTAATTATTGACGCTCCCACACACAGAGAAATTATTACTTAAAACAAGTACGCAATATTCGGATGAGGGCCGTAGCGAAAATAATTTAGTGGGGGGGGGAGGTAAAAAATTACAACTTTCTTTAGCCTAAAAATACAAATTTTTTCCTCGAAAAAAAAGTTAATTACTAAAAAAAAAAGGTCCTCACCCCCAAAAAAGCCTTGGCCGTGACAGTAAAAAAAGGGTCCTAACCTTTGTAAAATATATTTATATTTTGAATCTCTGCAACATACGACTTTTGTCTGAATCCCTTCAATATGCAACTTTTTTTGCGACATATGCAACTTTTGTATTTTGAATCCATAAAATAAATATACAACTTTTGTTTTGGGTCGATGAAATATACAACTTTTCAAGATAGGGGGGGGGGCGCTTACAAGTTTTTATATCCACAACCATGTTATGTATTTTGATCAGTATTTCCTTAATAGAGCTCTGTACAACAATTATGAAACGCAAGACGTCTACCTTATCTCTATCTCATTTGTGCATGGCACGCCACTACCAACTTCAATAAATTAAAAAAATATTGAATTTTTTTCAATTTTTTTCAACAATTACCGTTGATTTTTGTAAATAAAGCTAAAGAAATTAATATTTTTTGCTAAGAAATAAAACTGATGATTTAATAGTAAAATAAAGAATGAAATATAAATCCTATTAATTGTTCTTAGGTTGGTTGCTTAATCTGTTTATTTATTTACAAAACATAACCTCAAATATGAAAAGGTAAATATGAATTTATTTAATGTTTATCATATTTATTATTAACTATATATTATTATTATATATTTTAATATCGTTGCCAGTTTCTACATTTCAAGAAATTAATTTTATAACGAGCGTTATTTCTGTTATAGCTACCAAAATACCAAGTTTTTACAAGGGTTGCAAAAGTCCAAACGAATATCGCCTAGGCTTTAAATCTAAGGTATAAAGAAAGAACTTACCTTTGGTAAACAATATTTAAATATCAAAACTCGTAAAAGTACTATAATAGTCAATAAAAACACAATATTTAGTAAAACACAAAAAACTGAAATCATATCAAACGCAGCTCACACAATGACAGTGGCTAAAGAAAATGGCGTTACTGACAGTGCAGCCAACATAAAACCTAGGAGATTTTTTTTTCTTTATGCTGGTGATATTACTTCTATCCTTTTTGGGTAGAACTTTTGTCCCTGTCTAATCTAAATGGAGAAATCTCCATTGAAATTGAATACGTGGTTTACTTAGAGGTTTAAACTTGAATAAAGTAAGAGTACTTGGTTTAAATAATAAAAATTATCGTATTAAGAAAGAATCTTATATGAAATATGACAGGTACATATTGGTTCGAAAGTCAATTAAAGCCGGTGGTTCCCTCTACTACTAGCCCACACAAGTCCTGGACTTAGGGGATGCTTAATTAAGTAGAATAGTACGAGATAAAAACAAACAAACATAAATATTAGGTATTTAAAATACTAAAAATAATAAAAAATAGTACTAATATTAATTTCTTGAAGGCAAATACTAATTAAACGAAAATGAGCAAAGAATAAAACACTGAAGTTTGGCCACATACCTAAGTAAAACCCTGTATAAAGTATTTTTAAACTTTAATGTGTAAAAAAATATTTTTTTAACGCTGAAACTTTTTGTTTGGTAAATATTGCTTAACAGTTATTTATCTATATAATTTAGCATGCATGAGAATTGTTGCTTATATTTAGCAATCGTTGGTAAATCCCAAAATAGTATTTTTTTGCAAATTAATGTGCAAATAGAACGGGAACTTAAAATACGTTAAATTAAATCTAACAAATAAATCAAAATCTAGAAAATATTTTTCGCATAAACATAACTTTTTTCTTCTAGGGTAAGTCGAAAGCAATAAAAGAAAATGTATTTTTATTTTCATTTTCATCTCGAAATGACCAAAGAAAAATAAAATCATGTAGTTTTTTATTATTTATTTTTAACTCTTGTGTATTTGAAGTTTATTTATTTATTGATCTCTAGAGCTCCGGTATTTGTTTGTATTTATTGTTATTTATTGATATTTGTCTATAGGTTTGTTTTAGTATATCTTGACAAAAATATATATTTATTTAAGCACGTTTAAAACTAATAAAGACAATATAAATTAACCTAAATTTTACAGATTTTATTATGAAATTTTGTTTAATGAAAATATATACTGCAGCACTGCAGGCGTTTACAAAGAAGGTCCATATAAAATTTTGAATTTATCGTAGAACAGACTCAAGTATAAACTAGCTCTTCAAGAGGTCCCTGTATGATTATAAATAAATAAATAAATGAATAAATAAATAAATAAATAAATAAATAAATAAATAAATAAATAAATAAATAAATAAATAAATAAATAAATAAATAAATAAATAAATAAATAAATAAATAAATAAATAAATAAATAAATAAATAAATAAATAAATAAATAAATAAATAAATAAATAAATAAATAAATAAATAAATAAATAAATAAATAAATAAATAAATAAATAAATAAATAAATAAATAAATAAATAAATAAATAAATAAATAAATAAATAAATAAATAAATAAATAAATACATAAATAAATAAATAAATAAATAAATAGATAAATAAATAAATAAATATACTATATATCCACATATTAGGATAAGGTCAACTGATATGTGGCTCTGAAGAGTGCTAAAAAGCTCGAAATTGATCAGTCACTTCGGTTTGGACGACTGTGTTAATCAAAACAAAAGTAATTTTAAGGAATAGTAAACTAGTAAATTATTACAAATATATTTTCCACATTTTTAAAAATGTACCAAATTTTTCAATTAATTAAATAAAAACACCTTCCAGGTCCCAGAATGACTATAAACAAATGAATAAATAAATGAATAAATGAATAAATATACACTTAACTAGAAGAGTATAATATATTATAATACGGTAGTTTCGAGTTTTCAAAAAGTCGCCAAAAAACGCCCTAGATAAAAATTCTCTATATTTTTAATAAAAAATGCTTAGTTACCAAAACAATATTTGTCACATAAAAGTTCCAAAATTTTGTTAAATGTCTGTCCAAAATGCTACGATTTGTTTTGTATAAGACTGCAATCGATCAAATTTACCCAAAAAAACACAGGGAAAATGGCTTACGTGCAGACATTTACTATAATTGATCTAGCAAGCGGGGGCATCGTTAGTCTGTGGAAATATCATAGAAATAAAAAGTTGGTTACCTGTAGTTTTACGCATATATCATGGTTTTTCTGAATATCGTTGCCCCCTCTAGAATTTTGTTCTTCAAAAAAGGTAATATTTTAAGGTAAATTGACCATAGCGCCCCCTATGCGTAAAATCAAAACAAGTTTTTTTTATAAAATTATAGTCACTCATGAGGGTCAAGTGTTACCCAAATTTTAAATCAATATATTTTATAATAACGAAGTTATACGAGAATTAAGAAAATAGGGCTTTTCTGACATGATATGATGTTTTGGTAGCTGGGGGCTGAATCTGGCGCCCGATGTAGAAAAAAAATTACTAGTGTAGTTAACTTGCATGTAGGAACGCACAAAAAAAATGTCAGGCAATTTAAAAATCTGTTGCAAAAAAAACGTTAGAAAGAACCGCGAAATTGCAGTTAATTAAATAATTTTTTGTACGACCTAGTGTACACGAAATAAAGAAAAATGCATCTTCACTATACAGGTATTCTCGTAAGGATATTTTCTATCGCACGAGTACATAGTGCATATTTAAATGAAACAACTATGCACACTCATTTATCCAAACGATTACACATAGCATTCATTTTGACAAAAGTCATTTGACGTTTATAAAATTTTCAAATGTCAAAATTAAACACAGGTAATTCTATAAAATATAAATTTTTAAGAGTCTAGACTGTAGATCGAACAAAAAATGTTGTTCGCAACTCGTTTACGACAAGTCCTTGTGCACTCGAATGATTTTTTGACTTCGCTTCGCGTTGTCAAAAAAACTTCATTCTCGTGCACTAAGGACTAAAGTCGCTTACTCGTTACGAAAACTACTATTAACTAACGTTCAGTGTTTGGGAATATGCAATATGCTACTCACTGTGAAGATTATACAATGGGATGTAAAGCATTACATATCTTGACGACTTGTTTTTTAAAACAGTTCTAGCAAATTTGTTACAATTTGTCACACTGTACAAATAGTAATTGGTTCTTAAAGAAACTGTTTTAATAGCCTTCTCTGGTAAATTATACTTCCTGACCCAAAGACATTTGGTCAAAATTTATTACTCTGCTGTTAAATCCCCTCAAAGTCTCAAAGGGTCTATTACAGGAAACAAGTCAACTGAGAATAGGGTTGCTAACCGTCCTTTATTTCAAAGGACAGACCTTTATTTTCTACTTCTGTCCTATGTCCTGTCCTATAAAACCCCTAAAGGACGCTAAATGTTACGATTGATCTTAAAAAAAATGTGAGACATTTATTAGTTATTTATGGTACTAGTGGGTAAAGTAAGATATTGCCCATGAGAAAATTAACCTGCGAGGCGTCAGCCAAGCAGGTTAATTTTCGAGAGGGCAATATCAGTTTACCCATGAGTGCCATAAAAAGTTTTATCCAATAAATAGCTTAGAAATTCATATTTTTATTAAAAATTTTAATGACATTTACAAGAAAATAATTTGACAAGTGACAGTTTTTTTGTTTTGTTTGTTTATTTTTAACCTCGTACTATTCTACTTAATTAAGCATCCCCTAAGTCCAGGACTTGTGTGGGCTAGTAGTAGAGGGAACCACCGGCTTTAATTGACTTTCGAACCAATATATCTAGGGAGTACGCCTTCGCCAAATTTCAATTATTAATTAACTGAAAAAGGCAATCGGCGCCAGTGAGGTTTGAACTCACGATCATAGCTCAGTGTCAACGCTATATCGATGCCTTAGACAGCTGAGCTAATCTCCCATTGAGTTGAGTGGGTAAAATAAATAATTATCCACTCAATAAAGTAAAAGCCACGTGGAGGTTATTATTGAGTTTATCTATTTAAAATAAAGCTGGTAATTGTCTCATTATCTGTATGTATTGGATAAAATAATTTATTACAGGTCTATGTGTCAAAATTGCTTTTAAAGAACAATTGCAAAAAAAATAATATAAAAAAGAGGGTTTTAAACTTAAAACCCTTCTATTAATCACATAATATGTAATATTCTTACATATAACTAAAAAGTAGAAAACAAGACATTTATACCAATTTACAAAAACGCGGTTTTTAAAAGAAACCATCCAGATATTTTTCTTAGTGTAATCAAAATTTTTGTATTTTATTTTTGTAACACGATATAAACTGTTTCTATGACAGCTAAAAATATACCTTACAATTGTTTTTACTAGAACATAATATTTTAAAAAACTAAAATTTCTAGTGGCTCCAAATAGGCCAACACATGGTGTTATTTAATATGACAAGATACAGCACTGATTTTGTAGTATTTAATATCACAAGAACAAAAATAAAAGTCTTGAATATCTAATATCGCGTTTTAAAAAAATAATATGTATTTACAAATAATGTTACAGTAAGCAAAACCTTTATTAGAAATAAGAATATCTTTTTCTGAGTGTGGACGTTTTTTTCTGGCATGTTTTTCGTGAAAGGATCGCTTACCACATCAATTAGATGATTAATTTTTCTACCTACATTTTTTCGTTTATTATCTTTCCATTATACAAATGTTTATTTTGGTTTGTACGAAACCTTGTTAAAACAGATGAAACTTAATTAAAAACGTGGAACAAAATATTCAAAAATAATAAATATAAGTAAATAACACTGTGCGACACAAAATTTAGGCAAAAGATCTTTCAACGTCAGTAGTTAATTAAGGACCACTATAGTCGAGTCCCCAAAGGGTTTTCTCTACTTTAGGTCATTTAAACGACTTTTTTTTAATTTAAATTTTACAATGCAGTCTAATATGCAAGACCCATTTTTCAAGTTAGCGTTTCATAACTTTGGGAGCTGAATTTCTATCAAAAGGCATGAAAAAGAGTTCATATAAACTTATGCCCAAAAATGCTTCGTAATGGAGCTACGGTCCTTCAGTTCCAGGCCCGCAAATTAAATTTTCGTTTAATATCTCAGCAACCCTTTAAGCTACAGAAATGAGTTTTTTTAAGAAAATATTTTTAATTTTTTTCTTAATTTTTCTTTCTGTTATTCAAATTTAAAAAATCTGTTTTGCAAAACAGATATTTTTTGATTTTTTTTTTGTGTTAATAGGGAAAAGTATTATTTTCTTGGCAGCAGTTTTTTATTTTGAATCTATAGCATATGAAGGATATTACAGAAGTTTGTCCGAGAGACCAATAACTTAATTCTATCCAGGTCAAGAGATCGAACATGAAAAGGCAACAGGCAATACAATAATACTCAGCGAGTTTTTATGGTGAACAATTTTATGTATTTGTTTCCATAAGTCCACTTAAAACTTTTGGATTATACTTCAGTTTATTTTAGTATCATACCATATAATGATTTAGTTTATACAATGCCCTACAAAACAAATTAGTGAAAACAATATTTTCAATTCATCAAAATGTTGGGAAGGTTTACGAACGAGCCGCTAGGCGAGTGAGGAAACCCCACGAGTGTATGAAATACACTTTCCAACAAGTTATGTACATGTAAGTACATGTAAGTTTCTTATTTTAAAATTTACTAATTTTTAAGAAAAGCAAAGAACAAAATAATTATAAAGAGCATACAAATTTATATATGTAGGTATGTCAAACAGGAAATATGATTTCCATTTAGCTTTAGATTTCTTGGTTTTTTATTTAATACAATACATAGTTGTTTAATGGATTGCCTATTCCTAAATAAATGCAAACTTGGGTTAACTTATTTAATTAGATTTTTGTGGTTATGCTTTCATATAAGACAGCAAAATTGTACTGTTTTACATTTTACTAGAAAAATACTGTGTATTTTGATGTTTGTTTTTTATGTAATGTAAGGTATCTAAATAAAAAATTAAGTAATTTTTAGATCTAGACTCTCTAGACTAGACAGTAATGGTCAAATTAGTAACGATATAAATATAGTTTCTATTTTTGACATGAAAAACAGAAATATTTGGACAAACACTTAAAAGATATAAAAGGCTGTGGTAAAAGGTGGAAAATAGTTTATTAAACAAGGTGAATAAAATTCGTAGAATCTACGAGGTAGACTAAATATCTAAATAAAATTAGGCAAACCTTCATACATAAATATCACACTAGTGATATAAAAATATAAACTAGTGCGATATGAGGCGTTTTCTAAAGAACAAAAGAGTGTGCTAAATTTCATTTTCGTAGAGGATCGAAGGAAATATTAGTTATTCTACTTGCAAAATAGAAACATTTTAATTTCTAAAGTTAGCGTTAAATAATTTAGCTTTTTTGGACAATATACTAAAACGAATTATTGTTTTTGAAAATGCATTGACGCGCCTTCGCCAAAATTACAAAAAAGTCCAAAAGTCGCAGTCGCTGACTGCTGCGACCGGGTAGCCGCGACCAGGTTGTCACGACCCTACCTGTTTTCCTCGGTCTCGCCAGTCGCCAGTTGCCATTCTTTTAGCTGGCCATTTTATAAACTGCTGTTTGTTTGTTTGTTTGTTTGTTTGTTTGTTTGTTTGTTTGTTGGCGAGTTTATGCCTTTCAATCAGTATGAATATCTCTAAAAAGTCGATTCTTTTAATGTTTCTGAATTATGAAGCGGAAAAGGAGAATTTCCTCCTCTTATTAACATTCCATCATGAAGAAAAAAGGGTAAAACTTGATGAAATGTTTCGGCTGAAAAAGGTGGAGGGATTTCAAGCAATTCTAATTGAAACTGTGAAAGACACTTGTCACAGCGCAAAACCACCTATTTCACCGTCAAATTCGTGACGAAATAGTCGTGAATCTGCTCCCGGAGCGGTCAAGCGACTGGCAACCAAACGAACAGCGACCGGTAGTTAGTAGTATCGACTCGGCAGCAGCTAGGAACACAGGGACATTTCCAAAATAAAACTAGCCGTGAAGTCCAAAACAGGCACATCAGGATTTTTTTTCTTTTTTAATAACTTTAGGTCATGATTTTTGTTGTTTTAATAACTTTTCATAGGATTGACTTAGAGACTTGAAATTTAAAATATGGGCTTATGATGACTATTAAAACAAGATTTATACCTACATAAAATACCGAAAAATACTAGCCGTTACTAGTCCAAAATAAGCACATCATGATTTTCTTTTGTTGTCATAATAACTTTTAACTGGATTGACTTAGGGACTTTTAACTTTAGGTCATGATTTTTGTTGTTTTAATAACTTTCCATAGGATTGACTTAGAGACTTGAAATTTAAAATATAAGCTTATGATGACTATTTAAACAGATTAAAAAAATTCTAGCCGTGATGTCCCGGTGCTAGTGTAGCGCAGCGGCAGTCAATTTTTTTGAAAAAAACCCTTATTTTTAAAAATCTTAAATGGATAACAATTAAAAATTTACGAAATTAAAAAACAAGCTCCGCTTCGGTCCACAAACAACACCTCATACAGAAAAATTCACTTACCTCTACTAGGAGCGCAGATAACTATTTTTTTTACTTTAAATAACCGACCCCTGATAAAAATATATTTTATTTATAGTCACAAAAGTATTTTGAGCTCTAATCCAATTATATATTGTTTGTTATTTTTCGGTTATTTACAGATATAAATGATAACACCAAAATTATTAATGGGCGTAGAATTATAAAAATAAACCTTTTTTTTATCTTTTATCCAATATTTTTTTATTGTTATTAATATACCTTCATAAATTTTATTTTTGTTGTCAGACAATTTCGTTTAAGGGCAACTTTCAAATAACTTTTCTTATGAAAGATATTATTTGTCTTTTCTTTGCCACAATATATTTAATTCCTTACAAACCGTTCATTGTAACGCTAAATAATTTCTCTCTTTTCAGTTTCTGAGGTCTAGATACCAGGAATATCCAACCGTAAAATGATAGCTGCAAGGTGCGCTCAGGGTCGTTTGACCCACTATGTCTGCATGCGCTTATTACAATACGTACTGAACTTGAAACAAATTATTATTATTTATTTAATTCGTTAAATATGTTTATCCACGGCCGTGATTAATGGGCCTATTAATCACGGGTCTGTAGAAATTAACCGTTTAAAATTTAAAACGACCATGGATAAAGTATAAAATTCTACTCGTGTATAATAGACCACAGCAAGTGGTAGACGGTTTCGCTAGCTATTTTGGTAATGTTTTTTCAAGATCCCAGTCAAATAAATAATAACGTAGAAATCAACAACTCCCAAAATATTAATGTTAATTCATTCACTGTAGAAGACATTCAGTCAGCATTAAGTAAACTGCCCAACAAATCTACAGCAGGATATGATGACATACCTAGCTATTTGTTGAAAGATTGTGCAGATATTTTTATTTACCCGCTTTTAATACTTTTTAATTTAATATTAAAAAATTTTTTTTCCAAATATTTGGAAATTTGGAAAGGTGTGCCCTATCTTTAAAAAAGGCGACCCATCGATAATTTCCAACTATCGTCCAATAATCATTTTATGCAACTTCTCAAAGGTTTGGGAAATGTGTTTCTATAGCCGCATCTATCCGTTGGTAAAAAATATGATTTCAATCAATCAGCACGGTTTTATGGAAAACCGCTCTACTGTCACTAATCTTGTTCAATTCTCTAATTATGTTTCCAATGTAGTTGACAATAGAGGACAGGTAGATGTGGTGTATACGGATATATCAAAGGCCTTTGATCGTATCGATCACCCACTTATTGTCCATAAATTGTCATTGTTTGGCTTTAGCAATCCTCTCTTAAAGCTTTTTATTTCATACTTGTCTGATAGGTTTTTATACGTGTTTTACAATGGTTTTAAATCATACCTATTTTTAGCTAATTCGGGAGTCCTCAAGGGTCTAACCTTGGACCCCTATTATTCCTATTATTCATAAATGATCTGTCTGGATTTATTCAATGTCTATTTCTTCTTTTTGCAGATGATTTAAAACTTATGCTACAAATTACCGACATAAATGATTGCATTAGACTTCAAACAATCCTCAATGAATTAAACAGGTGGTGCACATTAAATAACCTAGAATTGAATATCTCAAAATGCAATGTTATGACTTACACTCGCAAAAAAAAACCTGTCGTATTTGATTATGCAATAAATTCTATAACTCTAGAAAGAATTTACAGCTTTAAAGATCTGGGCGTTATCTTTTCAAATGATTTTTCATTTAAAGAGCACATTAATTATATATCTTCATCTTCAATGAAAACTGTTGGTTACATTATTCGAAACTGTAAGGAATTTAACAACTCTTTTGTACGTTCTAGAATGGAGTACTGTGGTATTGTCTGGTCACCCTACTACCAGTCTCACAAACAGCAGCTTGAAAGAGTGCAAAAAAGGTATTTAAAGTTTTTATATCTTAGGGTCTCCGGCTCATATCCAGTGAGAAACTGTGATTATAATATACTATTATCTCAATTCAATTTTAACTCACTTGAAACTCGTAGGATAATATCAAGTATTAAATTTTTATATAACTTACTACATAATAAAATAGATTCTTCTTTCATTTTAAGTGAGTTAAATCTTACAATTCCAAGAAATCCAAGGAATTCATTACCTTTTTACAACACCAATGCAAGAACTAATGCAGCATACTACTGTCCTATATTTGGTATGATGCATAATTTTAATGAATATTGTTATGATTGTGATATAAATTTTGATAGTTTTAATAGTATTAAAAATATTATTATTTTAGGCATTTGGCCGCTTAATTAGCTTAATTGTGTTTAATTATGTTTTAATTTTTTTTCTCATTTTTATATATAGAATTTTTGTTATTTAGTTTTAAATTTAATTGTCCTGTAATTGGTTAGTCTGTTGGGCAATAAATATATTATTATTATTATTATTATTATTATTATTATTATTATTATTATTATTATTAATCATTCGGGTGATTAGGTCACTCGCCTTTCGGCTCGTGCCCCAAAATTCACCCTCATTGGTTAATTGCATCTATTATACGCTCATTGAATATTATACTATTACCTATTTGTGTTTCAGAATTACGTTTTTGTGGTTTTGGTTTGCGTGTTACAATAAGCTTAATTGTATAACAGTTTTAGTAACTTTTTATTAATTGTAAAACAGTTTTGGGGATTTTTCTTGTTCATAAGTGGGTAATAAAGTAACAAAAACAATTTAAAATTAGCCAATTCTAAACAATTCTGGTTTCTATATCCAACAGTATCTAAATATCTATAAAACAGATAAAATTCTTATAAAATATTAATAAATATGTATGTTTTTTGTTGTTTTGTGTGAATAACGGAGTAATGATTATTCAAAAGTGACATTTCCAATATTTACTGACAGAAGGTAACATTTCCAAATTTTAAACTCAGTTATCTCCATTAATATGAAAGTTTCTAAATGGGCAAAACAGTGATTGTTAGGTAACTTTTTCAATGTATATTTCTGCATAAACACATTTAATCACATTTTAATGATTTCTGAAAAAAAGCAACGATGGAAATGTTACCTTTTGTTCGAACACTCCTCATATGACCATTCTTCTCGAAAATTTGATGTTTACAGATTTATAATCTCCTATGTGATATCTTTATTGTACCAAATTGCCTCGAAACTGAAACTCGAAAAACAGGTTATCGCCACTGGCCGCCCCCTTAGTCTGACACTGGATTTTGAGCATAACAATATAACTGTAGAACTCTAAAGCATAGAAAAAGACAAAGTTAATGAATTGCTTTTAAAAAATGCACAAGTTATAAGCGATAACAAAAAGCATATAATTAAAACCAAGGCACTCCCACTATTTTGCTCGGTACCCACTGATCATAATCGATGTTCAAAAAAATTACATTTACATAATTCCCACACCCTACCCCCCGATGTAAATTTGTCCTCACATGAATCCGAAAAAGTTTACTTTTTGGGATCGTATAATCCATCTCTAATAAAAGCCGGGATTTACTCGAAATTTACGCGGTAGAATGTTTTTTAAATTGAAAATTCGGTTTCAGCACACAGTAATACTTAAGTCATGAGAGGTTTAGTCCTTGGAAAAAAAAATGCAGACCAGTGTTATTGTCACTTTATTCAGGGACTCTACATTAAATCATTTTTTTATATATTGTATAAAGCACTCGTTTCATAACACGTTTCATAACACGCACTAGTACTTTCGCCGCCAGCGTCTCGTTATCTAAACTTGTACTCGTGTGCTAAAAACGTATGTTATGAAACTAGTACTTTAATATACTATTCTAGCGTGCGGTATAAATAACGAAAAATTATATCTACAAATATGACCCTTTTCTGCAGTGAGTAATTTAATATAAATTTGTGTTTTGTTTATAAATTTATTCGGAAATAGGATTTCAACACATATTCCAATAAACAAAATAATATTTAATAACCATTTAACCTATATATTTAGTAAGCGTTTACCGAGGTATTTAACAAGCTTTCACTGCACTCAAACGTTGTAAAATATAATTTTTGCGATTTATTGCTTATTTTATAATCGCTAAATCTGGCATCAATAAAAATAAATTTACACAGATAACCAGTTATTAAAATAAAGTTTAACTTAAATGTACTATAAGCCAAGTGATACCTTATTTGAAGGGTAATTTGATTTTTGTTTTAAAAAATGTTTTGTTTTTGAAAATTGGAATGTTCCTGTTCAGGGGTTCTTGAGTTATTAGATATTTTTTTTTCAAAACTTTATCTTTAATAAACTTAATCACCCTTGGAAAATAAATCAATCGAAAAAGTATTAAAATCTAAAAAAATAGCAATGTATAATAGCTGTTATATAAAAGAAAATCAATTAGTAAGTGGCATACGACTTGGTAACTCTAAAATTTTAATAGCATACAACTATGTATTTATTGCTATAAACCACAAACTTTTCACAATATATTGATATAACTTTGTATAAGTAAATTGGAAGTTCAATCGAACCTAAATATATTAAAATCTCAAAAATTACAAAAATAGCTCATACAACTTTATATGTTTAAATAAACATAATATGTTTAAATATTATTTGAACTTCTGGTTCCTTACTGAATATTGGAGTCCAATTAACCTTTAAAATAGGATCAACACTTCAATATAAAATTTGTAATTACTAACATTGAATATATATATTACATGTTTGAAGCGTAGGTACACGGAAAAAAAAAATTATAGCTAGGAGCGCTATAACACACATACCAAGCAAATTATAATCGCTTATTATATAAATACAAGGCTTTCTCTTACAATTATGGCAGTCAGTATAAAAATTTATATGAAATACTTTAATTGTTTAGTGAATAATAAAATATAACAAATAGTATGGCATTTATAGCTTAAATAGATTTAATTATTGTCCGTGCTAATAATTTTTATAATATAATAAAATTTCTGTAAATTTATAATAGTGCCTGTAATAAATATAATCGTGTCTGTAATATATATAATCGTTTCCAATTTCTTTTTAACATTATTAGTTATTGTGTCCCTTATAATCTATAGCTTAAATCACTATAATTTGCCACTGTTACCAAATATCTTATAATGTATAGCGCAGAGCCCACTAATTTCTTTCCGTGTATTACTAGAAATTACCAATTTATAATGTAACACAAATATTTGTATATTTGTATTACATTGTATAGTATAAATTAAAAATAGTACGTATTTTATAAAAAAAGAGGAAATAAAAACTTTCATCATTTAAATTAAACTTTGTTCATGAAAATGTTATGTAATTTTTGATAATTTTTTGTTAACTTATAACCAAATTCCAAATTTAGGTTAATTAGTACCATGTAATTATAAATAATAACAATAATAATCCTTTATTCCAGCCCAGAGGGCCATATACAAAAAAATACAAAACATACAAAATATCTACAAGAAAATTAATAATTAGCCAACATACAAAAGTTCAAAAGAGCTACCATCCCCCCATTAAAACTCTAATCCAGGTTTGCCATAGATTGGAACGCCATAGAATGTCACTCCTCAGCAGAGCCACAATAAAGAGGTTGAAAGATTTATACAGCCGATCGCGGAACTCAAAAGCCCAAAATCTACGAATAGATAGGAGTCATTAACACGAGCCGTAGCAAATATTTCACTAGCACTATAAAATCTCGGTATGTTATTTAAGAGTCTAAACTCATTATTATAGCACACGCGCACCTTATTCCACCATCCCAGTGTATAATTACATCAAAGTTCGGACATGTAGATCCCTGAGCAATATGTTTGAAATAACAGTTTTTTAATGTCAGAGTTACACTTGGAGAAACGACAGGTTAACATATTAGCACGGATACAGAGGGCTTTGTACTGTCTCTGAATGTCGAGATTATCAAAGAGATCACAGGTTAGAATATGCCCTAAGTATTTGAATTGCGACACTATACTTATAAGACTACCGTTAAGTCTGATCGGGGGCACCACCCAGTCTTTATAATTAGAAGGTCTGAACACCATGACACAGATTTGTTGACATTATATACAAGGTGATGCTCTACAGCGAAATCTTCACATATTCTAATGAGTTTACACAGTACCCCAATGGAAGTTAATTAGCACTCCATTGATATAGCACCCCAACCTTACGAAATTTAAAGAACCTACCAGAATAGAGCAAAGCTCTCCAATTGCTTTTTGTTAATAGTACAGGTTTAGTAACATTGCCAAAAAACTACTGATGCGTCTAAAGTGTTTCACTTGGTATAATATTATATGTTTTACAAATACTAAAACTTTGTGCTCATATTTCAAAAATGACTTGGTGTTATATTGTTTTAAACTTACTTTTATGGTTTGGACTTAAATATGGAATTTTAAACATATTTCATTAAAACTTTCATCTAACTATACTCCGTCCAGTTATGCAAGATAGTAAGGGACGCGGTCCGTTTTACACCACAGAGCGCATTAATAGCATAATTATGCATAAATCGTAGTGTATCAAAAATTTAACAGATGTCGGTATTGGTTTCCTGGAAAGGGCCTATCCAAAGACTCGCATAACAAGAATAGTACATAGGAATGCGATGCCAGGATTGACTTGATGTGTCGTCATGTATCTTATAATGGTTGTTATGGGAGCCTCTGGATAAGCCTTAAGTTGTAATTGTAACCTAAAAATTTGACGTTTTCCTTGTGTTCAATATAATTTAAGTTTGTACAATATATAGAATATTTTAATTTAGTTTGAGTGTATGAAGAATAAACCAAAAAAGTACCTTTTTCAATACCATACAAAATAACATTAAGTATAACCATTTTTTTATGTAACTTTCTCTTCTTTTATTAGCTTTAATGACCGTCAATCATTGTCATAGACAAAAAATGTCACAATATTTTATATGTTAAAGGGTAAGAGTTTTTAACCAATGATGTAGCTGAAAAATTGCGGGAATTTTAAACTACTATCTTGCATAATTGGACGGACTATAATAAAAGATGGGAAATACCTATATAATCTAAAAATAATTTTATTTTTGTTACAGGTCAGTATTACAGATTCCAAACTTTCCGGATAAGACGTAAGTGTGATTTTTTAAAAATATCTAAACCACTTATAAAGTTGTAAAAAGGCTGTATCTCCCAAACGGTGCAAGATGTAGAATTTATAAAAAAATTACTTTGGCCAGGAACCACGACAATGTCACTGACAAAATTTAGAGACATGATACTGTAACACCCTGTATATATTTTTTGATTATTTTTTGCAGCCTTTTCTTTTAAAAAATACTTTTTACTTTTAAGAAGAAAGGTCGGTAAATGTGGGAAGGAAAATGGTTCTCCTGCTAATAAAGCACTTAAGTATAAAGCTGTAAATCGGAGTGTATTGATTTTAAGATATTCTTTTAACATAACGGGTGTCCCACCAGGTTCTTGTCAAGCTATATCTCCGTTATTTAAAAAGAAGATAGAAATTTTTGCGAAAAATGGGAGCCGTTGAAGATTTTATTGACGTATCCAAAACTACCCCTTGCTTACCCACCCCCCTTGAAACCACCCCCAACTTCTGGTTTTCAAACAGCACCTACCCCCCATTTTTATCAAAGAATATGAAAGTACATTTCATTCTAAATTGAACCATGTATTATGTATAAGTGGTATTTTATCATTTAAGGGGCTCCAAATAACAATTATTATATATTAATAATATGGTGGTATTTAGAACATAGTTGCAGGTGGTTCCAGAAGAGTGGGTTATTGAGGGTGGATTTTGGATACATTAATCAATTCCCTCTTATATATAATCTAACGCGAGTTTTTGGAATTTTGTTTGTTGAAAAATATTGCTTGTGATCTGATGGGGTTGTAATTTGAAGCCCTTAAAAAAATAAGATATTACTTAAAATGCATAGTTGAATTTAGAATGAAATGTGCTTTCATATTCTATAGTAAAAATATGGGGGTACAGTATAAAAAACAAAAGTTGGGGGTGATTCCAAGAGGGTGGATAAGTAAGGGGTAGTTTTGCATAATTCAGTAAATTCTACTTTGACTCGCATTTAATTTTGTTTTTCTCAAAAAAAAAATCTCTTTAAATAATGGGGATAGCACAAGCTTAAGCTTATTTGGGGCTCACCATGACTCTGTAGCAATTTCAAGTAAATGAATAAAATAAATAAAATAAATAACCGTGTACCGAAAAATATTTTATCTGACACTGTTTGTTTTACTAAAAATATGTTTTTATACATTTTACGAATAACATTACAGCATTAAAGTTTCTATAATATCGTAGTTTCCTTTTTTTCCAGAGACCTACAAAGGATAAAAAAAGGAGATAGTTAAATGCAGCTTGTATGTTAAAATTGAAGACAGCTAGCAATTTTTTTCTTATTTCTCAATCCACGTAGATCGTTGATGCGTGACTTACATCTCCTTTTTGTAATAATCTTCGTAGTTTTAGTATTAGAAGTGTAGGTAACTATATTAAATTTACTTCCAAATTTTTAAATATACTTTATATTATACCCTTTTGGAAATTTAGTTAACAATAATTATGGTTATTGTAAATAAAATTTTCATATGCAATATATAACATAATATCTGAAGTAATTATGTTCCTGAAACATTGAGTAATCTGTAAATTTTTTTTATAAACTACTTCTTTAAAATCCCTGCACTTAAATAATAATTTGTTATTACTTTAACCAGTTCATAATAAAAATTTTTAGTTACTCAACATATCAGCCCTAGATAGAGCAAAAACTGACAAATTAAAAAACTTGTACCAAGGGCGTTAAGTAGACTATAATGCCCGGAAGGTGAAAGCATCTAGTCCAAGGGCCTATGGCCCGAAAAAAAGGTTTGTCCTGATGCTCATTGTAGTCTACTAATGCCCGTGGTGCATACCAAACTTTATCTTTTATCTATTATAAAATAAAAATAGCTTAAATCCTGCGTTTTTTTTTTGCTATTTTGGCCAATTTTTAACATTTACTAAGTATTGTTTATTATACACGAAAAGAAATTAGTGGGCTCTGCGCTATACATTATAAGATATTTGGTAACAGTGGCAAATTATAGTGATTTAAGCTATAGATTATAAGGGACACAATAACTAATAATGTTAAAAATAAATTGGAAACGATTATATATATTACAGACACGATTATATTTATTACAGGCACTATTATAAATTTACAGAAATTTTATTATATTATAAAAATTATTAGCACGGACAATAATTAAAACTATTTAAGCTATAAATGCCATACTATTTGTTATATTTTATTATTCACTAAACAATTTAAGTATTTCATATAAATTTTTACACTGACTGCCATAATTGTAAGAGAAAGCCTTGTATTTATATAATAAGCGATTATAATTTGCTTGGTATGTGTGTTATAGCGCTCCTAGCTATAATTTTTTTTCCGTGTAAGCGTCCTTTAGTTTTAAGAAAGAAAATATTGAAATTCCACATATTATAAAAAATGCCGAAAAAGACAAACTAGAAAAACTAATTACCGGCAAAATCTAAAGCCCTGTGTAATAATGAAATGAACATTTTCTGCAATGAAAAGTAAAAAAACAAATTAACGTGGTTACTAACAAACGTGCAGTTTCTAACAAACGTGCCTAAAAAACGTAGCTATGCACTACATAGTATAAAGTGCCAGGGCCGTAACTAGGGGGGGGGGCAGGGAGGCTTAGCCCCCCATGGCCTTGGTTTAACCCCCCCTGGCATCTTCGCTGATCCCCCCTGGTATTTTTTAAGTCACTTATCATTGTGCCCATTTCTTTTTTGCAGGGGTTCCAAGTTTGCTAGAAACCGTCTGTTTTTCTTAAAATTAATTCTTGGGTCTCCAATTTTATTTAGCAGGGGCGCCAAGTTTGGTTGAAACCGCCAGGGACAAAACTTTTTTTCGTGAAGGTATTTTTTTGGTCCAATTTTTTATTTTAGTGGTACCAAGTTTTGGTTGAAACCGTCAGGGACAAAGCCTTTTTTTGAGGGAGGGTGCCCTGGGGGCTGAGACCCCTAGATTTTTTTCTGGTTACAGCTTTGTACAGTGCTCTGATATCCTCCGTATTATAAAGAGTATACTATCGAATTCAAAGCACTGTATATCTTTACGGCTTGTTATATTCTTCCTGATTTCCCTCGAGCATTAGTTAGCCGAACACGACACCGCCTTAATTTACCAGATAATTAAACGATAAGAATTAATCCTGCTTAATTTAATTGTTTCTAAAAGCTGGTAATAGGGTAGTTCTTAAACTATATACTGCTGCCACGAGAAAATGACCCTTGAGGCCCGCCAGAGACAAGTCCAATCGTGTAAACCAACTGGGTCATTTGTACACCTGAACCAAGTAGGGCGCCAATCGTGTAAGCATAAAAGGGTCTGGGGTGTTATTCGGGGCCTGTACGATAAAATAGTCTAAATTTAAAGTTTCTATCTCAAATCTATCTCGAGGTATTTTGGCCACATACTTTTTGTACAGACACACCGAGCGATGAACAGCAGATACTTTATTTTAGTGAATTCACGAGTATGTACCACAGAAATAAAAATGTACCACAGAAATGAATATGTACCACCGAAATGATACTGTAACTGATCCTTCCTAAATAGCACCGATAATCTAAGAATATTCTCTAATTATTTTATTGGGAATATTCTTAGAATAAACTTTTAGGGCCCCCTAAAAAGATTGCTATTTTATAAATAAAAGTAACGAAATGATGTTTAAAAATATTATGATTGCTAAAATATATTAAGATTTATTTATATGAATAAATTTGTCCCCAGCTGCCATTTTATGATGCAGGTAGAAATTTCCTAGTTGGCAACGCCCACTCCGAAAGTTAGAAATTAAACGTACTTATAACGTATTTCTAACTTAAAAAAATCTAACGTTAGATTAACGTTTGTATCTAACGTTTGATTCTAACCTTAAAAAGCGGGATATTTGCACATATTTTATAAAGTACTTTTATACAGTTTTCTAACATTAGAAAAACGTTATTCTAACGTTAATTTCTACTAGGGTATACACTATTTTATATCTACTATAGTAATATAAAAGACGCAAATTACCCTATTAATTAATACTGCTTATTTTAATTGTTTCTAAAAGCTCCTAATTCTCTGAATATTTTTACAATCTAATAAGCAGCTGCTGAATTCATGGAAACCTAGATTTCCACGAATTAATTATAATATATTAATTCAATACGATGGAAGTTTTATTACTATCTAGTGTGCTACTTATACGTATCGCTTGTTAATCTAAATTGGATTAAACATAAATGTACAGAAACTGTTATAGTTACTATATAATACCTATAATATTAATAGTATATGGGGTTATTCTTTTAAATGGTTCACGCCCCGTAATTTTTAACCCATTTGCTCCTGTAGGGATATATACAGGGTCATCAATAACTGCCATGCCAAAATTTAAGAGGTGATTCTGCATCCAAAAATATCAAAAAAAGTTCGTATAAAGGTTGGTCCGCAAACAAGCCCTAAGAGAGCTACGGTCCTTTAAAATAAGGTTTTTAATTAATAACTCTGGTACCCTTTAATCTAGAGTGATGAGCTTTTGCACATATGCTAGTATTAATAAGGGCAATAAGTTTATGTTAATTTATTTTTTTGAATTTATCGATAGGCGTCCCTAGACGGAAAAATGTATTAGGCTTAACACATTTTTGCCCCAAAGTTTTTTATGTATTTTTTTTTGTAAAAAATATAGATTCCTTGAGTAAAAATACATAACCATAACCATATATAACCATTTTTTATGTAACCTTCTCTTCTTTTATTAGCTTTAACGACCGTCAATCATTGTCATAGATAAAAAATGACACAGTATTTTATATGTTAAAAGGTACGAGTTTTTAACCAATAATGTAGCTCAAAAATCGCGGGAATTTAAACTACTATCTTGCATAATTGTACGGACTATAGGTTGGTATTTAAAATAATGTACCCCGAGTGTTTAATTTTTTTGGGTTTATGTATATTATCAATTTTTGTAGATAATAAAACTCTTAAAGTAGAATTAAATCGAACTTTCTCCCGACTCTAAAGTTTTCAGACTGTATATGTTTGAAGATAGGTATTTATGCAAAAATGTTTACTCGCTTTGAAAAGGTCTGCTTTTGAAAACAAAAGATACTTTTTCTAATCCATTAAATTATCATAAAAGCTAATTGGGAAAACTTGTTGCTCAAACCTCCTGAGAGTTTTTCCTTTTTATATTTTTATTTTGTTATTTATTTTAAAAATAAAAACCTTTGTGGAAAGCTAGATTTTTTCTATACAGTGCGGTCTAAAAGACTTGATCATCTCGTGTGATACATTATCGTAAACAGAAAAAAAAACTGTATTCAAAATTGTAAAAATCCAAAATGGCGCCAATAAGAAAAAAAAAGTTAAGTGTTGTAACTCTTGCATCTAAAATGCCATGAAAAATATAATAATAGATTTATATTTCTTGTAAAAAAGTACCTGAACAATGTTTCAGTTAAAAACGTCTAGCTTTGTCGGTTTTCGCTCAAAAAAATGAAAACGAAACTCAGGATTTTTAATTTTTTTCCAATAATTAAAAAACAAAAAATAATAGATCAAATTTTCTTTCAGGTTATTGATCAGCATAAAAATGCGCAACTTTTTTCTAATTTAACCGATCTTGTATCTCTTATAATAACTGAGATACGCATGCTTGAGGTCGAAAAACGGACACCTTGTAAGTAGGTATTGCGGCGGACGAGCCAACCCCCTCCACTTTTCATTTAGACCACGCCCCCTACTATAATAGCCCCCTTTTTAATAGTCCCATAACAGAGCTGTTTTAACAGGGCTGTTAATGTAATTAACAGAGCTGTTTTAACAGGGCTGTTTTAACAGAACTGTTTTAACAGGGCTGTTTTAACAGAGCTGTTTTAAAAGGGCTGTTTCTAAATCAGTTTATATTCGATCAGTTTGATTGAATCAGATCTGATATAAATTTAATTAGAAACAGTCCTGTTAAAACATCTCTGTTAAAACAGCCCTGTTAAAACAGCCCTGTTAAAACAGCTCTGTAAATTACATTAACAGTCCAGTTAAAACACCTCTGTTATGGGTCTATTAAAGTAGGGGGCGTGGTCTTAATGAAAAGTGGAGGGGGTTGGCTCTCCGCCGAAATACCTACTCTTGTATAGTACACGGAGTCCGCCTGCCAGTAGTGTTATCTCGTAAAAATTTTGTTAACTTCAACCTGTTGAAGTCTTTTGTATTAAATGACATTCATATGTAAAAGAAAAGGCCTATTTGACAGATAGTAAAATAACCTGAAAAACAATCAGAAATTATATATGTGGCTTAGTTCTAAAAGGGCCAATGTCAAAAATTTTGAACGGATACACTAGGTTAAACATTGGCTATTTTAGCAGTTTAACAGGAATGTTTATTGAAAACACTCATCGGCCCTTGTCACTTAAAATCTACATTTATCTGACAAGCACTGACATTGGCCTTTTTAAGTTATATAGATTTGAAAAAATATAGTTCGGTGGTATAACTTATAATAAGAAAATAGTGACAATGGCCCTTTTAGAATTAAACCATATATTTATTTTCAATTTAAACGCATTTTTTTATTGCGGCATTCTGTGAGCCATTGGTCATGCTTGGCCAAGACTATTACTTCTTTGCTGGACTCGCCTTTTTTCGAGCCTCGCACCTCGACTCGCAAGTTAGACTCGTCCAGCAAGGACTTTTTGGACTTTGTGGCACAATTGTCTATCTTTTTAATTTTTTATCTTTAAGATAAAAAATGAACAACGAAAAATACTTTTACTGGGTACTTCTTACGGTTTATTTTTAATTATTTTTTTATAAAATAATAGGTATATAGGTTTAACATAAACAGATAGGACCTTTTAGCTAAGAAAGGCAGTACACAATGTGTAGGGTCATCTGTGCGTAACTATTTATTATTATGACTTGTTTAAACTATCTGTAAAACACCAATAAAATCTTTATTCTTATTCTATTCTAAGAAATTCCAAAAATATTTAAATGATATTTTATAAAAGTGTTTTATTTAGAATACGTTGAAGTAAAATGTCTGAAGAAATTCGCATTACATTTAAAATCCTGTTAAATTAAATCTTTCCAACATTTATGACGTGAATTTGATCTGACATTTATCTTGAGAACGAAAACCTGATATAAACAAGAGAGGATCCAAAAATTTAACCATGACTAAAAGTAGTGGGACCTACAGTATGGGTTTCAACATTTTGATCTCAGATAGGTATCAAACAAAATATTTGATTTAAGTACTTTACATACAAACTTTCAAGCTACTTGATCTGAATATTACGTAAGATAGGTGAGCCATTTATTGACATGTTCCTAATATTGCGACCCCCTCTCAAACTTGTTAGTTCGTCCTCTGTGTCATAGATGACACCGTCACTATATCTGTTAAAAAGATGACGTACACAACAACGCAGTTCGTGTTTCGTGCACTTCCACTATAAAAACTTGTAAAATTGTGCCTTCGCAAGCTGGGTAGCATCGATTATAAAAAGGCCCATAAGAGATTTTAATCGATACGTACATGAAGAGTGCGTGGGGCTTACTAAAAATTACAAATTGTTATTTAAGTGCCCAAATTATAACGAAAAACAGCTGAAGTTGTTGTTGTGCCACAATATTTTCTTATTAGTTTTTTTAAGTTTATTTTTTACTTTTTTATTTTGTTACTTTTATTGCCCTATGTCCAATGCACTTTTTTAAGACTGTTCTTACCCCTTGGCCCCAGAATTATTGTGTATAACTATGAAAACAGCTTATTCTGAATGTAATAAATGTAATATATGTATATGACTCGACAAGTAAAAAATAGATTTGTTGTACCTCATTGCCACAGCTTTCGGAGCTTCTAGCACCCAAAGGAACCGGAAATAGCTTAATTTGAATGTACTTTAAGACATATATAACATACAGTCAGGAGAAATTAATGAAATAAATATTACGTATACATATAATAGTGACTTGATATTTTGTCGGCTTAAATACCACGCGATCTGGAATATTCCATTGTTAAAAGATTTGAGGAGATTTTTTTCAAAATTTAATAAATCACGGGCTAAATCATTTTAATTTTTTTATTGCATTAGAAACCAAATTAAAATTAAAAATATAATAACAAAACAAATTTATCAAAGACATAGCCACTCGATGAAAAATTTTTGGTAATGGTATTTTCAAGTTGTTCTGTAATTTTAGAATTTTCAAGTTGTTCTGTAATTTTCGAATTGCCGGTTATTGATATGTCTGGAACTCTTGCAATATTTTAATTATTCTATTCCATTCTATTCTATATTTAAGTTTAAAAATAACCATTTTTTTTTTGAACAGTTAAATCCTTTGATATTGTTGACCAGAGCTGTAACTAAGGCGTGGCGAATGTGGCATTTGCCACGGGCGCAACACTTAAGAGGGGCTCCAAAAATAAGAAAATGGAAGAATTTAAATAATTTTACATGAAATCAAGAAAAAAAAGTCGCTTGCGGCGCTTGATATTTCTTCGCTTTTGGTAAAATTTTAAACAGTTTAGAATTTTAAAGAGTCCACCAAGTTTGTTAAATTTTTCGCCTGCAGTGCTGACTTTTTTTCCAAACCTAGCTTGAAATTGATAAAAATAATTCTCCTGCGGCGATAGACCTTTCTTGTATGTTTGTAAAATGTTAAATGTTATACAGTTTTAAAATTTTCCGCGGCGCTGAAGCACTCATAAAGCTTTTATAACCTTTACAAAAAATGTAAGAAGTTTTAGTGGTATAGTACTGAATTTTAGCAAAAAAGTTTAGCAAAATTCGTAAAAAAAATCGTCTGCGGTGCTTACTTTTTGTCAGGAGGGACACCACTTCGGCGTCAAATGAGATGGCGTTTGTAATTTGTGTTACTTTTTTCCTCGTTTTTTAATCTAATAAAAAACTAAAAATTTCAGTTGTTTTTATATTAGATAGGGGGCGCAAATTGATAACCTGCCACAGGCGCAAACATCTCTAGTTACGGCTCTATTGTTGACCACACATTACTCTTAATAGTATTATGCAGTCATTGACTACTACTTCTACTAGTCAACCATATTAAACGCTTTAGCTAATTCCAAGACAGCTAGTTAATTTAAAACTTTGAGCATGTAGGGCAGTGTTATGATGTCTGAGTCTCTTAAAGCAGGCTTGCATGACCATAAGGCATACATAACATATAACGATGCCGTGGTTATCTTGATGTCCCGTCATGTCTTGTGCGCATGCTTCTACATTTCTTCATGGTTATGCGAGGCTGTGAATAGTGCCTAAGTGATAAAAGTCCAAGCCAGGCTGGTAATAAAACGCAAGTGAAGGCAATCATCAGCAATTAATTTTTTCAGGATCTTCTGACAAAAACTTTAAATTTATCGTTTTCAAGTTAAAAAATCCGCTGTAGCTTTATTTCTGTGACGTCCATTCCATTTCAAAGTTTAATAAAAAGAATTTGTAAGGATTTGAAACAAAGCTCCTCAGTTATAAGCAACAAGTATCGTGTTTTTGCCATTTATGGTTATTTTTACTTTCCATAGTCATAGCGGTGGATAGACGTAGAATGTAAAGGTCAAGTTTAACAGCTTTTAAAGGGTTAAGGTAAGTGACTCAGTTGCTGACACACCCACAGTGGCAACTGTTGATATCAAGTGAATATTTTAAAAATTGGTAGTCTATTTATTCTGTAATAAAAGAAAAAAACAGGTTTTTTCTACGACTGCTTTAGAATGTAAGCAAATTCACACACTTTTCAAACACAGAATTAATTCATTCTAGCTCTAGATACGGTATGAATATTCCGTATCAAGTGTTAGAATGAGCACATGTAGTGCCATCTCTTGTTTATAAAAGTAAAGAAAACTGTAGCAAAATTAGCAAAAATATATATATTTTACATTATATTAAGTTTATTAGTTTTTCTTAATATTTGACCAGTTTTTTATTAATTTAGTTCAAAAAATTAAAATTGCCCCATCTATTGTTAAATATTTAAACCTGACATCTGTCACAACAATCTGACATAACCTTCAATTTTTGCATTATAATTTGTAAATATGTGCTAAAATTAAATAAAAATCTTTTTTAAGTACTGATTTGATAAAATTATTAAATAACATTAATTGCTTTATTTAAAAATATGTGTGTTTGTTGCATTTACAATGTCCAGTCACAAAAAACATTGTTTTTAACCTTGTCCGCAGTTTAAAGCCATACAGTATTTCATATTTGCAGTCGAAGAAAAAGTATAGTCTACAACACGTCATTCTGCGTTCGCGGTACCGTCATACTCGCCTGACGGCTCGTATGACAAACTTTCCGCTCGCGAGGAATATTGTCTATTCCATACTAATTATAGAATATACTATTTTTCATACTGAGGTGGCGCCTTCGCCACTACCAGCTCACAAAAGTCCTGGACTTAGGGGATGCATCCGGATGCTTAATTAAGTAGAATAGTACGAGGTTAAAAATAAACATAAAACAACTAAAAATTCAGAATTCTTGATCGACGGCCATTTTCCATAAGAAACGTGCCTGTCTGTTTAGGATAACAAGACTCGAATTTCATTCTTTAAATGACGGATCTTAACCTGTATGGCTCCAGCTAGGGTCATGCATCAACGTGCATTGCACCCCCTCAAGGTCACGGTTTGGTGCGGTGTAACATTCCAAATGGTAATCGGGCCTTACTTCTGCTAGGAAAATGGCAATACAATTACGGTGAATGGCGACCGATATCGCGCAAAGCTGGAAAATTTTGTGCGCCCTGCAATGGAGGACATTCCAGATCCCATGCGGCCAGAGCTACAATGCAGCTTTTAAGGCAGATTTTCGAAGAGCGAAATTCGGATTTTCATTTTCCTACACGATCACCCGATTTAACAGCACTGGACTTTTTTCTTTAGGGCTACCTGAAAGATCGGGTGTATCATACACCGTGTATGTCAACAAGCCCAAGACTATTCAACACCTTAAGCCAGACATGTTAGGAGCCATCATGGAAATGTCGTGAAACAAACCCGTGCTTGCAAAGACATGATTTTTCATACATAGTTAAAAAAAAATCCATTTCCTGTATCTGTATTGTAAAGTGATTTATGGGCCATGTACTATACTCCTAGATAAGCTGTTAAATCTTAAATTACACAGGTCGCTTGTATTCCAAAGCGACATTTTTCGGTTAGAAATGTTAACAATGTTGTAACAAGTTTGTCTTTTGTTTTATTTTGCCGGGCTGCAGCCCATCAAAGTACTTTTACGGTCCCTTAACGATGAATGCATAGCGGTTCTGTTTGTCTTTTGTTTTACTTTGGCGGGCTGCAAAAATAATCGTATTCAAAAATTCAGAATTTTGACCTGTTGTTTTTTTGCTGGCCCACTGTGATGGACAAAAACGAAAGTTGTATTCGAAATCAACATAACTAAATTACACAAAATCAGATCCAAATCAACTTTTAAAACTTGAAAATGCGTTGGCCTGTGTTATTAGAGGAGGGGTGGGAATATGGAACCCCTGTTAGTTTTGTATCTATATCTCTAAAAGGTTTATGATTTTTAAACAACTTTTTGCACTAGCTGGTTCAAAATACATCTGGTAATTATGATTTTAAACGATTTTGATTGCTGGTGATATCTCATGCTGATAATATGGAACCCTATGTGCTCAAATATGGAACCCTAAAAATTTTACTGTTTGTTATAGGCGCTGTGAATAGTATAACAATAAAATTATAAGCTAACGGTGCATAAACTTCTATATATTTTTTTAATTCATTACTGAACAAATATGAGAAATTCACAAGTTTTTATTAGTTTTAAAACTTTTATAACGTTATGATTTAAAGCTGAAATTTAAATAAGTCTCTTGAAAAAGTTTTATTTTAAAGATTTCTTAATTTTACGTTTCCCGTGAAAGACTTTAATATAAATTTATGCTCTTTATTCGAACTCTTTTTTTAAAAACATTGATCTTTCAAGAAATTACAAATTGACGTAAATAATTTAAAAAAACAGTATTTTAGACGTATTTTAAATTATAATTATTACTTTCGTATTTCGAAAGAAATACATGATTATCATAACGACGAGTTTCGACAGGGTAGGGTCTTTTCGCTATAAATAATACTGTACGAAATCGAAAACACTACTTCTCTATCTTTTTAAAATCAAAACAGCTTAATAATGTAATTTTATAACAAAATATCAACTAATAGGCAAAATTAAGGTAATTGTCTTAGTTTATTTTTATTTAATATTAATAAAATTTAACGAATTAAGAATTTTTTTATTCCAAAAAACTTTTCGCAAAAAAAATGAACCGACTTCTGTCTCTAAAAAGTAAAAAATAAAAAATAAGTCGGTGTGAATTTTACCACTATCTAAATTAAATACTAACAATTATTTTTGTTGTTAAATTGATTGCTGTGAAATTGGCACTGACTTAATTTTTATTTTTTACTTTTTAGAGACAGAAGTCGGTTCATTTTTTTTGCGAAAAGTCTTTATTTTTTACTTTTTAGAGACACAAAACCCGTAGATTTGTAATGTTATCTAAGCTAAATTATAGTTGTCCTTCCATCTCGGCAGGCTGCTGGTGTCACAACTATTAGTTATTTTGGACTTTCCAAGACCAGGCGATTTGCAAATAGCTTAATTTGAATGTACTTTAAGATATATATATATATATATATATATATATATATATATATATATATAAAATACAGCTGGGAAAAAATAATGAAAGAATGGTCACCAGCTAGCTGCAGCTCTTGTACTATACGTTGTGTTTTTTATTATTCTGGCAACGTTGCCGCAACATACCTTAATTTCAAATAAAGATGTTAACTACTTTCACCAAATATCATAAAATGTATTTTTAGATGTTTTATTTTTTATCACAATTAAGAAACTACACGCAATGCCAAATTTGCGATGTTTGTGTTATTTTTTTTTTATCAAACTCGATAATCAGTTTATAATTTAATTTTAGAAAATTCCACTTTTGATCACGACATTACAAAATTATAAATAGCCGTAAATTTTTAAACTGGAGTTTGCATGAACCCATAAGTATTTATGATTTTATTACAATGGAGCTCTCTACAACTAGAATTATGAAACAAAAGACGTCTACCCTATCTCCATCTCATTTGTGCTACACTTTCCAGCCAACCAAATAAATACTGTATTTGTTTTTTATACAACAAATACAGTATTTATTTATAAAAACGAAAATAGTTATTTGCGTACCTAGTAGAGGTAAGTGAATTTTTCTGTGTTAGGTCGTATTTTGTAGACCGAAGTTGAGCTGAGGTCCATAAACACGACCTACGAGTAGCGCATTACGTTTTTCTCACTACCAAGGAGTTAAAATCCTATTTTATTAATAATATCTATAAAATTTATATGTATTTTTTTATGGAATCACTCTATAAAATTAGAAATAGTAGTCTTATGTTTAGATGTTCCCCTACGGTAAATGTAAGCACACTTAGTGTCCTTGTGCGGTAAATCGTTTTTTGTGTCTTTAGTTACGGTTTTGTTTGTATTGATTTCATCTATTACTAAGTGTGCTCGATATAGTACTGTCCATTACTGTCGACTTTTTGATTGAGTAATGTCAACTTGTCAGTTGGTAGTGGGAAAAAGTAAAAACTCGAGAACTCAAGTTACTAACTTTAGGTAGTGAAAAAAATACTATATGCACCACTTATGTGAACAATTTTAAGTGTTCTACTGTTTTTTTACCTCGACTCGGTCAGCAAAAAAAAAAGATCTAAAGATTCCAGACGTGTAGGAGTTAAACTGAATTTAGATTCGGTTTCAGCGGGCGAAAATACATAGGTCGAAAATGGTCCTATCCTTGGCGCAGAACACTTTTATTTTTTTGTGGGCCTGTGTTATTTGTCTTGTATTAAACAGAGCTTAATCCCGCATCGCGGGACACCATGTTAGTTAACTAGTTACAGTTTTCTTATTAGTAAAACATTTTAATTAAGAAAACGAAGAAAATTTATTATTATATTAATTATAATTAAAATAAATTTTAATAATTAAAAAAAACTGAATACAACATATTTAAACATAAGAAACTTATGAAAAAATAATACTTTATTTAGGGATTTTACCAAAACCGTTAAAGTCGATTTTTCAAAAAAAAAATAAATGTGGCTTCTGTCCCTTATTCACCAAGCCTTTTTATTCGCAAGGCCTTGAAATTATCTTTGGATAGGGCTAATCGGGCCAGGTTCGCAAAAACTTAGTAGAAATTACAAATTATATATTTATACAGATTTCTGTAAATAGTTGTAAAGAGAAAATAAATAAAAGTTGAAGTAAATAAATAAAAGTTAAAGTGAAAACTTATTTAAATACTAAAAAAACCTGAAAATTTATTAAAAATTACAAACAAGTAAAGAAACACGAATGGCAGAAAAAATGTTTAAAGAAATAAATGTCATTAGTTTTACGAGCGACCTTAGACACGATTTTTGTAAAACAAAATCTAACCTAAATAATTCTAAAGATAAACATTTTTACAAGAAATACCGTATATAAAGTTTTATACAATGGTAAAGTGCTGTGAAAGAATAAAGAAGAAATTATTTATTTTTTCCAAAGAAGAAAAAATTAAAAAAACAGTGGCATTATAGTTTTCTACCATTTTCAGTACAGAATCCCTTAATTTTCAAAATCCCTGTACATTACTTTTGCCTGATATACCCTATTTAATACTTTTTAGTTTCAAAAGTTTGAATCACAGCTAATTATTTAACTTTAAATATTAACATACATTAGTGTATCTACCCTATTTAAAATTAGGGAAATTTTGTATTTGAAGTTTACGACTGCTCTTGATAAATAATAAAGGGTTTCCTTAGAAATTTAGCTTTTATATAACAAGCTTCCGCCTTAATTAATTTTTGGAAAATTTTAACAAGCTGTATACAAGATTTTAGATGTAACTATATTCCTTACATTCGTTGATGTTTTTTTGGGAAGAGGGTTGAAATTAATAATACTCAAACTATTTTCTTAAATCATGACGTTTCGAGGGTGGTTTCCCTCGTCCTCAGATCTTTAATATGAGAAAAAAACAATATTCAAATTATATAGGAACAAGTTTCTGTATAACCAAAGTTTTGTTTTTGGTTACCCCAACAAAAACAAAATTTTGGTTATACAGAAACTTGTTCGTATATAATTTTAATATTGTTTTTTTTTCTCAGATTAAAGGTCTGAGGACGAGGGAAACCACCCTCGAAACGATTTAAGAAAATAGTTTGAGTATTATTAATTTCAACCCTCTTCCCAAAAAAACATCAACGAATAGAAAAAATCGGGGTAAAAAAACACTAAGATATATTCCTTACATACATTCCCACAGGGAAATATAACTTAAGTATTATTAAACTTCTACACTGAGAGAATTGTTTTTTCATTCCAGGACAAAAACTTACCAACAATTTAGCAATAATGAGTGTTTTAGAAATTACTACCAAAATTCGAACCATTTAAAAGACCATAAAAAACAGAAAAAGTCCAAAAAATATTCTGGGAACATAAAGGGTTAGTCTTGATAAGAAATATGATCTTTCTTATTATACAATTCACAGCACGTAGCGCTAGAATAGTATTATACACTGTAAAAAATAAAAATATAATTACACATGATTCTGCACGTAAATGTAATTCAATGCAAACACATGCAAAATTTACTAGATTTTACATGTAATATTACAATTTTACATGTTATTTTATAATTTTATGTTATTTTACAATTTTGCGTGTAATTTTAAAATTTTATATGTAAATTAGTACTAAAATTACATGTAAAATCTAGTTAATTTTACATAGTTCACTGTAAAAAATAAATATGTAAATTTACATGCAGAATCATAGGTAATGTGTTGTCATGCAGAGACAAGTAAAAGTTAGGTGATAACGAGATTTTACATGTAATTTTACGATTTTATATGAATATTACTTGTAAATTTTCGAGAGGGCAATATCGGTTTACCCATACAAGGTTTTATCCAATAAATAGCTTAGGAATTCATATTTTTATTAAAAATTTTAATGACATTTACAAGAAAATAATTTGACAAGTGACAGTTGAGTGGGTAAAATAAATAATTATCCACTCACTAAAGTAAAAGCCACGCGGGGGTTATTATTGAGTTTATCTATTTAAAATAAAGCTGGTAATTGTCTTATTATCTGTATGTATTGGATAAATAAATAAAAACACCAAGGTTATTACATTGCAATGTAACATCTTTTAGAATATGGATTTGACATTGACCAAATTCTAGCAGATGTTTTAAAAAGATAAAAATTTATGCGGAATAGTTAAAAAACGGATATAAAGTAAAGAAATGTACTGTATATAATTTTTAAAAGTTCATAGTTGCCAAGTAATTTTCCCAAGTGCTGGAAACGTGATAGATAGGACAAGGTTTACTGAAATTAAAAGTTTCTTATTGATTTATGGTCTTAAAGCTTGATAACTACAGATATTTTCATATTATACTATAACTATCATTTATCAGAGGCTGCTACATATTAAGGCATATCCACAAACTCGCATAATAACATAATACATAACAATGTGGTACCGTGATGGGCTTATACGATACATGGCGGAATTCTTATGTACTATGTTGTTATATTGGATATGCCATTATAGGGGAAGTTGGTTCCTAATTTAAACTTTTAATTGTTTTTTGTTTTATTTACGATTTTAAGTAAGTTTTTTTTTATTTATTTTTTTTTATTATTTTATTATTTTTTTTTTTCAATATAACACATAAAGCATTTAAAATTTTGTATCTTTAATAATAATAAAGCAGTTAAAAATGTTTTATTTAATTTCTTATAAAAATTTAGCTATAAAAATTGTTACAATTGTCACTACCCCTTGTTACAATTGCCCCGTCATCGGGGACGAAAGTAACAACAAACAGACTCCGAAAAATCTAGTTGTTTGTTTATTATTAAAAAATAATAATTAAAATACTACCGTATAATGAAGGAAAATATGTTAATTCTTTCTCGTATCAAGTTTGGTATCTTAGTGAGTGTGCTCGATGTAGTACTTTCCATTACTGTTGACTTTTTGATTAAGTAATGTAAACTTAACTAGTGGTAGACGTAAAGTATATCCTCAGTACATACGTTCGGAATATCCTTGGGATATACGGTTCGGAAGTTGCTTGGCTTCCCGTTTAGTAACAAAGTATATTTAGAGGAAATCGTATATCCTGGGGATGTCGGAAATCCCAGAATGGATATTCTGGGGATATCCATTGTATAAACTTGTGCTATCTGGGAATATAAGGTAAAAAATATATAATATGATTAAAAAAATAGCTTATTATTCTTAAACAGTTTATTATGATACATTTTCTTTCTTTTTTTATTATCGATTATAAATTTTTTATTATATAGTGCGCACAAAAATGCAAGTCGCTTGCAAAACAACTTTACACTATGATATTTCAAAAACGCTTTGACCCAGAGACTTGATATTTGGAACAAAGATTTTCTAAGTAGTAGAAAAAAATTGTTTAAAATTTTAAGTCTCTATATCAAAGCATTCTTGAAATATCGTTGTGTAAAGTTGTTTTGCAAGCGACTTGTATCTTTGCGCGATGGTATAAATTTTATAATATTTATCTACTCATCGCAGTCAAATTCCCCAGGAACTTTTCTTTTTAACTCCTCATGTTTCCATTCAGCCCATAAATATAAAGCTATGCCTGAACCAATCGCTAAAAGGATACAAAATATTAACAACACAGCAGTGGCGGACTGACGGTTTTTTAGGGCGGTAATTTTCAGGGGACCATCGCAGAGGGCATCCATAAAATTTTATTATAATGCATACATTTTTTTATAATAGGGGGCCACAGGAGAAATCTTGTGGGAAACCTCCAATTTAAAATTTAATTTCTAGTTCACTACGCGAAAATCAAATAAATAAAATGTTTTTGAGATCTATGAAAATTATGAGTTAAGTCGAGGATTTTTTTTAAGGAAAACTTAATATTTACTAGATACGTAATGTTCATTAATAATTTCTAAGTTAAGAAATATGTTTAAATTTTTAAACAATTATTTTTAAAGGGCCCAGGGCCCTAAGGGGTCCATTTAGGTCGAGGGCCCAAGCGGCATTTGCCACAATGCCACTCAGGGGGTGGAGTTAGAATTTTTTTATTATAAAATTCAATTTCAGCAATCCCAAAAACCCCTTTGTAACAATTTTCAATTTGTTGTAAAAAAAAGTATTTTTCCCCGCACACCAATGTTTACCAAAAGCAATCCCGAGCGAAAACTTTTGGTAAGATACCTGTATGCCAAATTTTAAGTCTCTAGCTTAAATCATTCTTAAGTTATCGTGTTGACAAGATTTCCCGGACAGACCGACCGATCGACCGATCGACCCATTGACCGAGCGATAATTTTTTTTTATTTGCTCAAAATTAATTATATCGACATAAAACGTCATAAAACGCAAAAATAAGCAAACAAAAAATAAAATTTTTGCATGATTACAAGGCTTTCCCGAAATTTTGAAAATTTTCAAAATGGGAAAGCAAAAAGTAGTAGTTGTAATAGTACGACAGCGGCTGTGCTACCGAACTGCTAGGACCAGTGCGCAAGACGCGATAACGCGTCACGCGCTCTCAATGCGTTAAACCGAAGCTATCATTTATTAAAATGTTAATTAAAGTTTGTTTATTAAAATTATGTCCAAATCTTACACAAATCTTACGTCTTAGGAATTGTTCCACCTAAACTACAGTTAGCTACATTTCTACTCGAGAGAAAATGGTTTGGACTTAATAATTTAAGACAAAAGTCCTCAACTTCCTCTCGGAACATGCATTATTAAGTCTTAAATATTTTCTAAGAAGAAATTTGCAAAAAAGATACCCGCAGTTTTACTGTGGAGCGATGACAGGCCCTTGGGAAATTTATACATGTTTTTTTATACTATTAGCTTTTAAATATATCATTATTTTGACGTTAAAAAGTTCATTAACAGCGTTAAAAAAGCTAATACCTCATGGCTTGGATTTTGATCATAGCTCGGTATCGCGAAGGATTTGGATTGGCTAGGTCTGTTCCAGTCGTGCTTTAACTTTTACAAGAAATAAAACACTAAAATAAGCGAAAAAATCTAATAAAACTGTTACTTACGGGGTACAATATAAGGAATTTGAGTCAGAAATCTTACAACCATTCTATTACATCCTTTTAAAAAGCCTCCGTATGCTTTAAGATGGTAAGGAGATACCGTATATGTTACTATTCCTCTTAGAAAATGTCTTCTGCCTTCATGACCACCCATTTTCAGCAATAACGAAAGTAAAATGGAGCGTTAAGTTATGCTGTCTAATTCTTCAAATGTCAATTTAATCTTTTGACAAGTGGCAGTGCCAACTTTATTTTTGAATTTGGTATTTAAAAAAAACTGCTAAAAACTTATCACTCATAACTTATCAGTGATAAGAAATGCGGCTGTACCGTATTTACGTATATACCGTATACCCGTATACCATACGGTACAGCCGCACACCGAATTTTCGCATTATTACCCTTATTTGGACTTGAGGAGCCCTTTAAAATATTAGGTTTAAAGTTTGTTTTTGTTGTGTCAGACGTTATGATCTGTATAATATATATACAGGGTGGCCCAACGAAAAGTTGACATGGGCGTTTTTGGTGATAATAGCGTAGATGTAAAAAAAAAGCTCGGACTTGTCACTGGACAATTGATTTTTGAAACTTTAGTTTCAGTTTCTCAATTGATTACAGTTCGTTCATTCAAACTTGGCACAAAAAAATCAAATCTGATATTCCGCCATCACACTATGGTTCCAAATTCAAATCTACCTGGACAAACGTCTATAACATTTTATACTTATGTTACGTGGAAAAAATAATAAAAAAATAATAAAAATACAAATAACATTTTAATATTTTTAGATTTTCCCACAATAAGCTGTGTACACGTGTTCTAGTTTTAAAAGACTACAATTACCTGGTATTGCCAATTTTTAATCCGAAAGGCTTATAAATTAATACAATTTCTAACATGAATCATGGGCGCGGCGATCCTCCGCACTATGCTCTGCCTGTTCGTCAGTTTTTGGATAAACACTTCCCGGATCAGTGGTTGGGGAGGAGAGGTTACATAGAATAGCCCCCCGATCACCAGACTTTTCTCCCTAAGACTTCTTTCTGTGGGCTCACTCGAAAAGCAGAATTTATTCTACCCCACCTGCTTCATTGGAAGATTTACGTCAACGAATCACAAACGAATGTCGCTAAATTACCATAGAAATGCTCCAAAAACCTAGCATGGAAGCTGGAGGTGAACATTTCGTGCATTTACTATAATCAAATGTATCTAAATTTCCGAAATTAAAAATCCATTTTTTTGAAAACGCTTTACTTAAATTTAAAAAGCCGGATGCCACTGTTTAGAGACTTAAAAGGGCTTTCCAATGATGTATGACTCGACCCCTTTTCCCTATTCAAATTTTAGGGGTTGTTAACCCCACTGCCCGGGGGTTGGCGTGAAGATATTGCAAATAGGAAAAAAATTGTCTCCCTCCAAACTTAAATCGACCTGTCCGAGCGTTTTTTTACATCTACGCTATTATCACCAAAAACCCCCATGTCAACTTTTCGTTGGGCCACCCTGTATATATACATATTTGAAGATACACAGTGTATATCTCCAAATGGATGGACAGGCACAGTGTGCCTAGCACACAGACATGGAAAAAAAGTTTTTTTTTCGGTACAAAACAAAACGTATAAATAATACATAAAAATAATGTTTTCAACATTATGGAAAACTTTTTTACTATAACTTTCTTTTCTCCTAGGATCCTAAAAACCTATTATTCGGCTTTTCAAAGAGTTTAGATTTATTAATTAAAGCTATTTAACTTTATTTAGTCTCCACTTGAGACTCTCCAGTTGTATGTTGGAAAGTTTTATCCCTGAAGTACTATATTAAAGACAAAAATAAAATAAGCCTATTTCAAATATATATATATTTGCTGACTGGAATTATCTAACTTATTTATATATTCTTCTAAAAATATATAAAAAACTTTTAGAAAGGTGATAAAACTGTTATGTTTTGCAGAAACTTTTTGTTTCCGAAGTATTTAAATCATTCTTGCAGACTTGAGACAAATAAAATAGATATCTGTGTATCCGGGTTTGTGGCATATAACATTTCTATTTCAGGTCTGACGATTATTTTCGCCGGAAAAACATTGGAAAGCACTTTTTCTCGCTTCTGGCGAGAAAGTTTGATCCTATAACAGCACGAGAACCGTTTTTCTTTATAATAAAGAAAAGCGATGTTTCTCTCCAAAAGGGACCATTTGAAAGTTGATGGGGGATTTTGTAAGTCAACAAATTGTCTGCACTCAAATGATGATTTTTCTTTTTACATTTTGCGTGTTCTTATAGGCCCATAAGAGGTCTCTACTTTTTTTTCTGTTGGGTTGGCAACATACAAAAGCCTATCTCTTGACGTTTTGCGTGCAAATGTCAATGTCGATTTAAAGTTTAATTTTTTACAAAATTTTGTGTTTGGGTTATTTTTTACCGAGTTAAAATTGTGGACTGGTTAATTGCAGTGAAAAAAGAAGAGATGACTGTAAAATATATCAAAATATAATTTGTTCTTAGAATTTTAAACATAGTGTAAACTGTAATGCCAACCCAAAACAAAAATCCCTAAATCAGTCATCAATTTAAATGTAAGTTTTTTAAATTTTAGAGCAAAATAGAAAAAAATGTATAAAGCACTCGTTTCATAACTCGTTTTTAGAGCACTAGTACTTTAGAAAACTCGCCGCAAGCGGCTCGTTTTCTAAACTTGTGCTCGTGCGCTAAAAACGTATGTTATGAAACTAGTACTTTAATATACTATTTTCTATTTTTTTATTTTTTCACACGCATTTTGCGTATTCTTATAGGCCCATAAGAGGTCTGTAAATTTTGTTCTTTTGGGTTGGCAACAGACCTGGCGTATCGCTTGACGTTTTCCGTGCAAATGTCAATGTCGTTTTAAAGTTGAATTTTCTACAAAATTTTGTGTTTAGGTTATTTTTACCATGTTAAAATTGTGGCTTGGTTAATTGCAGTAAAAAAGAAAAGAGATGACTATAAAATATATCAACTGTAATGCCAACCTAAAACAAAAATCCCTAAATCAGTCATCAATTTAAATGTAAGTTTTTTTAAAATTTTAAAGCAAAATACAAAATTTTTTATAAAGCACTTGTTTCGTAACACGTTTTTAGCGTACTAGTACTTTAGAAAACTCGCCGCAAGCGGCTCGTTTTCTAAACTTTTACTCGTGCGCTAAAAACGTATGTTATGAAACTAGTACTTTAATATACTATTTTCTATGACCTAGTTAGTACAGGGTGGGCCAAAAAAAACCGGCCACTTTTTAAACCATTATAACTTGTTTGCCTTTTGACCGATCTGTACAAAATTTTGAATGAATAAGCTCAAAACATGTCCGATTCTGTAGGTAATTTTAATTATTTAAAAGATTGTTATATTTTTCAGTAATAAGGCTTTTTCTAAAGGGGTTATTTTAAAGCCGTGGGGATTAAAGCAAAATGTATAATTTGAAAATTTTTCGCTTTCATAATGTTAAGTGGTTTTTCTTCAGTAGGTAAGTATATTTAAATTTAAATTTGAAGTTATAGTTTTTTTTTATTCTTATTTTTCTGAAAGGCTACATGTTGCAATAAATTAATTTTTAAAATAAAAAAACTGATTGAGTAGGCGTGTTATTTATCTGACATCTCTCAAAAAATAATCTGTCAATTTAAAAACTATTCAAAATGACCAGAAATCTGTGAAAATGTCGAATTACATAAAAAAAATAAGAAAAAAAGTAAAAGCTGAATTGTAGATGTATATTTTTAGGAAAATTGTTAAGAAATAACAGAAAAATGACTAATGAAGTACGCACATTCAAAAATTGTACCCTACATTCTATGAACATAACATAAAAAACAAGAAATTGCTAATATAAATCAAGATTTAACTGTTGGCTAAATAAAAAAGTATTATATTTTCATTGCAAATAAAATTAATTATTTTAAACACTGTTTTAATTATAAATAATATAAAACCATATAATTATAGTAGGTACAGGATCTTGGTTGGCTATTTGCAGTTAAAGTTCCATATTCTGATTTATTGATTTTCAAAAATTCACATTATCCTTCATCGTATGTTAACGTTTCTAAAACAAGCATTTTTTGTCGTTTTGACCAAAACTACACTTTTTTCTTGTTTATCTACAAATGTTTTAATTTAAATACATATATTTGTTTTTTATTTATTGCTCACAAAAAATTAATATAAAAAATTAAATACAATTTTAAGTTAAAAGAAAAATATACATAACTATTAAGAAAAGACCACTTAACATAATGAAGACGATTTTTTTTTAAATTATACATTTTGCTCTAATCCCCACTGCTTTAAAATAACCCCTTTAGGAAAAGCTTTATTACTGAAAAATATAATAATATTTTAAATAATTAAAATTATCTACAGAATCTTACATGTTTTGAGCATATTCATTCCAAATTTTGTATAGATCGGTGAAAAGGCAAACAAGTTATAACGGTTTAAAAAGTGGCCGGTTTTTTTTGGCCCACCCTGTAGGTACTGCCTATTTTTCACCCGTTGCCTATGACAGCGGTTGAAAAGTGACAACCATCTGATTTTACATATCTACTTTCAGAAAATTAGTAAACGTCAAACACATAACCTCAAATTGACAAACTAATTTTAAGATAATTTTTGCATTTTTTGGATGTTTAGTTGTTAGGTCGTAGGTTAAATAGTATACGCACCTCGACGTAAACCAGTGCAAATCGTGTGCTAAAAATTAGGTTCGCGTACTCGGTGCGTAATACTATTTCACAAGTTTGCATTTCAAGTATTTTATATTTAAATAAGATAAGATAATTGCAGCTCAAAAACAAAAGCTTGTAGAAAACCATTGTTTAGACTTGTATTGACTGGTATAGTTTGACGCACGGATCTGTGGCTACGGGATATATGTTTGGAATGTGTGTGCAAGTGGGAGGCCCGATGTAGACACGCACACCTTATAACGCTCTTGACGGAAAGAAGAGAGCGCGAATGATTCCTCCCCATTACGTAGGAGACTTTCTTTCATAGAGAACTATATATTTTTTGATAGCTTTATTATTAACGCGTAAAATTGAGTGATCTGTCTTAAGCTACGGTTTCCTCCAAAAGTCACAGTCGCTGACGACTGCGACCGGGTAGCCGCGACCGAGTCTTCAAGACATCTCCAATGCATTTTAAATGTCCCTGTTTTCCTAGCTGCTGCCGTTCGTTTGGACGCCGGTTGCTTGGCCGCTCTGGGAGCAGTCGCACGACTAATTCGTAACGAATTTGACGGTGGAACAGGTGGTTTTGCACTGTGACAAGTGTTTTTCACTGTATCACTCAATTAGAATTGCTTGAAATCCCTCCACCTCTCTCAGCCGAAACATCTCATCAACTTTTACCCTTTTTTTCTTCATGATGTTATGTTAATAAGAAGAAGAGATTCTCCTCTTCCGCTTGATAATTCAGAAAGATTAAAAGAACCGACTTTTTAGAGATATTCATACTGATAGAAAGGCATAAACTCTCAAACAAACAAACAACTGTTTATAAAATGACCAACTAACAAAATGGCAGCTGGCGACCTCCGAGACCGAGGAAAACAGGTAGGGTCGTGACGACCCGGTCGCAGTCGTCAGCGACTGCGACTTTTGGATGAAACCGAAGCTTTAGGTGAATTACGTTGTATAGTGGAATATTTGCAACAAAATTGTCACATTATATAAGTAATGTATTATAGCGTGTTGTGTGAATTTGATAGGACAAGAATTTAAATAATATTATGCCACATTTCTGCAAGCGACTCCGGTATAATAGCTATTTTACTATTAGAAATCTCGTGCAGATAACATTATTTATGTGTAGAATAATATGTCAAATATTAAGTAAAATCTCTAGATGCATAAAATCTAATATTGCAGTATATAACAACATAGTACATAAGAATGCGATGCATTGATTGGTTTGAAGTGTCGCCATGTGTCTTGTAAGCCAATTACGGTACCGCATGTACTATGTACTATGTTGTTATGCAAGCTTGTGGATATGCCTAAATTTGTGCCATGTTATTTGTAGGAAAGCATTAAAAATTCCAGGAATCATATAATATATTATCATATATCATACATTTTCAAAAAATAATAGTATATTAAAGTACTAGTTTCATAACATACGTTTTTAGCGCACGAGTACAAGTTTAGAAAACGAGCCGCTTGCAGCGAGTTTTCCAAAGTACTGTGCTAAAAACGTGTTATGAAACGAGTGCTTTATACAATTTTTTCTATTTTGCTCTAAAATTAAAAAAAAAACTTACATTTAAATTGATGACTGAATTAAGGATTTTGAATTGGCATTACAGTTTACACCATGTTTAAAATTCTAAGAACAAATGATATTTTGATATATTTTATAGTCATCTTTTCTCTTTTTTACTGCAATTAACCAAGCTACAATTTTAACATGGTAAAAATAACCTAAACACAAAATTTTGTAGAAAATTCAACTTTAAAGCGACATTGACATTTGCACGGAAAACGTCAAGCGATTGGCCAGATCTGTTGCTAACCCAAAAGAACAAAAAGTACAGACCTCTTATGGGCCTATAAGAACACGCAAATTGCGTGTGATTATCAGCTTATAAGAGTCGCAAGGACTTTACAGCGAAAAAATTACCGCGTAGTCCATGACGGCGAAAGCCATTACCGCGACAAGTCATTACCGCGCATGTCCTTTACCACGAAGGCCATTACCGCGCAGTCCCTTACCGCTAACGGTCTTTATTGCGTATGACTTTTACAGCGAAAATCGTTTACCGCACCATTTTTTATACATTATTTTTATTTAAGTTATCTCTTTTAATATAAATCCCAAGGAATGCGACAGGTAGATCGAAAATTTAAAATTTTAGAGTACCCCCCGCCCTCAGAGTGGAGGCGTTCCAGAACCACTGCTCGCAGACGTTTTGTTTAAAAGTTATTCCCAATAAACCTGGACTATTTGTTGAAAAAGAGTGCTGTAAGAAAATGCGTAAGTTAAGAAGCTCTTAACTCACGCAAAATCCGTGAGTTAAGAGCTTCTTACTCACGGGCGTAGATAAACATATTTTTCTAATTAGCGTTATTTTGCGATATAATATTTTAGCGCAAACCTAATAATATACAACCGTCTAATAATAAAAAAATATGTCTAGGTATGTTTACAACGATCGAACTTATGAAAGTTTTAAGCTTTAAGTTATGTTGGTGTTATTGACATTGCTAGTGATAAAAGTTTGATTCTTAAATTTTAAAGCTATACTAACTTTTTAAAGTATATCGTAGTTATTGAATTTACTTATATAAGAATTCTTTTTATATAAATAATATCATTTATGAACTAGGATATCTATTACACAGAGCAACCATTTTTTTATGTCGGAGGGTATTTAAGCCTATTCAGAGCAGGGCAGTAACCAGAAAAAAATCTAGGGGGGCTCAGCCCCCAGGGTGGCACCCTCAAAAAAAGAGCTTTGTCCCTGATGGTTTCAACCAAAACTTGGCGCACATACAAAAAAAATTGGCGCCCAAAAAAAATACCTTAAAAATGCATATAACCAATTTTGTTAAGGAGAAAATTTCCAACGATTTTTGTATGGGTCATTTAATATATTAATAACAATAATATAATTAATAATTAATTTAATATATTAATAACAATCGAGTTAATTCAAAAATAGCCATGTTGGAGGTGAAATTGTTTTTTCCATTTTTCAACCAAATGATTTATTGGACGAAAATGGTTATGAGCAAACTTGTAGCTCTTGAGATTCCCTATGAGTTTTATATATTACAAATTTGTATAGATTAGTACTTTGGTACAGAGGGCACAACTAGACTTTTAGCGCCCACTGCTACCTTAACAAAATACTTATGAAAATGCATAATATATAAAGCAGTAGTGGTAAAAGTTGGGTAGGCTTCAACGCCTGACAAGTAGACCCAATGGCCCTTTTTGTCTGCCTCAAGAAAACTCACCCAATCTGCTGCCTATCCTCCCTCTTCCTGAATCTACCAGACCTTCTGATGGTTCATAACATCTGACCAGGCTAGGAGGCTCAACTTTTCCTTCGCTAGTGTTACCACTCCGAAGATGTCTTGTCTGAGCCTGCCTAAAGCCTCACACTCCATTATGAATTGGTAGGTCATTTTATCATCCATCCCACACCCAGGACAGATAACATATAAAAGAGAGAATTTCAAGAGCTACAAGTTTTCCCATAACCACTTTTATCCTCTGATGAATAATTTGGCTGAAAAATCGAAAAAAACAAATTCACCCTCAACATCGCCATTTTTGAATATTTATAACTCGATTGTTATTAATATATTAAAAAAAGGATAGAAACTAAAATTGTTGGAATTTTTTTTCTTGAAAAAATTGGTTATATGCATTTTTATCCTTAGATGCATATTTAGCGAGATAACCGTACTCACCCCTAAAATTCAAGATAGCGGACACGCCTTACGCAAATCACCCGGTGAAAAACTAACAGTGTTCTGCTACTATCCACTACTACCCTTTAAAATATCAGCCCGTGTACATTTATTGCAATTTAACATAGAAATTTCTCGTTATTTGAATTGAATATTAAATGGTATTTCAATTTCAAGAAAATCATATTCAATGGATTCGCAACCATGTAATTTTTACGCTACACCAGAGATTTAAATCGAAGCTTAAATGCAAAACATAAATGTACACTGAAACAACGATCTGGTTATGTTTACAAAATCCTTAAAATCTAAACTTTGTTTGCCCCATTAACGGTTAAATACGGAGTTGACTTTTTCTACTACTGCTTTAGAATGTAAGCAAATACACACACTTTTCAAACACAGAATGAATCCATTCCGTATCAAGTGTTAGAATGAGCACATGTAGTGCCATCTCTTGTTTATAAAAGTAAAGAAAACTGTAGCAAAATTAGCAAAAATATATATACATATATATATTTTACCATGAAATATTGAATAATTTAATGCAATTTAAGGTTTTGCGTTAAAATTACATTAAGTTTATTAGTGTTTCTTAATATTTGACCAGTTTTTTATCAATTTAGTTCAAAAAATTAAAACTGCTCCATCTATTGTTAAAATATAAACCTGATATGTCACAACAATCTGACATAACCTTCAATTTTTGCATTATAATTTGTAAATATGTGCTAAAATTAAATAAAAATCTTTTTTAAGTACTGATTTGATAAAATTATTAAATAACATTAATTGCTTTATTTAAAAATATGTGTTTTGCTGCATTTACAATGTCGAGTCACAAAAAATATTGTTTTTAACCTTGTCCGCAGTTTAAAGCTATACAGTGTTTCATATTTGAAGTCGAAGAAAAAGTATAGTCTACAACACGTATAGTCATTCCGTGCTCGCGGGACCGTCATACTCGCCTGCCGGCTCGTATGACAAACTTTCCGCTCGCGTGGAATATTGTCTATTCCATACTAGTTATAGAATATACTATTCTGGTTGTTGTAACCAGAAATCTGGCAAACTTTAAGGATGTGGTAAGCAAAACAATGTATCTTGTAGGCTTTACTATATATACCGGGTGTCACAGATCCAATGAACACCCCAATTAACTTATGTATTTGTGAATATAAAATGTTGAAATTTGGTACCTATAATTTATTTAAGGAACCTCAACTTTAGGGCCCTTAACTTGGGGGTAAGTTGTAAGAGAGGTTTTTGGGGATAGATTTTATTTTTAGCGTATTTTATAGATAATATTGTTTTATTTAAACTGGCTCTTGCAGAAATTGATTATTCTTTTTAGTTTTTGGGAAAATCGCTGCTAAATATAGTTGAAATCAGGGGGTGGTTTTTAAATGTTTTTTACGACTTCTCAACTTAAAAATATCAAGTATATTGTATTTGAAAGCTCAATGTATATCCAAAACAAACCAAAATTTTTATTTTGGACAAAAATTTTCTTTTTTCGGGATACGAAGTAAACATATAACTCCTCTGTGTCAAGCTGGGAGGAGTATAATAATACTTAACTGATTTTCCTAAACCTATCTTTTTACCTATTTTTAGATACAAGGAAAAGCAAAATAATTTAATAGGCAATTTTCTTCTTGAATGCCTTTAATATAATGATTTGTCAATCTTAAAATGTCAAGTAGTGTAAAATCCATAAAGTTAATTGGCTCATTAGTTTTATGAATCCTTTGACAAATCAATGTATCTTTAGCTACACTGCTTTCCTAAAGTGCAGTGGAAACACAGCAGATTTGCACTCTGTGATACTTGGCGCGTTAACTCTCCGAAATAAGATTTTTTTTATAATTTTTGATAGGCAATAATACACTTGAGAGCAAAAAAAAACAGCAACAAAAAATGTACAACCATGTTTTTTTGCCCCAACTTCTAGAAATTGCATGGTACGCCACTTCAACTGTTTATCAAATTGTTAAAGTCTCTCCCATTGCCGCAGTTTAAGTGAATATTTTCTTTTTTATTTTTTTATATTTTTACTTTTAATTTAGGAGGTATCGGGATTTTCCTGAAATGCTATTACAATAATTAAGGTGATTTTTCCAATATTAAGGGAACCTCCAGAAGTGGAAACACAAGGGGCCGGCGAAATTAGTTCGAGCTACAAAGATTTAGAGAACGAAAAAACAAGATTCCTTTAGAAAACACACAGTTAACCACGTACCGGGTCATAGTGGAATTCCCGGAAACGAGAAGGCAGATGAACTTGCAAGACTCGGATCAGGGATGGCCTGCACGGGGCCGGAACCTATATTGGGTGTTACAAGGAAGCAGGTAAAGCCGGCTCTCGACGAGTGGGCTTATACCAAGCTAAAGGAGCAATGGAGGGCGGTCGACGGTTGCCGGCAATCTAGGAACTTTCTGGCTGGCCCAAGCAAATCAAAGACCGACTGGTTGGAAAAAGGAAGAACTGCACTCAGACAACTTGTAGGGGTCCTCACGGGCCACTGTAAACTAAGGAAGCACCTGGCAACAATGCGGATTCTAGAGAGTCCGCTATGCCCAGAGTGCGGAGAGGATGAACCAGCCTCTCATTACTTAGCCGAGGGTGTCAGATACGACAGGATCAGGTTGCAAGTCTTTGAAACTCAAAGACTCAACCAAGATGAACTAAGAGATCTCCCCTGGGCCAATGTCCTGACCTTTATTGAAAGGACGGGCAGGTTCAAGGAAGACTCAAATTAGTAAATGGCTGGGATTGAGTGGGGTGACAAAAAGGGCCAGAAATGGCCTAGTTGTCTGGCTTTGGCCAACCCAAAAATTTACTACTACTACTACTACTACTAACCACGTGCGGCGCAACGAAAATGACGATTTCGAGCAAGCGCGCGCGAAGATAGACCCAGTGGTGTCTCGATTTTTTGAAGTGCATAATATTATGACGAAATACTTTATTTTATGCTGCTCGAAAATACGATTTATGGAGAATACTTTGTTACTGTGGTTTTGAGATTTTCGAGTTATAGAAAATTCGAATTAGATAGGTGGATATTACATTGTTACAATCAGTAAACTTCGACTTATAAACCATTTCGAGTTATTAAGGTTCGAGTTATGGAGTTTCCACTGTACTTTAATTCTAGACCAATTTTCTCATCAAAAAACAATTGGGACAAATTACTTGATAGTACAGAGTAATCAAGAATGTGTTAAAAAACTGAATAAAAGACGGCAAGTATTCAAAACGAGAAATTTTATTAATCAAACCAAGCACTTCTACTTGATTGGTATATAATATATACCTACTATATTATACATATATATGTATATGTATATATATTATGCTTAACAAAATGTAATAATACTACTAATAAACTATTTTTGTTTAATGTCAATACTAATTCAACCCACTAAATAAATAATGATATTATCATGCATGAATTCGATCAATATAAGGAAAATAAATGTTTTTCTATTTTTAAACAGTAAATTTACCTATAATTTTATTTCACAGTTAGAATCCATTTCCGTACGTATAATATTTTTAAACAAAGCCCAAATAGCAGCGGGACTCCAAGAATACTCTCTAATTAATTCATTGACACTGATCTTAGAAAGTTTATTTGAATTTGCCGCTGCTATGCAATTTTGACATCGCAGTGGCACGCCGATTCTACAGTAGCTGACTTATTTTTATACAATGTGGTCCAGAAGCCTCATAAGGTGACAAAAATATTTTTTTAGGCTTTCGCTTTGTTGTTGAAAACTATGGTCAAAACTAAACACTGTGCGTTATATCTCAAAAAAAATCAGCGAATCAAATATAGCCAGAATCAACTAAAAAACCGTCTGTTTTACCTATGAAAATAAAGGCATTATTTATTTATTTATTTATTTAAAGCAGTGTAATTTATTAATAAGTGAGTAATTAGGGTCAAATTAATACCGAGTGTCCCAAATTTTACTTCCCGGTCAATTTCTCCATTATTTTAAAAGAAACTTATTTAAAAAATAAATATATTAAATGGGATCAAAAGTACTTTTTAATCCCGTACCAAAACAACCCCTTGTAACCCCTCCAAATTTTCAAAAAGCACCGGCATAGTTTTTTTTGTGATTTTGAAAGCACTGTAAATTATGAGTTTAACTACTACACTTTAAGGAGAAGTAGCTTAAAATAAAAAAATTTGGTTGGTGTTACGATTTCTTACCCAGATTTTAACTTGGTCATTTACAATAATAAAAACATGATCAAAAAATCAGTTTAAATAGAACCAAAATAAGTTTTAATGATTTTATCAAAACTCCTCTGTGTAACCACCTCTAACTTTTTGAAAATGAAATATTACCCCTTACGAAAGCAAAATAACAAACAAAATACACAACAATAAAGCTAATTCGAAGTTAGTAAGTTTTTATTTTTCTCTCGTGAGGGTTAATGTTTGAAAAGGAAATTAGAGGTGAATTTTATTAAAAAAAACACCCCCTGAATGTGACGCACCGCTGGTTTTCCGCTGTTTTCTCCAAACCTATCCACCTTATAAAATTCTGCACAAATATGTTGTATTAAATATCACACAAAAGCCAAATTTATCCTTGTTTTTCGGCGCGAAAGATTAAGGGTAGCTTGTTCTCAAAAACAAAATTACGAGGGGTTTATTTATTGAAAAAAAGTGTACAAGAATTGTGAGAATCAAAGGAATGTGGAAGATTGTCAAAGATTGTTAAAAATATTGTACACTATTTTAATGAAGAAGATGATTGTGAAGGATTCTGGAGGATTGCAGATGATTGTGAAAGAAGGGATTGTCAAGGATTGTAGAAGATTGTTGGATAGGTGTACAAGTCCAAAAGTCCAATAAATAAACCCCTCGCAAAATTAAATGTGTATTTTGTAGAGATTTTGTAGAGATTTCTTCGCTCTATAAATTTATACAAGTTCTCTTAATAAAACTAACCAGTTTTGAGATATTCCTGGTACAATACCACCTACCACGGTAGGCTAATTTTACAAAATATGAAAAAAAAAACCCTTGTCTTATGTGGGGTTTAAGTAGTGATAGTAACAGTACCTAATATTAAGTAACGTATTTATTCAGAATTTTATAAGCTATATCTTAGGCATAGTGACTTTGTTCGTAGGATTTAGTGTGCTGGAGTAAAAGGACGACTGCGACCGGGTAGCCGCGACTAGGTCATTACGACCCTACCTGTTTTCCTCGGTCTCGCCAGTCGCCATTCTGTTAGCTGGTCATTTTATAAAGAGCTGTTGTATTGTTTATGCCTTTCCATCCACCTCCCACCCACTCCCCAGCGCCAAATTATGACAGATGCAACTCGCATCAGTAAGCGAAGACTCACTCCCGCCTAAATTATGACAGATCCAACTCGCATCAGTGAGCATAGACTCACTGCCCCAACTATCAATTCAGATTAAGTATTTTTTTAGATAAATGAGCCATAGGCTGCGCCTGTCTCTTAAAGACCCAAACAAACTATTGATGATGATGATATGCCTTTCAATCAGTATGAATATCTCTAAAAAGTCGGTTCTTTTAATTTTTCTGAATTATCAAGCGGAAGAAGAGAATCTCCTCTTATTAACATTACATCATTAAGAAAAAAGGGTAAAAGTTGATATATTTCGGCTGAGAGGTGGAGGGATTTCAAGCAATTCTAATTGAGTGAAACAGTGAAAGACACTTGTTACAGCACAAAACCACCTGTTTCACCGTCAAATTTGTGACGAATTAGTCGTGCGTCTGCTCCCGCAGCGGTCAAGCGACCGGCGACCAAACGAACGGCTACCGGTAGTTAGTAGCAACGACTCGGCAGCAGCTAGGAAGACAGGGAGATTAAAAATGCATTGGAGATGTCTTTACGACTCGGTCGCGGCTACACGCTCGCAGTCGTCAGCCACTGCGACTTTTGGAGGAAACCGTAGCTTAAACCAGCAGCGCGCTTCACGTTTTTATTTCGCTAATTTTTCTAGTTTTCCCGAACCATAACTCTAATCAGACTTTTAAATTTTTCCCCTTAATTATTAGTCAGGTAACGACATTGACGTAAAGTTTTGACTTTTAATTAAAAAAGTTTTTATTGAGTCAAGTGTTAAGTACCAGCACTTAATTATCAACCCATGTCGTTTCAAATCTTTATAAATATTTTATTAAATGAACTATATTTTGTAATAATATCTTAACCTACACGGTTAGTTTTAAAAAAATTTACCTTAAAGGTCCGGTAACTTGGCTGTTTTTCCTGGTTATGTTGTATTTATTTGTTTTATGGAAAAAAATTAAAAAATCGTTATATGGCTTTTTTTGCATCATTATCTTAAACTTAACACCAAGGAACATGGATTCATCTATGACTTAATAAAAACAAGCTTCTTTATGGATATTGCAGGGCCGTAACTAGAAAAAAATCTAGGGGGGGCTGGGCCCCCAGGGTGGCACCCTCAAAAAAAAAGGCTTTATCCTTGACGGTTTTAACCAAAACTTGTCGCCCCTATAAAAAAATGGCGCCCTCCAAAAATAACCTTCATGAAAAAAGCTTTGTCCCTGACGGTTTCTACCAAACTAGGCGCCCCTGCGAAAAAGTAATTTCCGCCACCCCAAAAATTACCTTCAAGAAAAATGCTTTTTCCCTGACGGTTTCTACTAAACTTGGCGACTTGAAAAAAAAATAGGGTGCTCAAACGTAGGTGACTTAAAAAATACCAGGGGGGGCTCAGCGAAAACGCCAAACGCTCAAACCAAGGCCAGGGGGGGCTTAAAATTATTCTAAACTAAAGTACTTTTTAAGCAAAATAAAACATGCAAATAGATAAAATAGTGTAAAGAACCCTTTCCTTAAGACATTTGTCGCACTCATCCATTGAAAAACTTCCCGGCTCGTTTTCCAAACATGGACGTGTGGGCCAAAATAATGTCTTATGTAACTTGTCCTTTATATTATATTATAATAATATACTATTAAACGCTTTAACTAAAACACTCAAAATTAAGTGAATTTAGCTTCAATTGTTCATGTATTATAACACCGAACATGACATAAGCATATATCCAATGTGTTCAAAAGGCTTAATTGTTTGTTTGTTTAACTTCGTACTATTCTACTTATTTAAGCATCCCCTAAGTCCAGGACTTGTGTGGTCTAGTAGTAGAGGGAACCACCGGCTTATACTGACTTTCGAATCAGTTTCTAGGGAGTGTCCGTTTCACTTATCGCCTTCGCCAAATTTCAATTATTAATTGACTGAAAAAGGCAAATCGGCGCCAGTGAGAATCGAACTCAAGCTAAAGTTCATTTTATTAAGATATAGTTTTTTTGAACTTGTAAAGATTCCTAAAGTTGCTATGGTAACGCGAAATTCGCATGCGTCGTAAGCCGGTTTTCAAGGCCCGTTTTAGACAAGCCTAAAAGCGTTGACATTTGACATCACAGAACAAGTCCAAAAGTCCAAACCAGTTAAAAAGTGATTTTGTGACAAAATTTTGTTTCTACAGAGATAGTTTCTATACAAAAGTTTTTTTTTCTATTAAACGTTTTAGCAGTTCTCCTTTTTTCATATCAAAACATTATGGACAGAGAAAGAAAGTACCTATTTCTAATTAACTATTTTCATGCTTTTGATTATAAAAAACAACTTGCTTTTTATTATAAAAACCTACGAATTAACACAATTCCATAGAAAAGTTACGTGAAATCAGAAGGTGGGTGTTCTGTGACGAAAAGTATTTATGGGTTATGTTGACATTTTTAACAAGGCAAATGCTTCAGTGTAAATCGGACTTCTTGACTTATTTAGCAGGAAATTCAAAAAAAACTATACCTTAATAAAATGAACTTTAGTAGGCTTGCTATACATACGCGCTAGCCACTACGCTATGCCTCCTTCTACAATTGGATCAGTGGATCAACATATTTTAATCTTGTTCTTATTCTATTCTTAATACACCCCTATCTACGGTATTAAACTATTTCAATCATGATCAATAATTAAACGTGGACAAATGATTCGTGATTATTGATCATAATGCAAATTGCCCTGGAAATTGAGGTTAATAACGCGGCAAGATAAGAGACAGGAGGCGTGGTGTAACGTGTTGAACCGTTGAGGCTAATGATACACTGGGGTACGAGGGCTCTAGGCGTCAACCTCCAAAAATACAATTTTAGATAAAAAACAAAACAAAACGAATAATTTTTTTTTTGTATGCGGCAACTACCAAATACCGGGTGCACTCTAAATTTGTCCGTCAATCTTGCAGTAGTTTTAACGGTAATAATTAAAGCAAATTTACAATGTCAGAATGTGAATTTACAATATTTATTAAATTAACCTCAATATTACAGGGTTTAGTAAAATCTCAGCTCTTTTCCTGTCGGTACAATAATTTTGCATTAAAATTCATGCATGTGGTCCAAAAAGCCGGCACTTTTTCCCGAAAATTACAAGAGCCCGTAATACTGCTTGAAATACATATTAAATTCTATGCATAAATTACTGTGAAATCACAGGTAAAAATTCACATTTTTACAGATAACTGTGAATTTACAGTACTGATTTAAATTTACCACTTTCTTTGCTGCCAACATATGACCTACTTTATTTGCTGTAAAATTACCATAATATGGTAATATTATTTGCATATACAGTGTGTCCCAAACTTTACTTATCTGTCAATATCTCCGTTATTTCAAAAGATAGAAACTTGATTAAAAAGACATATTAAATTGGATCAAAAGTACTTCTAAATCCCACACCAAAACACACCTCATTAAATCACCTCCTTGGAACCACCCCAAACTTTTTGTTTTCAAATATCGACCGCATATAATTTTTAGTGATTTTGTAAGCACTGTAAATTCTAAATTCAACGATGTATTATACTTTGTATTTACCTTAAAGGGAAGTAGCTAAAATAAAAAAAATATATGGTTGGTGTTACTCAGAAATTAACTTCGTTCACACGTCCGTTTTGGGAAGCACATTTTGAGCTTTTAGTGGGATCTACCGACCTGTTGGTGCAGTCCTATACTGCCTATATTCTTCTACCGGTAAAGTACAACGGCTATCAATAGCAGACGTTCAAACCGCAACTATTTTCGGCATGGGCACATTGCACGGTGGACTGAATGTCTTATATTATTATTATAGACCGACGTCGAGGTATTGATTGTAGTGAAACCACTCACCTCGCTCTGGAAACGATTTTTAGCTCAACTTTCATACAACCCAACTTTTTTTTTTCATATTTTAATTATTTAGAGCTTTGGCATCTTTTTAAGACCAAATTTAAAAAAATCTATCGATGCGCTTTTGAGAAAAACGATTTTCATTTATTTTAACAAAAAAAATATGACATATTTAAATTTTTTTGGATGTTCAGATTTTACGTCAAAAAATGAGACAAAAAGTTTCTATGAACGTTTGTGTTAACTGGCTTCTTAGGGGAGCTAGAAGACGTTTAAGGGACATTTTTAGAATATTATTCACTCCGTGACTCGGGAACGGTTTGACTTATTGACTTGAAATTTTTACTGTAGTATGCAACCAATAAACATTATCATTTTATGACATAAAACAAATTAAATATTTAAAGCGGACTTACAGCTTTACATATAAATTATGAGGCACCCATTATCTACGCCCCTGCCCAAAAACTTAATTTTAATAAAACGTTAAATGTTTACATTTATTGGTTCTATAGTTCAGTGAAAATTTCATGTTAATAAGTTAAACCGTTACTTAGATATGAAGTGATAAATGTTCTAAAAATGCCGTTATAAAATGCGCTAGATCTCTTAAAAAGCAATTTAGCTCAAACGTCTATAAAAACTTTTTTCTCACTTTTTGACGTAAAATCTGAATATCTAAAATAATGTTTAAATAATTAATTTTTTGTTAAAACAAATAAAAATAGTTTTTCTCAAAAACTCATCGTTAGATTTTTTTTAAATTTGGTCTTAAAAGGATGCCAAAGCTCTTAATAATTAAATTGTGAAAAGAAACTTGGGTTATATGAAAGTTGAGCTAAAAATCGTTTCCAGACCGGGATGCACCGCTTTTTGTAGAGTACCAGTCAAGTAGATACGTTACTGCAGTAATGTGTTTGAGGCATCATACTTCGGAGTCGGCCTATAATTATTATTAATGTTATTACAATTTTATTTATAATAAATAAAAACTAAATCAAAAAACAAATAAATTGTTGAAACAAGTTGGTTAGACAGTTTCAATAGCTTTTAATAGATGCAAAACCCGACCCTTCTTTTTACTTAAAAACTGTTTATTTTATGTAAAACAAATCGTTTATAAGTTAGAGGCGCTATAATTGAATTACCCTGTAGTGGCGACTTCGCCAAAATTGCAAATAAAGATTTAAATGTGTTTTATCCGTTTTGTTCTTAATTTTTATTTTTAGTTACTAATGGTAAAAATAAATAAACAGAACCTAGCCAGATGAAACATTAAATGTTTTAAAAGAAAATAAAGTTTAGTGCCTTACAAAGTCTATATAATACAGAATTTTTACAATCACTCAGAAAATCTCTACGAAAATGACATATAGCTGCGATTTCACGCTTTTTGCGATCATCATCGATCATCATCATCATCATTGTTGTAAATATCAAAAATACTATCTAAATATTTCTGTATCGAGAGCGTAAAAATTGGTGGCATCATCTAATGTTGCAAAAAAGTACTACATTTGATGTAGACCTGTTATCTGTTAAGAATGATATATATCTAGATACACAGGCGTACAAAAACTTTTGTCTCGAATCCAGCACCCAGTACCGACAAGGCAAATCAAATTATAAATGAAAATAAAGTTTAGTGCCTTAGGGAACGATCAAGTATTACGTAACGCAAATTGTACCAAAATTCATACACTTCACACCCCGTTTCTCGCGTTATTAAAGGCTGTAGAGATTTTATATTTTGGCTACCCCCTTAATACACCCCCTATTTGTAGGGGTATCCAAAACATGAAATATCTGCAGCCTTTGATAACGCGAGAAACGGGGTATGAAGTGTATGAATTTTGGTACAATTTGCCTTACGTAATATTTGAACGTTCCATTATAGAATCTATCTATCTATCCTTCTATCTATAAGTTATAAATGGCAAAGAATTTAATTCTATAAAAAAATTCCACTGCTCTGCTACAGAATTTTCACAATCACTCACAAAATCTCTACCAAAATGACACACATATTTCTATTCACGCTTTTTTGCGATCATCAGATTAAATGTTTTAAAATTTTTATTCGATTTTGTAGTAGATATAACACAGGTGATTGTCTAATTCAGAATTCATCTTACATTTTAAGCTTAAGATGGTAATAAAAGCAGGTCATAATCATATTTTTCATTGTTAAATTTTAATACGAAATAAGCTTGCAATAATTTACAACGAACATAAATATAAATTACTAAATATAAAGAAGTTATAGAAGTTACCGGGGTACAAAGTGTTTACAAAGTAAAACCAAATTATTTAATTTTTTTGATGTAAATATTTAGGGAGCTGTTCAACAATTATATATATCACCTAATTTTTATTATTAATAATAAATATATACAGGGTTATTCAGAAATAAGTTCGAGAAATTTAAGAGGGGATTCTACGTTAAAAAATATGAAAAAAAGTTCCTATAAAGGTTGGTCAGGAAATGAACCCTAAGGGAGCTGCAGCCTCTCGAATATGGACATATTGAATGGGGAACAAAAAAGCACCAATAAAATTTTAATTTTCACTTAAAACTAGCAAAAAAGTATTCTTCACCAAAACACCTAAATATAATATTAAAGGAGTTATAGCATTTTAAAAAGTAACATTTTTAGTGGCACAAAATGTTACTTCCTCTTAATTGCATTTTTTTTTAAACGGTTGCTCCTACAGTATTATACTATATGACATTTTTTATGTATTTGTACTAAAGGAATCTATATTTACAAAAACTCAAAAAAATAGACATAAAAATGTTTGGGGCAAAAATGTGTAAAGCCTCACATATTTTGTCCGTCTAGGCACGCCTCTGGATAAATTCAAAAAAATAAATTAACATATACTTATTGCCCTTATTAATACTAGTATACATGCAAAATCTCATCGCTCTAGCTTAAAGGGTACAAGAGTTATTAATTAAAAACCTTATTTTAACCCTTAATTTGGCACACTCTTTGGGATGAGGTATATAAAAAATCTTTTAAGGGGAAATTTAGATACATAAATGTAAGACATTTATGGAAAAAAAATATTAAAAAAAAGTCACGTGACTTAATACTGACTTGTATCATGACTGACATTGCCAAATAATTTTTTTTTGCCAAATAATTTTTATCCAATACCTATTAATAATGTTAGTTTATACTTGACATTTTTTACAATGAAAATGACGTTTTAATCATCCTGTAAACAAGTGACATTATATTGAAATGTCAAGTAAATTTTGTGGAAATGTCATTTGGAAATTTGATGCAGAAGTGTTTTTAAGAGGTATTGGATAAAATGTTGTAAGGCACACGTGGGGTAAGTAACATTATTCACTCAAAAATTAACCCACTCGACCCAGGAGCCTCCCCAGTCAACTTTTTTTTCGTGAATAATATCCCACTTACCTCACTTGTACTGTAAATAACTATTTTTGTTATGTTGAAATTTATGTATCATATACTACACATTACCAAATTAAGGGTTAAGGGTTAAGGACCAACTTTTATAGGAACTTTTTATTCGTATTTTTTAACGTAGAACCTTAAATTTCTCGAACTTATTTCTGTATAACTCTGTATATGTACAACCACACACCATTCTATGGTAGAAGTGCCTAATGATTATACAGTGCGGTCCAAAAGCTTTAAAATGATGTATTACACGACCCCCCTTTCCATTAAAAAAAATGTCCCCCTATGCCCCCCTGCTCACATTTTAAGAGCTGAAAATATCAAATATATTCTAAAAGATAGTTTAAGTTGTCTTATTTAAGAGTTCTAAATTTGAAGTCAATATCTCAACTCGTTCAAAAGTTAAAAGGGGGGATGACTTTTGGACCGCACTGTATGTACAGCCACACACCATTCTATGGTAGAAGTGCCTAATGATTATAATATAATATATAATTATACATATATGTATATAGTTAATAGTATTAACCTTATAAGGGCTTATTCTTTTGTAGTAATAAATTACAATATAATTATTTTTTAAACATGTCAACTTTCTAAATAGTTTCTTTTATTTCCATAGAACAAGCCCACTAAAAAATTATATATCCGACAACTTAATAATATAACATTATAATGTATAATTGGCATTCGATATTTTCGTTCGTTCTATTTTTGTTGCAAAGTAACTAAAATTAGCCTTCTTTTATTATTGCAGTGTTATTTCTAAAATTACTACTAGAAAAACACGATTTCCGTTCGATATGGCGAGTCGAATTAAAGCGAACGATTGACCATAAGCACGTAATTTTTAGGTTTGAAAATTATGCAGGGTTGCCATTACTGTAAATAAAAACAATTTGTTGGTTAAATCTTAAAGAAAAGATTTATAACATTTAACAGTATATTAGTTAATAATTGCTATTAATTAAATTTTCCGAGAAACTTTAAGAAATCTAATCTGCCATATTGGATCCGCCATTTTGAATTTTGGAAAACTGGCACCAGATTCGTAATCAGCGACCCCAAAAACCTCCGAGTACCAAATTTCAAGCAAATCCGAGCAACTCTAAAAATCTAATCCGCCATATTGGATCCGTCATTTTGAATTTTGAACAACTGGCACCAGATTCGTAATCAGCGACCCTAAAAACCCTTGAGTACCAAGCTTCAAGCATATCCGAGCAACTTTAAAAAATAATAATTCGCCATATTGGATCCGCCATTTCGAACTCTAAGTTTTAAATTCGGATTCAGATTCAGTGACCCAAAATACGTAAGAATTTACTAGTCTGGTATGCCAGTGTAATTGAAGTAGCCTTTTGGTGCTATCTAACCTTTGAGAGAGAATCTGCTTGGAAGTCAAGCTAAACTAAAAATGTTCATTTTGACATAATCTTGGCTTCATTCAAGATGACTTTGTAAAGTCATCTTGGGTACATTTAATTCTTTTTTCGCACTGGCAACATTGATGCAACAAATTTATGAAAAATAGTCGTTTTATAAATTTTAAAAAGAGCTACACTGTAAAAAACGATGGTAAACTTAGAGAATAACATTAAGATACAGTTTTAAAATTCATATGATATAACATGTTGGCTGCAGTCCCCGGAGACTGGTAAGTAACGTTTTTAGTATGCGGTATGGAAAATATCACTGGACCCATAATTTTGTAAATATTTTAACGCCACAATTCGCTTTATAAATTTCTTAAACATAATTATGTAATAATTGGTTTAGGAACCTGTACAAATCCCCGAAGCATGATCCTCGCACAAGTAATATGGTACTCAAGAAACATGCGTCCGCAGTCAACGTGTTAAACAGGTTTTTTTACTGTTTTATGGAAAATTTACCCTTTAAATTTACAAAGTAAAATTAATGCTTTATCCTAAAATATTAATTTAAAAGGTTATTTTACATGTTACATGTTTAAACAAATATGTAACATGTAAAATAACCTTTTAAATTACAATATTGTGGTAATTTTAAAATTTTCTTTATGTTTACCCGTTTACGATGATAACGTACCTAATGTTAAAGTTTTATCCTAATCAAGTTTTAAAATAAAAATACTATTTTAAAAATGCGGTATGATATTGGGCAAAATTTTTACTTTTAAAGTTCAAAGTTAAAGCAAAAATGTATCATAACTTTACTGCAAAATTCTAATTTTACAGTAAATTTCTTTAACATTCTTGTACCGATAGCCGGTAACTAACTTGCAGGTTATCCGTACCGGAAAACTTTTTTTACAGTGTACCAACTTAAAACATTTAAACTACCCCATTTTAAGCGGAACAAGATATGCATCAATCAAATTTTCATAATTTGTATAATTAAAGTCAGTAAATCAAAGACAAAAACAATAAAATTCATAATAAAATAAATAGTAGGGCATGCAAAATGTGCATGCAATGCTAAGATTTATAATTTTTTAACCTTATAATAAAAAAATTATTTAAAAATATAGCTTTATACTTTTTTTAAAAAGTGGCAATATTATTGACCTAAGGCTCATTAATGCAAAAATTAACAACGTTTAAGTACTAAAAATATAATTAATTTTTTGTTTACACTGCTCATACTTTTTTTATTTTATTTAAGTTGCAGTTATAACGCGTTAACGAAGCATGTGCAGTGTATACTGAAAATGTCATTGTAATTTTAATACTAAAGGAGAATGGGCATTTCTATAAGGGATTTGAGCCCACCCTCAACTTTACTCAACAGCAACGAATCATATGTCATTGGAAATGTATTTTTATGTAGATTAATTATTTTAATTCAAAAACATACCTTAGGTACCGGGATTCCGAGTTATAGGCCTTTGAAGTTGGTAATCTACCTAATAACTATATACAAAATTTTCTAGTTTTACTAACTTAGAGAGTGTAAGTTAGTTAGTAGTTTGTTTGGTATAGGTACTTAAAAGAAAGACAGGCTTAGTGCCTATTGCTCATTTGTCGTAATATTAATTAGTTTGAATGGGGATTTAGTGTGGAAGTAAGCCTAGATCACTGATGCTGAATTTACACTCTCTTCAGATTTCAAAATTTCATGGTAATTATGGTAATTATACTCGCCGACACATCGCCGACACATTCTACAATAATTACGCATTCCATCCATTATTGCGTATTTAAATTCAAAAGGTTTTTTTATAAAATTACTTAACCCTTTACAGTTAATCATTAAAAACGCCAAAGTCAAAATCTTGACACTAACATTTATCTTATCTATGCATTTAAACTCCATTCTTTTATTTTTTTATTTATACCAATCATAGGTAATTAGATTGAAAAAAATAAGGAAAATCAATAAAAAATCAAAATTATTTATTGTGTGGGGGGGTTTTAGTAGCAGTGTATAAAGAAGGAAAGGGTTAAAAATAAGCATTTTGTTATTTCTACACAGCCTATAATTTGTTTAAGCAGCAAACTATTGCATGAAGTTATTACGTAAAGTACTACTTTCAAAGGCCTATAACTCGGAATCCCGGTACCTAAGGTACATGGTGATCCATAACTGGCATGCCAAAATTTAAGAGGTGATTCCAGATCCAAAAATATAAAAAAGTTCCTATAAAGGTTGGTCCGGAAATGAGCCCTAAGGGATCTAGGGCCCTTTAAAATTGTAATAAAAATAAGGTTTTCAATTAATAACTCGGGTACCGTTTAAGCTAGAGCGGCGAGCTTTTGCATGTATACTAGTATTAATAAGGGCAATAAGTTTATGTTAATTTATTTTTTTAATTTATCCAGAGGCGTGCCCAGACGGACAAAATATATGAGGCTTAAAACATTTTTGTCCCAAACTTTTCTATGTGTATGTTTTTTGGATTGGTTGTAAAAAATATAGATTTCTAGAGTAAAAATACATATAAAATATCATATAGTGTAACACTGTAGGAGCAACCGTTATCAAAAAAAATGCAATTAAGAGGAAGTAACATTTTGTGCCACCAAAAACGTTACTTTTTAAAAGGCTAATATTAAATTTAGGTGTTTTGGTGTATAATACTTTTTTTCTCAGTTTTAAATGAAGAATCACCCTGCAGCATTAAAATTTTATTGGTGCTTTTTTTTGTTCCCCATTCAATACGTCATCTTCGAAGGGCCGTAGCTCCCTTAGGGCTCATTTCCGGACCAACCTTTATAGAAACTTTTTTTCATATTTTTGGATGTAGAATCACCTCTTAAATTTCGGTACGCGAGTTCTGGATCAGGCTGTATGTTTTTGAATTAAAATAATTAATCTATGGGAGATTTAGCTCAGCGGTCAATGGCATCGATATAGCCTGACACTGATCTAATGATCGTGAGTTCAAACCTCACTGGCGCCGATTGCCTTTTTCAGTTAATTAATAATTGAAATTTGGCGAAGGCGTACTCCCTAGATATATTGGTTCGAAAGTCAATTAAAGCCGGTGGTTCCCTCTACTACTAGCCCACACAAGTCCTGGACGTAGGGGATGCTTAATTAAGTAGAATAGTACGAGGTTAAAAACAAACATAAAACAAACAAAACAAACATAAAAATACCATTCCAATGACATATAATTCGTTTCTGTTGAGCAAAGTTGAGGGTGGGCCCAAAATGCCCATTGTCCTTTTATTTTTAAATACATATTTGTTATTTATATCGCCACCATTGTTATTTAATACTTTACTTGTGATATTAAATACTGCAATGTGTGTATTGTATACAAAATGTTGTCATACTAACATAGAGACCGTGCTGATACGCTGATACATTTGAATCCCCACGCAATGTGTTTATTAATACTAGCATGTTATAGTAAAAATTACTGTAACATTTGGTAAAGCATATCACACTTATAGTATAGTATACTTTGAGTTGTTGTTAAGTTGTACATAGAGATTTTGCTCAAATAAGAACTTTTTTAAGGCCAGCTTACTCCAAAAAACGTAATTTTTTTCAATACATTTTATTTATAGTACAAAACATGTTGTGTAATCAATTTTTTTACATATGAAAGCACATATATGAAATTACTTGAAAAAAAAAATTTTTTTTTTTTTAATGGCGGTCCTGAAAATGTCTGCTGAAACTCATCTGATTCGTAGATGGATGACATCATTTCTTAGAAAAGAATTATCTGAAAGCAAAAAACAAAACGGTTTCATGTTCTGTATCGAATTGGCTATGGCCTCAAGCAGAACCAGAAATATTCATTATTATTTAAAAAAGTTATAAACAATTAAAAGTAAAAAAAAGGGTAAAAAAAATTCAAAAGTCCGCCATTTTGTTTTTTTTCATTGAAAATGTTTCATTCTGCTTGAGGCCATAGCCAATTCGATACAGAACATGAAACCGTTTTGTTTTTTGCTTTCAGATAATTCTTTTCCAAGAAATGATGTCATCCATCTACGAATCAGATGAGTTTCAGCAGCCATTTTCAGGACCGCCATTTTGAAAAAAAAAAAAAAATTTTTCAAGTAATTTCATATATGTGCTTTCATATGTAAAAAAATTGATTACTCAACATGTTTTGTACTATAAATAAAATGTATTGAAAAAAAATACGTTTTTTGGAGTAAGCTGGCCTTAAAAATACATCTGCATGCCAAATTTTAGGTATCTAGCTCACAGCTTTCTTAAGTGATCATGGATACACAGGCAGACAGACACACAGAGACAGACGTAATTTTTTTTTGCTTATTTGATATTTCTTGACGTTTTAGAAAAAAATAACATTTGGGCAAAAAAAAATCACAATACTTTCTTTGTGGGAAAGTAAAAATGCCACCTACGTCCTTTAAAACTTAATTAAAAGATAACCACTTAATTAGTTTTATTTTAATTTGTTAAAATGCAATTGAATTTGTCATGTTGAAAAGGTCATGCATAAATTAAGTGCCCTTCTCATAATCACAAATTTAATTATACGAAAATAATCTTGCCTGCTACACTACACACAAAAAAATCCTATAGATGTTAAAAATACCAATAATACTGTATGCGCAAATATTTGTATATGGTAGTTTTTTAATTAATCTGCATTAAAGTACGTAAAAATATTATCGTATTACTATTACTAAATTACTAATTTAAAATTAAGCTGAAATTTGGCAGATAGGCATTACTAGTTATATCATAATTATTTAGAAGATATAAAAAATACGTAAAAATAAAAATATATATTCATTAACTATACAGGGTGATTTATTAGCCCGTTTACAAACTTTGGCAACGAAAAGTAGGTCTTATTTCATAAAGAAATGTTTAAACATAGGTCCTATCTTTCTTCGTTCAGAAGTTATAGCGTTTTTAAAATTTTTAGGTTGAAAAAACGTAGTAGCCATGATTTAGCAAAGCAAAATCAAATTTGGTAACTATCATTTTAAACAATCACCTGTCAAAAATTGTTTGTTAATGTCATGGCCATTGACATTTAGATAAGATAAAGATAGAAGTTCTACAGAGGGAGACAAACGTATAATTATTATTATGTTTAAAATAGTATATTATTTACCAAGTGAGAGAAGTTTAACATTTTTGACCTGCGTCAATTACGGGATGAGCGCGCTAGCGCGGTCTAAAATGTTAAATCTTCACTCACGTGGAAAATATAGTATTTTTTTCACTACCAGTACAATTAGTTAGCTATTTCTTTATTTATTTTAGTAAAATTTAATGAAAAAGCTTATAAATTTAAAATATAAGGTTGGCCGTTCGCGGCCGTTAAAAAAACAAATGAATAACTTGACATTTCTGGCAGAAATTTTCTGGTGATCTGCTAAAATTATTAAGTTAGAAAGTACTTCCGTGTTAAGTTTAATAAAATATATAAAAATGGAAAGTTAAATGCTAAGTGATGATTCTGGTACTCCCCCAGAAATAAGGAGACAGGCGAAAACTGTGAAGGAGAATCTATTGCCTCAAAAATCAATATATGGGGGTTGTACCTCTAGTAATCTATGATTCTTACGCTAATATATGGATTGTATAATCTATGGTTGAATATGATGGACCAATGATTTTCACTTTTCGAAGTGTTTTTTGTAAAACATGTTTTATAGGTACTAATTTAGTTAATATTTTTTAATTTATCATGCAATAAATAAATTTGGTGCCTAAAGACACTTGTAAATAGCAATGTGATTTAATAATTAAGTGAAACGTCAGATGCCAAAACAGCTGAATAAGAATTCATTATTAACCATGGTGTAATTTCATTATTTTTAGAACCTCTGATCATAGGTAGAGAAATAATATTTCTACCAATGAAAAGAAAGATAATAAAGATGTGGTTTTAGGCTGGTGGTGAAAAAATAAAATGATGCTATGCTATTTTAGGTAAAACTAACACTTTAAATTACATTTTAAAGAGGCTAATGAATAAATAATATCTACAGGAAATGTTCAAAAATTATAAGGAAGTTATCTATCTGTCCTTAAAATCAAATGGACAGGAAACAGTGAATAGTACCATTTCATCCTTTTTAGAAATCATCAGCACTGTGTATCCTGTATGTTGCTAATGTTCAAATAAAATGTTTGGTCGTTTTAAGTAATCTCGTCCTAAAAATAGGCTAATAAAATGTAACTCTTTTTGGAATGATAAATTAAGTTGGTATCGCCATTTTAAGAGTAAGCATGGAAATTGAAATTAAAAAAATATTTATAAATAAATGTGTATCAAAAAAGAAAAATTACTTTTTTGGATTAGCCTTATACAGCGTATATTTTTTTTTCTCTGTATAATGAACAGCACTTGGCGAATTTCCAGTACTCGCATAGGCGCCGCGGCGCGCCGCGTCGACTCTAGCGTTAACGCGAGGTTTTAAATGTTTACATTTTTATTTCTTTTTATCTTGATTTTTTTAATGATTCCATTTAAACGAGTAAGGTGGGAAAAAAAGTTATCGATAAATAAAAATTAAAAACTTTCGTATTCTTATAGTTAATATGTATAGTCAATATTGTTGTGTGTAACAAATTAGTCGTCAAATGTTTCGATTTAGTGACCTTTATAAAAATTTCTCTCATAATTCGGCAAAATTATTCCGTAAGCCTTTGTTTCTGTGTTTATTTTCAACGTTGATGAGTCATAACTGAGATTACGCCGACTACTGATAATGAAGGGTGAATACTGCTCCATAGTCACAAAGGTGAGTGCACACTTACCATTTGTGGCAATCGTAATTGACATCGTTTATTCGAGCAATTTGCATAAACTATCAAAGCCCTTTCAATTTGTCCGTATCCTCAACTATAGTTTGCAATCGTTAAGGAAAACATGTGTTTAACGAACGAACACTGTTCATTAACAAACGTTTATGTTGTACTGATGGAATAAAATTGAAGCCTGCAGCGCAAAAACGATTAGTTTCCCTTTTTGCTTTCCCATTTTGAAAATTTTTAAAATTTTTAAAAAAGCCTTGTATTCGTGCAAAAATTTTCAAAAATTTTTTTCGTGTATTTTTGCGTTTTATGACGTTTTATGTCGATATAAATCAATTTCGAGCAAAAAAAAATTGTCGCTCTGTTGATCGGTCGGTCGGTCGGTCGATCGGTCTAATCAAAATTTTGGTATTATTTACCGATTGTTAATTTTTCTGAATACTGAACGTACTTTAAACTATCAGATCAGTAATACAACTTAAAAACAGCTCAAAGTATACCATACTATAAGTGTGATATGCTTTACCAAATGTTACAGTAATTTTTACTATAAAATGCTAGTGTTAATAAACACATGTTGCGTGGGAATCTAAATGTATCAGCACTTTGTGATGTAGTAGTATTGTATATAATAAATAAATTGTAGTATTTATTATCACAAGTAAAGTATTTAATATCAATGGTGGCGATATAAATATCAAATATGTATTTACAAATAAAATTTAGTATTAATATTACAATGACATTTTCTATATATAATAACCTAAGCCCATGTCAAAAATTAGGTGAAGGTTGTGCATCTAAAATTTAACTTTGTTTTCAAAATAAGTATATTTTTATTTCCCAAAACGGAAATATAAATATCTTCAGGAAATTATGTTGCTATTACGGTTTTATGTTACATTATTATGTTACTTCATTCATAACAAAACTGTTCTATTTAATATAAAGCTTTAAAATTATTGGTGCATTGCAATTTTTACGACTTTTTGTAAATATAATTTATTATTTTTATTTGTATATATCGGGTGAGTTTTATTTATGTCCACCCCAAAAAAGATTAATCTTCATTCAATAAAAACGAAACTTGAATGATTTATTTAATTTTACATTGGCTATAAAATGGCGTATTTAATATTTTTGTTTCACTTCTGGTTTGGGAACGTTCAAGTATTACGTAACGCAAATTTTGATCATTTTGGACCCCCCCCTCGTAACGCTATTTTCCTATACCATTAATATGGGCGTAACACTCAAAATGGTGAATCAAAAGCTATTACTTTCTCCGAGGAAAGTCTTGCGTTTTTATTCGATAAAAACGAATACGACAAAAAAAAAGTAAAAAAAAATATCAGTTTTTTATACATAGAATTTTCGGCTGAATTAAAAAATGTTAAAAATTACAGGGTGTTCCATTAAAAAAAGAACATTTCCTATCCATTTGTAACTGAACATTTTACAGTGAACTGTTCAATAATAAAAAAATTAATTTCATTTTTTTTTACAGAATGTCCCCCAGCAGTGGACGGTATGGAGAGGTTTGCATGCCCCACCCCCGACAGACAGGGTCGATATCATTGCATAGACGACCACGTTCTTTGTGATGGATTCATAGACTGTCCTTCTGCGGAAGACGAAGATCGACAAGCTTGTATGTTTTTTAAAACGGTAAGATTTTTATTTTTTTTTAATTATAATAATATACACTATAATAGTTATATATAACCTTCTAATTTTACCCCCATTTTTAATTACAATATATAGTAGGTAATATAAAAACTAAATTAAAAAATTCAAACGATTTAAACCGATTTTTTTTAATTGTTTTATAAATATAACTTCTAACAGTCTTTAAAGCCCTTTAAATTAACGATGACAACCTTATATCCTAAAATGAAGTTTTAAATTTTATTTATTTATTTATTTATTTATTTACTTATATAAACAGAGATTTAATCCCAATAGGGGGTCACTAATTTACAAAAAAAAATATGAAGAGTCTAGGTAAATAGAAAATTATTAACAAAAAAATACACAGACCCACAAAATAAAAAAACTTTTTACGAGACAGGTCTATTCTTATGTATTTTTTATCGAATCCAAATCAGAAGTCAGATTAAGGGGTTTCTCAGTGAATTTTTGAGAAAAATGCAAAAAACATGATTTTTTATGTTTTGGAATTAAAAAAAAAACGGAAAATGATAAAACTAATCGACTTTAAATTTTAATTCTACGAATCAAAATACATCGAAAAGCATATTTAGTTTTATTTTTACGAAATTTTGAAAACTGTAGCAGCGCAAACAGCGCGTAACAGCCGAACAAAAAAAAGTATCTTGATCTGGAGACGAGAGGTATATATTCCTATGTATTTTGACACGCTGAATCCGAATCAAGAATCCAAAATTGGCCCAACGGGTCTTGGTCTTGCCCTAACCTCAAAAAACACCAAAGCCCTGCAAGGGTCAAACTTTCGTGAAAAAAAGGAATTCCTGACCAGACCAAGCAAAGCTAGGTCGATCTGGCTACTAGGAAGGGGCCGAGCAACCATAAGCCTCCTTACAGGGGTCCTTACGGGCCACTGTGGGCTTATGCGACACCTAAGCCTCATGCGGACGGTAAACGATCCGACCTGCCCTGGGTGTGGGATGGACGAGGAAACGCCCTACCACTTCATAGGGGAGTGTGAGGCTCTGGGCAGGCTCAGACAAGACGTCTTCGGAGTGGTAACACTAGCGAAGGAAGAGATGAGCCTCCTAGCCTGGTCAGATGTTATGAACTTCATCAGAAGGTCTGGCAGATTCAGGAAGAGGGAGGATAGGCAGCAGGTTGGGTAGGTAATCTTGGGGCAGACAAAAAGGGCCATTGGGCCTACTTGTCAGGAGTCGGAGCCTACCCACCTTTTACTACTACTACTACTTCGTGAAAAAAAAACTAAATATCGTCCACTAAAGGCTCTAGTTGTCTAACTCCAAATTTTTCAAAAATGAGATTTTTATCAAATTTGCTTCATTACTGATTACCAACATACTTCAAAAAAAAAAAAAGTTGCATTAAACCAATATCAGCCTCAAAAAATGCAAAAATGTAAATATTTTAAGTCGCTAAGTGTCTAACTCCATCATATGATTGTGAGAAAACAATTAAATGAGAACTGTCACTAATGTCAAACTATTTCTCGACAACAGGATCCGTTTATACCCTATGTTTAAGTTTCTATTTCAGAAAAAAAAACTAAAATAATTATAACTTAAATCTTTTTTATAATAATAAATACTTAACTAAATCCAAAAAACATAAAAAAAATATGCAGCAAACTGTTAAAGATTCGTTACATTTGTGATACATACATAATTATGTATAATAATATACATTAGAATTTAGTTAGATAACATTTGATTGTTTAATAATATTAGATTTTAATAATATTGACCACAAAAATGTAAATAAGGTATTTAAGTTTTGAATGTTGCTTAATAATTATTATATTTTTATTATAACATAACGTTACAAAATAAAATATATTTTTTTCTCATAGGATTTAATTATTTTTATGAAGGTTTTATAATGTATAAATTTTATAATATTAATATTATCTAGGTATATATATTATGCCTACCTAGTAGTAATATTATATATTAAATATAAAAATATAAATTTTTTGTAATAATATTACGCGATATAATACGATAGGTATCCTCTTTTATCTTCCCTTGGAGTTAGACCATTAGTGAATTTAGATTCTGTGGTTAAAATTTAATTTTCAAATAATTTATATAAAATAGATAACAATGAAAAGTTTTAAATACATTAACACATTTCAAATATTTTTACCTGTGAACAAGCTAGTTTTAAAGTTCTAAATTGCTATAATTAAGTTTTAAATCGTTTTTTACGTCTCCTGAAAAATATGACGTTTTGGAGTTAGACCGTTAGAGCCTTTAGATGACGATATGCTTTTTGATTTATTTTGATCCGTAGAATTCAAATTTGAAGTCAGATTAGTTTTATCATTTTCGTTTTTTTTTTATTCCAAAAAACTATACAAAAACCATAAAAATCAAGTTCAAGGTACTTTTTTTGTTTTGTGGGTCTGTGTTATTACACTGAAATTATTATAAACTAATTAAAATGGTAACCTATTAGTTGTTAAAAAGTTAAGTTAATTATAATATTATTTTAAAATTACGGTTTTAAATTTTGGTAAGAATACTACTGCATACTTCATCTATACTCCGTTTTATGAAAGAATACGAATCTGACGTTACAGTGCGTAAACTAAATAGCATTCTGTAGGGTAACTGGCATCTATTTATTTTAACTTAATTAAAATTAATTAATTTTCGTGTGACTGTGTACCTCATTAGTATTGTAATAATTTTTATACTTTTTGGGTTTGGCCTTTAGTTAATAGTCCAGTCAAATGACGAGGTCATATGTTGAAATTGCAAAAAATGTACACGGGCTGATATTTTAAAGGGTAGTAGCAAAAGGAAACGGGAAACGCCTATTTTGCATAAGTGGTGTCCGCTATCTTGAGTTTTAGGAATGAGTGCCGTTATCTCGGTAAATATGCATCTTACGATAAAAATGTATATGACCAAGGAAGAAATTTTCAAAAAAGATCTCGGGGTAGACCTGTAATCTACTATTATCATCCTATGAATAATTTGGCTGAAAGATCGAAAAAAACAATTTCCCCTCAAACATGGCTATTTTTAAATATAAGGGCATATTCACAGGCTCGCATAACAACATAATACACAAGAATGCGGTGCCGTGATTGGCTTGAAGTGCCGCCATGTATCTTGTAAGCCAATCACTGTACCGCATTCGTATGTACTATGTTGTTATGCGACCTTGTGGATATGCCTTAACTCGATTATTATTAATGTAATAAAAAAATGATCTTAGCTAAAATTGTTGGAAATTTGTTACTTGCAAAATTGGTAATACATATGCATTTTTATCGTAAGATGCGTGTTTAAAGAGATAACCGCACTCACCCCTAAAATTCAAGATAGCGGACACTCCTTATAGAAATCATATTGTAAAAAGCTAACAGGAGTATTCCGTTACCATCCACTGCTATCCATTAAAATATCAGCCCGTGTGTATTTTTAAAACCCTTCTATTCACTTCACTACCATATATATATAGGCATATATGTAGGTATATTTGTCCTCAAATTTGCCAAATGCTTTTTCACCCACTTAGAATAGACTTAGAGAGCTAAAATTTGGTATACATGCTTATCTGCCCTAATAAAATAATTTAATATAAAATTTACCCCCCAGTCCCCCCCACCCCTAAAATATCAAATACCTTTTTTTATCCACGTGAGTTAATTTAAAATAAAAATTGGCTTACGTACTCATCCCGTAATAATAAAATTTTACTATAAAAAAAACAACCATCAACCCCCCCCATCACCCCCCATGCGGCTAAGTTAACTCTAAAGGGCCCTCTCTGTTATACCTACTTATAATAAACTTAGAAAGCTGAAATTTGATACACATGCTTATCTACCCTAAAAAAATAATTTAATAAACAATTTACCCCCCAGTCCCCCCCACCCCTAAAATATCATAAACCTTTTTTTATCCACGTGAGTTAATTTAAAATTAAAATTGAGTTACGTACTCATCCCATAATAATAAAATTTTACTATAAAAAAAAACAACCGTCAACCCCCCATCACCCCCCATGCGGCTAAGTTAACTCCTTTTACCCACTTAGACAGCTAAAGTTTGGTACATATGCTTATATCCGGTGACGATATAATTTTACATTAAATCTTTGTTTCACTCCCGGGTTGCTTCACACATTAATAAATTATAACTAAAAACTTGAAAATAAAACTATATAAAAAACAAGTTTTTAAACTTAAAACCCTTCTATTGATTACATATTATGTATAACTAAAAAGTAGAAAACAAGATATACCAATTTACAAAAACGAATTTTTTAAAAGAAGGGTTTTGGAAATGTTGGCAAAAATAAAGAAATCACAAATTCCAAAACCTTTCTTTTAAAAAATTCGTTTTTGTAAATTGGTATATCTTGTTTTCTACTTTTTAGTTATACATAATACGTAAACAATAGAAGGGTTTTAAGTTTAAAAACTTGTTTTTTATATAGTTTTATTTGCAATTTACAACCAATCATTTGACTGGACTATAGCAGTTGTTAATTATAATTATTATTCTGTTATACAATTTTATAATTAATTAACGTATTAATTAATTGATGTGTTAAAATGTCACTGAAGCAAAATAAATTATAATAGTATGTTATTAAAACACTCTTATGAAGAGTGTCACAGAAAATATTACCTATGAGTTATAATTATCTCCGTATCTTAAAATTTCAGGGCTTATGTATGAGTTATAAAAATTCCCATTCTGGAATAGCCACTAAACAATAACACTTTCTGCCTAAAAGGAAGTGATAATAACTTATTTATTTTTCATAAAGCTTTATACTTTAAAAAAAAATGGTAATTAAATTTTTTGTGTCATTTTTGTTTACCTTTTAGGTGGTTTTTAAATTTTTGTCCTATTCTAAATAATAAAAAGTTAAAGCCAAAACAAAAAATTCAACCCCCTTTTACACCCTTTTGCCTTAACCGATTTAGCTAGAAATCGAGTGAAAACAAAAAGAACCCCCAAAGAAGCGTTCTTAAGTTCTCGTGGATACAGACCGACAAACCGACAGACATGTTTTTTTTTTCTTATTTTGATTGTTCTTAATGTTTTAGGTAAAAAAATTAATGGGTGTTTCCACCCGTAAAATATTTTTTTTTCTATCACAATACTTTCCTTATGAGAAAGTAACAAAATACCTGCAAAGCATGTGTATGAATCCGACTGATTTCTCTAAAAAAACATTACTGAATAAATATAATTTTGAATAGGTTTTTTTGCTCCAACCTAGTATAGTTATTATTGGAATATTTAGTTAGACTTGCTAATCTATTAGTTTATAGACAAAATGTAATTATCTCCCTTGGTATTTTGTTTAGGTTAATAAGTTTACTTTAATAGCATTTATAGCTAAAGTATTCATTATTTATGCAAAACTTTCTGAATATTTTACATTATACAGTGATGAATTTTCAAAATTAATAAATTCGATAACTCTGCAAATAATATACAGGGTGTAACAAAAAGTGTGGAATAGCTATACAATGTATAGCTATATTGTACTCAGTGTAACAATGAAAAAAGTTGATATACATATATTGTCTAAAATGCTTCATCATTATAGTCACTTTTAAGTTTAGTTATGGTCACTTTAAGTTTTAGTTAAGATACTACTACCCATTTTGGTATAGTTCCCAACGAACTAACAACTCTTCTCTCTAGAATACGCATACCGTTAATATAAAGTATCGCCAACATCTCGGTTTGTTTGTAAATAAATAGTAGGTATATTCAGGCCTGAACAATAACAATTACCAATAACTGTTATTGTTGTCTCTGTTAGAACAAAGCTGTGCGAGTAAGACAGACAAATGTATATGTTGGCTAGGTTTTTTTCAGTTTTTACAAATGAAATGCCTATTCTAGAGAAAAGAGTTATTAGTTGATAGTTACACATCTTTATCAAATAGGCCAAGATTATTTTTGGCCTTGATGTCATGTTGACGGTTAAATATCTGACTTATTGTCTTAAAATGCTCTATTTTGAAATGAAAAACAAATGAAAATTATAACAAATAAGCTTGTAAACTTAAAAAATATGTTTAATATGCCCTTTATGAATCTGCGACAGAAAGTATAAAACGCATGCCAGCACATTTGGAACACGCCAGAAATTTTTGAGCCAGTGAGGCAAAATATAACACGACGAGCTCAGCAGTGCATTGATGTTCATGGAGGGCACTTGAAACATATTCTTTAAGTTCACAAGCTTCATTGTTATAATTTTCATTTGTTTTTCATTTCAAAATACAGCATTTTAACATAAAATAAGACAGATATTTCACTGTCAATATGACATCAAGGGCAAAAATAATCTTTATCCAATACATACAGATAATGAGACAATTACCAGCTTTATTTTAAATAGATAAACTCAATAATAACCCCCGCGTGGCTTTTATTGAGTGGATAATTATTTATTTTACCCACTCAACTGTCACTTGTCAAATTATTTTCTTGTAAATGTCATTAAAATTTTTAATAAAAATCTGAATTTCTAAGCTATTTATTGGATAAAACCTTGTATGGCACTCATGGCTTGGCTGACGCCTCGCAGGTTAATTTTCTCATGGGCAATACCTTTCTTTACCCACTAGTACCATAAATAACTATAGCTTACTTGATAAAGATATGTTACCATACCAAAAGTGTGTTAAATTAGTATCTCAACTAAAAACTTAAAGTGGCCATAACTCAGATACGAAAAATTTTAGACAATATGTGTATATAATGCTTTTTCATATAGAATATGGCTATCTATAATTGCGAGAAATAAATTTTGAATAACTCAAGAACCTCTGATCCAATTTTCAAGAACAAAGCATTGTTGAAACTAGACAACAAAACTTTTCAAATAAATAATCAGTTAAGATTTGGTTTAAACTTTTAAAAATAGCGCCTTTCAAAACAGAATGTGATGACGTCCCTCGTGTAAATAAAATCAAAATATGTATTGCTCAAAATTAAAATGGATCTAAAAAATATAAGTTTTATAGTCGAATTTATTTATTTTGACTATTTCACCAACAATATATAGGCCAATCAAAACCTTGCATTTTTAGTTTCTTGACCAATCAGATCAAAATGAATCTGATAATTTTTGCACATATGCAATTATCACAACAAGAAACTGATAGTTACTGACATCTTAATAAAGGTTATAATTTTTGCAAAATGTGTTTTTAATTTGTGAAGTTTACCTTTAGTTGATTTATTTTTATTGATAAGCAATATAAATGCTTATTTTATTACCAAAACATCCTAGGTATAAACCCTAATTAATTTCAGATAATATATTATATTTTATTCACTTTCCATCTTAAAAGTTTTAAATCACTGATATTCATAAATTTTAATTTATTTAATTGAATCTTGGTATTAAAAACAGGCTACTAAAAACTAATTTAAATACTTATTTATTTAAAATATATTTGCAGTAAAGAATTACGGAAATCAAAACATCAAATGAGCTGGTACCAGTACAGTGTTGCCAAAGTTTATTAGAAACCGATAGGAAGTTGTTTTTTTACGGGTGGAAACACCCGTTATTTTATTTCTTTTCAGTTGAAAACTAAACTTTTTAAACAAAAAACAGCAATGATCTTTATTTAAATGCTAATATATGTGATTACAACTATTTTATTGGAATAATCTTAAGCATAAAATATCCCTCGAACAAAGTTTAGACTTGGCAACATTCCCGAACAAGTGGACATCCTGGATTTAAAAAGCGCGGCAAATTTGAGATTTAATTTTTTAATTATAGTTGTAAAGTAATATTGTTGTTTAGTTCTTAAATTTTTAATTTAAATATGAAACAACATAAAACATTTTAAAATTATATACTTCCTTATTTTGTTTGTGATATAGTCTTTCAAAATACCATTCGTGAATGTTGAATTATACATAATTTTTAATACAGTAAAAAAATTATCGATAATTTAACATGCACTTATGATATTACTACTGAATATTCCACACCGTATAGTACTATGTATTATTCAACAGTAAAGTTGCTACCTATACTGAATAAATGATTAAACTTGTTTTTCTAAAAATATGTAAAATCCACAGACCTGCTTTGAATATAGTACGTTATTTTTTTAGTTTGTCAACCTTTTTATATTATTATAATAATATAAAGTATGGAATTTGTATACAAATACCATCCGCGATGCTGTAAAATCTTGCATTTGAAGTAGGAATCTATTATACACCTGGAAAAATATTTTAACAAACATACTAGTTTACAAATTTTAAAATTGGTTCTAGTGCAAGCGTTCCTAGAATGTTTTTTTATGGTTTTTTTTTTGCTGGGCCGTTCTCCCGATGTACCCAACAAAATAGCCAATTCCATTGAAATCCCCTGACACACAGTGATCAATGGTTAAAAGTTTAGTATATTACGCACCGGTACTCGAATCTAGGCACTGAAATGGTTTGCTACGAGGTGCGTATACTATTTTTCCTACGACCCTACACATAAACATAAAAAAAAAACAAAAATTATCTTAAAATTAGTTTGTCAATTTGAGGTTATGTGTTTGAAGGTTGTTGTTTGTTTGTTTGTTTTACTGTTTAACGTCGTTTTTCGCTGCTATGGCCTAATTGACGGGACCGCCATCTTTACGTGCCCTCCGAAGCACGGTCCTCAACAGAACTCGCATCCACCCTGAAATGTGTTTACAGTTTCACCTGCAACCCACATTACAGTTAGTCATCGTAGTTCCATCTACCGACTATTTACACCACTATACATCCATGCTCTATGTGGGGCTCGAACCCACAACCCCAGGATCCGTAATCAAACGCGCTACCATTGCGCTACTGGGGTCGGCTGTTTGAAGGTTAGTAATTTTTAGGCAATTTGCAAGAAGGATTTCTGGTGGAAAACAGGCTAAAACTTGCTATTTTTAGAAAACACATGTTTTCCTTTGCCAGTGGAAGGATAGCCTGCAGTCAAAAGTGGAGGATGTGATTGTACTATATGGTAGTACTCTTGATAAGGATTCTTTTGGTATGCAAGCTTACGATTTGCAGGAGAGTTATCTGGTGAAAAACGGGCAAAAACTAGCCAAGTGCATAGATGAGTTTTCTTTGCGCGCGGAGGGATAGCCTGCAGTCGAAAGTGAAAGATTTGATTGTACCATAAGGTGGTCATATTGGTAAGTAATCTTCGTGGGTATCAGCAGAGAGTTTGCAACAAGGATGTCTGGTGGAAAACGTAACAAAATATCCAAGTGCAGTATACACGCGTTTTTCTTTGCTCGCTGAAGAAGAGCCTGCAGTCTAATGTGGAAAATGTGTTTTTACCATTTGGTTTTCTGATTGGTAAGGAAGCTTCGGGTAAATAAGCTCATGATTTGCAGGAATGGAATCTGGTAGAAAATTGGCAAAAAGTTGCTAATTGCAGAAAACACCGGTTTTTCTATGCTCAAAGAAGAATAGCCTGCAGTCGAATGTGGAGGGGTTGTTTGTACCATATGGTAGTCGAAAGTTGTAAATAAATTAAACTTATAAATACATTTATTACACATAATGAATAAAAATATTTTTGATTGGAATTACCCATATACTACAAAAAATTTGACAATATTTTGACATTTTAAAAAATCGTCTGCTAAAAGTGTCTGTAACTTTCAGCTTCATCAGCAGGTATGTAAAATTAGCTGATTGTCACTTCCCGACCGTTGCCATAGGCAACGGGTGGGAAATAGGCACTAACTACTGACTAGGTCGTAGGAAATAGTATATTTCTACCCTAATAAGAAGATGAAACATATCCAACTCAAGAGATGCATTTTCTTATGTGGTTAGAACAGAATTTTATTCACAAGCATAAATAAATAACGCATTACCTCGTAAAATTTAAGCTAAAAGGAAAAATCAGTTTATATGCTGACGACACTACAATTGTTTACTTCTCAGAATCAGTTGAGACAATTCGAGCTAACATTCAAAATGACATGATCCTTATATCAGAGTGGCTTCGATCTCACAAGCTAACCCTTAACATTAGCAAGTCTGGATATATGTATGTATATAAGAAAACAATAAATACAAAAGATCCAATAACCTTTGGTACTCACACTTTAAATTATATACAAAAAACTAAGTATCTAGGCTTGCTGATTGACGAGACGTTGACTTGGAGAGAACAAATTGATTCTCTAAGGAAAAAGGTTGCTCCAGTTGTGGGGATATTGTGTAGGTTAAAAAAAATAAATAAAAATCTTCTCAAATCAATTTACTATGCACTTATACACAGCCATATACAGTACCTGACAATTCTCTGGTATCAGGCAACTGAGAATTTACTAAAACCTATTAAGATACTTCAAAATAAAGCTCTTAAAATACTTTTTTCACTACCATGGACATACCATACCAAGGACATTTATTTGAACTTTAAAGTTATGTCACTTCACGCCGTTTATGAATATCAAAACTCAATATTTATTAAACAAATCCGAGAAAATATAAGGCACTCTAATATAAAATTAAATCTAAGGTCAGAATTTCATGATTACATGATCAGAGATAATTTAAATATTAATCTTCCAATATTTAAAACTAATTTGGGAATAAAATCAGTCTTGCACAAAGGAGCTTCATGCTTTAATAACTTATCTAATGAGTTAAAAATCTTACCATATAAACAATTTAAGATTAAACTAAAAAAGCATATTTTAAGTCAAAACTTACTGTGATGTAGATGTAATTAATGTAGGTATATTTTTTAAATATTTTTTTAACAGTTGTAACGTGTAGTTATGTAATATATAGGTCTATAAGTTGATATGTAATATATTATAGGTACTATGTAAGTATTTAAGGGGATGAACCATATAAATGTAAATTTCTGGTTTTTTGAATAAATGATTAAAAAAAAAAAATTCACCATTTTAAATGGTCTGTGCCCTGTATAATTAATACTACGGGGGCATTTCAACAATTACGTCATATACCTAGGGGGTAAAAATTCTCTGTAAATACGGCTAAAAAATTGAAAAGGAGTTTGTAGAAATAGTATTTGAGGAACGAGGAACCTGTAAAAATGTAGTAAAGGCGAAGATGGAAGATTAAAATTATTTGTTACGTTTGGTTGTCAACTGTAAATATTTGGACGTTTTTTTTTTCTTAAATTTAGTGGAGAGCTCCTAGCACAAGTTTTGTAACTTATTTGGGGCTCTCCATGATTCTGTGTATCTATTCAAATAAATTAATAAATGAATGGGTAGGGATCTAACTGGAAATGACGGCCCATATAGGATGTTCAAATTATACGTGACGAATTGGTGAGGGGATTAAAAAAAAACGAAAATTCGGTGACGTAATTGTCGGGCCCCATAAATATTATTCCTGGTTGAAAACAATGTTTTGATATTATGATTTATTTCGTTAAAAATTAGTACCAACAGTGTAATATTAATTTTCACTAAATTAAATCATACTTTTGCCAACACATATACCATATAGGCTCCATTAGGAGCTTAATGAAACATATTGAAAATGAGATAAACCAACCTATTATTTAGTTAACAAAAGGTCAAAATTCATATTTCATGAAATGAATGACCAATCGTGATAAATCTGTATAATGTATATATTAGGTATATAGATTTAGCAGATCAATATCGACAACTTCATTCATAAAGTGGCTAACTCCAATGTTTGTCGAAGTTAAAATTTTGTTTTTTAAACACTTGTTTGGACGTATGTCACATAGGACCCAAGTGCATTCACACCATGTAGTTACACGAGATATGCTCTACGTACTTTAACCATTTCGCTCTGGATTTGTTTTCTTTGAATTTTGGAAACTTTTTGTGTATATAACAAAATGCTATCAAAAATACGAAACAAGTAAAATTAATTTTTTTAAATGTTCTTTTACCAAAAAATAAGTGATATGTTTGTCCCAATATAACATAATATGTGACCCTGCACAAAGAAACCCAGTTAGTGTGTCAAATTAAAGAAATAATCGGATTCTTATGTAAAAAATATTTCTACATAAGAATCCGACAAAAAAAGAAACAGTTAACTGAGTTTCTTTGTGTGGGCAAATAGAGTATCTAATAGGCTTTAAAATGATGTATCACACGTCTCCCTTTCCATTTAAAGAAATGTTCCCCCTTGCCCCCCTGTCTCCATTGTGCCCCCTAAGCATATCAAATATTTATATACCAAAAAATTATTTGGGTTATGTTATTTACGTGTTTTAAATTTCAATTTCTTAAGCCGTTCAAAAGTCTTTGGAAGTTATTTAACGTGAAACGGCCGACGTGCTCCAGCAACAACTTTGCTATTATTAATTTGCCCAGGATTCAATTTTATATTATTTTATAGTTATGTGCCGTGAAAGTATTCTTTTATTAGTTTGGTTTGGAGTCGTGAATATTTTTGTTTTTTAATCTATATAGGTAATGATGTTAAATTTTAATTTGGAAACGATGAACTTTTTATAAATTTTAAAGATAACTTTTTATATGTTGGCGCCTGCGCAAACTTCACTAAAAAGTGAGACGGTTGTGTAGGCCGAAAATAATAAAAATTAATGCTGATCTGGTAAAAAAGAATAAGTAGAAGATAAGTTTAGAAACAAAACCTTAATTTCGACCAACACTAGAGTTCGCTACTTTGTAGGCAAACCCGTCGATACATTCTATTTCATTTGACGATAAAAACAATAAAAAGTTCGTTAGGCCGATTGTGAAAAAATATTCGCATTTAGCAACACCTTGTGACAAGTTAATAAAATAGAATATTTTGGCGCGGACATAGGTGTAGGGGAAAGGAGGAGAATGCCGTACCCGTCAGGGAAAGGCTTGATAAAAAATAATATAGATGCAATATAGTTAATATTATTTATTATAAATCTCACATTGGTTTACTATAATTTTATCCCACAAAGCAGTATTATTATAAAAATAATTATATATAAGAAAATGAAAACTGAGAAGATGTATTCATGCGAAAATCCTCCGTATACCGAGTAATGCCGCGCAGCTTTTGTGGAAATACCGCGCAGGTGTACTACAAGGCTTAACAATTTGGAGTAAACAAACTTTATTAAATATTTATAAAAAGGTACTTTATGAAGTAAATTAAATAGCGTTAAGTCTGTAAAAAAATAATAAAAAGTTTAAAACTTATTAAGTTCAAGATTATTTTAGGGATTGATTCAATTAGATTTTTAAATCTTAATGCTTAAAAGCACAGTGGTTTCAAAAGAAGCTTACTTTATTCCAAAGCAGGTTGCAATCTCAACTAAACGGCGGACGGTTGTTCACAGTTGTATTACGTTATGGTGCAACCGGTTTGTTTTTTTCAATAACTTTTAATATTTTAGATATTTAAACGTACGGAATACCCGCTGTGCGGTATTCCCGTCCTTTCTCCTAATTCAAATTGTCTGCATACCTATTTATAAAAAAAATTGTTTCAAAAAATAAAATAATTTTTAAAAATAATATAAAAAAGTATGTGTACAATTCTCCTTGACTGATCACCAAAAATTAGTTTAATCTAAACATGCAAGGATGTGATTCTACATCCAAAAATATTTTAAAAAATCCTTTAAAGATTGGTCCGGAAATGAGCCCAAAGGGAGCTACTGCCTTCCAAGATGGGCATATTGAATAGGGAACAGAAAAAGCACCAATAAAATTTTAATGCTGCAGTGATTCTACGTTTAAAACTAAGTAAAAAAGTATTCTTCACCGAAACACCTAAATTTAATATTAAAGGAGTAATAGCCTTTTAAAAAGTAACATTTCTAGTGGCACAAAATATTACTTCCTCTTAATTCCATTTATTTAAACGGTTGTTACACTGTGACATTTTTTATGTATTTTTACTCAAGGAATCTATATTTTTTACAAAAAATAAAAAAATAAATACACATAAAAAAGTATGGGGCAAAAAAATTTTGTCCGTCTAGGCACGCCTATCTTAAATTTATAAAGGGTACCGGAGTTATTAATTAAAAACCTTATTTTTGATACAATTTTAAAGGACGTAGCTCCTTTAGGGCTCATTTCCGGACCAACCATTATACGAACTTTTTTTATATTTTTGAATGTAGAATCGCCTCTTAAATTTTGACATGTCAGTTACTGATCACCCTGTATAATATTTGTATTACTTGGTAGCTAAACCTTGCAGACTGGTGTTCTTTGGTCTCAATATTTCACAGATAAAAATCCGCAACGATTTTTAAAATTAAAAATCAATCATTTTACTTTTTACAACAGCCATTTCTATTGATAAGAAAGATGATAAATGCGTCATCTTTTTATATTAGGAAATCATTTTTCTTGAGATGAAAATTTAACTTGAACAGTGTCGGACTGGCTACCAGGCAAAGGCCTATAGCTCCATAACTAAACCTCAAAAAAACTTATTTTTTTTTAATTTTTCATTTTTTTATTATTTTTTTTTCGTGAAATACGAATACAACTAAAAAAAAAAGTTAAAAAAAAAACTGAAAAAAAAATCAAAACTTTCAATTAAATTTTGTTTTTTTAGTAGAATTGATCTTTATAATAAAAGTAATTTTTCCTGAAAAAAATACGTTAATCAGAATTTTCTTTCAGCTTTTTTCGATTTTTTAAAAGTTAAACCCTCCATAACTTTTTTGTTTTTGGGGGGATTACTTTCAAAAACAATAGGGATCTTCCCCTCGTAGAACTCAATTTTACTTGAAAATTTCAAGTCGTCGATCAGATTAGTTTGTCTTGTACACATGAAGTTTAACAGCTAAAAATTTAATCTATTTTCTATGAAATTTTGCTATTATTTATAAAAGTAACAAAATTTTACGTACCATATCCAAACAGGGTGCTGCAGGGCCATAACACTAAAAACACTGCAGCAAACAAAACGCGAAACTCACAGGCCGCACTCGCTTACTGATTGGGCGGTACAGGGCCGAATCTAGAAAATTGCTTTTTGGTTCAAGTAGCGCACCTGTTGAAAGTTAGATGGTTTTACGGTTTTAAAAACGCTTCATTTCGGAGATATTTGTCTGGTAAAATGCATAGCCAGTCCGACGCTGAGCTTAAATACTTTTTCTTTAAAATTGAATTCTGTTTTAAGTATAGGTTTAATTGAGTTAACCTAAAATTGAATTTTCTGAAAGAAAAAGTATTTAGGGATCTGAGTGTTTTAAAATTTAATTTGCCTGTTAATTTTATTGAAATGATTCGATTGCAAATGGATTGGGAATTCATTTTAACAACTTTTTATTAATTTAGTATTCCATCAATCTATTTTCTAATCATCGTACAGAGTGATATTGGTAGACTGACAGTTTCGGGCTGCTGGCCCTCTTCAGTACCAAGAGTCAACTCTGCACGCTGATTAAGAAAACGTTTTTAGACTTTACTCACAAAAGGAATATAGCCATTAGATTGATGTAGACTTGTGCGCCATCTATTTCTAGATGTAGACAACTACTCATACCTCTCCTTATCTGGAGACTTTGAATGGTAGCAAGTTGAAGACTTGTGTGTCTCAAGCACATAGTACCACTAACGGGTGGTTAGACGTAAAATTAGTAAGGACAGAAATTTTTAATTTTAAACAAAATTATAAAAATATTATTATTCAACTTGCTACCATTCAAAGTCTCCAGATAAGGAGAGGTATGAGTAGTTGTCTACATCTAGAAATAGATGGCGCACAAGTCTACATCAATCTAATGGCTATATTCCTTTTGCGAGTAAAGTCTAAAAACGTTTTCTTAATCAGCGTGCAGAGTTGACTCTTGGTACTGAAGAGGGCCAGCAGCCCGAAACTGTCAGTCTACCAATATCACTCTGTACGATGATTAGAAAATAGATTGATGGAATAATAAATTAATATTTTTATAATTTTGTTTAAAATTAAAAATTTCTGTCCTTACTAACTTTTTATTAAATTATTACTACTTTAAAAGGAAAAACGAATATTATTTATAAAGATTTTAAATGCGTAGGAGATAATTGGCAAAGAATAGCACAAGGAAAATTAGCTGTTTTAATCGATTGTTTTTAAAATCGCCACTTTTTCTATAATAAATATGCACGAATCGTCATCAAATCATGGAATAATAATTATTATTAAAAAGCGTATATAAAAAGATCATTAGGAAAAAAAGCCAAACCAAATCAAATGGTGGGTCACATACTTAAACATATTTTTGAGAGCAAACTGGAAGTACATAAGAAGAAAGGTGGACAAGCGTAGAATTAAATACTGTTCGCAAATATTAAAGGATACAGGGTGCAAAAATTTAAGATTGGCTCCCTATAAACTTGTTCGAAAGTCAGTATAAGCCGGTGGTTCTCTCTACTACTAGCCCACATAAGTCCTGGACTTAGGGGATGCTTAATTAAGTAGAATAGTACGACGCTAAACCATTATTACACCAAATTTGCAATGAGCCGACGCACACCAGGCTCAGCTATCCAGCCAGGCGGACGGGTCAGGTGAATTGCCTGTGTTTTGAAGCGAGGATCGTGACGTAGAAACAAGCGGCATTCTGAACCTGCAGATTTGCAAGCCACGCCTACCTCGATCTCTGCGCGACAAAGAAAAACCTGACCGGTTCGTGTATCAATCAAACAACTGCACTCGTTTGTAAATACCTATCACCTTTATTTTTTTGTTGTTGTATTATATGCAATATATAGTGGTTGGCGCATATACAACTATTTATTGTTGTATACTATAACCTAATTACGTTATTAATTACGTTATTGTTCCCTTAGTGTATAGAAGAAAAAAATGTATACTGGTGTATTTATTGGACATAGATATTTATTTGCGATAGGTAACAAAAGGTCATGATATCAATTTGCTTTTTAATTATATCAAGGTTTATCATAATTAAATTTTTTATAACTTTATTATAGCTTTCATTTTTACTGCTGTGTTTTAAATCCCTAGGTATAAAATATTTTTACACCCACACACAATCACTAAATTTTCCATAAGCCATATCCATAATTAAGTATTAATAGGTAGGTACCAACGAACTAATAACTCTTCTCTCTAGAATAGGCATTTCATTCGTTAAAACTGACAAAAACGTTGCCAACATAAACATTAGTTTGTCTTACTCGCACATCTTTGTTCTGACAGAGACAACAAAACCAGTTACTGGTAATTGTTATTGTTCAGGCCTGAATATACCTACTATTTGTTTACAAACAAACCGAGATGTTGGCGATACTTTTTTTTAACGGTATGCGTATTCTAGAAAATAGAGTTATTAGTTCGTTAGTAGGTACCGGGCAATTTGGCATTTGATAATTTTTTGGTGATTTTGGAAAAAAAACTGCAGTCTTAGCATGATTTTGACTTTTGGTGAATTTGGCCAAGTTTTTTATATATTGTTGAATATTTCGAACTCATTAAAACTCTTGTTTTTTGTTTTTAAATGTATGGCTAGTTTCGGAGTTATGTGCATTTAAATATGAACAGCTGGCGCATGACATACAATATACAATGCCGTTCATTGAGTCGCAGTGTGGTCTTTGTAAAGGACGGATGTGACCGCTTTGGTGGATTTACTCCAGCATCAGCACTGCTACCATTGATATGCACAGGACTTGATTAATTTTATTTTTTATTTTATGGAATTTCGTGAAAGTGTTCGTTTAATTGTAAAGTTTTAAGTGAGTCGTGATTATTAACATGGGATGTTAAATTTAAATTAAATTTATTTCGTTGTACACGTGGATAACTTTTTATGAATTTCAAAGATGTTTTATAAGTTGGCGCCTGCGCAAACATCACTACAAAGTGAGACGGTTTTGTGTAGGCCGTAAATAACAAAGGCCCACAAAAAAAAATTGTGAGTCTTGGATTCCAATATGATATTCCTTTGTATTTTTCCCCCTGAAACCGAATCCGTAACCCGTTTACCCCTTACACGTCAGGATTTTGACATAACCTCAAAAAACACTCGAAAAAACTACTGAAACCGCTAAAATCATCTACTCCATACCACTTTCACCCCCTTCCTCCAAATTCGTAATTTCGTAACCCCATAATCCCCTAATTTTGGAATACCATTACTCCATAACCTCAAAACCCCGTAACCTCATTAAGTAAAAAAATCTGGTTCGGGAAAAAAGAACAATTACGTAAAATTTTCTTGTAGAACATAGTTATGAATAAGCAACTGTTAACCCTAAAATCCCATCACACCTCCTAACCCCTTCACTCCGTAACCCCATATATTATAACCTCTTAACCCCATCATCCTATTCTGTGGGGAAGTCCGGTTCTCGAAATTATAAGAGTTTTGTGAGTGGTCATGAGTCAAGGTCTACTTCATTATTTTTTAACCGGACTTCTCCACAGAATAGGACAACGGGATTAATGGGATATAGTATATGGGGTTACGAAGTGAAGGGATTTTGAGATTATGGTATTAGAGGATTTTGCGGTTATAGAGTTACTTACCTATGACTATGTTCCACAAAAAAAACTGAAGAATTTGTTCTGTCTTCCCAAACTAGATTTTTCTACTTAATAAGGTTACGGGGTTTTGAGGTCATGTGGCTATGGTATTATGAGGTTAGGGGATTATGGGGTTCTGGGGTGGTATGGCATATATGATTTTAGCGGTAGGGGTAAACTATCCTATAGGAAAATAGGAATTTGATTGGAATGCCGTTCATAAGTACCATCCTAGGATCCTACTATAAAGTTAGGTTATAAAAAATTAGTATCGTAATTGGATTAACACCGAAAATCGTAAATACATAAAGCGAAAATGCAGCGATAACATTAATGGAATAACTTATTTTTAAAATTCTGTAAAAATTTTCACCCTATCAGGTTTCATTATAAATTAATTTACTTATCATACTGCTAACATTTAATCTTAATTTTATTCTTCAACGTCGCTATTTTTAGCATGCACTAATTGCGCCATAAAACTATGCAACAGACTGGGCCAAAAATAAGGTTTTTTTAATTGTTTCAGGGCTCCCACTTGTCATAAAATCATATAATGTCATAAAATGATCCAGTTTGTCCTAAAATCGTCATAAAATTAAATTACTGTCATAAAAGTCATAAAATTTCATAAAAATAATCATATTTTTTACGTTCGAGGGACCTAGGAGAGATTTGTTTTGTCTTTTTTGACGTTTTTGATTGTTTATGAAAACTCTGGCGCAGTCTCGAAATTTGTTTTCATAGGATACAAATTTATTAAATAGTGCACTGTTTTAAAATTAAAGTGGACTCAAATTTGTAAGAGTTCTCGCCTGTGAAGCTAGGGCTTTTACTATTTTGTTCTTTAATTTAAGACTGTAAAGACTCTTTAGTAAAGAGTTAAACAATATTAAATTAAAAAAAAAACATCAGAAGTTAACGAAATTCGTAAAAAAAAATCGCTGTAGCGCTAATTAAGTTAATGAAGGGCATCATGATTTAAGTCGTCACTTTTTTTTTAAATTCGATTTTGTAAGATTCATGCTCGAAATTTGTAAAAAATTTTCTAGAGCTTTCTTGTTTTTTTTTATGAAATTTCAAATTGTAAGAACTTTTTGCTCAAATATTGTCATAAAACTTGTCATAAAATGCCTAAAATTATCATAAAATCATAAAAAAAAATCTAAAAAAAAATCTAAATTTATATCGGATTTTTTTCTATAAATTCTATTTTTTAACTGACTTTCATTAACCGACTTTCAAAAAAGGAGGTTATGAATTCGACGCTTTTTTCTTAATGGAACTGGATAAAACTTTTTGAAACTTAAATAGGGCATTCATGAGGTGGTCCCGTTTCAATTTGATGCTCGGATAATGCCGGGTAAGCCGGATAAGATAAATCTAATAATTTTAAAGCAATTAACTTAAAAAACGGCTTCATTTGGTTTTAATGTCATCCAAATTTCTAGAAAAATATCGGATAAGTCGGATAACTTGATTAAGGGGTCACTAAAATAATACAGCAGGCTAAAAATCTTTACAATGCTGCTAAACTTGATTCTGTGGACCTGTAATATTAAAATACCAAGAGAAAATGATAAAGTTTGTGGCGTTATTATTACTTAACGCTTAAAGTTTATTACATGTTTGTTACATGTTTGTTTAACCTCGTACTATTCTACTTAATTAATCATCCCCTAAATCCAGGAAGTGTGGGCTAGTAGTAGGGGGAACCACCGGCTTATACTGACTTTCGAACCAGTTTAGGGAGTGTCCACTTCACTTACGCCTTCGCCAAATTTCAATTATTAATTAACTGAAAAAGGCAAATCGGCGCCAGTGAGAATCGAACTCACGCTAGTTGTAGTAGACTTGTCATGTATAGACGCGGTAGACCACTACACCAATCCTCCCATAAATAGTTACCATAGTTACTTAACGCTTAAAGTTTAACAAATATTTTCTTTAGTATTTCATTTAAAATACAAAAAACCTACCTAGTGCTCTAACTGGTTTAAGCTCAACCAAAAATAAATTATCTTATCTATCTCAACTATCCTTGGAGAAAGTTTGGTAAACGCCTTTTAATAAAAGGACGTAATTCTTATGTACTTAAAATTTAATAAAAAGTTAATTTTAATTTTGAAAGGATTATAATTTTAATTTTAAAATACAAATTATTGAAATTTTAAAGAGAAGGTAGGTAATTTGTAAATTGTTATTTTTGAGCCCATCCTACTATACAAGATATAACTTGCGAGATAAAACACATGCGATCTATTTTATTCCATTCAGATTTGCAAAAGATAGGTTAGTCTTGCGGTTGAAAAAACTTGAGAAAGTTTATTAGCCTAACAAACTGTAAATTAATAAAAATTGAAATTATAAATTTTATAAATAAATATGTACTTAAGTCATTTTAATTTTAAATACACATTTTGTTGGTGATTTGACAAGCTTAAATCAAAATAAGCCAGTGTAGTCCAACGAACTAATAACCCTTCTTTCTAGAATACGCATACCGTTAAAATAAAGTATCGCCAACATCTCGGTTTGTTTGTAAACAAATAGTATGTTTATTCAGGCCTGAACAATAACAGTTACCAGTAACTGGTATTGTTGTCTCTGTTAGAACAAATATGTGCGAGTAAGACAGACGAATGTTTATGTTGCCGACGTTTTTGTCAGTTTTAACGAATGAAATGCCTATTCTAGAGAGAAGAGATATTATCTTAAATGTAGACAAAATAGTGAATTGATGTATTGGGCTAAGCAAAATTATAAAACACCCCCAGTAGACGGAGTTTTTGAAGCCAATGCAAGTGGATCTTTTTGTATGTTAATACCTAGGGTCTTGCCTTGCTATTGCTAGAAATAGAACCGAATTATCTCTATCCTAGGATAGAGATAATTTAGTTCTTCACTATGGTCTGTTTTTTCAAGCAAGATAGTAAATTAAAAATTGCACAGTGAATATTTTCAAAACAGATTCGAATATTGGATGTGCGAATATACTGCGTAGTTTATTTTATAAAACATAATTATATTCTATACACAAACATATACTATTCAAACCTGTTGTAAAAATATCTACTGTGCGATTTTTAAAAAACTTGAAAAACAGACCATAGGTAGTGTTTTGGCGCAAAAATTATGTATAAATCACCATTTCACAAAATTTTCAATATCTTTACAACAACTGAACTTGGTATTACACTGAAGAAGAAAAACTTTCGAAAACTCTCTATGTGCACATTTAAATTGTAAGCAAAAAAACATAGTCACTTTTGTTCTGTGATACTCTGTAGACTGTTAAGCTATTGACAACTCTAAGTAGACAGAATTATTGTCAAAAAATGTACCTTGTACCTTAACTGGTTAGGGAACGTTCAAGTATTACGTAACGCAAATTGTACCAAAATTCATACGCTTCATACCCGCGTTATTAAAGGCTGTAGAGATTTTATATTTTGCCTACCCCCCTATTTGGTAGCCAAAATATGAAATCTCTACAACCTTTAATAACGCAAGAAACGGGGTATGAAGTGTATGAATTTTGGTACAATTTGCGTTACGAAATACTTGAACGTTCCCTTAACAGCGGTTTGTAGTGGCGCCTTCGCCGAAATTACAAATAATTTGATTTGCCTTGTCGGTACTAGGTGCTGGCTTCGAGAAAAAAATTTTGTCCGCCATGTATCTAGATCACAGATTTCATATTTCGTATGTAAAATCTGTGATCTAGATATAGATAATTCTTATCAGATTACAGGTCTGCCAACATCTAATGTGTAGTACTTTTGTGCAAACATTAGATGGCGCCACCAATTTGTACGCTTTCGATACAGTTATACTTATTTTTGATAAGTATTTAAAATTTTCAACAGTTGGTGCGAAAGCCACCATACCAATATATGCTCACTGATGATGGCAAAAAAATGCGTGAAATAGCAGCTATATGAAATTTTGGTAGGGATTTTCTCACTGATTGTGAAAATTATGTAGTAGAGCAGTGCAATTTCTTTATAGATACTCTATTATACTGCCTCCTTGGGATAAACGCGGCAAATCCAGCTAGCTAGCTAGCAGTTGATTTTTACATAAGCGGTCACAGAAATATCGACTGTATTGCTATCTGGATTTGCCTCGTTCACCCTAAGGTGGGCAGTAAAATAATATAAATTAATTGTAAAACTTTAGTTATTTCTATTATAAAATATTGACTGTAGTTGCAATTGTAAAATTTAAAGCAGTTTTGGCATGTGGGTTAATGATAGCGCACCAGTGCAAAAATGTCTGTAGCAATGAATGGAGACACCCACATCTTAGACCAAAAGACGCCGCACTGTGAGTCAGTTTGCACGGTGGGTCGGGAGTCTCGACTCGTGACAAACATATAGTACAACTTTCTGTTAGAGTGACGTTATCTGTCAAAAAATGGGTGGAGACATAAAAAAAATCTAGGATACCCGGCGTATTTCCAGTTATAGTCCAGTCTTCAAGTTAATAAAAGAGGCTTTACCTGGAAATAATTCAGGAAGTTTTGATTTTCGGTTTATTAGGTAGGATTTAAGTCCGCAAATAAATAATTTTGCGACATTTAACTCGATTTGGAACTGTCATTTTTTTAACTTATTTTTCACAAAAAACAGAGTTTTTTAAATATCTCAAGATCGGTGCATCCTAGAACAAAAAAGTTTTGATATGAAAATAAAGAGGAACAAATCTCCAACATATTTTGTGTCATATATTTTTTCGTACGACTTACAGCTAATTCACGGCACCGCCTTAAACGTTACACTGTAGGGTTTTAGATTTTTCTTTATGACTCGATTAGGAAGGTTTTTTATGCTAATACAATGGTGATTCAATCGAAAATCGGTTTACTCGAAATAATGGGGCACAAATGTGTGAATTATTAAAAAAAAAAATTACGTAAATTAAAAAGAAAGTGCCAGATAGATTTTTTTTTAATTTTCACCCAAAATGTTCTCAGGGGCATGCCTAACCGACGATAAAGAACAATTTTGGTTTTTCGAAAAAAAACATTAAAAATCTAAAAACGTAGATATAGTGTAACGTATAAGAGATATTTTAAAAATCCGTTTTTTGTGAAAAACACGTTGAAAATTACAGTTTCAAATCGAGTCCAAACGTCGCAATATTGTTTTTTATTTACGGCCATTAACCCTACCCAATAAACCGAAAATCAAAACTCCCTGACTTATTTCCAGGTAAAGCCTCTTTTAATGACCTGAAGACTGGACTACAACTGGAAATACGCCGGCTACATTATTAATCACAAAACAGCGAAGGTGTTTTAGCCTTTTCCGGATGTTCCAAGTTTCTCTTCTAGTTATATAGGGTGCCACAAAAAAATGTGGGCTGGCTATACATAGCCATATTGTACTCACTCAAAAAAGGTTGGTCCCCCTGGGATTTTAAAAAGTCGGAGCCTGTGATTACAGTACGTTGTTATGTTACTGTAACAATTTTTAGGACTTCGAAATACACAAAATCGATCAGTATTTTATACAGTGTGCTAAAATTAAAGTAAAATAATAAGAAAACAAAGCCGACGTGCTAATAATGAATCAGACTAGTTCCCAATAAAAAAGTTAGTCATTCCTAACGTTTGTAGAAAAAAATATTTTGGCCACGGTTTTATTAACTTGTCACATTGTGCGTCGTATCGTCCGCCAATGTTTGTTAGCGTAGGCGTAGTGCGATGCCACTAAGTCTTACAATCAAGTCAACAAATGTTTCCTCATCCACAAAACGCCAATTTCCATACTACATTCTAATATACCGGAAAATTATTCATAATATGTGGTGCGGCGAAAAGGTATATTAGCAAAAAAAATCGATTTGTTTTTTTTTAACCGACTTCCAAAAAAGGAGGAGGTTATCAATTCGATATGTGACTTTGTTTTTTTATGTTTGTTCCGGCATAACTTTGGAACGGATGAACGGAATTTAATGAAACCTTTTGCAACTTAAAGAGGACATTCATGAGGTGGTTCCGTTTTAATTTGACGCTCGGATAATGCCGGGCAAGCCGGATAATTAAGATAAATCTAGTCGTTTTAACGCAATTTCACTTTAAACCGGCTTAACTTGGTTCTAATACCAACCATTTTTTTAGAAAATGATCGGCTAACTCGGATAAGCCGGATAACTTAATTAAGAGGTCATTCAAATATTACGGCATCTTGTAAATGCCGCTAAACTTGATTCTGTGGACCTGTATATTAAAATACTAAGAGAAAATTATAAAATGTGTGATTATACCATAAGGCTTTATTTCATTATTACGTCAACAGCTTGCCGAGATGGAAGGACAACTATAATTTAGCTTAGATGATGTTACAAGTTCTGTGTCTCTAAAAAGTAAAAAATAAAAACTTTTCGCAAAAAAATGAACCGTCTTCTGTCTCTAAAAAGTAAAAAATAAAAAATAAGTCGGTGCCAATTTCACAGCAAACAATTTAACATCAAAAATAATTGTTAGTATTTAATTTAGGAAGTGTTGAAATTGGCATCGGCTTATTTTTTATTTTTTACTTTTTAGAGACAGAAGTCGGTTCATTTTTTTTTGCAAAAAGTTTTTATTTACGTTAATGAATGTAGAAATGTAGAATAATATACTTTTTTGCTGCACTATACGCCTTAGCAGGAACGCCGTGAAAATAGTTATTTATCCAATACATACAGATAATAAGACAATTGCCAGCTTTATTTTAAATATATAAACTCAATAATAACCCCCGCGTGGCTTTTACTTTATTGAGTGAATAATTATTTATTTTACCCACTCAACTGTCACTTGTTAAATTATTTTCTTGTAAATGTCATTAAAATTTTTAATAAAAATATGAATCCCTAAGCTATTTATTGGATAAAACCTTGTACTAGTGGGTAAAGTAAGATATTGCCCATGAGAAAATTAACCTGGGCAATTGGGTTGGCAACATACAAAAGCCTGTCTCTTGACGTTTTGCGTGCAAATGTCAGTGTCGATTTAAACTTTAATTTTTTCAAAATTTTGTGTTTGGGTTATTTTTTACCGTGTTAAAATTGTGGACTGGTTAAATGCAGTGAAAAAAAGAAGAGATGACTGTAAAATATATCAAAATATCATTTGTTCTTAGAATTTTAAACATAGTGTAAACTGTAATCCCAATCCAAAACAAAAATCATTAAACCAGTCATCAATTTAAATGTAAGTTTTTTAAATTTTAGAGGAAAATAGAAAAAATTGTATAAAGCACTCGTTTCATAATACGTTTTTAGAGCACTAGTACTTTAGAAAGTATGTTATGAAACTAGTACTTTAATATACTATTAATTTTGAGTGTACTTGGTATTATAAAACAAAGGGCAGCGAGTTTTATAGAAAAAAAAAACGATATTATGCTTCAATATTTTTTCTTGTACAAACTGAAAAAAAAATAAAAGTAAAAATAGTGCGATACTTTTTCTATGTCTACCACCCAAAATCTGTTTTAGAAATCTCATCATGTACCTAGTTCTTGATGAAAAAACGACTTAATATCAGACGTTGAACTTTTATAGAGTTAGGCAATAAAATAAATGTCAGGATCTCTTTTAACCCACACAAGTTCGCACAGGTTGCCAACCTACACAATAAAAAATATTGGCAATTTCAAATTACGAGAATCTGACTAAGTATACTACTTTAATGTGTTAAATACTATAAAATATACAGGGTTATTCAAAAATAGGGTCAATAAAAAAAAAAAACAGGAACTTCTGAAGTTTCCAGAAATCGATTTCAAAAATTAAAAAGAAGGTTTCAGAGCTTGCCACGGTTGAAAATCAATGGCGATTTCTCCCGTTAGATTAGACAGGGACAAAAGTTCTACCCAAAAAGGATAGAAGACATACATACACTCCCACTTCCACCCAACCAAACAAATTCTGTATTTGTTCTTTGTTGAACAAATACAATGTTTACTTGGCCGGGCGAAAAGTGTAACTATATTATTTTTATTAAAGAAATTACTGGCGCCATCTAAATTTTAGTAGAATTACCTTATTCTACAGATTCACATTAGCTATGTTCGTTCGTGCCGCTCAGTGCTACACTTTCCGGCCAACCAAATAAATACTGTATTTGTTGTATGAAAAACAAATACAGTATTTATTTGGTTGGCTGGAAAGTGTAGCACAAATGAGATAGAGATAGGGTAGACGTCTTTTGTTTCATAATTTTAGTTGTAGAGAGCTCCATTGAATTGAAGTGATTTTAGATTTGATGTAATTACGTAACACTCAATTATTAATTATTATAATAAATAGAAAAAATTCACTTTCACTTTAAGATCTAAATCACAACATATCCTCGAATAAATCAAAACATATAGTCAACACCTTTTAACTCGAAAATGACACAGAATACTTCACTTTTTCAAAACTACTTTAATAAAACATTATTAATTGCAAAAACACATTATAAAATAAAAAAATTGGTTGATAAAATGTTTATACACACATTGTCAATGGCACAAACACATTCATATATAGTTTATTTTTTAAGGTATAGTTATTTTAAATTTGCCGCTAAATACTGCGCTTACGACACATGCGTATCTTACGTTGCTATGGTAATTTCGAGATTGTTTACAAGCTGGAAGGTTTAAAATAACTATACCTTAAAAAAATAAACTTTAATTAGAACTTAGTTAAAATTGTTTGTAATACGTTTGTTTTACACGAAACAATTCATTTATAAATAAGTTATTATAAACATTTCAACAACATTTCAACAGAACAGGTTTAGTAGCTCGCGCCTGCGCGATATGTATTCGATTTACTACCAATAAGAGTGTCTATACGACACAATGATTTGTTACGATTATTATTTGAACGACAATCACACGCTGAATTTTGACAAAATCACGGCATAAAGTTTTTGTTTGTTAAAATGTAATGTAATCGTGTTTTATTTACGGTACATAAAAGGTGATGTTAGGAATAAACCACTGGAATCTGCCTCACCGTCTAAAATATAAAATAGCATTTCTTGCTCCATCTATATTTAAAAGTGTATAGCTATCGTGGATAACATGATACAGATGTGGGAGTAAAACAGTAGGTTTAGTCCCGCAAAAACTACATTTTATATCGTATACAATATCATAAAATATTTTTTTAATGCGTAAATATTGATACAGCAACAATTTAAATTAATATTTTTAGAAAATGTTACCCTTGCACTTTTTTTATAGTGTAAGGTTCGCATTTAATCTATTCCAAAGGGATACGTGTCAGGATGATTTAAATCAATTTAGTCAGAAATTACCCTTTTGAGTCTCTTGGCAATGTCTAAAAATGTGTAAAAAGTTTTTTCCTTAGATGTTCAAACCCCTGCAGGACTTTAAAGACGTTTCTAGGTAATGCGTCATGACTTCCTACAAGAATAGTTTATTGTTTTGTCAGGAAAACTATAAAGAATTTTTATTTCAGTTAACAAACTTTTGGTCATACGTTTGGTTTGGCGTTTTCAGCGCCCAAAAATACATACAAAAAATGTAGTCTGGTATACATGCCTTAACCCTATACTGAACATACTTTTATTTTGCAACGAAAAAATAATAAAGCTTTTTTTTTCTTTTATTTCAAAAATTTCGTTACATTTTTAGTCAAGCACATTGTGCATATGAAAAACCAAAATGAATACAAAATTAAAAAATACTAATATCAACTTGCAAACTATATGTGGTAGGGTGGGCCGATAAATTGAAATCTGGAATTTCAAAACGCAATACCCGCCAAAATGTGCCTTCTAATATGCCTAATGTGTATGCAAAAGCAGAATCAAATTAAAGGTTATCTTGAGCCCTCTACAAAGCATTTAATATTAATGAAAATATCGTATTTTTTCACATTTGTAATGTATACACAGCGGTCAAAAGTCCGCATCCCCCCATTAACTTTTGAACGGCTTAAGATATCAACTTGAAATTAGGAACACATAAATAACATAACCCAAATACTTTTTTGGTATATATTTTGGGGGCAAGATGGCGACAGGGCAAAGGGGGATTTTTTTTTAAACAGAAACGGGGGTCGTGTGGTACATCATTTTAAAGCTTATAAAATTCTCTATTTGCCCACATATTGCCCACATATTTTTTATTTTTTCGGAGCAATGTTTGGGGTTATTCGCGTAAGAGTTAAATCACGTAAAATAACACCATAAAGCAGAATAAAGAGTGGCTTAAAATATGGCCTATGATGTTTGTAAGTATTATTTTCGGTTGTAAAACTTATTTTTTTTGCAATAAAACAGTTTTTGCATCTTTCTTAGAGGGCACAAAAATTAAAAAAAAATAAATAAAACACCTATATAGGAACGGCCCACGCTAATGTGTGGTAATCAACAAGACAATTTTTTTTAAATTAATTTGAACTCTAAAGCACCTTTTTAAACAAACCCAATACACTAACAAAAATTCGACTCTTAATTTTCAAAGAGCGTGACAAGATCACCTGTTTAAATATTTACCGGCAATACACTGCCATCTTTTAATAGATACTCCAACTTAAATAACAGTGTTCCCAAGTGAAAACTAAGTGCCCATTAAGTTTGTATTTTGGTTATTAAAGAATTCAGGGGTCTTAATGGCAGTGTTTTCAAACGGGCACAAGGTGCAATATAGGGTTAAAATGTTGCATAAATAAACAAAGAGTAATATGGAAAATGTATTTCACGAAATTCATAGTAAATACAGATATGCATAGCTTGTTTTAATGTTATTTTATCGTAAGGACATATGTGTGTACTAAGGATAGAAAGGGTCCTGGTTATTTATACCGAATTCCAAATGTGTTTTTACATTGGAAATGTCTTATTGCTCAAAACCCATGAATTTTTGCCACGATTTGTCACGATTTTTGTTGGGATTTTCCTCACGATTTTGTCACAATTGTCACGATTTTTGTTGGGATTTTCCTCACGATTTTATCGATTTTCCTCATGATTTCTCACAATTTTATCACAGTTGTCACAACTTTTGTTGGGTTTTTCCTCACGATTTCTCACGATTTTATCACAATTGTTACAACTATTGTTGGGATTTTCCTCACGCTTTCTCACGTTTTTATCACAATTATCACGATTTTTGTTGAGATTTTCCTCACGATTTCTCACGATTTCTCACGATTTTGTCACAATTTTTACGATTTTATCACAATTTTATCACCAACACACAACACAAGGTGCAATATAGGGTTAAAATGGTGCATAAATAAGCAACGAGTAATATGGAAAATGTATTTCACGAAATTCATAGTAAATACAGATATGCAGAGCTTGTTTTAATGTTATTTTATCGTAAGGACATATGTGTGTACTAAGGATAGAAAGGGTCCTGGTTATTTATACGGAATTCCAAATGTGTTTTTACATTGGAAATGTCTTATTGCTCGAAACCAATGAATTTTTGTCACAATTTGTCACGAGTTTTGTTGGGATTTTCCTCACGATTTTGTCACAATTGTCACGATTTTTTTGGGATTTTCCTCACGATTTTATCGATTTTCCTCATGATTTCTCATGATTTTATCACAGTTGTCACAACTTTTGTTGGGTTTTTCCTCACGATTTCTCACGATTTTATCACAATTGTTACAACTATTGTTGGGATTTTCCTCACGCTTTCTCACGTTTTTATCACAATTATCACGATTTTTGTTGAGATTTTCCTCACGATTTCTCACGATTTCTCACGATTTTGTCACAATTTTTACGATTTTATCACAATTTTATCACCAACACACTAACACAAATTCGACTCCACCTAACGTGAGATGATCACCTGTTTAAATATTTACCGGCAATATATGTATTAGACACTGCCATCTTTTAATAGATATTCCAACTAAAATAACAGTGTTCCCAAGTGAAAACTAGGTGTCCATAAAGTTTGTATTTTGGTTATTAAAGAATTCAGGGGTCTTAATGGCAGTGTTTTCAAATGGGCACAAGGTGCAATATAGGGTTAAAATGGTGCATAAATAAGCAACGAGTAATATGGAAAATGTATTTCACGAAATTTATAGTAAATACAGATAGCTTGTTTAAATGTTATTTTATCGTAAGGACATATGTGTGTACTAAGGATAGAAAGGGTCCTGGTTATTTATACGGAATTTCAAATGTGTTTTCACATTGGAAATGTCTTATTGCTCGAAACCAATGAATTTTTGTCACAATTGTCACGATTTTTGTTGGGATTTTTCCTCACAATTTCTCACGATTTTATCACAATTATCACAACTTTTGTTGGGTTTTTCCTCACGATTTCTCACGATTTTATCACAATTGTTACAACTTTTGTTGGTATTTTTTTTATTACAGCAGCATAACATGATTAACATGTTTGTTTTAATATGTTTCTTTAACCTCGTACTGTTCTACTTATTTAAGCATCCTCTAAGTCCAGGACTTGTGTGGGCTAATGGTAGAGGCAACCATCGCCTTTAATTGACTTCCGAACCACTTTAAAAAAAAATGTTTAAAAAATAAAAAAATATTTAAAAATATTCAAATAGATATATGGTCGAACTGAGATTTTTATTTTCTTTCAAATGATGTATCACAAAACGACACGACAGTTCCCATTAAAAAAAATCCCTTTATGCCCTCCTACCCACATTTTATAAGCCATACTTTTAAAAGTTAAGAGGGGTTGACTTTTGCACCACTGTATAATTATTTCCTACGTTTCGTCTGTAACATACTGACTTCAGGAACCAACAAATATTTTCCCAAAAAACGTCTATATTATTCAATGTTTCTAAAACCAAAATGCAAATTTTTCAAAAAGTCCAAACACTTATTGAGCTCGCTTTACAAAAAAAAGTTAAATCTTCCAGTTTTGATCCTGATCTCTTAAATTGTAACAAATAAGGCCCTTTTTAGGCGTTCATATATTTTATTTAACTACTTTGTTTTCTTTTATTTATTTTATGTGACATTCAAAGCTTTATATGACAAATATAGTTTTACAGATTATATCCCAAGTGCTATGATTTTTACCGGGTAAACTACCCGGGTAGTTAATAACACTAGGCAACACGGTTTTTTGCCCTAGTTGGAGTCATATGTTTTTTAACTAATTTTGGGTCGCTGAAACCGAATCTGGCCTATTTCTATTGGATAAGTTTTCTGAGAAAAATGAGATAAAAATGTTAAAAAATCATTATTTTATCCCTCTTTTGTTCATGGGAGATAAAAATATTCCAAGGACAAATTTAGATTCGGCGACTCAATATTAGTTAAAAAATACCAAACTTAAAACATGGCAACTTTAAATTCATAGGTAGAATAAATAGGGATATTATGAAAAAAAAATATTAAAAAAAAATGGATAATGTGACAAAACTAAGTAGGGGTGGAGGGTAAGGAGAAAGGTGCATAAGGGGACAAGCTTATCGCCACGTACTCATGCTAAAAATTGTCAAAAATCATTACTAGGGGGTCAAAAATGAACTAAAAAAATGTTACGTAATATGGTTCTTATGTAATAAAGTAACATTTTTATGATATAGAACCATTAAAAAAACAAAAAAAATACACAATATTTTGTTTTATAAATTATTTTTAAATTTGCATAATTGCCTGTACTAAAATTTAAAAAATAAGACGTGCTGGATTTTTTTGAAGGTCAAATTTGGATTCTGCGCCTTTAAATTGATATGAGAAAAATATATTTTTTGGGCTCGGGAAAAAAGTTTACACTGTGTACTTTAATTTTGTTTCTTTTTCATTTATTTACTTTTTACGAACAAACTAAGCAAAATACAATAATATTTGTATAAATATTTTTGTAGAGAATTTTATAATCTACAAGTTAAGTCCTATAAAATTTTTATACAGATTTGATAGTTTTGCCACAAAAGAGCAATTAAGTAAACTCTGCACTTTCATTTTAAGCTTTTTATTTTTTATCACGTACTTACTTTGACAGTAGGTCCTTGGCATATATATTTTTGAGTTACTCGTATTTTTTTTAATATACCCTAAAATTTTCAAAATCCTATTCTTTTTTTTAAGATATTGAAAAAAAAACGTCATTTTTTCCTGGACTTATATCTCAAAAATTTTAGGTGCTGAAATTTTTCTAATGTCAGATTCGGTTTACTACGCCCTCGAATTAGTAAGAAAAATTTACTTTCCGATCGGGGCAAAAAAAAAGTTGAGATTTGTCGTCTAGTGTAATTGACGAAAAGAAGACTTTTTATGAAATTATTAAATAAAAACGTTTGATTAGAGAAATATTTTGCAAAATATATAGTTATTTCATATATTAAGGGGTTTTTCTAGTTTTTGATTTCAAACATTCGATTTTTTCTGTTGCTTTTTTATACTTCTTAATTTGTGTAAAATACGCTTCCAAAATATTTTGACGAAATTCGTCTTCTTTAAAAAGTTATATGTATATACTTTAAAACATACCCTTTATTTAATACATTAAAAAAACATTAAAGTTTTAAACGCGTTTTCTCAAATTGCTACTAAGGGATTTTTTACCAATTTTTTTTAATTTTTTTTTGCGAAAAACGAAAACTTTAGAAAAAAATTAAAAATAATAGTTTTTTTATTTTAAAAAAAAGTTGAACCCCCATAACTTTTTTGTTTTTAAGGGGATTACTTTTCAAACTGGTAGAATTGATCCTTATAATAAAAGTAATTTTTCCTGAAAAAGTTACGTTAATCGGAATTTTATTTCAGCTGTTTCGATTTTTTTAAAAGTTTAACCCCCCATAACTTTTTTGTTTTTGTAAAGATTACTTTCAAAATCAATAAGGATCTTTTCCTCATACAACTTAATTTTTTCCAATAAGGATCTTCACCTCATAGAACCTAAATTTTCCTAAAAATGTAGAGTCGATCGGATTATTCGTTCTTGAGTTATCGTGCCCACAAAAAACGTGACATCGGTCGGACAGACACACGGACAGACGGCCATTTTCAACAAAGACGTTTCTTATTTTTTTTATGAAACAAATTTGTATCCAAGAATTATTTTTTGTCTTCTAGTTATGAAAATTTTGGAAAATTCGAAACTTCTGTATAATACTATTCTACCGCAGGCGCTGTAAATAGTAGATATAATAATAGGCAATTAAAAAAAAATGATTTTATTTAAATTTATTTTCTAAACTCGTAAAATTAAAATTATCCTAAATAAATGATATCCTTTTGTAAAAATCTTAACTTTTTAGCTTTAAAGCTACACGTTGTTTACTAAATAAACCAGCAAGCATCTTTAAACGGAGTTTAAATTAAATTTATTTATCCTTATAAGGATATTAACCGAGCACGTTTATAGTTAATCCTCTAGAGACATTCCACAGTTTTCAGCAAAATATGTAATTTATACGATTAGTAGTTTTAGATGAAAAGCAACACAGCTTGAAATTTTAATTGCATACGAGGAGTAGAGAGCCCTAATATAACGTTTTCTGCCAAGAAAAAAAAAGTGGAGAAAATAAAATCTGGTAAAAATAGTTATTTGCGTTCCTAGTAGAGGTAAGTGTGTGTTTGTGGTCGTATTTTGTGAACCGAAGCGGAGCGGAGGTCCATAGACACAACCGAAGACAGAAAAAACTTACCTACGAGTAGCGCATTATGTTTTTCCAAAGAATTTTTACCTCAAGAAGGAACATGATGAAATCTACCGTATGCTTTGTTTGAAGCGTGAACCAACTACGGTGAGGGGCTGGTGGGGATGTGTAAACTCACAGTCTAATGCAGTAAAATGACTGACAGGGGTACAGTGTTGCCGATTGGAAACATATACTTTGGATATTTTATTGTAAATTTTAAGAAACATTAATTCTGTATGAGTTTTATATGAACTAGTAGTTTAATTTTAATAGATTTAAATATACTATATTATTAAACATAATTATAGTATACACAATAAAGTTTTTTACATTTTTAATTTAAGCATAATGATTTGAATTTATGATAAGGTGGAAACTACGCAACATCGCTACTAGGTAGCCTGAAAGTCGACTAGCGACATCTACATTTTACACCACAAAGCTGTTTCGCGTTTATGTTATTTACATAGGCGTAACTAGGGGGGGCTTAGGGGGACTAAGCCCCCCAAATTTTGTTAAGCCCCCCCCCCCCCCCAAATCATATATTTTTTACGTACACAATGTATATGTCATATATACACTATGTATTTAAAATAGGGTCCAAAATTTTAAATCAGAAAATATGACAAAAAGTTCCTATAAACATAAGTCTAACAATGCGTCGTAAGGGAGCTACGACCCATTGAAAGTGGCTAAAAAATTCGGTTTTTATTTAATAACTCAGAAACCCTTTGAGATATAGCAACGAAGTTTTGCATGTTACGTATTCTTAATAAGGCCCATCTTTCAATGATGCAGGGTGAATTTTAGAAAAAAACCTCATATACAGGTACTTCCAAAAATCAATCCAAGGGAGCTATGATCTCCTTAAAATGCACCATTTTTAAGGGGCCATAGTAGCTTTAAAAGCGATTGATCGACATACATGTATAGAAATTTTGGTTTTCAACATTTTAGTATTTCATTTTTCGTCCACGAACCGTAAAATTTCCCCTTCAAATTAATTTTTATCCTTCTCCTAAACTGTTACAACAAGAGTACCTTTTTTATGTATTTGGACCTGAGGAATCATATACCAAAAATAAAATCACAAAAAAGTTACACAGGAAAAAAGTTTGAGACAAAAAACTGATAAGTCTGTCCGTTTCGCACGTCCCTGGTTAAAATAAGCACATGAAAAGAATATATGAATTAAGATTACTTCACATGCAAAACCTCGTTGCTATATCTTAAAGGGTTCCTGAGTTATTAAATAAAAACCGAAGTTTTAGCCACTTTCAAAGGGGCGTAGCTCCCTTAGGACTAATTTTTAGACATTTATAGAAACTTTTTGTGATATTTTCTGATGTAGAACCACCCCTTAATATTTCAGACTCTATTTCAAATACACCGTGTATATATAGGGGGCTCAAGCCCCCCCCCAAAATTTGGACCTGGTTACGCCTCTGGTTTACTAAATAAACAAAAAGATGACACCTTCATTAACATTGGTCTGAAATTACTTCTTGAGGTGAAAGTTTTTTGCGTTTTTCTCACTATGAAGGAGTATATTGAGGTTTAAAAAATAAATAAATAGTTTAATTGTTTTAAATATAATATTAATAATCAACATAATTTTAAATTTTAAACTTTTTCGACCACTACAATTAAAAGAATATTTCCCATAGAAACACGATTCTATGGAATCGTTCCATTGGAATGCGAAACATTACATACCTTCAAGGCTTGTTTTCTTATCCCGGAGCAGTAATTAGTTTTTTCAATGGTTTCTTTCACCTTACGGGCTTTCATATATTTTCTTGACGTAATATTATTAAAGAAGCTTTTTTGTTAAAAAAAAAAACTAAAATCTCTGCATGTTGAATTCTATGAACCCAGATTACGTTGCAGACGGCTAACCAAGGACTAATCCATAAAAGATTATACGAGAAGATAAATTTGTGTACACAGGGCGAAAACACACTGTTTTCTCAATTACTGTTTGCTCCACACTGTAAAAAATATTTCGTACAATTTAATTACCGTTTAAATTAGGTACAGTTGGACCCACAAAAAATGCAAGTTTTAAATATGCCAAAATTTCAATTTTATTAATTATTTTATAGTTTAAGTAAGATTTTAAGAAAGAGGTTAGAATAATTTGACATATTGTCAGTTTTTCTTTAAGTTTATTAGTAGTCTCTAATAAGTTATTACAGATAATACGTGAATGCGAATAATATTAAATAACAGTAACTACTCTTATATGAAGCTGGAAAAAATAGAAAACTAGCAAATATAAAGGTTCTTGATCTGCAGAAGCGAGAAGTCTCACCTATATGGTTATTTTTATGTATATGATATTCCTTCTTTTTTACAAAATTAATGGAGAGCCGCTAAAGGTTCTTGATCTGCAGAAGCAAGAAGTCTCACCAAGATGGTTATTTTTATGTTAATATTCCTTCTTTTTTTACAAAATTAATGGAGAGCCCCTAGAACATACATTTAATGTTAAAAAAGAATCGAAAACTTGCTCTCCTGAAAAATTACGTTTTTGTGACATGGTGTAGTTTACCTCCGGGGTCCAGAATATCTAATAAATAGTAAACTGAAAAAACATTTAGAATATTTAATCATATAAAACATTTAAACACAATATTTAGTAAATCTTATGAGAAATAAAACTTTGAACTCCTTAGTAATGAAATATATAATTTATGAAAATTATGATTTTCGTTTAAAAAAGGTTTTTTTGCTGCATAAAAATTTCCAATCTCGGATGCGGCGGCAGGCGGTGGTTTGGACCCAGCAAAAATTTTTACGTTTATAGCCTGCACCGCGTCTCGAAAAGGGTGTTTTCTTAAATAATTAAGTACATTTTCACTTCCTTCTTCTCGAGCCTGCACGTCTTTTAACTGTTTCCTCCTGTATCCATTTTTTCTTCAATCTTAACAAAACTCTCCGAATCATTAAACTTTGCCAAGTCCACTTGCTCACATCCTGGTTCCAATAACCCAATATTGAGCTTTCTTAATCATTTAATTGATGCATTTCTAATTATGTACTTAATTTAATTAAATCATTTATTGATTATGTACTTTATAATAATTATAAATAATTTTTTATGCGTATTTTTTTTTGAATTATCATATTTGGAAGTAAAAGAACACAGTCTATAATCGGCGCATTATCTATCTGAGTAACAAATTGGATCAAGGAAGCTATGATTAGTGGTTTAAAAATGACTTTTAGTAATATTTTTGTAGCCCATTGTGCTTTTAATAATTTTTAACATTTAGGTTAAATTGACTGTCATTTTACGTCTTACAAATAATAAAAAAATCTATTTTAGATTTTAAGCTTTCACGGTCATTAAGATATAAAGAACTTTCACTTTCGGGTTTAGACCGTGTTAATGGATTTTCACTTTCCGCAGTTTCAGATTAATCCCTGAAGATGTCTCTAGTAGTAAGAGACGAAACGTCGGAAAGTGAAAATCCATTAACACGGTCTAAACCCGAAAGTGAAAGTTCTTTATAATAAAAAAATCTGTTTAAAAAGTAAAACTTCAAAATTATAATAAAAGTAAGTTTTTATTCATAAAGTGCTATTATAAACTTAAATTTATCATTACCTGAATAAAATTACGGACCAGTATTATTTTAACCAAAAAATTCTCTGTTATAGTGTTTACTTCAAAAATTTATAGAGCACTGCATTATATTACTTCATTTAAACAAAATGTTTATAGATTGATGCTTTAGTTTTTTTTTATGCACTTTTCTTGTTATTTCTTCTTGCTAAAGCAAATTATTTGTATTTTTTTATAAATGTCAAAATAATGTCTTGATACAAATACAGAAATCCCAGACCCAAACAACAGGACAATAGTGACAATGACAGACAGACACAAGTTATACTTCCCTATGTAAGCGGTATCACGGATAAAATAGGTAAACTTTTGAAGAAGTCAAATATTAAGCCTATATTTCGGTCCAACCAAAAATTAGGTCAATGTTTGACTTCAACAAAAGACAAAATACCCCTGAGTTCAGAAGGCGTATATAAAATACCCTGCTCCTGTGGTACGGTTTACATAGGTGAAACTAAGAGAAAAATTTCTACAAGACTTCAAGAGCATGAGCGCAATATAAGAAAGAAACAAATTTCCTTATCGGCAGTAGCCGAACATGTACATGAAACAGGTCATAAAATCAATTTGTCTGAAACAAAACAAATATTAACAGAAAACAGAAAAATGCCAAGGAAGTTACGGGAATCGATAGAAATCATCAAGCATCCTAACAATATCAATCGGGACACTGGTTACCACTTACCTGCAGTATGGAAGTCTTTGATAGGAAAAACCTCGTCACGGGTGAATAACCACAACTCGTCATAAATAGTGACACAAGTTGATTCGAAACTTAGTTTCAGATTAATCCCTGAAGATGTCTCTAGTAGTAAGAGACGAAACGTCGGAAAGTGAAAATCCATTAACACGGTCTAAACCCGAAAGTGAAAGTTCTTTATATCTTAATGGCCGTGAAAGCTTAAAATCTAAAATAATGTCTTGATTGACAATAAATTTTAAACAAGATGAAAACCTTACAAAAGGAACTAAATATATTCTGCCAACCAAATAACAAGAAACAAATTACCATCAACTCAGATAGATAATGCGCGGAGTTTAAGTGTTAAACCTGAATAGTATAATTAATATGTATTATATTATGTATAGTGGATTTTTTTCTCCTAGATTATACAGTATGTTTGATTAGATTATATTATATTTGTCCTGTAATTAAGCTTGCCCTGTTGAAAATAAATAAATAATATAAATAATTATATATTTTTCAGACGAAGGCGCACCTGGATGTATTGGCGGACGCGCTGCTTCGGTGGGCGCGTGGACGTTAACCCTTTAACACTTCGGGCGATCTCAAGGGCACACGCAAGTCAGGTCCGCGCGCCCTTTTGCTCGCCCCATTCCGCCCACTGACTATAGCGTATACTTCAGAGAGTAATAAGACTTCGCCAGCAGCAGCACTAGCAACACAAACAAAATGGAGGACACATCAGCTGGAAGCGTACTAAATAATAAGGCTAATTTTATCCAATAGTAGTTAAAATTAGCCAAATTGTAGTGAAAATTAATCAAAAACGAAACTACAAAAAATTTTAATTGTAGTTTCATACAAACTGCCAAAATACTCCTAAATATCCTGACAGCTATAATCAATTATTCTAACTACTGTCAAAACATGTTAACACTCACGAAAGTTAATAAAAATGTTACACAATTAAATAACAAAATTACTAAATTTAGTCAAAAGTACTGAATTTAATAAAACTATTAAATTTAGTCAAAACTACTTTCAGTTTAAACTATTAAATTTAGTCAAAACTTCTAAGTATAGTTAAAACTATTAAATTTAGTCAAAACTACTTTAGTCAAAACTATTAAATTTAGTAAAAACTTCTAAGTTTAGTCAAAACTAAAAAATAGTCAAAACTAAAAAAATAGTTAAAACTAAATTAAAACAAGACTAAATTAAAAAAAACTTCTAAGTTTAGTTAAAACTATTAAATTTAGTCAAAACTACTTTAGTCAAAACTATTAAATTTAGTAAAAACTTCTAAGTTTAGTCAAAACTAAAAAATAGTCAAAACTAAAACAATAGTTAAAACTAAATTAAAACAAGACTAAATTAAAAAAAAAACTAAAGTACTTATAACCTTTTGACTAAGTTTTCTTAATTGTTGAGTATAACGGTTTTAAAAAATAAGGTTCGTTCGTGTGTCAAAACTGTGCTGCCGCTAGCATGTAGACAAACAAATCATTCCCAACTAGTGCATTCCATTCACGCATTATACCCCTAAAGGGTAACCCCTTGCTCCTCTCTCCAATTTAAGGAATTTCTCCCAAAAGGAAGCAGGCCTTAATTTTAATTTAAGTTATTGCGTAAATATTGCTTTTTAAAACTAAAACTGATTATGTTGGTGCTTTTTAATATTTTAAATTTTTACAAGTGGGTTTTTTTGTTTATAAGTTTTAGTATGCCCACAAAAATGTCAAACCAAATAGTTGGAAAACTTGAATATTGTAAAAAACTAAAATTCCATTTTAAAACTTTAACCAGAACTAAATTTCCTTTTTTAAAATTTACAAGGAAAAAAATTCTTCATATTTTCTTATAAATATAAATAAGTATTGTTTAAAATTTTAAAATGTTTTGTGATTGGCTCTTAAATAAGTTAAAATAATTCAAAAAATATCACAGACAAGTCAATTTTCGGTTTGTTTATTTTTTCTGTATTTTCCATACAATTTTCCAACAAGTCTTAAAATAATACCAAATTGTTAAACTAAATAAAAATTCGTTATTTCTTATTTGTTACAATTTTATCACTGTTACTGTTGTTAATATTCTAAATTAGGTGTGTTAAAAAAAAGATCTCGACCAAAATGTATTTGAGAACAGTTAAAAGTAGAAACATCTGAAGGAACTAATTTTGGATCTTCAAATTTGTCAATTTTCCACCAAAAATATTGCACTTATAATATAATATATTAGTAAATAATATATAGATGTAGTTTATCACGATTATTATAAATGTTGCATTGTAAAAGTATATAAGAAAATATATATTTAAAGTTATGCTTTTGATGTAATATATTATGCACTCTTAATTATAAGGTGGAACTTTGAAGAATATATGCTCTAATAGCACGAAGGCTCTAAAAATATTCTAAGAATATTTTAAAAATATTCTTCTTAGAACGTTCTAAGAATATTTTAAAAATATTCTTCTTAGAACATTATAAAAATATTTTAAAAATATTCTTCTTAGAACATTCTAAGAATATTTTAAAAATATTCTTCTTAGAACATTCTAAGAATATTTTTGGCATTTAATTTAGTGTTAGGGTGAAGATGGTGTCATATTGAATAGATCACGTGGAGGCTGGGCCACTGTCTAAAAAATCAAAAATTCTTTTTAACTCAGTTTTTACAGGGCTTTTTAGGTAATTTCACTTACACAAATTAATCTGATGGTTAAAAACTACTAATTTATCAAAACTTTAATTAATTCTAGTTTAGTAAAAACAACTTAATTAATCCAAAACTAATTTTATTAAAAAAGTATTTAATTTATTCAGAACTAGTAAATTTAGTCAAAAAAACAAACATATTTTAATTTTCTCGCTATTTTAAAATAGATATATTTAATTGCAACAGTTTTATTGTACAAAAAATAAAGGAGAAAAAGATGGTATAATTTTGTAAAGTATATTATAACATGAAAAAAAGTGTAAAGTGAATATGATTACTTCGGATGCCCCTTAAAAATAATTGATGTCAGCTCATGGAATCGGGCGATGATTAATTTCATCCTGAGCCACCGAGACCCATAAATTGGCATTTTTAATGGTTTTAGTATGAGTTTTAGACAATGGTTTCATTGTAATTTATTCAATACGAACTAGAAAGAATTTTTAAAAAGGTTTAAAAGAAATATTACAACATATTCCAAGAAAAATGAAAAATGTGATATTATTTATGAACTATTTAAATTATATATCGGGTTAGTTCTGTAAAAATAAGTAGATTGTAGTACCCTCACACTTTCTGCTAAAACTATTAAAAAAGCTAAAAAATATGTAAAATAATAACACATTTTTATTTTCTGGTAATTCTTAATATTTCTTATTGAAAGTATGGTCGAGATTAGGCGCTGACAAAAAAAAAACAATATAAAATTTAATAAAGACTAATTTTAATTTAATCATTATAATGTACTGACAAAGTCTGAATATTTATGTTCCATATTAGTTAGTACTGAAAGTATATTTGAGTATTTTAGTCACAAACACAAATTCAATTTAACGAAATATCGGCCTATACACACAAAAAAAATATAAAATAACAAATAGCTGATAAAAGTAAATTTACGGTAATGTAGTTGAAAGATATTACAGTTATCCCGATATTGATGGTGATACGATAAAACGATATTTATCAGAAGCAGAAAATTTAAGAAAGTTGCAAAGTTGGTATTTAAGAAATAATAAAAAGGTTATCCACATTATCCATCATTATTTTGGGTATATTATATAGGTACCATTTAACCCTAGTAAAAAGAGTAGCCTACCTACTAATGCCTAAATTCTAAAAGTATTTTAGGTACATTTTTCGGGATAATTACAAATGTGATTTTACTTTGGCCCTATCACTTTTTTTTCAATGTTACATATATCATCCTATACTTGTTAAAATGTCACTCGCATAAATTGTATTCCAGGATCTAGACACTTGTTGTGCCGACCTCGAGGGAGTAGGGCGGAGCGTGTTCGCTTTGTAATACCGAGGTCGCAGGTTCGAATCCCGCCTGGGGCATGAATTTAAAATTGCTATTACTTGCTGCTTTAAACTAATAAAAATAGACCATAAACCACCCGGTTGAATGCCGAGGTATACCTACCTACCGAAGCGTAGGTAAAATATTTAAAAAAAAATAAAAAAGAATACATTTTTGTGCTCAATTTAATGTTGGGATAATTTTGTTTATAAATGCTTAGGTCAAAATATTTGGTATCATCACCCAAATGGAAAACACCTAATTTGGCCCTTTCTTAGCATTTGATCCAACAGAAAACTGGACACAGAATTTCAACTAGATCCTGGACATTTAGGCGCTGAATCCGAAACTCGGCTGCAGTTTTGGGAGATATAGCTACCTTAATTTTAATAAAAATGTAGGTATGCTCTATATTAAAACTTGATGTCATGAAGCCAAACCGATCCTAGTTTGGATTTAACATTCTAAAATAAATTTAACCAGAAAATGATGCGTCAAACCAGAAAATGATGTGGCTTTAATTTCCAGGAATCAGTATAAAGGCTATACTATATTTAAAAAACAAAACTAGATAAACTAGATTCGTAATCAGATCTATTAAGGCGCCTTTTCACGGAGCAATTTACACGAAAGTTTGGTGCTATGCAAGTTTGCTGCCAGATATAGCATGAGGACAATTACACATTCATTTGCCTTTTCACGGAGAAAGTTGTACGCAAGTTTGACGCTATATATTGCAAGTTAAACAATTCTGCCAACCAGACAATTTTGACGTGCCTCTGCATTTGTTGACAAAAACATAACCTAGAATTTGCTATTTTAAGGAAGCTTTTTAGTTAGACAGACCGGCCTATTATTAATAATAATAATTATTAACATGTCCAGTTGCTACAATATTAGTAAAATGAAATCGATTTAGTAACTTTTTTCCAGGTTGGTACCACGAAAATAACTATAAATCTTGCATGAAAATCGTCGAAAAATAGAACTTGTTCTAATAATTTGATGGCTCGAAAATAGCATCAAATTTGCCTGAAGGCATGCGCAGTGACTGAATCATTCTTGCAACAAAATTGCATAGCACCAAACTTGCGTACAAATTGCTCCGTGAAAAGGCGCCTTTATAGTGTCAAAAAGAGCTCCAAATAGACTTCATATTTGTACCAGGCGCTCAAGGTCAAAATTAAAATCTCTTTATAAATGTGCAACAAAGATGATTTCTTATAATTCTTTAAAATATCTTAAATTCTCAGTCAACTGCCAACTGCAGCAGAATCGCTGTTGCTCTTTGTTATTATTCGTTTTGTCGTATCACCATCGAAACGGTGAGAAAATCAATTCCGGTATTCCAAAAACAAGCCGGAACCAGATCAAAAAGTCAATAACCTCTAATTCAAAGTTAAATTAATCATTCTTCTACTCGCAAATATTTTGCTTATATCCTGATTTCGTAACGTTACGTTACAACGTTGCTGATATTATAGATGCATTGTCAATATTTTATTTAAAAGCAGCGATTGATGATTACAATGTAGGCCATTCTAAAATAGGATATTTAAAATATACCGGGTGTGATATAAATCAAAATAGGGTTCCTTTATGATTTTTGACGTTAACTTACTGTTCGGAAGCTTAATAACATCACAATTAGTATAAAGGTACCCTAGCCAACTAATTTATTGGATAGAACAGAGTTCTCAGCGCAACCTAAGTTTATGCCCTCAAATTATTTTAAAACTCAATTATTTTTTATCAAAAAACTTTTAGTTTTGTATTGTTTATTTTTTCAAAAATACAAAGTTTTAATTATCTACTGTTTTTTTTGTAGGTTTAATACTGCGTGAAAGCACATAAAAAGAACAAGTACCAGTGCGATTTAAACCAGCTTACCCACTATTGTTTTTTATCCATATTTACACCCAAAATATAAATATTATTGCTTTCCCCCATTATAACAGCTGGGTTTATGAAATAAAATATGTGAAAAAATATTTGTTCGGAAATTTTTGAACGCACAACACGATAAAACTTTATAACTTTATAATTTTACTTCTTGGCTGGGGTTATTTTTTTAAAAAGTGGAAGCGGAACAAGGGGTCAACAAGGATAAAAAAAATGTGATAAAAAATTAACCGTGCTTAATAAAAAATTTTTATATAAAATATCTGGGCCATTTTTATTTTTTCGACAGTTAGGGGTTGTTTTATCTTGCTTTTTTTCACATCCGGTATACAGCTAGATATAGGAAAAAAAATATTTTTTTATTGAAGAATAAAAATGAATTCTTTATACAAGAAATAGTTAATATATATATTTTTCTTTTCATGAATCTATTTCTTGTTTGAAGCAGTTTATTTATTGGGATAAAAGTATATTTTGCAATACGCAAAGTAATTTTTAAAAATTGAAATGTTAATTTTAAAAAGTAACTAATGATATTTTTTTTATTTTTATTTATTTTTTAGTAATAGGTAATTGTTTTATAAAAAATAATTATATTTCTCAAAAACTTACTTTTTGTAATAAATATTTCAATTTGAAAGTATTGTACATAAATATATTAATAATATCAATAAAACGACTATCACGAAATTCAAGTCAGATAACAATAAATATAATTATGATAGAAAAACTCAAATAAAACTTAACAAATACAATCAAAATTGGTGATAATAGTAGTATTAAATAAATACATCTATATTTTTGTTTAAGTTGTACATTTAAAGTTTTTTTTTCAATAATAAACTTTTTCCAATTATTTTAAAGGATAATTGTAAAATCTATCAGCTACAAAGTATGGGATAAATGCTCTAGCCCTTTTAGCACTCTTTGATTTAAGAATATTCTTAAACGTTCTAAGAATAAACTTCTAATAATGTTCTTAGAACTTATGGTGCTATTGGGAAGGACTTAACTATATATATTTTAAAGAAGAGTAAGAAGAGTTGATTTATTATTCCATCAATCTATTTTCTAATCATAGTACAGAGTGATATTGGTAGACCGACAGTTTTGGGCTGATGGCCCTCTTCAGTACCAAGAGTCAGTCTACCAATATCACTCTGTACGATGATTAGAAAATAGATTGATGGAATAATAAATTAATATTTTTATAATTTTGTTTAAAATTAAAAATTTGTGTCCTTATCAAGAAGAGTTAAATTATAACCATAATTTTCTTGTGAATGAATGCTTTATTAAAAATGTAAAGCAAATTTTAAAGTGACATGTCATGTGACATGACATAACATGTGACTGTCGACTGTTAAACATTTCTGGGCCTAGGCATATATCCCGTGCTTACCACACAACGTAGACAGGGAAATGAGAATCACAGACCCTTAAATATTTTTGATTAAAAGACAAACTATAGTCAAATTAAAGTCTCAAGCAAGTTGTAATACAACTTTACACTACGATATTTCAAGAACGCTTTGACAAAGACTTGAAATTTGAAACAAATTTTCCCTAAGACTTAAAAAATCTTTGTTCCAAATTTCAAGTATCTGGGTCAAAGCGTTCTTAAAATATCGTAGTGTAAAGTTGTTTTGCAACTTGCTTGCGACTTTAATTTGACTATAACTACTTAGATTTTAGTTATCTCAGGGTCAAAAGGCACATTATTCCATTAATTCCCTATATCCCAAATCCTCCATAAAAAAGGCTTTTCAAAAGTTATTTCCAACTTCCTATTTTGGAGAAAATTTTTACCGTATTCATAGAAATATTTTAAATTGTGAAAATAATAATAAAATAAAACATGTAAATATATTATCTTCGGAAGCCATTTTGTATAATTATGTTGTCAGGTGTAATTAACAAACAAACAATGAATGTACCAATATTAAACCTTTTTATTAAAAAAAACATATACGTTTTTTTTTTTGTTTATAAAGCAATACATGGTGCTTTTCTGAAAGAGAATATGTTTTTTCGAAAAAGTATTTTTTAACAAAACTAAATAAAATCGTTCTGAAGCAACGCTTTTTATAGCGTAAAGCATATGTGGCTCTAAAAATATCACGGGGCTCCCCTGTCTTGGGGGCTCCCCTCGGGTGATGTTTGGATGTTTTTTTTAATTTTTTAGTCATCAAAAATTTGGGAGGGTTGATAGGGGCGCCAAGTTTTGCAGAAACCGTCAGGAGCAAAGCTTTTTTTTGGCCAAGTTTTGGAGAAATGCTCAGGGACAAAGGCTTTTTTTTGAGGGTGTTTTTTTTTGTTTAGGTAGGGGCGCCAAGCCAAGTTTTGTATAAACCGTCAGGGATGGTACTTTTTTCTGGGGGTGTTTTTTTGTTTTGGTAGGGGTAAGGGTTAGAGATAAGTTTTGAAAAAAATATAAAAGTAAAAATAATAGGGGGCCCTCCCAGACTAGAAATCTCACTAGCCTTGGACTTCTCAGTCCGATACTGCTGGTAATGAAAGATCTTTTATATGATACCCAATAAGGATCCTACCGAGTGATCCTATAATGGGTCTGCTCTTCCTTTTTTTAGATACGGCGCTCTAAAAACTATATAAAAAACGTAGCATGACGTTTTTATTTTATTTTTTTGCTAAAATATTTTCTATAGCAAATATTTAGTTAAAAAAAAATTATACTAAACAAACCGGCCAAAAAAGCACCGTGAATATAAGGTATTTGGGCATCCAATGTAATATTTTAGAAATTAGAATTCACATGAAAACATATTTTTTGGAATGCGGATATCTCAGTTCGATATAGCCAAAATTACAACAAAAAAAACTTATAAATTAAAAACTATAAATTAATTTATCTCTAAAATATGTTAATCGCACAATGTTTTGTGGGAGTTTGAATAACTTTTGTGCAGCTAATGGTTTATGGGTTAGCTTAAGTTTGTACTTTTTATCAACATGAAAGTCTTGTATATAGCAGACTCGATCTACTAGACCGGGTCGAAAAAGCTAAACTTTTTTAATGATATCATACTATATTAACAGAAATATATGTGGTTTTGCCTAAAAAAGTAACATTGTTTTTTGGTTTGGAATAGAGAGTTAAATTCCAAAATTTAAACTTAAATGTTTAAAAAAAAAGTACTTTAATTAAAGCTCCTGGTACTTATTTAAACTGGCTCATAGACTATGAAAAATTTAAATGGTTCCTGACATAGTTACTATAAAGCACCGCTGCACAAGAGCACTTATTGCACCAAATATATCCTTTATTTTTATGTATTAGTCTGTCCCCCTAATATATAACACCGTTTTGAAAAAATGGTGTTGCCAATGTTGTAAAAACCGACAATTCCGTATTTTTATTCAATGTGATAATAATAATTGTATGTATTAATCCTGCCTCAGGACTATCGTTAAGGACGATTTCAGGGGTGGGGCTAAGGGGTAATCACCTTCTTCAATATAAAATGGCTAAAATTATTTAATTAAATATATAAAGGTAAAAAATAATGAAAGTTGTAGGTAATAAGGAATGATTATAATCATACCCATTATTTAATGAATTTCGGTGCCCCAAAAACCCACTTCTGGATCCGTCCTTGACTACAGTATTTACTTCTATGTATTTAAACTGTGTGACTTTTTATCACATATTTTTAACGGAGGACTCCTTAAATATACATTAGAGTGGAGAGAAATGGGTCAATTCTAACCTATAATTCTAATATTGTTTTTTAGCAATAACCCTAAATAAATAATACCTAAATATAATGTTAAACCAATAAAAATACAGTACTATATAATTTCTCTTTAAAGATAAATATAAACTTTTAAACAACAATTTGAAAATTGATTGATTTCTATCCGCCCTAATACATATTCTATAACGGGTGACACAAGAAGTATTGCCTACGAATTATCTCCGTAACTATAAAAGATAATTTTTTGAAATTTACGGAGCTTATATGAACCGTAAATACCCCCATTTTGGCATGGTCATTATAAAAAATATCACTTCTGGTCTAAGCGGAAGTATACCAACTTTTGATTTTTAAATGGAGCCCTATATTGTTGCTTACATTTTTAGATTCGTCTTTAAATTCTCTTTCTATCTATCACACAAACAGTATATTCTTAGCCTACTACTAAAAGATTTGAAATATCAAGTTTCAAAAATATTCCAATATGGACGTCATAGGACCGCCATGTTGTTTTTATGAAAACTGGCTCCTGTGGCGCCATCTTTAATGCAAATATCGACTTGTGATATATCAATGAAAAGATAATTTAAAGACGAATCTAAAAATATAAGCAAATATATAGGGTTCCATTTAAAAATTAAAAGTTGGTATCACTTTCGCTTAGACCGGAAGTGATATTTTTTATAATGACCATGCCAAAATGGGGGTATTTACGGTTCATACAAGCTCTGTAAATTTTAAAAAGTTATCTTTTATAGTTAAGGAGATAATTAGTAGACAATACTTCTTGTATCACCCGGTATATGTACAATTGAAAATTAAATATATATTTTCCATTGAGGATAATATTTAACAATGAATAATTGGCCTATCTATTATAAGCTTTATTGATTACATATTTAAAAACGAAACACAATATTTATTTTAATTTTATTAATATTTATTTATTTTTTCTACTATGAACAAAGGTATCTATGATTGTTTGTTTATTTATTTGCATAAAAGTTGTTTGTAGGTAGTAAATACTAAAAAGTTTTACTATTAAAATATATATAATATATACGGATGTTAAAAAAGGAGTATAAAATATTTAAAGAGGTAATAATAAAATAAACAAAAAAGTCTTAATAAACATATGTCTAAAAATGAGTCTTAAGGGACCTAAGCCCCTTTGAAAGTGGATAAAAAAATCTGTTTTTATTTAATAACTAACACTTTTTTGTCTATTTTGGTCGATACTATTTATTACCTCTTTAAATATTTTACGCTCTTTTTTTAACACCCTGTATAACTATATTTACTAATATATTTATTTAATAGAACTAAATATTTTCTTCAATTAAATAGTAAAGCAGGGACGGACTTGGAAGAAGATGCAAATGTTGCAAATACGATTATTTGCAATTCTGGCGAAGGCGTTCTACATACGTTGGGTCCATCCCTGCACAAATAAAACCACGTTGTGTCTTAAACAAAGTTAAATGGAAAGTAAAGCCACCCCGGTTTTTTTTATTTTAGTTGTTTTTGGAACATTTCCAAACAGTTTTTGAAAAAATTGAAATCGCTCACGAAGCCGTTTTAAATAAAGTCATTCTTTTTCTTCAAGTTTTTCCTGACATCACAATACGGAGTTTTTTCTTTGACACACCCTATAGCATAGGTACTACCCATGATACTCAATATAATCACGACCATTCACGCCTACTTTGTCCAAAATAAGACTAACAGTCTTAATTTGGATATTAACAAAGTAGGCGTGTGAATGGTCGTGATTATATTAAGTATCATGGGTAGTACCTATGCTATAGGGTGTGTCATAGAAAAAACTCCGTAATCTGATGTCAGGAAAAACTTGAAGAAGAAGAAGAATGACTTTATTTAAATACGGCTTCTTGAGCGATTTCAATTGTCAAAAACTGTTTGGAAATGTACCAAAAAACAACCTAAGATCAAAAAAATCAGGGGTGGTTGACTTTCCATTTGACTTTGTTTTAGGCACACCGTGAAACCTAATTATTTTTTCCGAATGGGGCAGTATTTTTTTAATTAAGTTATTTATCACTATTTAAAAGTAAAGCAATTTAGTATTTACAACTAAATATTATACCGGGTGTCCCAGCTCACACAGATCAATCGTTTTTTTTTGGCTTTATTATTAAAGTTATCGAATTAAGTGTGCATTGTATGGTTCTTGATAACAATTTTATTAATACAATTTACAGTTTTTTAAAGAGATAATTTATGAAATAATTTAATATTATTAAGATATGTTTAGGCTATGTAAAAATAGATTAATATTATAATAATTTTTTTCTACTACCTAATTAAGTGCTAGCTTACATATTATCTACCGTTGTCAAGGCTTGTTTACCTTGGCAACCAATAAATTCAGTGAACTCATTGACCGTTGTTGAGCATTGTTTATTGACGACGGTTAATAATAAAAAAATTTGAGACAACTGATAACTTTATTCAACTTATTTGTCAAACTGACAGCTATGTCAAAATTTTTAAACTTTATTTTTAACTGATATTTGGAGTTACTAGCTTTAGGTAGTAGAAAAAATAGTATATGCACCACATATGCGAACTGTCTTAAGTGTTCTCGACTGATTTTTGGCCTCGACTCCGTCTCAACAAAAAAACTTCAGCCTCGAACACTAAAGACTTAGTTCGCATACTATACTATTTTGAATAGCGACAGTTAAGAAAGTCATGTCTCAGAATTTAGAGCTAGTAGAAAACTTCCGTTTACGCACACTTATAGATTTTTGGGTGTATATTGAATGACCTAAATTTTATTTTGATGGCTTTAATAATAACGCTAAAAAACGATTGATATTTGTTAGCTGGGACACCCGGTATTAAATAATGTGTACCAAGGTATTTTAGTGAATATTAGTATTTGAGTAAATACTATAATTAACCAGTAAAAAGTCCAATATTTTAATTAAGAATAAATTAATTTAGTATTTACCATTTTAATATTTACCCACTTGTTGTCCAGTATTTGTATTTTGTTTTAGTTTATACTGGTTGATTCAGAAAAAAACTAAGAATTGTATTTTACATAAAAAATATAAAAATATTTCGGAAACAAAAATGCTTTGTAGTTTAAATACCGTAATATTATTAATTATTGCCCAAAATATAACTGTAAGTTATTATCACTAAAAGTAATTATCACTGCCAATGATAACTACTTGTTATTTTTTGAACGGGTATCCAACTATTTTGGACTGTACCAATTAACATTTTTTGTTTTAGTGAAACCACATGAAAACAGGCTTATTTATATTACTTATTAAGCTAATAATAATTATCAATTTATATAAAATATTTTACTATTCCTTAAAACTACTTTTGTTTGATTAACGCAGTCGTCCCTCCGAAGTGACTGATCGATTTTACCAGAGCCACATATCGGTAGTAAGGACAACTACGAAAATCAAATCCTTTCCATATATCTCTATATGGAGTTTAAAAATCGTTGTAAGGAATAGCAAAAACAGCTAGCGACATCTACTGCTAAAAGCAGAGACTATATTTTATATAGATTTTTTAAATTTGTAAATATCAAACAATTTAATTTAGTTTATTAATTATCAATTATTGTATAGTTTAATTCTACAACAGTTTTTACAAAATTGCGTAAGGGAGCTATAAAAGCTACATCTCTTTAAACATTACTCATTTAGGTCATTTTAGGACTCTTTTATTTTATATTTTTTATGTAGAATTTTATTTTTGAATCAAAATATATTTATTTTTAATTATGGACATCTAGTCAATTCTAGTCACATGTACAAAAAAAATATACCTATATAAATGTATATGCAGTTTAACCAATAATTTAAGTAAACTAAAGTAATAATAAAAAATATCAAACCTGCAATAAAGTTGTCTGTTTCATAAATTAAAAATACTAAAGAGACACAATCACTTTAAACAATTATTAAATAAAAATACAGTACTTTTAAGTTTTATGAACGACAACTACATTCGACTAGGGTCACTTCATCCAGCGGCAGCTGGCTTGATGTAGAAAAGAAACCGCCGTCGGATGTAGTGACCCTACATTTGACTATGTTTAAGAAATTTTTTGATATACATACTGTAAAAACAATTACAATATTTAACTGTAAATTCACATATTATAATTTTTAATATTAAACACTATGTTGCAGTAACCAAGAATGAATACGTGAAGTGTTGTAATTGTTTTTGCAGGATGATAAGGGCTACTAAAGAGTCTTATAAATTTTATTTATCAAATATAGCTTTATTTATATTTTATTTATTTTATTATTAATTTATTTATTTTGTATATTTGTTTAATTTTAAACGATTTTACAGTATATTTATATTAACCCGTTCACAGTCCTTATATTCATTACAATATGGCCTATGTGTGGTTCTTAATTGTGTCACGGTCGTAGTAACACACATTAGAACTAAGGGGGCCAAGCCAAACCATTCTACATGTAAATAGTTATTTTTGTGGATAATACGACAGCATATATCTTCCCGAAACATACTGCGACAAAATAACCGCGACATAATATCCACGCGACAAAGTATCCGACAACAAAATAACCAAAGTGAAAAACTTTTGTCTCAAAACATGCCGGCGACGTAACATTCCTATATAAAATAAATATTCTGGCTACAATTTATCCGACCGACAAAATATCCTGCGACACACATCCAGACCGTAAAATATATGCGATAAAATATCCCGGCGACAAAATTCCCAGTTACAAATTAACCAACTTCCCAGATAGGAGCAGGTTATCAATTCGACGTGTGACTTTCCTGGCGACAAAATATCTGAACGACAAAATATCTAGCGAAAAAGTATACCCACAAATTGATAATTTAATGCGACAAAAATTAACAATAAATACATATTATAATTATGCATTTAAAATTTGTTTTTTTTTGCTAGAATCAAACTAAACATAACACAACACATAACTGTGTTGGTTAACCAACCAGTTTGGATTAATTTTACTTGGGTATTCGTTTTATTTATAATAAATCACTAACAAAAAACAAACAGTTTTTTTAGATACGATATTTAATTGAATGTAACGAACCATAAAATTAACATATAAAGCATTAGGTTTTAACACAACATTTTTGTAGTTTGGTTTTTTTTTGTTTGGATATTTTGTCGCCAAGATAATAATAATAATAATAATAATAATAATAATAATAATAATAATAATAATAATAATAATAATAATAATAATAATAATAATAATAATAATAATAATAATAATAATAATAATAATAATAATAATAATAATAATAATAATAATAATAATAATAATAATAATAATAATAATAATTATTCACCAATAAAGATACATACAGTATATATGGTATGTCAAAATACGAAATATAAAAAATTACAAAATATGTAATAAAAAGTACACAATATATACTTAATAAATTTGAAATAAAAATATAATTATAAATAAAATAAAAATAAAAATGTTAACACGCATTCAAATAAACACACAATCTTAAAATTAACAATAAAATAAGTTCAGTTACTAGTTACTAATCCTGAATTTTATAAACAACTTTATCAATCAGATAGTTTTTTACAGAATTTTTAAATGAGTTGTAACTATTTATATTTCTGATGTTTTTTGGCAGTTTGTTATAAAAAGTTATACAAGAGTATCTCGGAGATTTCTCGTAAAAAGATTTTCTATGCCGCGGAGTCTGAAGATAATGACTTTGAGTGGCACCCGAATTTACATTTAAATTGTTTACAAAAAGATTAAAAATTTTTTTCACAAATAAAATACACTTAAAAATAAATAATGAATGAATAGTTAACAAACGCTTTTCTTTAAATATCTGTTTGCAGGAATCTCTAAAAGGCATGTTAAAACTCATTCTAATAACCCTTTTTTGAGCCACAAATACCCTGTCAATTTCTCTGCCATAGCCCCAGCTGATTATGTTATATGACATATGTGAATAAAAGAGTGAGTAGTACATGTTCAGTAAACCGGTTTCATTGAGATCAGATTTCATCTTTGATATACCAAAATATGCGCTGTTTAACTTTTTTACAACATGGTCAATATGTAAATCCCAAGACAGATTCTCATCAAAATATGTACCAAGAAATTTAGTATTTTGACTTAACTGTATATCAGGTATTGTAAAGTCTTGTGGAAGTCGTCTTCTAATTAAAAAGCTAATAGCTACTGTTTTAGTATTATTTGAAACAAGTTTATTTCTTTGACACCATATATTAAAGTCATCTATGACCTTCAATATCAAATCATATAATTCAGCAACACAGTGAGCAGAAATCACAATTGTGGTGTCATCAGCAAACATTACGACTAGGGCAATCTTAATATAATCAGGCAAATCATTTATGTAGATTAAAAAAAGGAGGGGCCCCAAAACAGAACCTTGGGGTACACCTAACTTAGCATAAAATGTTATTTTGTCGCAAGTATATTTTGTCGCAAGGATATTTTACACCCCCATTCTTTTATCAGAATATAGTAAAAATTTTAAAATTTTGCCATATCTGCTATATTGATTTTTTTTATTTTTTTTACATTGCGTTCGGTTTAAGTGTCCTATCAACAAACATAAGAAAATATAATTTTAGCGATTTTTTTTTCTTGGGAAAGTAAAAATACAAAAAAAAAAAGGTTAAAAATGCTGGCGCGCAAAAACAATGTAAAATAGTGTTTTTAATTTTGGATATTTTGTCGCTGGATGTTTTGTCGCCTAATATTATAGGAAGGAATATTTTGTCGTACAACCACATTCAATTTTATGATAAACGTATGGGCTAGTACAAACTAGTCGGACTTTTTGGTGACCATTTTTATTTAATTATTTAGTTCCTATCTGTATTTTATAAATGCCCTAAAGTACATTCAAACTACTTTCAAATCACTAGGTTTTCTTAACGGTTCCATTGTTTGCTAGAAAGTCCAAAAGCTTGACAATTAGGTACCCTAAAAATCTTTGGTACGCCAAATTCAACTAGAATGTGTATGTAGTTTGTTGATTGATTAATTGATGAAGAGAAACCTCAAACACTGCGGCCACCTGCGGGCCTATTGTGTTATTCTTGGGTCAAGTCAAGTCAAACAGCTTCGTTTCCTTTATCAGGCTTACTAGGCTGTTTACTAGATTTGCTATGCTCTCCAAGCATAGCTTCTGGGTTACCATTTCCCGGTTGACGGTGTCTCCAGCGATGTAGAGCCACGCAGTCAAAGTGAACATGAGGGCTGTTTCCGCCTCCTCATTACACAGTCCGCATATTGGCTCATCCCTATACACGCGGATGGTGTGCATGTGTTTCCTCCAGTGACCAGTTATTAGCCCTATCACCTTCCTAAGGTGGTCCCTGCCAAGATGTAGAAGGTTCTTGGTTAGTGGACCACCAGTTATTGCACCGCCAAGTATTAACTTGCTTTGCCTGAGTCCCGGTGCCTGACCCCACTGTAAATTTTGCTGGGATGTTATCCAGTTGGATATCCAGCTTTTTACCGTGGTTTTGGTTATGCCAATAGCCGGCTCAGGTCCAATGAAGGGAGTTTCCGATCCTTCTCTTGTGAGTTGATCTGCTCTCTCATTGCCATCAATGCCTTTATGCCCTGGCACCCACCCTAAGGTTACTTTATTGTGGTTGGCTAAGGTTATCAGGTTATTTCGACAGTCCCAAACCTATTTAGATTTGGTTTCAAAGTTAGATATGGCTTTGATTGCCGATTGACTATCAGAAAGTATGAAGATTTTCCTATTACTATAGTCCCTCCTATGTAGTTCATAGATTTATGTACGATTCTGCCAAACAGTGGAAATGTTACCTTTTCTTGGAACACTCCTCAACTGTCAAAATAGTCTGAATGTTATAAATGTAATGTGTTTGATTTGGTAAGTTAAAAATAGATTTTTAGGGCAGCTCATTTCACCACCTTTTTGGGGCTTCTAGCACCCCAAGGAACTGAATCCAGAACCTGGCGATCTGCAAATAGCTTAATAGCTTAATTTCACCTTAAGGCATATAAAAAACATGCGGTAGAAGACAAAAAAATGAACATGGTCATCAGCTCTTTGACTATTATAATACGTATAATACGTGTAAATTAATTTATACGTGGCAATGGAGATTTCTCCTGGTAGATTAGACAGGGACAAAAGTTCTACCCAAAAAGGATAGAAGACATACATACATTCCCACTTCCACCTAACCAAACAAATTCTGTATTTGTTCTTTGTTGAACAAATACAAAATTTACTTGGCCGGGCGAAAAGTGTAAATATATTATTTTTATTAAAGAAATTATTGGCGCCATCTAAATTTTAGTAGAATTATCTTATTCTACAGATTCACATTAGCTATGTTCGTTCGTGCCGCTCACTGCTACACTTTCCGGCCAACCAAATAAATACTGTATTTGTTGTATGAAAAACAAATACAGTATTTATTTGGTTGACTGGAAAGTGTAGCACAAATGAGATAGAGATAGGGTAGACGTCTTTTGTTTCATAATTCTAGTTGTAGAGAGCTCCATTGGCACAGTTATGTCCCACATATGGGTCGTAGGACTGGAAACGTATTAAAATCTTGTGTGCAATACAAAGTTACATTTCGGGCTCCATAAATGTTTAAGGAGTCATACCGTAAAGCACCTACATTAAAATAAAATAATAATATATATTCTATAAATATGATAAAGATATTTATTTTTTACGTGTTTAGTTTATGAAAAAAAAATTAAACGTAGTAATTGTTCATATATGAATGTTTATATAACAAAAAAAATGCACTGATCTCTTTAAATTTTAGTACATGTTTCATTAGGGCGTTGCAAAAAAACACATTTTTCTAAAGTTTGTAAATTTTCTCGTCTCAGAAATAGTCATTGTAATAAATAAGAGACGCCTTAATTTCTGATCATTTATTAAAATAAATGCGATGCATTTCGGTTTTTAAAAAACCATCTTCGGGCATATAACATCTATAAAAAGTATAAAAGAAGCTTAAATAATAAGAAAAACTACAAAAAACAAAAATATATAAAAAGTGGAAAATTTGTGAAAATTGAGCTTACCTATCTAAAAGGGTTTAAACCCAAAACAAATAAACACCAGTACAAAATATTAATGTAACGTTTGTTTTCCCGTATTGTGTTATTTTTATTTAAATTAATGGTTATTATTAATAAGATGATTACATTTAAATCATCTTTTTGTACTGGTGTTTATTTGTTTTGGGTTTAAACCCTTTTAGATAGGTAAGCTCAATTTTCACAAATTTTCCACTTTTTATATTTTTTTTGTAGTTTTTCTTATTATTTAAGCTTCTTTTATACTTTTTATAGATGTTATATGCCCGAAGATGGTTTTTTAAAAACCGAAATGCATCGCATTTATTTTAATAAATGATCTTAAATTAAGGCGTCTCTTATTTATCACATTTTTCTAATTTTTCATATGCACCCCTCCTATGTTGTTTCAATTGAAAAACTATGCTTGCATGCCAAATTTCAGGTTACTTGAACATTTTTGATCCCCGCCCAACTCAGTTACAATAATGGGGTATTTGTATTGTTTAATTTCTTACATTATTACAGTTTTAAAGACAAAACAAGCCGTGAAGATATGTAATGCTACGCATTCCATTATATACTATTCACAGTGCATTTTCCCAAATATCGCAACTTCAAAAAAAGTCCAAACGAAAATAAACGATACAAATACCTCATTATTATAACTGAGTTGTGCGGGGGTCAAGAAATGTTCAAGTAACCTGAAATTTGGCATGCAAGCATAGTTTTTCAATTCAAACAGCATAGAAGGGGTGAATATGAAAAATTGGAAAAAAGTGTTTTTTTGCAGTGCCCTAATATTTCATTATAGATGTCACAATGCACTGACGCACAAAAAAATAACAAAAAACATTCAAAGAAATCCTAAACGGCTCAGAAAAAACGTGTTACAAATCAAAAAATGCTGTTTTTTAGGCAGCTAATTTACTGGATAGCAATAAGCAACACAGTTTAAAAAAAGTCCAAACGAAAAAAAAAATATTTGTTCTTTCACCCTGAAACAGTTGGTGCTAGAATATTTTTAAATTCAGATTTAGAATTAGCTTAAAAAATGCATAATATTATTTACTTTTTTCTTGGAAAATACCTAATGCTAGGTTATTTGTTAGTCAAATTCATTAGAGTGGCCAAAAAATCAGAAAGTTAACCATTAAAATGGGTTGTTTCTTCAATAAAAAACTATAAGAAATCAAGTTCTGATTGTAGCTTTTTTGTTGATAATGTTTATTATGTATTAATACTGTGCGGCTACCTGTTATGGATTTATTTGAATTATTTTTGTTATAAGCACTTAGATTAGGAAAACATTGTCGCCACCTTGATCCTCTCCCATAGTCCTTTTTACCTCTGAATCCATAATACAGGCATAATTTTATTAATCCAAAATATAATCTTTAAGAAACAGTAAATACGGTAGGTCGGAAAACAACAATTTTTGAATGTGCATGCGGCTATCCTCGAAAAAGTTGCAATTCGATAAAAATTTTAAATGTTTAACTTTATATGAAATTGTGATATATTTATGCGAAGGCAACCTTAAGGCAATCTTAAAATTTTTGAATCAAATTTGATTCTGAATTAGGCTGGATTTTTTAATAAAAATAATATTTCAAAATAATTTTTTGGAGTTGGTTGCTTTTGCATGATGATATTAATTTAAAAAAAAAAAAACATAATTTGGTAACACAACTTTTGGAGGATAACATAATGAAAATTTTAAAACTGTCGTTTTTGACCACTTTAATAGTTAATATGGCGGCCTAAATATTTTTATAAATAGAGTTGTTGACTGATCAATATATGCTGTTGTAGTTTTTCAAAAACTTTGGCACGTCAAAATAGGAATTGTTATATTTTAGATTAATAAAACTGTCCAATATGCTATCTACCTACTATGTGTAAATGAGTATATTTTACTATTAGCCTATATAAAACAGTATGATGTACAATAATGCCATTTTTAAAAATAAAATCGCGAGTAAAATTTACACAAACTTTAATTAGTCAAGATTTTTGAGGCTTACATAATGTTTTGATGTTGGTATTAACATACTAATTATTAAGTTTTTTATTACCAATATCAAAAAGACTGTGTCCGTTCTAAAAATTATAGCATATAATCAGTACCCGGCGTATTTCCAGTTATAGTCCAGTCTTCAGGTCAATAAAAGAGGCTTTATCTGGAAATAATTCAGGGAGTTGTAATTTTCGTTTTTTTGTTAGGGTTTAAGGCCACAAATAAAAAAAACAATTTTGCGACGTGGAACTCGATTTGGAACTGTCATTTTTTTAACGCATTTTTCACAAAAAACGGATTTTTGACAAGATCGGTGCATCCTAGGACAAAAAACGTTCTATATGCAAATAAAGAGGACCAAAATTACAACCTTTTTTATATATTTTTTTATATGACTTATAGCTAATTCACGGCACCGCCTTAAATGAAAATTAAAAAAATCTATCAGGCGCTTTCTTTTTAATTTACGTAAAATTACAAATTTTAAAATAATTCATTGTGTCCCATTATCTCGAGTAAACCGATTTTCCATTGAAAATCACCTTTGTATTAAAAAAAAACCTTCCTAACCAAGTCATAATGAAAAATTTTTGGTTAAAAAAAAATAAAATCTAAAAACGTATAGTGTAACGTTTAAGGCGGTGCCGTGAATTAGCTATAAGTCGTACAAAAAAATACATATAACAAAAAATGTTGTAAATTTGGTCCTCTTTATTTTTATATAGAACGGTTTTTGTCCTAGGATGCACCGATCTTGAAATATTTTAAAAATTCGTTTTTTTGTGAAAAATACGTTAAAAAAAATTACAGTTCCAAATCGAGTTCAACTTCGCAAAATTGTTTTTTATTTGCGGCTGTAACCCTACCCAATAAACCAAAAATCAAAACTCCCTGAATTATTTCCAGGTAAAGCCTCTATTATTGACCTAAAGACTGGACTATAACTGGAAATACGCCGGGTACTGCATATAATATAATATATATTTCCGTAAACTTGTTTTAACTTGAGAAAATGTTTTTAAAGATGGCAGAATACGCATTTATACGAGAATGCATGCAATCATATTAATGTATAAACCGTAGAAATGTGAGTAGGCATTCTTGTATAAAAGCATTATAAAATTAGATGGGATTTTTATTAGCAAGAACGTTTTAAATAGCTCTATTCAATTATTTTAGCTTAAATAATCTAGTACAAGCTATCTATCCTAACTGGGGCCCAATTCTTGAAAGCATAGGAAAACATTCTCATGTGAAAATTATCGTGTTTTTTTTATTACTATCTAAAAAATCATTAATGCTTGTTATTAAGTGTTAATAACAAGTTATTAACAGTTTTGACAAGAATTTTAATTTTGACATTGAATTCATGTTTTTGTCAAAATTAAAGTAGATAAGAATTTGCTATTCTTAATTATTAGATTTTCATAGGAAAAAATTTCCCATCCATACAAAAACCAAGAGAATTAAGTTTAAGTGCTCTTCTTAAACTTTTTAAACTAAGTATGTCAACGTTAAAATTCTAAACAAAAGTAAAAATGACATTAATAATTAATGTTAATTTTCTTCGTTTCCAAGAATTGAGCCCACATAACAAGGTAAAAAGGAGCCAGTCAGCAACATGGCGTGCATTCGGTACGCGTGCTTATGCGTGTGCTTATGCGTATACGTATACGTATACGCGTATACTTGAAATCTCATTTTTACTAAATCGAAAAGCGCTGTTTTAAACATTTTTTAATTAAAAAATCCTATCTATGTTTATAAACCAAAGAAGGTGTGCTGAATGTCTTTGACATCTCTCAAGAATGGGGTAAACAACTATCTTTATCCGATACTATAATATTATAACAGTAAATGATTATAAATAAATGTACAATAAATGCCTCAGCCAATAAAAAAATGTCTTTACTTATTTTTTTTATTTTTTTTGTCCCCAGGGGCTCGTTTATAAATGATCACACTTTTAGGGGGTGGGAGGGGTATAAGCTGGCGTGAGGACAAGCCACGCCTGAGTAGTACACCTGGAATTCGAAAAATTCCCAAATCACCCCTCTTAAAACAAATCACGACTCCCGGCAGCACAGTTAGGAATATGTTTTTTTTTTTCAAGTCGTAAAAATTTCTGTCAGGGGTGAAGCTTTTTTGAGGCGAGAGGTGAAGGTTTTTTTATAGTCGTTAAAATTTCCGCCAGGGTTGAAGCGATTTTCGAGGTGAAGTGTCCTCACTAAGGAACTTTTTTTAGTCGTCAAAATTTGCGCTAGGGATAAGGTTTAGGTGTGTAGCTTTAAAAATTTATTCCTTTTTAATAATAATAATAATTTTTATTGTTGCCTAACAAACTTAACAGGACATTCAAATATAATCAGGCCCGTAACTGAAAAAAAAATCCAGAGGGCGTTGAGGACCCCCTGACAGAAACTTTTTTGTATCCAAGCATGTTCACCTCTATCACCTAACTACTGGGATGATTTTAACGATCAATCGAGGCGTCAAAATATTCGTCTTGATCACGCAAGTGTCACAGGGCTTATAAAATTCCATGTTTCAATAATAGTGATAGTTATCATCATAAATTTAATCGTTTAAGGCGCAAAACTGTTTCTTTTTGAAAACTGTACTTAATTTGTTACCTTTAGCTCAAAACACATTAAACGAATGAATTTCGAAACTTTTATGATTAAAAAAATATACCATTTTTTAAGGGTGGTCGCTATAGGGAGCACTATGTTATGTTATTTACTTATGAAAGGGTTAAAAGCACAAACCTACATTACATTCGGGGCATATCGAGGGCTTCAGTATTGACCTTATGTATGATACACTCCTATAATCGTTATCATTTTCAACGCATACAACGAAAATTTATATTACCCAGGTAGCAAAATAACATCACATTCATGTTAGAACCATGTTAATATGTGACTTGTGATGTTACAATACTTGTGGCATTAACATTGATGTGACATCGCATGGATGTCCTAAGTCCTACTTCATTAACATCACAGTGTGATGTCCCAAAAATAACGTGTTTGTGATAACATCAATGGGATGTCACAAAAATAACGTGTTTGTGATAACATCAATGGGATGTCACAAAAATAACGTGTTTGTGATCTTTTAACCTGAACCCTACCCATGTAAATAGAATGAAAAGGGTTAAGAACTTAATTTTAGCTAACTTGAATTCAAATTATTAATAATGGAATGACCAAGATATCAAAGTTATCATAGGTATACCTATTAATTATTTAATAATATAATTGTAGTATTCCGTAATATTCTTATTATTATTTAAGTAGGTATATCCAATAACTAATAATAATTAATTATTAAGCTTGAGAAAAACAATACATTTCGTAATAAATATGCAATAAAAAAAAATAATACAACAAATATTAGGTTAGTTTTGTCAAAACAGTTATTTCGACCACTTATACCTAGCTAATTATAAATATAATTTGTTAATACTTACACCTAGTTGATCCATTTCACACAAAGACTATTATTTCTTTGATTTCACACCACAAATCTCAGTATGTCTGTTTTTCACACCAATAGAAAATATTACTTTGTAAAAACCAAAACTCGCGTGGCAATATGAACATGTGATGAAAACAACCAATGGGAATCGAGAATGTCCGCGTTGGTAAGTTGTAGTTCATTTGGGGACATCATTTAATATCACAAATTTCACATAGATTTAACATCAGTTTTTTCACATCGCATTAACGTGTTCAATTTAACATCAACTTTTTCACATTACAGTAACGTGTACACATTAACATCAAAAAAATTACTATAATGTGATGTTAAATTCTAGTAACATAACATCACACGCTACCTGGGTAAGTAAACTAGAAATATTTTTATTTCATTATTCAACATTAATAATTATAACAAAAGATGATAACTCAAGAAAAATAAATTAATTTGTCGACAAATAAATAGTCTACTAATTTAAAGTTACTTTTTTATTTTTTACATATTTCGGTTTCGTTGGTTCGGGAAATATTCTTTTTCGATTTCTTAGGGGTCTACCCACAACCGTTTTGACTTCTGGTATTTCTTCTTCGTTATTTTGACTAGAATCTACAGTATTATCGACTGGTAACTCATCAGTTTGAGTAGAAGTATCTACACTTCTCATTTGTTCTAATTTCTTTAGCAGATTCGGTATGGGGATTGGTATTGGAATGGGTATTGGTAATGGTAATATTATAGGATATGGGATTAAAATAGTTGGAGGCGGTATCAAACTTTCCATTGGTTTTTTAGGTGCGGCATCTGTAGTTGAGGTTGGATTATTGGTGGGTCTAAAATCGTTTGAATTATTTTGTAATATCGGGGAAGAAATATTCGGCATTTCTTCCTCTTGAGTACTTGTATGTACAGTAGTTTCAGCAGAGGAATCAAAAGTCCACTGGTGAATGTCTTATTCTTAGATCTTGCGGTAAATCATTGGGTGATAATTTAGATAAATTGTGTAATGTTAAAGTAGATGGACATCTTTTTCTAGATTTTTTCTGATTCTTAACTCATCAGTTTGAGTAGAAGTATCTACACTTCTCATTTGTTCTAATTTCTTTGGCAGATTCGGTATGGGGATTGGTTTGGAATCGGGATTGGTATATAATAAGATATGGTATTAAAATAGTTGGAGGCGGTATCAATCTTTCCATTGGTTTATATTATTTTGTATACTCGATTTGTATAATTGTTATCATTTTCAATGCATACATGCATGCATACAAAGAAAACTTATATTAAGTAAACTAGAAATATTTTTAATTTATTTCATTACCTATTCAACATTAATATTTATTACAAAATACGATGACTCAATAAGAAAAATAAATTAATTTGTTGACAAATAAATAATCTACTAATTTGAAGCTACTTTTTTATTTTTTACATATTTCGGTTTCGTTGGTTCGGGAAATATTCTTTTTCGATTTCTTAAGGGTCTACCCACAACCGTTTTGACTTCTGGTATTTCTTCTTCGTTATTTTGACTAGAATCTACAGTATTATCGACTGGTAACTCATCAGTTTGAGTAGAAGTATCTACACTTCTCATTTGTTCTAATTTCTTTAGCAGATTCGGTATGGGGATTGGTATTGGAATGGGTATTGGTAATGGTAATATTATAGGATATGGTATTAAAATAGTTGGAGGCGGTGTCAATCTTTCCATTGGTTTATATTATTTTGTATACTCGATTTGTATAATTGTTATCATTTTTAATGCATACATGCATGCATACAAAGAAAACTTATATTAAGTAAACTAGAAATATTTTTAATTTATTTCATTACCTATTCAACATTAATATTTATTACAAAATACGATAACTCAATAAGAAAAATAAATTAATTTGTTGACAAATAAATAGTCTACTAATTTAAAGTTACTTTTTTATTTTTTACATATTTCGGTTTCGTTGGTTCGGGAAATATTCTTTTTCGATTTCTTAGGGGTCTAGCCACAACCGTTTTGACTTCTGGTATTTCTTCTTCGTTATTTTGACTAGAATCTACAGTATTATCGACTGGTAACTCATCAGTTTGAGTAGAAGTATCTACACTTCTCATTTGTTCTAATTTCTTTAGCAGATTCGGTATGGGGATTGGTATTGGAATGGGTATTGGTAATGGTAATATTATAGGATATGGGATTAAAATAGTTGGAGGCGGTATCAAACTTTCCATTGGTTTTTTAGGTGCGGCATCTGTAGTTGAGGTTGGATTATTGGTGGGTCTAAAATCGTTTGAATTATTTTGTAATATCGGGGAAGAAATATTCGGCATTTCTTCCTCTTGAGTACTTGTATGTACAGTAGTTTCAGCAGAGGAATCAAAAGTCCACTGGTGAATGTCTTATTCTTAGATCTTGCGGTAAATCATTGGGTGATAATTTAGATAAATTGTGTAATGTTAAAGTAGATGGACATCTTTTTCTAGATTTTTTCTGATTCTTAACTCATCAGTTTGAGTAGAAGTATCTACACTTCTTATTTGTTCTAATTTATTTAGCAGATTCGGTATGGGGATTGGTATTGGAATGGGTATTGGTAATGGTAATATAATAGGATATGGTATTAAAATAGTTGGAGGCGGTGTCAATCTTTCCATTGGTTTATATTATTTTGTATACTCGATTTGTATAATTGTTATCATTTTTAATGCATACATGCATGCATACAAAGAAATCTTATATTAAGTAAACTAGAAATATTTTTAATTTATTTCATTACCTATTCAACATTAATATTTATTACAAAATACGATAACTCAATAAGAAAAATAAATTAATTTGTTGACAAATAAATAATCTACTAATTTGAAGCTACTTTTTTATTTTTTACATATTTCGGTTTCGTTGGTTCGGGAAATATTCTTTTTCGATTTCTTAGGGGTCTAGCCACAACCGTTTTGACTTCTGGTTCTTCTTCTTTATTGTTCTGACTAGAATCTATAGTATTATCGACTGGTAACTCATCAATTTGAGTAGAAGTATCTACACTTCTCATTTGTTCTAATTTCTTTGGCAGATTCGGTATGGGGATTGGTTTGGAATCGGGATTGGTATATAATAAGATATGGTATTAAAATAGTTGGAGGCGGTATCAATCTTTCCATTGGTTTATATTATTTTGTATACTCGATTTGTATAATTGTTATCATTTTCAATGCATACATGCATGCATACAAAGAAAACTTATATTAAGTAAACTAGAAATATTTTTAATTTATTTCATTACCTATTCAACATTAATATTTATTACAAAATACGATGACTCAATAAGAAAAATAAATTAATTTGTTGACAAATAAATAATCTACTAATTTGAAGCTACTTTTTTATTTTTTACATATTTCGGTTTCGTTGGTTCGGGAAATATTCTTTTTCGATTTCTTAGGGGTCTAGCCACAACCGTTTTGACTTCTGGTATTTCTTCTTCGTTATTTTGACTAGAATCTACAGTATTATCGACTGGTAACTCATCAGTTTGAGTAGAAGTATCCACACTTCTCATTTGTTCTAATTTCTTTAGCAGATTCGGTATGGGGATTGGTATTGGAATGGGTATTGGTAATGGTAATATTATAGGATATGGGATTAAAATAGTTGGAGGCGGTATCAAACTTTCCATTGGTTTTTTAGGTGCGGCATCTGTAGTTGAGGTTGGATTGTTGGTGGGTCTAAAATCGTTTGTATTATTTTGTAATCTCGGAGAACAAATATTCGGAATTTCTTCCTCTTGAGTACTTGTATGTTCAGTAGTTTCAGCAGAGGAATCAAAATCCACTGGTGAATGTCTTATTCTTAGATCTTGCGGTAAATCATTGGGTGATAATTTAGATAAATTATGTAATGTTACAGTAGATGGACATCTTTTTCTAGATTTTTTCTGATTCTTAATTCTTATCCGTTTATTTTCTATTGAGGAGGGTCCTAATAACTTTGAAGGGTGTGCTATAGTAATTAAGGGTAAAGGTGATGTTTGAAGTGGTGATTCCTTTAGCTTTGGTGAGATTGTTGGTGATGGAGATCGAGTATTAGGTGATTTGCAGTTTTTCATCCATAAATCTGGAGTAATTAGAGTTCCTCCGGAAGTTTCATCTCCGTGTAGGTGTGGATGAAGTTCTAAGTGCGCTCGGGTTTCGCGGCAAAAGATGTGCATTTTGTATTGATTTAAACACTTATCTGAGCAGAACTGTAGTTGAGAAGCACCATCCTACAACAGAAAAAACACAAACATTTATAACTGATTTTTTTTTTAAAGTTTTTTGGATGACTTAATACTAAAAGTTCTTGGTGAGGCTCTATTTCTTTACAATTATAATACATGTATGTGAATCTATGTGACAACTCTAATTAAATTTTTTAATTAAACTGCTCTATCAATCGATCAAAAAAAATGCAAATACAAAATAAAATTTTTGCAGTTTTAGCGAACTTTTAACATCTGTAAAAAAATAACAATACTAGATATTAAAATTCGATCAATTCTGTGTACTGATTAGGATTCTACGGAGAAAATTTAGCTAAATTGTTATATAAATTCACAAATAATTTAAATTTAATAAAATGGGCCATTACCAACATTTTATAACGGTAGGTATCTTCGGAAAACGACGCGCTGCGATTATGCTGTTGGTGGTTATGGATAGTCTAGACCCCTTCTAGCAATAACCACTAGTTGTTTGCTTTGACCATTAGTGTATTTCAAAAAAACACGTTTTTTAACCCCCTCCCCGTATTGTGAAAATACAGATACAACCCACTTTTTTATAAGATCTTAGACTTTTTTTTTAATTAGGGTAGGATCACCGGTTTTAGCCAGTCAGAGTAGTTTTTTGGGTATAGCTAAGAAATATGAGACTTTAGATGAAAATTATCGTTTAAATCCGATTTGAATGATAAAAGTTCGGACAACAAGTATGTTAAATAAGTTTTAACTGTAGCGAAACGAATACAGCGCCTATTTAAAATTTTGATTTTGAAAAAAATGTAATTTCTTATGACTTTTCTTAAGCAACCGCCAGAAAAATAATTTTAAATATCTAATTCAGGTAAAATTAAATTCGTAAAACATTTATATTAAGTTAAAGGTAAGTCATTAAACAGTTACTTTATTAATATTTTAATACATATTTTGCAGAATTTATTCTTAAATTTGCATGGCGATAACTGGAACACAAATATGCTTTTCTTTCTAGCTATAGCCACAGAATTGGCTAAAACTGGAACCTAAGTAGTACCAGTTATAGCCAATGTCAAAAAATTTCAATATGTCAAAATTACTGTACAAATAATAAAGATTTTAGCGAAAACCACCTTTAAATATTAGCCAATAATACATTTAAATTAAAAAAGGAAGAGTATTATACAAAATATAGTCGAGAACGGGCCATCAAAATGACTCAAATGATTCAAGACTGAAGCTGAAAACTAAACTTGTCACAATGTGAAATTGTCACATACATATAAATTGTTTTGTAAAACTTATGGTGTCGAATATGGTATAAAGTACCAGCTGGTTCAGATCCCAAAAAGACTCTTAACAAATAAATAAAAAATAAATAAAATTATTAAATATTTATAATTATCGGATAATTATCCAAGAAAAGATGTATGTAAGAAAAAATGTAATAAAAAACGAAATCATTTTAAATATTGATTAAGAAGTATATAATTTTAAAAAACTATAAATTTTAAATGTTCTAAAACTGTTACAGAAATATAAATAATTTATTTATAACATCTTTTTAGTTTTTTTATTTTATAACATATCAGCTGAAGTTATATTGTTTAAACATTTATTTTATAGTAGAGATATATTGTAAGTTTCAGAAAAACCAAAACTTGCAACCTTAACATTATAATGGAACATAATAAAAAGAAATAAAAACAGAATTTTTCTTAAGGTGGCTATAACTGGGGTATCTACCCTAAATGTCCATTGTAAACTGTCATGAAAAATTTATAATTATTAATGTATCAAATTTCAGTTAAAAAAAAACTAAATTTGGCATCATCTGAAAATTAAAATATTCATTATAATAATAATATATTTATTTTATTTATTTTTTCAGCTTTTAGATAAGGTGGTAGGGAGCTATTTTTTTGTTTTTAGCTAAAAGGGACAGAATCTTGTTTTCATTTAAATAAGAAAACTATAACAGCTATTTAATGCTTTTAATTTTTTCAAAATTTTCAAATGCAGTAAGCCTACTTAACGTAATTTGGCACAGATTTAAATTTAAGCCTGTATGATGTACCATATCTGATTTAAACCTTTGAGCAAATCTAACCTCAGATTCGTAACCAGCGACCCCAAAAACCCCTGTATATCAAATTTGGCATAAATCGGTTTATTTTTTTAAATGTCGTCCGCCATCTTGAATCCGCCATCTTGAATTTTGCAAATCTAACCTCAGATTCGTAATCAGCGACCCCAAAAACCTCTTTGACCACTTTGAACTTAATGGTTTGGTATTTTTTTTAATGTGCTCGTCAAAGGGTTAAAACCAGCCGTCTCAAATGAGCGAGAGTACTTTTTAATAAAAAATAAATAAGATTAATCATTGATTAATATAATTAATTTTTTTTATGATTTTAATATTTATGGAACCATTTTTAACATTTTTTGAACCTTTATATGGCTTTTAATTTTTTCTTCTACTGTGAATAATAAAAAAGTTTGTCCAGAAACATTTTTTTATGTGATTGGGGCCATGCAAAAAAATATAATAATATTATTTTGTGTGACTTTTATTCACCATTTAGGTGGTTTTTAAATTTTTCTTCTACTGTAAATTATAAAATAGTTATAGCCAAAAAAAAATAAAAATACCCCCTTTTACCCCCCTCCAAGCCAATTTTGCTTAAATACGAAAAAGTCCAATATAATATAAAAATTCATTTGCATACAAATTTAAAGTCTTTAGCTCAAAGCGTTCTTAAGTCATCGTAGGTAAAGACAGACAGACAGAGACCGAGAAACAGGGAGGCGTAATTTTTTTCTTTGCTTATTTTGATATATCTCGACGTTTTAGAAAAGAATAAGATTATTTAAGCAAAAAGGAACAATGCTTTATGAAAAAGTTAAAATCGTGCCATAAAAAATATATATTCTTTAATTTTTCCAAATTTTCAAATTTGGAGCTGAAATTTGGCACAGAATTTTGTTATGGCATTTTTCACGACATGAGGAAGACTTCATATAGCCTAAAATAGGTACAAACCTGAAAATCCACGTAGGACACGGTATGTCGAACATGCCTGCACCAATCACATGTCTTGTTTTTCTTGAAGTTGGCTCTCCTGGATTGAGAAAAACACAATTCCGAACAAAATGTTGCCACAGCCGACGTTAATCCTGTGGTTTCGTCCACTGGTTTTCCACACCAACCGCATACTTCTATAAAAAAAATTATAAAAATATCCCTGGTAGAAAAGTACATAAATCTAACTTAACATAACATTAGATTAGTGATATTTTTATGTTTAGTCTCAAACGCTATATAAAAACGTTGTAAAATATATAAATCTAACCTTAAAAACTAACGTTTGACAAAAACGTTATAAAATTTATAAATCTAACCTTAAAAACTAACGTTTGACAAAAACGTTATAAAATACATAAATCTAACGTTAGTTTCCTAACCGAATTCTAACCTTTTTCTAACCTTATTCTAACTTTAAATACTTTTTTAATTTCCATTATTAATACGTAAGCTATAGTAGAAAATACTCATTTCAGACAGCTATGTGCCTGAGTTTGATAATTATTTATTATTTCTATAATAAATTTTAAAAAAATCCTCCAAAAGTCAATATTATAGTAAGCCTGGCAACGCTGTACTAGAATTGAACAAATATTTTAGGATTCTGAATGTATAAATAAATATTAACTAACTAAATATAAAGTTTTTCTGAGAGGTAAACGTATTTATCGAAGTATAACAGCATATTACACGAAAAATATTTAGGGCCGCCTAAAAAGATGGCTATTTTATAAAAAAATGTAACAAAATTATGTTTAAAATATTATGATTGCTAAAATATATTAAGATTTATCTATATGAATAAATTTGTCTCCAGCTGCAATTTTATGATGCAGTTAGTAATTTCCTAGTTGGCCACGCCCCCTCCGAAAGTTGGAAATTAAACGTACTTATAACGTATTTCTAACTTAAAAATCTAACGTTAGATTAACGTTTGTAACTAACGTTAGAATCTAACGTTAAAAAGAGGGACATATATATGCATATATGCACATATTTTATAACGAACTTTTATACAGTTTTCTAACATTATAAAAACGTTATTCTAACGTTAAATTTCTACTAGGGATATTATAAGAAGTAATTTTAATGTTCATAAATTATTATTATTATTAATTAATATGAAAGAAAATTAGTAGCGGCATATCGGACAGAAGGGAAAATTGGAAAAAATGTAAAGTTTTAGTCTAGATTTGAACCAGAGTCGCCACAAGTAAATTTTTTAATAATTTTGAAAAATATTTTATTGACTAAAGGCAAAAGTAAATTGTTTGAATTTGGTTTCTGTAATAGTCTAGAACAACACAAAACATATACAAAATAATCGAATATTACAGATAAATATTTTTATCCTTTAAAATTCTTTAAATTTTTTATTTATAGAAAATTTACATACAATTTTTATCCAATTTTTACAATCTGTGGGTAATTTTACGAATTTTAGGGGCCCAATTAGGACGCTTAGAGAAGTTTGATCACTCTCATATTTTTTAGAATTTTCTAGTCAAACCTAAATGAAAATTAAAGATAATAAAAAATATAAGGCCCACCCTAATGTAGTACATCGCCCCAGCATATCAGGTGATATTACAACTAGCCGAATTTTACTTATTTTGAAATCATTATTTTCATGAAATTAATTCGTATTTATTAAATAATTGTAATTATTACAAAAACAATAATCAGTATTATATTTCGCATCCAAATGATTGAAAAAGATTTGCGTTACATAGTTATTCTATAATTATTTCTTTTTCGCGTTCATTAAAATTTTCATGGTTCTACAGGGTGGCCCATAAGTCACTTTACCATTTGTTTGTTCTTTTTATATATATACAGTTTAACGTCGTTTTTCACTGCTATGGCCTAATTGACGGGACCGCCATCTTTACGTGCCCTCCGAAGCACGGTCCTCAACAGAACTCGCATCCACCCTGAAATGTGTTTACAGTTTCACCTGCAACCCACATTACAGTTAGTCATCGTAGTTCCATCTACCGATTATTTGCACCACATCCATGCTCGAACCCACAACCCCGGGATCCGTAATCAAACATTAGATCATATATACATAGATGCGCCTTAAGTCCACGTCAAACCGAAATGTTTTCATTGCTATATCCAGGTAGATTTCACCTTCCCGCTTCTGGTCACCACCCACCGCTATAGTGGTTTGTTTACAATTGGCTTTGTATATGTTCTACATAAAACAAATCAACATTAATGTCATATCTATATATATATGATCTAATATTCAAACGCGCTAACCATTGCGCCACAGGGGTGGGCCACTTTACCATTTAAAAATTCAATAACTTTTTTGTTTGTCAATTTTTTTTGTTTATTTCTTTTACAATATAGAGTACAGGAAATGGACTTTTTTTCTGCTGGCCCTGTAAATTAATTCATATTAATTTCATTTGTGGGTATAGTTGGAGATGTTTCTATAAACCACTGTTCATCAAGTGTGTCTTGATATTTGGTGTGTCCATACGTAAAAGCTTTGTTCAGGATACGCTAGAATCAGTTCTGGACTACTGTTTATTGGTTATTTAAAGTCACATGGTAATAAGGATTAAACCTCCATTGGTCAGAACCAGTTCTGAACAGTTTTGAACTCGAATCTCGAACAAGCCTATAGTATATTCAACTTCAAGATGAAGTAGAAGTAAATAAAAGAATCGCGCACGCGGCAGCTGGCGCGTGGTTTCATTGGTTAAAAAACTCGAATGTTGCGAGAGTAGAGAATTAAACAGGTCAGTACGTGAGCACTTACGAGGAAGCGTGCAATGCATTGCAATGGACCGTTATATAGAAATATTTTGTTTTGAGTCCTACCCTGTCACTAAATCCGTTGTTCACGTGCGTTTGTTTACACTTACTTCATTTTAAAGTTGAATATACTATAGTATTAGTAATTTACCCTACCATGACCGTTTGGAGGCACTCAGTTTGTCTGTCTTGTCCCAAAGACGTCAAAGAGGAGAAATGATTTTTACCTACAGGATACCCTGGTAGAAAAGTACATAAATCTAACTTAACATAACATTAGATTAGTGACATTTTTATGGTTAGTCCAAACGTTATAAAATATATAAATCTAACCTTAAAAACTAATGTTTAACAAAAACGTTATAAAATACGTAAATCCAACGTTAGTTTTTTAATGTTAGATTCTAACGTTAAAAATCGGGACAGTTGCATATATTTTATAACGTACTTTTATACTGTTTTCTAACATTAGAAAAACGTTATTCTAACGTTAAATTTCTACCAGGGTAGTTAATGGACCCTTCATTAGAGATATCAATAATATGCTAACTTTAAGTGATAATCTGCAACTACGTGGTCACTCATTTAAGTTAAAGAAAGAAAACTACAATTCAATAATCCGTCAGCACTTCTTCTCGAACAGAGTTTTTAACCGCTGGAAGACTTCAGTCAAGTGTAGTAACTGTCACATAACAACTGTTAACTCATTTAAAAACAATTATGAGGAAACCCAAAGACGCTTATATTTAATTATATTTAATACTTATTTTTAGTTCCTAGTTTTGAGCTATAATAGTTTCCGACCTCAGCTCTAAATTGTATTTTAATAATAATAAAATACATTAATAATACATTATTATTAATAATAATAATAAGAGAACTAGATTTTTTCGCGGTGTAAGTATTTGAATACTAACCTGTATATTTTGGTGATTCCGGTCCTGAGCTATTACTTTCAGAATGTGATCTACAGGTTCTGTTATTTCGGGAATCGTCCCGAGGGTTCTCGTATCCATACCAACCCAGAAGTTCATTCATGGCTGTTTCTGCGAACTCCTAAAAATAAATATAAAAGCTGTGAAGATATGTAATGCTACGCACTCCATTATACACGGTGTTTGCAGTCTTATGTCACATATTAAACTTTAATAATTATTAAAGAAGCTTATTCTACATCAAATAAACATAAAAAACCACTATGAGAACATAGGTCCGGAAACGAAGGGAGTTACGACCCTTTAAAATTGTAATAAAAATAAGGTTTTTATTTATTTTATTTATTTATTTATTTTGTTTCTTGTTCTACAAAAGCATGGAGAGCCCTAAATAAGTTACAAAACTTGTGCTAGGGCCTCTCCATTTGACAAAATAATTATTGTTATCAATTAATTAATAACACTGGTACCCTTTGAGATAGAGCAACGAGGTTTTGCATATGAACTAACCTTAATAAGGCCCATCTTCGTATGTTATTTTCATGGGGCGTGCAAAACCTTCAGTTTTTGCCCCAAACTTTTTTCTGTCTAACTTTTTTTCAATTTTATTATTGATGATTTTTCAGATCAAAATACATAAAAAAGGTACTCTTGTTGTAATACTGTAGAATTAACCCTTTTCGAGAAAAAATCATTTGAAGGTGCAATTTCACGTTTCGAGGACTAAAAATTAAATACTAAAATGTTGAAAACCAAAATATTAATAATGTCGGGTGATTCTATATCAAAAACTGAGAAAAAAAGTTTTCATATATGTAGTTCGAAAGATTGGTGTTAAATCTACTATAGCTCTTTAAAAATGGTGTATTTTTAGGAGTTTATCGAATTAAGATTATAACCTTGGACATAAATAAAACTCACCCGGTATAACTTGTTTTCCACTTTTTAGTTATAGGTACGTAAAATGTTATTAGTAGAAGGATTCTAACTTTAAAAACTTGTTTTTTATTTTATTTTATTTTATTTTAGATATTAGTATGTTTTTTTGTGTAAGCAGGTTTTTGAGCAACCGTTGTTGCATGGACATATGTCCATGCTCCATGTTCATATGAATATTGCATTTTTGCATATCCTCAAATTTATTGCAAATAAAATAAATGAGTTTTCTTACGTAGAAGTGTATAGTGAATTACTTTAAATGGTTTTTGATCCTTATTTCTTAATTTCATATTCCTGCATTTTTTTCCCGTTGGCAACATAGTCCGGCCATATTTAAAAGTTCACAAGATTTTTACGAGATGACCTACTGGCAGTCGGACTCCATACATTAAAAACAAAAGAATCCAAAAAAAAAAAGAAATACGTAAATTTGGCAACCCTAATGTGGCAACCCTAATTAATTAATATGAAGTTGTTTGTTAGTTCTTTGAAAACTATTTATCAGAACAAAAAAAGCATCATAGAAACTTCAATGCAGGATATTAAATAGCAGAAAAGCGAGCTTTGGTATCTAGGTAAAATTGTGGACTCACGTCAGAAATGGGCCTTTTTTGTCGATTAGAGAAGAAGTTTGTATACTTTTTGTATTCTCAACAAGCTAAGAATGTATTCGGTATACATTAACATAGCAGTCAACAACTTTTAAAAACGTCCGTCCTTTTGTCCATCCATCACGTTAATCAATCGGGTATTATGTTTTTTTTATTAAATTAATTATTTATCACATCAGTCCATAAAGCTTATTTTATTGAAGAACTTTGTTTTATGATTTTTTTTCTATTTTAATTTGTTTCTCAGTTATTTGAAGTAAAATGGTCATTTTATTTTTTGATCGCAAATAACTAAAAAAGAGTTGAAGCTAGAAAAAAAATCAAAAGGCATAGTTGATCAGAAAAATAATGATAGAATAAAAAATGGCCCATCCGCAAAAAAATACGTCTAGATAGATTTTTTTTAATTGCTGCCTTAAAGGTCAAACTAAATATTTCTCCTACCGCACCGTGATGGATCTCTAACTCTATTTCATTTATTAACAAATATAATTATGTGAATAAAAAAACGAGGTAGTCAGAAAAGTTGGGGCTATAGTTAGATTTAAGTTAACACCCGCCTGGAGTGCCCCACTGCAGTGGGCACACAGTGCACGGTGCGTTAAAAATTTCGGGAAAAACATATTGTCACTCTTTCACTCTGTATACCGGGTGAATTTTATTTATGTCCACCCCTAAAATTAGGGTTAATTTTCATTTGATAACAACGAAACTTTGGTGGGTTGTATAGTTTTACATTGGTTATAAAATGGCGGATTTATTTTTTTTTTGTTTCACTTCCTGTTTCGCCGGAAATTGCCTCAACCTTTGATTTTTAAAAGAATCATCTATATTTTTATATATTGTGATTTTAAATTAAATTCTGAATATTGCCGTCGCAAAAAGTCCAAACGAAAAACATATTGTCACTCTTTCACTCTGTATACCGGGTGAATTTTATTTATGTCCACCCCTAAAATTAAGGTTAATTTTCATTTGATAACAACGAAACTTTGGTGGGTTGTATAGTTTTACATTGGTTATAAAATGGCGGATTTATTTTTTTTTTGTTTCACTTCCTGTTTCGCCGGAAATTACCTCAACCTTTGATTTTTAAAAGAATCATCTATATTTTTATATATTGTGATTTTAAATTAAATTCTGAATATTGCCGTCGCAATACGAACTGGCACCTGTGAGCTGAGGCCAGGGGAAGAGAAGAGGTAAAATATAGCACCTAAAGTATACTGCCCTGCTAAGACAAGTTGTCCTATCTGCAAATTAGATGTTTTGAGATACGGCCAGTTTTATTGTCTTTGTTTGCAGTTTTTAAAAACATGTTTAAATAAATATGGCGTTTGGATTCTGGTTCTGCTTTTTTTGTCAGAAAAATAAATTGTTATACTAAATGCATTTGTTCTATCTGAGAAAGTTAGGACAAAATGATCTAAAGAGTCCAATACAATTGCCGATTTTTTGTGGAGCAGCGGTTACTAAGCAAGTTAGGGGAATATGTATTTCTCTCTCTTTTTAACTCATCAATTAAACAGAGAAAGAGTAACATACTGGTTAACCGGCGTTACCACAAAAAATTGACTATTGTTTCATATTTTTTTAAGAAAATTATTAGTTTGCATATGTCAAATTTAACTAGATTTGAAATTAAAATCAATCAATATAAAAAATGACATGTTCTGTCAAAAATTGACAAATGATACATGGTTGTACTCTGATTGAAAATATGTAAAAATATACAGAATGTTCTATTTAAAAATCAAAAGTTGAGGTAATTTCCGGCGAAACCGGGAGTAAAACAAAAAAAAATTAATCCTTTATTTTATAGCCAATGTAAAATTATATAAATCACCAAAGTTTCGTTTTAATGAAATGAAAATTAATCTTAATTTTGGGGGTTGACCTAAATAAAACTCACCCGGAATACTGGGAGTTTTGTTTTTTATCGAATGAAAATTAATCTTAATTTTAGGAGTGGACATAAATAAAAGATGACCCGGTATGCTCAAAACTAAAAATTAAATACAAAAGTCTATTACAGTGTTATTACTACATTAAAAAGAAACATCAAGATCAGATTGGTGGTTCACGAGAAACTCACATTTTAGTGGTGCGCCAATTTTTACGCTTATTTTAACGCTAATTTAATCGCTTATTTTTATGCTAATTTCTACGCTAATTTCACGCAATTTTTTACTCTAATTCTTAGGCTAATTTTTTACTTGTTTATGAATTACCAAGCTCTTTTTCTGGCAAATGTATACAGTTGATATGTAAATATACTGAAAGAGAAAGACGAATATACTGCCGCGGCTACTCGGAACGGAGTATGCACAAAATTTCGAAAATGAGATTTTGGTAGTTTGAAAAAACTATTAGGTATACAGAATGATCTAAAAGTCAACTCCCCCCTTAGGACCAAAATATATTAAGACTATTAAAATTGATTTTTAGCACTCAAATCCTACTAACAGCAGCTCTGGTCTTTTTGCCTTCTTTTAAATTACCCCACGTATTAGTCAGATACTGTCGTACTTACTATAAGCCTAATTAGGTACTTAGTGCAACTGCCAGGAGTTCATATTTTTATCTGCTATAAAAATAGGATAATGTTGAAGCAGTTTCTGCCTGCGATACGATTTAAAAAGATAAAAGCCTTTTATAATGATCACATTTATGCAGCAAAATATCGCTTTACGAAGATATATGCATTTTAGTAATTTTTAAAATATTTTTTTTAAATGTGGCATTTGAGTAAAATTCATTTAACTAATATTAGATGGCTGAAATATTCAACTTTTACGCTGGAACGATAAGTATCGTTATCGCGAGAGGTAGGCGAGAGGTAGGCGATAACGAGAGGCCTCTCGTTATCGTTTGTGCGAGACGATAATTTTTGAACTATCGCATCGTAGTTGCGATACGAGAGGTATTTATTGGCGATAACTATCGCTTTAGGCGGCAACACTATACAGGACGGATTTAGTTTGACTTTTGGCTTCACATAAAACTATGTTTACCTCTGCAGATAGTATCTTAAATACACTACTATCCAAAATTAGGAAACTATCCGAAATTAGGCGTCTTTCCCTGCAATAAAACGCAAACATCTATTTTTCTCATTTTTTAATTTTTCTGACATAAGTACTGCGTTCCAGCTACCCACGGCAGTATACTACCTTTGACGGTAAAATTTCGCCGAGTGTATAATTAGACACATTTTGAAAATGGACACCCGGGTGTTTATTTACGCCGCTAAACTGAGTACATCCCCTGTATGCCAGGCTTGCCGATTTTCATATCCAATTACCTATTCTACCTATATATATATATAATGCTTATTTGAAAGTAAAACATATTTCGTTATAATAAAGAATTTTTTTCTATTTTAGGTTGGCAATACGGCTTGGCGTTTTCCGTGCAAATGTCAATTCCGCTTTTAAGTTTAGTTTTCTATGAAATTGTGTTTTAATTTTTATCGTATTAAAATTGTGGCTAAAAACAAAACCAATGCATTTCTGTTATGCAGATTAGTTATTGTTTTTTAGACGATTTTTTGTTCTATTTATGAAATTCGTTTTTCCATTTTGGACACCAAAACAGGGCTTGGGCAGTATACTGCGACGTGACATTCCAGTTAGTAAATTATAATTTAAAGTAACTTAGTTTTAAAATTTTCTAATGAATACCTCAATCCAAGATCTACTAATATCGGAGATAAGATGTTTAGCAAACAATAGAGAATCAATTTTCCCATAACTGCACAATAAACCTCGAGATAACCGCTTTGATTTAAGGTGAAAATGAAACAGGTTTTAATAATACAAGTGATAAGTTATCTAAATTATTTTTATTGTTCAAAATTGTGGGAAATATTTAAATGTTTGATTATTTCTCAAAAAACAGTAAATTTTTTGTCCCCATTTAATTATTTACAATAAATATGTTATTTCCTTTTAATTATGGTTTCATATAAAAGGGTTTTAAACCTAAACTAAACTTTTATTTATCTACAAGCAAATATTTTTTAACTGAACACACTAGTAAGAAGTGATCTATTTTTTTAAAGTAAAAAAATGAGTTCATTGTTGTACGCCGTAAAAAAAAGTTAGTTAGCAAAACCACCACTCATTGACTTTGATGACAGCCATACTTCAAACTTGTTTGTTTATTATGCAAACAGGTGGTTGACTCAAGATTCTGTGCAAAAAGCTTGTGTGAAATTGATTAAAAATGATTGAAGAAGAATATATGGTTTATACACCTACAAATCTCTCCGAAATTGCAAATGCTACATTAGACAAGTTACCATCGAAATCGCGAAAAGTGTACGATTTAGCCTACGAAAAAATTTTAAAATGAGCTAAGGGTTTTATTGGCCTATTTTAATAAAAAAAAATACTTTATTACTGAATAAATTAAATTCAAAAATTAATATTTAAAAATATATATAGGATGCTTGAAGAAAAAATAGTATGTTTCACTCAGCGGAAAAGTGCTTTTTTTACTGGTCTGTAGTTTCCGTAAATTCTACAGATTAGTAAAAAAAGCCTTACTTTTCCTCTTAGTAAAACAATATACTAGATATTATAATATTGTGCTTACTAAAACCAAAAGGCAATAAGTAATTAAAAAAATATAAAAAAAAGATTTATGATTGGAGACAACGCAGGGGACTGTTTTTGACATATTTAGAAGAGCATAACAAAATATTTATTTTCTATTTTATGATTCAATCATAAACTAGAAAATAAATATTTTGTTATGCTCTTCTAAATATGTCAAAAACAGTCCCCTGCGTTGTCTCCAATCCCAAACCATATTCAAAGACAGATTTTTCATAAATAAATACCTAATTGAAAGTTTTACTTTAATCATGTTAATTTGCGGTTTACATTACAATTATTATAATTATTATAATTATAAGTATGTACTAGAAAGAACCATGTTAAAAATAGGCCGTTTTTGGTCCCTTCGTGCAAACGTATGAAACATACATGCTGACCTTCAAAATTACGGATTTATTGCCAGGTGGAAAAATAGTATATTATTAAACGAGCGTATAATAATTGATATTAATCAGTGAGGGTGAATTTTGGGACATGAGCCGATAGGCGAGTGGCCTAATCGCCCGAATGATTAATAGATATTATACGCGAGTAGAATAGTATACTTTATCCACGGCCGTGTCGGGTTTTAAACGATTTATTTTTACAGACCCGTGGTTAATAGGCCTATTAATCACGGCCGTGGATAAAATATATTCCTCGATATATTCTTTATAGATTTGGGCACGCTGAACACGATTCCGTTCTGTTTATTCCGTTTAAACGGTGTAGAATACTGTTTTTTCTCTTAATAGAGCTCTGTACAACTAGAATTATGAAACAGAAGACGTCTACCCTATCTCTACCTCATTTGTGCACGGCACGCCACTACCAACTTAAATAAATTAAAAAATATTGCATTTTTTTCAATTTTTATCAACAATTACCGTTGATTTTTGTAAATAAAGCTAGAGAAATTAATATTTTTTGCTAGGAAATAAAACTGATGTTTTAATAGTAAAATAAAGAATGAAATATTAATCCTATTAATTGTTCTTAGGTTGGTTGCTTAATCTGTTTATTTGTTTACAAAACATAACCTCAAATATGAAAAGGTAAATATGAATTTATTTAATCATTCAAGTACTGGGCGATGAACCGTCAGCATCGTGCTAAGCCATCTTTTATGATGTGCCTCGTGTATTTTTGTTTTGTCATCTTTTATGATGTGCCTCGAGTATTTTTATGTTAATGTTTTATGTACAAGTAAAAGTGAACCATATATATGGTTATTAATCGTGCGAACTGTTGAATTTTAAGTGAATAATAATGGACGTTTGAAGATAATTTTTTTGTGTGTTTTTAATGATAACTTTTTATATTAGCGTGGAAATTACTACAGTAGTATTTTATCAGTGATAGTGCGCAAGTCAGGATACATATCCGATTAGTACTTGCGCACTGGAAACCTCATGATTATATAGAGAAACCCTGGTTAATTATTCGGAAGAAAAAGACCAAATAAATAGAGAGAGAGAGAGAGAATTTATTTAATGTTTATCATATTTATTATTAACTATATATTATTATTATATATTTTAATATCGTTACCAGTTTCTACATTTCAAGAAATTAATTTTATGACGAGCGTTATTTCTGTTATAGCTACCAAAATGCCAAGTTGTTTTTACAAGGGTTGCAAAAGTCCAAACGAATTTCGCCTAGGCTTTAAATCTAAGGTATAAAGAAAGAACTTACCTTTGGTAAACAATATTTAAATATCAAAGCTCGTAAAAGTACTATAATAGTCAATAAAAACACAATATTTAGTAAAACACACAAAAAACTGAAATCAAAATAATATCAAACGCAGCTTACAGAATGACAGTGGCTAAAGAAACTGGCGTTACTGACAGTGCAGCCAACATAAAACCTAGGAGATTTTTTTTTTCTTTATGTTGGTGATATTACTTTTATCCTTTTTGGGTAGAACTTTTGTCCCTGTCTATTCTAAATGGAGAAATCTCCATTGAATTCATAAAAAGGTTAAAATAGGTCAATTGTGAGCTAACGATGCCAGTATAAATAGTACATTATTCAACGATCGTATAATAACTGCTATTCATCAATGAGGGTGAATTTTGCGACATGAGTCTAGAGGAAACATTTCATCACTTTTTTGAGGTTAGCAACGAAATTCGACCTGAGGGAGTCGAACCAACCCCAGATTCGGATTCAGCGACCCCAAAAACGTATAGACAGGTTTGTCTTGTCTGGGAAATCAGACCTTTTTTGTGTGCCTGTGTAATTATGGTTGTGTTAAGTAATTATATGATAAGTTAGTGCACGTTCAAGTATTACGTAACGCTCCTAGGGGGGGTCGGGGTCATTTTGGAGTGTTACGCCCATGTTATTGGTATAGGAAAATAGCGTTACAGGGTGGGGGGTCCATAATGATCAAAATTTGCGTTACGTAATACTTGAACGTTCCCTTATACAGCATATGTAATATTCAAATGTTTTGTAAGATTTCTCAGTCCCCTGGATATCTAATAGTTATTATGTGCTGTCTGGGTATTTGGGTTATGTTATTTACGTGTTCCAAATGTCAAGTTGATATCTTAAGCCGTTCAAACGTTAAGGGGGGCGGACTTTTGACATGCTGTGTATGTGTAATATTGCGAATATACTGCAAATTATAATCCCGCTAATAAGTACGAATAAACCTGTACAATATCCAACATCTGAACATGATTTAGTCTCGAACTGAAAATAGCGAGATGAAGGGTATAAAATAACGCGTATTTACGATGTCTGCTGATGGGTATCACTTGCACGCCATCTGCCATCCGATACCCTAGATCAGCTTACTCGTTTCATGTTACACATCCATGTTGGGCCCGTGCTTATATTTATACTGCATTCGGTTTCATACAATACTATGATAAAATTAAATTATTATTTTACTTTTAGATGCCATAATATATGTTGTATTATATGCAGTAGTCGGCGAATTTCCAGTACTCGCATAGGCGCCGCGTCGACTCTAGCGTTTACGCAAGGTTTTAAATATTTACATTTTTATTTCTTTTTATCTTAATTTTTTTTAATGATTCTATTTAAACGAGTAAGGTGGGAAAAAAGTTATCGACAAATAAAAATTAAAAACTTTCGTATTCTTAAAAGATAAAAATCGAATGTCGTTTTTTTCTTTGAAAACCACCGATATATATATATATATATACGTATGTATAGTTAACATGTATAGTTAATATTGTTGTGGGTAACAAATTAGTCGTCAAATGTTTCGATTTATAAAAATTTCCCTCATAATTCGGCAAAATTATTCCGTAAGTCTATGTTTCTGTGTTTATTTTCAACGTTGATGAGTCATAACTGAGTTAACGCCGAATACTGATTATATGGTATATACCATATGTGGTACCCTAGTAAATATACAGGGTGATTCACCTAACCAGTGTCAGGGCCCCCAAGTATTTATTTTTTTTTCCCCTCCCAAAAATTTTGATGACTAAAAAGAGATAGGCCTCGCTCGCCTCCGAAAAAAAAATTTACCCCCCCAAAACTTTGATGACTAACAAAAAAAAAGTCCTGACCCCAGAAAAAATTTTAATGACTAAAAAGAAAAAAAGGTCCTCATCACTGAAAAAAATTTTTACCCGCTATAGCAGGCACATATATGGGAACGTTCAAGTATTACGTAACGCAAATGGTACCAAAATTCATACACTTTATACCCCGGTTCTCGCGTTAATTTAGATTATAGAGATTTCATATTTTGGCTACCCCCCCTAATAGGGGGTGTGTTAGGGGGGGTAGCCAAAATATGAAACCTCTACAGCCTTGAATAACGCGATAACGAAGGTATAAAGTGTATGAATTTTAGTACATTTTGCGTTACGTAATACTTGAACGTTCCCTATGTAATTGCTATGAATTTGTGCGCACTGGGTTTTGAATATATTTTTGTTACCGAAAGAGATATTGGACTTTAGTAGTTTAGTAGTTTATTTACCGTTAATTTTAACAAAATAGCCTAAAATTTATTTGGGTGATAAATTTTTAATAACAACTGAAATAATTACGTCTCACTGTGACCCACTCTCCCCTACTCGTGATTTGACGTTGGTATTATCAGTATTCAGCGTAAACTCAGTTATGACTCATCAACGTTGAAAATAAACACAGAAACATAGGCTTAGGGAATAATTTTGCCAAATTATCAGGGAAATTTTTATAAATCGAAACATTTGACGACTAATTTGTTATTAACTATACATATTAACTATACATATATATATCGGTGATTTTCAAAGAAAAAAACGACATTCGATTTTTATCTTTTAAGAATACGAAAGTTTTTAATTTTTATTTATCGATAACTTTTTTTCCCACCTTACTCGTTTAAATGGAATCATTAAAAAAATCAAGATAAAAGAAATAAAAATGTAAATTTTCAAAAACTCTCGTTAACGCTAGAGGCGACGCGGCGCCTATGCGAGTACTGGAAATTCGCCGAGTACTGGTTATTATTAAAGTTATCAACGTAAACCAACTATAAGATCGTTTATGGTTATATATCAACCAATAGCGTCCCTAGACGGAAAAATGTATTACGCTTAACACATTTTTGACCCAAACTTTTGTATGCGTACTTTTTTTGATTTTTTTGTAAAAAATATGGATTCGTTGAGTAAAAATACATAAAAAATGTTATATAGTGTAACACTGTAGGAGCAACCATATTCAAAAAAAAAGCAATCAAGGGAAAGTAACAATTTGTGCCACCAAAAACGTTTGGTTTTTAAAAGGCTGTTACTCCTTTAATATTAAATTTAGGTGTTTTGATAAAGAATACTTTTTTGCTCAGTTTTAAATGAAGAATCGCCCCGCAGCATTAAAATTTTATTGATGCTTTTTTTTGTTCCCCATTCAATGTCATCTTCGAAGGGCCGTAGCTCCCTTAGGGTTCATTTCCGGACCAACCTTTATAGAAACTTTTTTTCATATTTTGGGATGTAGATCACCTCTTAAATTTTGGCATGGCAGTTACTGATCACCCTGTATTTAATCTTATGAGTTTCGCAATCCGTTGTATCAAGTTACTTAAATTTAAATATAAAGTTGCAAAAATTTAAATGTTTATAAACACAAATCTCTTATGTATATTATTAACTCACCTTTATTTCGTCATTAATATTTTCTTTTTTGATCGTGATTTTTGTAATCGATACCTCATTGGTTGCACTTTTATCCATCAAAAATTAAATCGTGAAAAATTAGCCGATAATTTTGAAAAACAACAAAAAATAACGAATTTTTATTTCTTTTTGGTGAAATAATTTTCTCGGAAAATTTCAACGCGCTGCGTAATGAAAATTTCGAACGCACTGAACTAGCAGTTTATTCAACAAATGTATGTGATTATTTTAGAACTCGAAGTGGGGCATTCCCGCCTCGGATTTAAACGGAAAACGCGCAAGGTCGAGATATTAACGCATTTTGCTATGTGGAATTGTTGCCAGTCTTTATCACCAACTTCAATTTGCACAAGCTACGTCATAATAAAAATGTTTAGGTTAGCTTAACAAGCAGTAAAGTTTAAAACCCAACGAACTAATAACTCTTCATAGGCATTTCATTTGTAAAAACTGAAAAAAACGTAGCCAACATATACATTTGTCTGTCTTACTCGCACAGCTTTGTTCTAACAGAGACAACAATAACAGTTACTGGTAATTGTTATTGTTCAGGCCTGAATATACCTACTATTTGTTTACAAACAAACCGAGATGTTGGCGATACTTTATATTAACGTATTCTAGAGAGAAGAGTTGTAGTTCGTTGTAAAAACCGCTTAAAAATAACGGTTTTTACAACTAAAAGTTGTAAAAAACCGTTTTAAAACAAAAAAAAAAGTTTTTTTTTCCACTGTAACAAGAAAATTGTTAGTAAACTGGATATATCCACCTACAATTATATAATTGCGGGCCCCTCAAATATTTGTACCGCTAAGGTCCTTGAGGGGCCCGCAAAATGGACTATGTTTAAGTCTCGTTAAAAAAGAATAAATTATAATTTTTCCCTTTTTTATTTATTAAAAAAAAGGGATTTTTGCCCAGTTGACCTGGCAACGCCGCAACGTGCGATGTCAGGATTTGTCACCTGAAACGCGGGGACATTCAATATCAGTCGCGAGTAAGTAGTAATTAGTTCGGTACGCAGCACGTACATCGATATTATTAATCAATATCGCCGCCGGCCATTGCTGTTTCGGTCACTCGCTATGCAAAAAGGAGATTATAGATACCATCTATGATATACAGTTCCACTTCAACAAAACATTTTTCGCGTTACTGAATATAGAGACAGGGCCTATCCATCACCACTTCTGAGCTCAGACATGACCAGAAAATCTAACATCAATAAGTCCAATCTCTATGTTTCACGCATTTTCTTATCTCAAATTGTCGTTTTGAGACCCCAAGTCCAACAGTCTAAGAGTTCCTTAATAAGGGGACCGCAAAGAAAAAATCTTATAGCCTCTTCCTTTCCCTCTTCCTTACTTTAAATTACTTTATTATAATAATTTTTGATAATTTTGAAAGTGTTGGACTTTTTATTAGTTTAAAAGGGCCCGTTTTAAATTTTCTTCGATAGGTCTGATAAAATATGTATAATTTCTGGGGTTACGTTTGACATGTAACGTTAAAATCTAATGTTGAAATATTGTTGAAAAACACAACGAAAATTATAGCAAAACACAACGTTGCGTGAAGTTGTATTTTAGTGATTTCTACCAGGGATGGTATAATACCATAGTAGCATTAATTGTCAAGTTTAGCGCTGCCATGTATTTTCCAAACACCCCAACTCGGCCCCGATAAATTCAAAAACAATTTATTTTATAAAACAAAATTCTTGACCGGATTCTTGCCCAGGATTCAAGCGCTGACTGCGAGCTGCCTAGAAAGAAGTCGTGAAACAGTTCCATATAACAAATTGCTCTAAATCAATGCGCAGTTGTACAGGACCGGATCCCACACAATCTTACGGATCTTTTACAGAATTCCTTTCAAATTTTCTCTTTGGAATAATCTGTTTGTTAAGAATATCTTTAAAAATATAATATCCATTTTAGTTTTAGGTCCGTTAATTACCTATCGCACAGTTTTTCTAACGAAAAAAACTTCCGAATTATACTTTCAGTACGGACCACACACCATTTGATAATAACCTATTTAAAGTTAAATTTTTTATTTTTTCGCAGCACAAGTAACAAATTTTATTTAATCCAATGACCAGCAAACTACAAAAACCCGTTTTAGGCTTAAAACAGGTAAAATTATTAGTATTTATAAATTATTTAAAATAGTTAACCTCACTTTTTAGTTTATTTTGAAACAAGAAGTAAAGTCACTCTACAGAAGAATATTTAGAACAATACGGAAAGTACCTGATTCTAATCATCAAAATGAATTAAAAGAATGGGCTAGGAGAGATTTTCGAAGCAATTCCCACCACACAGATGAAATAACAATAAAAATGTATGTCAAGTATGGAGAAAGATGCCTAAAGGAGCTAGAGACTAGTTTAAGTTTAGCGACATGAATAGAATTTTATAAATAGTAAAAAAAGTGTATGCCTTAGTCTGGTTTTGAACAAGAAGGCCTCATGTATCTCCAGAGATGACTACAATTACACATAGTGCTAACTGCTGAGTTATAACGTCCAACAGCAGGCTCTCTTTTTCTGTGCAGTTGTTTTAGAGAAAGAGAGATTGATGATGGATTTATAAATCTCAGTAGTTAACCCTGTGTGCATAGTTGCTGTTGACCTACATTTGTGAAAAAGTCCTCAGACATTTTATATGCAGTAATTTTCATTAGCAACATTATTGTCTCTCCTCCACCAATATTAAAATGTCGCCAATGTAAACAATTTTATAAAAATATGTGTTAAGATAAGCAGTGGGGCTTGAGCCATCTGACCACCACCTTGCTGAATGTGCTTTAATTTTGATTTCAAAGTCCCCTTGAGTATCCTCATACATATGTATAGGAAGAATTATTACTATGCGATTCTGTTTCATTCTTTATATTATGAGATATATCCCACTATACCAGATTGGTAGCCCACTGTCTTGTTTTGAAGTTAACTTTGTTGTGTCTTTGATGTTTTGTTTGGCTCTTGTATTTTGATAAGATTAAAATTGGTGAAGCCGCCCGACATCAGTCTTGATCTTGACGCTGATTGCTTACGCATGCGCATCTACCTTAAATTTGCAAATTTATAATGAACCATTATAAATCAATTAACAGCAGCAGTGTAAGACCATCAATTTACTAAAAATCGTCGCATAGTAATAAGTCTTTCTACAGAATAGTACCCTGCTATGTAGTAGGTCTCTGGTTGTGTACCAGTGTTTATACTAGGTTTGTTTTGTTTCCAGTTCAGAAAGTCCAAACAAACCTACTCCAAACTGATACATAAACTTTGTCAAATGTCCTACTAGAAACTTTCTTTTATTATTGTTTTTATTGTCTGTAATACAGACACTAAAATTAATTATATATTTTTAAATAGTGTTTATTTGTAATATATTACATGTAAATATTTTTAAATTAAAATATGCTATTAAATAATTAGAAAAATATATAAAATTAGAGTGACACTAAAAGCGATAATTTTACTTTGCTTAGGAATTTTCTGTGTGCCTTAAAATACTATCTATAATGTGAACTGATTTCATTTTATTAATAAATTAATATAATTATGAAGGCACATGGCCAGAATTTTTTATTTAACTGCCTATAGGCCTATTATAGGTCTAGCAGCTTCTGTCCTGACTAGAAACGATTTTGTTTGTTTATCAATTTGGGTAGAAGAAACCCTGTTCCTTCTGCATGCACATTAATAATAAACTTTATTTTTAAATCGTTTTGTATGTGCTCAATAGGCAATGTATAACTAAAACTAATGTAAAAAAGTATGTTAAAATTAAACTAAGAAAATTAGTCGTATCTAAGCCACAAATCTCTACAAATAGCAATTGAAACATTACATTTGTTATGTATTGCCCATCCATAAATAAACATGGAATTATGTTTATAAGCGCAAAACCCATCGAAAATAATACTATATACTTAAAAAATTTAATCGTCACATCAGGAAATTTTGTGCTACCAAATAGTTTATTTGGTATATAAGGTGATATACTTATAGTTGCATATAGATCTGATATTGGACCAGAATAAATAACCATAGTCTTATCATTTTTAATAATTTTAAATAGGTTTGTATTATTTTCTAATAAAGGCCGAAAGCAATACAGATCATTTGGGCATTTGTAAGGTTCAAACGAGCAAAGATGATTACTGTTTTCAACTACAGATCGCCCTGGCAAGCAAACATGACTTGGTAACTCTAAAATTCCATCAGAGGAATCCATGTATTCAAAACAAAAATTGTTTGTTTTTTTACTTCCACAACAGTCCATATAACCATTATTGGTATGATGGAGTGGGACACTTTCATCTAAATCATGAATTAAATCCGAATTAAGACAAAAGGCAGATTTTTTAGTGTGGACAAGTTTAAGGCAATTAACATAGCTGTCTTCATCAAAAACATTGCAATCATTTATGTTTGTAATAACATCTCCCACTTTTAGTCCTTTGATGCCCAATAATGGCGAGTTTTGAGAAATATAATTAACTGTTACACCATGATTTACAGTGTAAAATAAGGAAAATATACTTGGTAAAGATAAATAAATAATATACCCTAAAAGACTTAAAACGATATTATGCCATATACCAGCACATAATATTCTCAATGTTTTTAATCGGTTAATGGAAAATAACCTATCATTACTTAAATTAACATAAGCTACTGGTAAAACAAATAATATATTCAACCCCACACTTTCCAAATTAACGTTTTCATTTACTGCAGCTAGGGCGTGACCTGCCTCATGAACAACACTGCATATAACTAATGTTAAGCTATAATAACCTAATTCTGATAAAGGCAAATTAACTCCTGGTATAATAGTCTCTATTACAACAGAATCCGCGTCATTTGACTTAAATAAATTTTGAAAAAACGCTATAGCTAATAAAGTTATGCCAATAGGAAACAAGAACAAACTTGCAAATAGGCCAATTCTAAACCAAATGTTAAAGAAGCGTGAATTATAGTTACTCCATCTTATCAATATTCTGTTAAAGGCTTTTGTGCACCATTTAATGTAAAAAGGCTTTATTTCCAATCCAGTTCCTTCCAGGAATCTGTGGTATGGATAATGGGCGCAAGTCTACGACAAAAAAAATATAATTATCATTTTTTTTTTGCATTCAGGTTGTTAAATTTACCTTAAAGAATGTATCAAAGAACAGTAAAACTAAATATATAGCTGCAACAACAATTAAACTCAGATAAGCTTCCATTTTTTCAACATTTTCAAATTTTTACTTTTATAGGTTAGAATTTTAAATGACAATCTGTTGCCAACAAACAGGCTGAAAATCCCTACACGAAAGTGGCAGTGTCTATGGTGCCAACGTGTCTGCGAGACACGGACGGCGTCACTTGTACCAACTTTTGATCTGATTATCTCGACTAAACCGAGTTTAAGTTGAAAATTCTGCGTTCTGATTGCTTGACAGTCAATTTAATCAAAGTTTAAAGTTCACACAATGTCAGTTAAAATAATAATAATAATAATAATAATAAATTTATTGTATCTAAAAAAAAAATTACAGAATTTTTTTTTATTACAAGGGCTGAGTTATAACGAAATAGAATAAATTACAATCATATCTATTACAATAAGTTCAATAGTAACTAAACTAACCTATCAAAATTTATGTTAAACTATATTATTCCTATACTAAGCATATGGACCTACTACTCATTAATGAGAAATGATCTAAGTTTTAGAATGCTAATTATGTAGTTCACAATAACTTTAGTGTTTGAGAGAGAAATATTATCAATAAGAGAACAAAACTCATTTAAATGCGCTACACTAGACAACATATTGGGTTTTAAATTATAATACAACGGGCACTCTATGAGCAAATGGTAAATTGTTTCTGAAACGTGTAGATTGCATATTGTACAGATTTTTTCAGGATCAATTTTATAAAGAACGCCCCTATATGTAAATTGTGTATAATGTTTTCCGGACGTGCGTACCTGAGCCAGGATTTTTGCTATATAAATATTCTGTCTGTAAAGTAGATATGCCTGTGGTAAAATTGGTCTGTTTTGCAAGTTTGTCAGCGAAAAATTACAATAAAAATTTGAAAACCTAGAATTTGCCAAACTATGTAGGTCGTCAGACAATAATTTTTCTTTTTTTTTTTTTTTTTTTTTTTTTTTTTTCTTTTTTTTTTCTTTTTTTTTTTTTTTTTTCACAATGTCAGTTAAATAAGCGTGAGAAACGTATTTCTAAAAATCCGGAATGGTGCGAATCCTTAGCCACTATATTTTTTCTCTGTCATTTTTGTGTAGGAGTTGAACATTTGTTCACAAAATTTAATAAATAATGGCAGATAAGAATACCGCAGAACTAGGAGATAAAAAATCATACGCAGATATACCAGAAGCAGAGTTTGTGGTAAGTTTTATTCCAAAAATCAGTTGCATGTATTCTAAAAATAGTTTCTTAATATCTAACCTCAAAATTAACCTGCTGAAAACTTGAATTTGCAGGATGATGTCGATGCCTACATGAAAAGGCCGGAGAACAATGCAAACGTTGATGAAGTGTTAAAAAGACTAGATAATCAGCATGCTAAATACAAATTTATGGAATATAATCTCCTAACAAAAAAGAAGCGATTACAGACCCAGGTCCCCGAGTTAAAAAGATCTCTTACAATGATTGAAAAATTAGCTAGTCAACATGAAAAGTTTGAAACGCAATTTTTGTTAAGTGAACAAGTTTTTGCGAAGGCTGTTGTACCTCCTACAGAAAATGTATGTCTTTGGTTGGGTGCCAATGTTATGTTAGAATACACATTAGATGATGCTAAAAAGTTGTTGTCACAAAATATTGCGACTGCTTCCAGAAATTTAGGTTTTGTTGAACATGACTTGGACTTTTTAAGGTAATTTTCTCTACAGTGGACTCACCCTAATTAACAATAGAGAAAAATTTACAAAACTACAAGTTAACACATCTTTTTATCTGACTAAAATATTGTGAAAGGAGGGTTCGTTTTTAATGTGTTTGCATGTGTTTGTTTGTTTGTACCTCCCTAAAGCCTAAACTAGTAGACCATTTTAATGACAAAGGTGTAAAAAGATTCACCCTAATAAGAGAGTGACAGGCTAAAAATTAAATTCCATGTTTCAGCAATATCAAGAACAGATTCGTGATCAGCGACCCCAAAAACTTATAATGCAATTGTTATTATAGAAATAAAGTCATTAGAAAAATGCGTGCTTTAAAGGGTCAATTGAACAATCGGGAGTTTGGAAACGACAGTCCCCAACTCATGGAATATTCCAAAATTATTGAAATTTATTTTTTTTTCCAGGGATCAATTTACAACAACAGAAGTAAATATGGCAAGAGTGTATAACTGGGATGTAAAAAGACGTCAAGCCAGTAAAGCAAAATAAAAACAGTACTCTCATCAATAAAGCCCATTTCGGTTTTGTGCATTAGCTTTTAAACTCTCGTTTGTTTTTTTTGAGCAGTTATTACACAGAGTTCACCAGATAGGACATTAACCTATTTTTGGTAATTCTGAATGACCTTAATTTTTTTTTTAATTTCTCTCATACCATTAATAAATATGAAATAATAAATTTCAAGCAAATGACGCAAATTTTAATTAATCAATTTAGTTATTGAAACAAAATTCCTAGAAATACAGCCTGTTCCAGAACTCGCGTACAAAAATTTGAGGGTATATTAAAAACCCTCTGGAAAATATGAAAAAAATGTCAAAAAAATCCATCTTCATTCTATTCAAAAATAACAAGGGTTTAAGTGGACCAATACTGTTGCTGATATTAAATTACCTTTAAAAGTTGAATTTGTAGCTATGGAAGCAAATTTAATTATTACAGGTACATATTCTGTAATGTCAACGGTGATTAATGTGACATAAATATTTATTAATGTCAAAAAAACACCGCCGCATGGAGTGACCCTATAAAAGTAGAATATTTGATAGCCTCTGTAGGTTTTGTCAAAATATAATAACCTAAAAAATAAATAAAAAAAAATAAAATAACCTAAAAAAAGATTATAAAATCTCAAACAATGCACGCGTCAACAATTGCAAGTCCAAACCATAGTTACTATATAGATGGCGCTGTAAGAATTAAGTCGCATTCTTGTCTCACTCCTGAAAAATTCTAAATAAAACACGAAATAAATCTAATAAAAAGTGAAAAGTGCTTCCTAGTGTTAGTTTAGTGAGTCATAAATCCGTACAATATGAGCAAACTTAGAGGAAAGGCTGGACCAAGTCAAAATGTTGATTTTAAATCCATCATTAAAGACGTTATTGGCGAATTATTAAACGACGATGATTTTATTGCAAAGATCGCTGACAAGGTCAATACTGAAATTCAGCAAAAAATTAGCAGTATGGAGGAAGACATAAAAAACTACCAAAACAAAACACTTGAACTGGAAACAAAAATAAATGTATTGCAGCAAAACGAAAAAAATAAAAATATTTGCATATATGGCCTAAAGGAGAATGGTGAAAATGAAAATGCATACTTAACTGTAAGTACCTTTTTTAGAGAAATCCTTCGGTGCAATATAGAAGAAAATTCAATAGAAAACACATATAGAATAGGCAAATACAAGAAAAAATCCAGACCAATTATCGTAGAATTCAAATCTCTAAAATATAAACAATCAGTTATTCAAAATAAAAAAATGCTGAAGGGCAAAAAAATTTTCATAACAGATGATCTTACGAAAACAAATCAACAAATACTAAAAAAATGTCAAGAAAAACTTGGAGCTAAAAATGCTTGGCCGATGAACGGGAAAATTTTCATAGCTGTGAATCACAAAAAAATTTATATTGAAAATGAGACGAAATTAGACCAAATTTTTTCAGAAGAAGATATGGTATCAGAAGTAGGCGAAGATGAAGCAGAAAATAGCTGAGTTTATTTCTTTTTCTCTATATAAAATAATAATAGGATCTTAGAAGACAAAAATGTGAACTTAAATGGGACAATTTGAATTAACTTTTCTGTCAAATATTTTTTTTTTCTTATTTTATTAGTTTTTTTTTCTTCTTTTCTTTGTTAGTATATAAATAGTACATTTTATGGGTGATTGGGGTGAGATCGATGCGCAAACGTTCAATGACATTGTTGGGTTTTCGGGGCAAATAGCAAAAACAAGGCTACTTAATATATTTTGTATTAACATTAGAAGTATTAGAAAAAACTTCGACGAACTTCTAATACATCTTGAAAAATTAAGTTTGCAAAAAATAGATATCATAATTCTTTCAGAGACTTTTAATGTAGATAGTTTAGATTACTTTTCTATACCGTCGTTTACAGCTCATTACAACAATTCAAAATTTAATCGTAATGACGGTTGCATAATATATGTAAGGGACTCGTTAAATGCAAGTGTCAGAGAATACAAATTCGATGAAACAACAATTTTAAGAGTAACATGCATTATAAACAACATAACTTGCGGTATCACAGCATCTTATAGGCCTCCGGGTACAGATACTAAAAAGTATATAAATAACCTAAAATCATATTTAAACAATCTTCATAAAAAAAGTTTAGAAATATTAGCGGGCGACATTAACATAAATCTACTAGAACAAAATGATGAAATTGTTAACGAATATTTAACTCTGTTATCAGACAACAACCTATTTTCCTATATACATGAGCCAACTAGAGTAAATCGTAGAGTTGATAGGACTGAGGTAAGTTTAATAGACCATATTTTTATAAGCAACACATTTAAAAAAATTGATTTCTATCCTGCTATAATTAAATCCAGCTTAACTGATCACTATATAACTTTTATGTCAGTTAAGTCATTAGACAGTAAAACAGTTAAAAATCCGAATAAAACTTTAACTAAAATAAATTTTAATGAACTTAACCAACTTCTAAAAAATGAAGATTGGTCTATTATTCTTGACTCAAATGACTCAGAAACTGGCTATGATTTATTTATTCAAAAATTAAATTTAAACATAAAAAAAAGTCAAACAAAAATTACCATAAAAAATAAAAAATTTAAATTAAAACCTTGGATTACAGAAGGCCTTATAAATTCAATTAGACATCGCGACTACCTTAAAAAAAGACTTCTTAACAACTATAGCGAGCAATTACAAAATACTTATAAAATTTACAGAAACAGATTAAATAAACTAATATTAGCAACAAAAAATGATTATTATAAAAATGAAATAAATAAAAACAGTAAAAATTTAAAAAAAGTTTGGGAAATAATTAATTGTGCCTCTAATAAAAACAAATGTAGAAAACAGGAACAGTATAATATAACTAATGATAAAAATAATCATATTAAAACTGACAAACTTAAAGCAAACTACTTTAACACTTTTTTTAGGGACGTCGGTGAAAAAATGATAAATAAAATTAAGAAAAATAAAAGGCGTTGTTTGATAACAGAAAAATCGTTTAACAATTCACTATATTTAACTGAAGTTACGGAAAATGAACTGATATTGCATATCTCATCTTTAAAAAATAATTCTGCTCCAGGACCGGACGGTATTAGTTCAAAAACAATAAAATCTATACACTTGAACATCCTCAAACCTTTAACACACATAATTAACCTAATATTTAAAACAGGAATAATACCACAAGCCCTTAAGAGTTCCACTGTAGTTCCTATTTTCAAAGCAGGTGAGAGGTCACTTGTTACCAATTATCGGCCTATATCTTTAATAAATAACTTCGCGAAAATAATGGAAAAATGCCTAAAAAAAAGACTTGAAGATTTTTTAGAAAAATTTAACATATTAACTACAAAACAATTTGGTTTTAGAAAAAAAATGAGCACAGAAGATGCAGTAGTAGAGCTGATGAAAATGGTAACAAGTGGCCTCAGTTCAAACCTCAAGTGCCTGGTGGTATTCCTGGACTTAGCCAAGGCGTTCGACACGGTTGATCACAGAATACTGCTGCGTAGGCTTCATAAAATCGGAGTAAGAGGTGTGGTTCTTCAGTTATTTGAAAATTATTTATTGGACAGAAAGCAAAAAGTAAAGATAAACGATACTTATAGTGAATCAGTAACAATAAATCGAGGAGTACCTCAAGGGACCGTTCTTGGACCCATTCTTTTCTCCATTTACATAAATTTTTTATACGATTTTGAAGATTTAAAGAATAACCTCATCTCTTATGCCGATGATACAGCAGCGGTGTTCTGTGCTCAATCCTGGGAAGAAACCTATAGTTTGGCTGAGAAAGGCATGAAAAAAATTAAAGACTGGATGGATAACAGTCTCCTTAGTCTAAATGTTAGTAAAACGAAATTCATTACTTTTAGTTTAACAAACGCTGGACAGCCAGAAAATGAAAACTTTAAAATACACTCTGATAATTGCAACGTAAATTGTGACTGTCCACAAATTGATAGAGTCGAATCAATAAGATATCTTGGTGTTTTAATAGATCAAAACTTAAAATGGAAAGCACATATTGAGCAACTGACATTTAGACTGAGAAGACTGTTACCGCAATTTTATATTTTAAGAGGTTTCCTTAACAGAAATAATCTTTTATTAATTTATGACGCTTTGGCTGAGTCCGTATTACGCTACTGCATATTGGTTTGGGGTAATGCGCTTGATAATACTCTTAAGGGTTTAGAAGTAACACAAAACTTTTTATTAAAAATTATCTTTTTGAAAAAATCCACATTTTCCACAGAACTCCTCTATACTCATCAACTTCAAATTAAGAAACTCTTTATTTTTCAATTATGCTTGTGGATGTTCAAGTGTATTAATAATTTTAACACTCCTAAACATCAATACTCTACACGACTGATGCAAAAAGACACTGTTAGTTTACCCATTTTTCGATCCACTGGTCTTCAAAAAAGTATGTTTTTTTATGGCCCTAAATGGTTTAACATAATACCAAAAAATATTAAAAATTTAAAAAATAATTCACGTAAATATGAACTTAAAAAATATATTATACGAACTGACATAAAAATATTTTACAATTTATTAGTTTAATGTGTTCCTAAGCCGTCCCTGTATTATAAATTCCCAGTCACAGTTTTCTTGTTTATTGCATTTGCTTAAAGTTTTTTTTCGCCGGTGTTATTGAACTTTGCGTATCGAAATTCTGTACTACATATATAAAATGTACATTTCTTTTTTACTTTAAATTTTTTATACTGTATTCACTTTTTTGTTGCTGTTATCTAAAACTTACATTGTCATCCTTTAAAAGAAATAATCTATGTATAATAATAAATTTTCCGCAGCACAAACCTTCTGGTTTAGGCGGATACACATTTATAAATAAAAAAAAAAAAAAAAAAAAAAAAAAAAAATAAGTAGGGAAAACTAATTTGTAGGTAATTTAACATCAGCAACAGGATTGGTCAGATTAAATAGCTTCCTTTTTAATTAGTATTAAAGATGGATTTTTTTTTTCATATTTTCCAGAGGGTTTTTAATATACCCTCAAATTTCTGTACGCGAATTCTGGAACAGTCTGTATATTATATACCTAAGTATAATAGTTTGGCATTATACTTATTTTTCTGTCCAAACCTCTGAATTTACTTGCACAGTAATCGCCATCGTTCCTGCGCATGCCAAATTCACATGCGCTGTATAAGTCTTTGAATACTGCAACCGTGCACGTGATCATATGTCTTTCCCACTTTGCTGCTCATAAAGTGGGAGCCGGCTCACGGTTCTAACGTGACTAGCTTGAAACAAAATTAAAATCATATAAATATTTTACAATAAACGCGTAGCCTCTGTAAAAAACGGTCTATTAGAAAGCAATGCGCAAAAACAAATTGGGTTTAGCGTTTCAGAATCTGTCCATCATCGTCATCACAGGTTTTAATTTTTTAAGCAAAGAAGTTTTGGAATTTAACCGTGGCTCCAAAAATAACGTTTAAAAACGCGCAACACAGTGTTTTAAACTTTTAAACGTTTTCCTTGAAACATTTTGGTTTGCAAGAAATTTTATTTTTGGACTTGGGGCATAAATTCAAAATTCTAAAGGTACATTTATTTATTGAATATTCATCTTAAAACGTTAATCAGGTGTTTTAATAATTTTTGCATTTAATATTTTAATATTACAATATTATGCTTTACTTTTAAATATTAAATTTTACCAATTTAATTTTCTTCTTTTTTTTTTTATTTCAAGTATTTCTTATAGTATACCGCGAAAAATAACCATGTTTTTTCAAGTTTGATATAGTTCCCAACGGACTATGGCCACTTCCCCAGAAAAGGGCTAACCCTATTAGGGTGGTTGTACGTTTTTCTTGTAGAGTTTAGCTAAGGTTTTATTTAACGAAATCAAAAATAGGTTTGGACTTTTTCCATTTGAAAATTAAGCACAAAATAGCTTTAAAGTTGATGGTTTTTAAGAAAACTTTAAAATGACGCCATTTTCATAAAAACGGAAGAAAACCAGTTTCAAATAAACAGTAAATTCTTAGCCTGCTACTAAAAGATTTGAAATAAAGTAAAGTTTCAGAAATATTCCAATATGGACGTCATATGACCGCCATGTTGTTTTTATGAAAAACGGCTCCTGTGGCGCCATCTTTAATGCAAATGTCGACTTATATCAATGAAGAGAATTTAAAGGCGAATCCAAAAATGTAAACAAATATATAGGATTCCATTTAACAATCAAAAGTTGCTATTACTTCCGCTTAGACCAGAAGTGATATTTTTTATAATGACCAATAACAATAAAAATTTTACACTTTTTGGCGCCCAACATGGGGCATAAAAATGACAATCATTTTAATCAAATAAATGAAAAAAATAATTGTTCCTTTTAACCGTTTAAAGTCGAAACAAGCATAGTAGTAGTAAATTTTTGGGTTGGCCAAAGCCGGACAACTAGGCCATTTCTGGCCCTTTTTGTCTTCCCAGGCAATCCCAGCCATTTACTAATTTGAGTCCTCCTTGAACCTGCCCCTCCTTTCAATAAAGGTCAGGATATTGGCCCAGGGGAGATCTCTTAGTTCCTCTTGGTTGAGTCTTTGAGTTTCAAAGACTTGCAACCTGATCCTGTCGTATCTGATTCACTCGGCTAAGTAATGAGAGGATGTTTCATCCTCTCCGAACTCTGGGCATAGCGGACTCTCTAAAATCCGCATTGTTGTCAGGTGCTTCCTTAGCCTGCAGTGGCCCGTGAGGACCCCTACAAGGTGTCTGAGTGCAGTTCTTCCTTTTTCCAGCAACCAGTCGGTCTTTGATTTGCTTGGGCCAGCCAGGAAGTCCCTAGCTTGCCGGCAACCGTCGACCGCCCTCCATTGCTCCTTTAGCTTGGTATAAGCCCACTCGTCGAGAGCTGTCTTTACCTGCTTCCTTGTAACCCCCAATATAGGTTCCGGCCCCGTGCAGGCCATCCCTGATCCGAGTCTTGCAAGTTCATCTGCCTTCTCGTTTCCGGGAATTCCACTATGACCCGGTACCCATACCAGTTGAACGCTTTGGTACTTGCTAACTCTTCCAAGGCTTCTGCACACTCCCTGACTAGAAGTGACCTAGTGCTGGGATTGCACAATGCCTTTAGAGCGGCTTGACTGTCCGAGCAGATATATATATATATCGTGCCCCCGGTGCTGCCTTATTTCCCTGCACGAAACAAGCATAAATACAAGGTGTAATAATTTTAAATATTTATTTTTTGAGAAAATACATTTGCACAATGTAAAATAATACTGCAGTATACAAAATATGCTTGAATTAATCAACTAAGTACTTTTTTAGAGGAAAATATAAAGCACAGACCATGGCACTGTAATTTTGAAAATGGTTTATAGTTATAAAACTATAGGTATATGGAGGAATGTATTTTTATACTAATTTTATGAATTAATAATAATTAAATTAAATTATTTTAAATATTTAGAATCGCACTAATAGTGTATAGAATTCAGGGCCTTTTGAAGCAAATTAGATTAAAGTAACAACATGTTCATGTAAAATTTAAAGTAGGTATGTGATGCCATTTAAGGGGTTTTCTATTGAACTGAGTACTTAGATTATTCTCAGTTAACTGTCAGTCATAGAATCCCTGATTGGTTAGATTTGACAGTTAAAATATAATAATTTAAATGGAAAACTCCTTTTTTTGAAGGACCAAAGTTTAATACATTAAACTTGCAAAACTCGTCTCTTTAATAATGAGTTATTATGCGAAGTGTAAAAACCAAGGTGTTCAAAGATTATAGTGCTTTTGTTATTTGTATCACTTCATTTTTAAAACATGCCTTGAGAAATAACAAACATGATATTAGTCACCCCCACAGCATTCAAAACGTGCAAGCAAGATTAACTGGTATATAAGGTCTGCAAAACAGTGTCTTGAAAATAAATTATGTTAGATTTTCTTGATAAGTGGTTTTTATAAAAACGTATAGTTGTTTACAAATATATCATTTTAAGCAGATTCACTGTGTTTTTACCGAGGGGTTAATCTGCCGCGTAATCCCTGTGTCCACTCTTTTGTATTACGTAATGTTGCGCAATCTTTGACTTGCGCAGTCTGTACAAGAAACTTTCGGGAGATTAACCTCTCGGTTTTTACACGCTGGCAGCTGTACACATCTTGTTTTCGCATGCGCGCGATATCAATCCAACAAAATAATACTTGATGTAACATATACACTATTTCATTGGTTGCGCGCATGCGACAACAAGGTCTTTTTACAGCTGCTAAAGTTATCTATAATCACAATGATTTGCGGTGATTTCATATTCCTAAATACTGATTTTTATTTGTTAAACAACGGGTTACGATAATACCTTATGTACACAAAATTTTTGGATATTTTGGAAAGTCAAAAAATTTAAACCGAAAACAAAAAATATATAAACTCTAAGTTATAAACATAAACCGAATTCTAAAAATAATAACAGTGAATAAATATAAAGTAGGATGTGCAGAAAAATAAAGTATGGAATTGAATTCCTAATTTTTAAAATTTTATTTTATTTTTCGGCTCAGCCTACGCTGTGAAAATTTTAGGAACAGAAAACCATATTTTTCGTTATTATGGCTTTTTATTTTTTACCAATTTTGGTTAAACAAAAGCCGTTTTCAACTGCTTAATTTCACTACCCATGAATAATGAATTGGGCAGGTGTACGCTTTGTTTTTGTTTTTTTTTCTCTAATAGAAAAGACAAAGCTAGACACGGTGGTCTGGAAACAATTTTTAGCTCAACTTTCATATAACCCAAGTTTTTTGTTTCATAATTTAATTGTTCAGAACTTTGGCATCTTTTTAAGGCCAAATTTAAAATAATCTATCGATGCGTTTTTAAGAAAAAACGATTTTCATTTGTTTTGACAAAAAATTATGAGATTTAAAAATCATTTATATCAGATTTTACGTCAAAAAGTGAGAAAAAAGTTTCTATGAACCTTTGTGTTAAATGGCTTCTTGGGAGAGCTAAAGCACGTTTAAGGGGCATATTTAAAATATTATTCACTTCATTACACAGGAACGGTTTAACTTATTGACTTTTTTAATATAGTATGCAATCAATAAACATTATTTTATAACAAAAAAATAAATCTTTAACCAGGAGTGGACTTGCAGTTTTACAGAGAAATTAAGAGACACCCATTACCTACGCCCCTGGCCACAAAGTTAACATTAATAAAACGTTAATTGTTTACATCTATTGCTTCTATACTACAGTAAAAATCTAATTGTAGTAAGTTAAACCATTTCTGAGATATGAGGTGATAAATATTCTAAAAATGCCATTTAAAAATACGCTAGCTCCCTCAAAAAGCCATTTAGCTCAAACGTCCATAAAAACTTTTTTCTCGCTTTTTGACTTAAAATCTGAATATCTAAAATAATTTTCAATATCTCATTTTTTTATCCCTACACCATTTGGGTAAAAAAGGGAAACTGGTTATATCGATGGTCTAGCGTACAAAGGTGGCAAGTACATAAGGTTCCCCTATATACTTAGCACCTTTGTACGCTAGACCATCGATATATCTCATTTTTTTTTGTTAACAAATGAAAATCGTTTTTCTTGATAGATTTTTTAAAATTTGGTCTTAAAACGATGCCAAAGCTCTAAATAATTAAATAATGAAAAAAAAACTTGGGTTATATGAAAGTTGAGCTAAAAATTGTTTCCAGACCAGTGTGTAGAATATGTTACATTCCGCGGAGAGGTCGGTACCTGCCGACGTTTGTTCATTTTTGATCAATGCGAAGCCTTGACAAATAAAAAACCAGAAGAAGGAAAAATATGGTTTTCAAACCCTGGAAAATGGACGTTAAATATTTTTTTATTCCGCTGGGTTTTCCTCTGGCGGCGCATCTTCAGTCGGGGGGGCGGCTTCTTCTGTGGCTTCCGGCGCCGGTTCCTCGGCCCCTTTATCCTCTTCTGCCTCGGCTGTTGGCTCACTAGATAGGTTCGCTATTGACTCCTCCAATTCCTGTATGCGCTTTTCACTCTCTGTGATTTTGTCCCTCATTTCGTTGTATGTTTCTAAGCCTGCTTGTATTGCCAATTTATCGCGGATAAATCTGTGTTTAGGTTAAGAAAATTTTAGATAGAAGGGAAGAAAATTCTGATGCCAACAAAATAACACTTTAGCAAACACTTAAGTTCGTATAAGAAAACTAAAAAAAAAAGATTTAATAAAGAAGTTATGGTCCAAATTTGAAGTATCTAGCTCAAAGCTTTCTTAAGTTATTGTGATCACAAAATCTCGCCTTTATCAGTAAGGTTATAAATAAGGGCCTAATTGTCTGTCTAGGCACACCTCTGGATAAATAAAAAAAAATAAATTAACATAAACTTATTGCCCTTATTAATTCTAGTATACATACAAAAGCTCGTCATTCTAGCTTAAAGAATACCAGAGTTATTAATTAAAAACCTTATTTTTATTACTACCTTAGGGCTCTATTCCGGATCAACCTTTATAGGAACTTTTTTTGATATTTTTGGATGTAGAATCACCTCTTAAATTTTGGAATGCCAGTTATTGATCACCCTGTATAGAAGAAAATGTAGAATAATAAAAAAGAGAAAAAAATGTCGAAACAAGTAAAAAATTTATCAAAAAAAAATTAATAATGCATTTCCAAATTCCAGAATTGGTTGGAACTTATACCCAAACTTTTAGTATGACCATGAATTCACTAGAGCAGCTCAGTATACTAAAGTGATTCCAGTTTCATGTGGATGTGGTGTTAAATCATCACTGGTGAATGCAATTTAGTTAGACCAATGAGAACTGCTCTAAAACTGCCTTCTACTGGTGTTCTTAATATGTGATCACATCATATCCACATAAAATGTGAATTGCTACCCTGGACTGTGTAATTTCATCTTCTAATTTTGTCAGGAACACTTTTTTATGTAATTATTATGCTTTTTTCTATAAGCCTATACCAGGGGCGGATTTATTTCATTTTAAGGGGGGCATCCATAAGAAAAAAAATTGCGCATTCACCAAAAATATAATGTATTTCTATGCTAATATACCTCGCTGGGGAAGGGCCATGCCCCCCCCCTAAATACGCCCCTGTCCTATACAACATACTTTTAAAAATGGGTTAATGTTAAATTTTTTTTAGTTGCAAGTGGCAAATTTAACCTCGAAATCTTAAGATAAGTTAATAAAGGATACGCTAATGCATCTTCAGGCTTGTCTGTTTCCTCATATAAATTAACCAATACTTTGGTTAAAGCATCCATAACACCATTCTTTTCTAAATATTTCCGGAACTCTTCACGTTTTCCTTCGGACGGCTACAAAAATATTTACATGAAAACACATATTAAACTATTTATTAAAGAAATAATACCTTAAAGTTTGGATTTGTAGTCATTTTCAATCTATCTCAAATACTGTATACAAAATAAATATTTTCAATCTTTAAAATTACAACAATGTTACTTCTTTGACAGACCTGCTAAAATGTCTCCAAAACTGAAAGAGAAAGAATCAATCAAGGCCGTGAATAATTGAAAAAAAAAATGTGATTTACAGACCTTTTTTAGCTAAAAAAGTTTAAACAAAAAATTGCACAAAAATGAAATGAAATGTCACTTTTGACACATCAGATTGGTTGGCAGAACTGGAATTTTAAAAGATTGATCAATAAAAATAGTGCTTTTATATAATAAAATATAAGTAATCTAATATTGATTAAACAACTTTAAAAATTTAATTTATTTGCTTTAATTTGTTTAATATTTTATAAATTAATTACTTTTTATAATTTCTGGTAACTTTTTTTTCCTTGGTTGGTGTCCATAGCAGAGCTTCCATATGACAGCTGTCACTTTGAAAATTTCGTATGTTTTTGTGTATTTTTATATAAATGGATATTTTAAAAGCTGAAATAGCTAAAAAGCGTAAACAACTTGAAGAAAAAGAATTATTGGTACGTAATAATACATAATTTATAAAAATTACTCTTATTTTTTTATAATATTGTTTTATAGGTTATAAATTTTGTTTCTTTTTCTAGGGTTCTAACAAGAAATACTTTAAACGAGGTGATTTAATAGCCAAAGAGAAAGAAGAATATAGACAGAAATATGCCATTGCTAATGAAGAATCCACCTCAACTCTTAACAGACAAGGTAATTTAATTTTGTTGAAATTGGAGCTGTTTGATCCTTTTACTTTGGGGCCAAGTTAGATTAAGAAGAAAGATCTATGTAAATAAGTAACTAATAAAATTTCCCTAATAATTACTGAATTTTATAAAATAGGTACTTTTTTAGATGAAAAAACTGAAGCCAATGAGCAACATAACATTCTACCAAGACAAGAGGTGATAATAAGATTAAGGGATAGAGGAGAACCTATATTGTTATTTGGTGAAATGGAATTGGATGCTTTTCAAAGGTTGCGAAAATGTGAATTGCTAGAACCTGAAGCTAATAAGGTAAGGTAACTTTAACTCATTTGGAACTCAAAAAGGCTAGCACTAATCTTAGTATTCAGCCGAGGCCCGGAGGGGAAAAAATCATTCAGGGGATCGTAGGTTACTAAACTAACTAACTTCATTTGGATGTCAATCAATTTAAAATAGCTGCATGTTTCTCAATAATAATATTCTTAAAAAAAACTTGTTTGTGCCAATATACAATAATTTTGAAATTTTTTATGACCTATAGGAAAAAGTATTCTTTTGTTAGTAGCAGTATTATTTTTAGGGATTTAGAAACGATTTCCAGGAAGCCATGGAACAGGTTGACCAGGCTTATTTGGAAGATTTATTAACCTCAAATGAGGACAATAAAAATGAAAATACGTCCGAAAACAGAACCCAGGAGCCGACAGTTAGTCACGAAGATATTCGGGAAATGTCCAAAACAATGGGAAGAGGAAACAGGGAACATGATATGACTGTTATTGTACACTTTATACAAGTAAGTATTAAAGCAAAATAAATTTAGTGTCATAAACAGAGCCCAAGGAGTTCTGAGTCATCTTTTATTATCTTTTCTAGCTTTTATCATAGATACACTGGTGTTGCGTTGTGTGCGAGTGGGGATAGGCTCATGCTCATGAACAAATGAACAGCTTGCTTATCCCCGAGGTGTGGTCATAAAACAACATAAAACTAGATGTTTACGAGCAACTTTATTAGGTTTTGTGAATAGGCAATCGATAATACACCTGCATGTTGCATAATTTAAGTTATTAAGTCTGAATAAAATCTGTATCTCCAAAACCTCGTCCAAAACGTTATTAATTTATTTTTATTTTTACTTTTTTTACAGCTGATTTTGAAACAATGGAATGAGCAGCTTCAAAACAGATCGCCGGAAGAAAAAGTCGGCAACAAAGGAAAATTAGCGGGAGCCACTCATAAACAGACCCAGGACTATTTAAAACCTTTGCTAAGAAAACTGAAGTCCTTTACTTTACCTGAGGACATATCGGACAGCCTGACTGAAATCATAGTACATCTTTTGAACAGAAATTATTTAAAGGTAGGACTTTTTCAGATTGTTCCCCAGCAAAAGGAGGGTATCGTATTTTGGGCTAAATCGCCTGCAACAATAAGACTTTATTTATTTACAAATCCTACAGGTCCAAAGGATCCAATTACAGGATCTGATCAAAAAAAAATTAATACAATTTTTACATATTTACAAAAAAATTAATTAATGTTCAAATCTATAATAGATTTTTTAAAAGTTTTGATAGTTATATTAAAAAAGTCAACTTCTTTATTAACGAAATTTCCCAGTTGGCATTTTATATAGAGGTGACATTTTATATTGATTTATCCTTGATGAAGGAACATAAAATAAGTCTTCATTTCTAGTGGATAGAGGTACACGAAACGGTAATTTCTTCAGAAAATCGGAATTATCTTGCTGGCCATTCAGGACTTTTTTTACATGTCGTTTGGACTTTTGACCAAACCTTCGCCCTGGTCATTACTTTGCATACCAAAATGACGCATACTCATAAGATCGTGTATCAAAAATTTTGGCATGGTACAAAACTTTCACCCGCGAACTATCATTTATGCGATACAATGGTTCAGCGAAGTTTTGGTTCGCGAATTAATGTCAATACGAACCCTAGTAGAGTTAACGTTAGAATAACGTTTTTCTAATGTTAGAAAACTGTATAAAAGTACGTTATAAAATATGTGCAAATGTCCCGCTTTTTAGCGTTAGAATCAAACGTTAGTTACAAACGTTAATCTAACGTTAGATTTTCAAGTTAGAAATACGTTAAAAGTACGTTTAATTTCTAACTTTCGGAGAGGGCGTGGCCAACTAGGAAATTTCTACCAACATCATAAAATGGCAACTGGAGAAAAATATATTCATATAAATAAATCTTAATATATTTTAGCAATCATAATATTTTTAAACATAATTTCGTTACATTTATTTATAAAATAGCCATCTTTTTAGGTGGCCCTAAATATTTTTCGTGTAATGTGCTATTATACTTCTATAAATACGTTTACCTCTTTATATTTAGTTAGTTAATATTTATTTTTACATTCAGAATCTTAAAATATTTTTTCAATTCTAGTACAGCGTTGCGAGATTTACTATAATTTTGACTTTTGGGGGATATTTTTTTAACTTATTATAGAAATAATAAATAATTATCAAACCTGTCTGAAATGAGTATTTTCTACTATAGCTTACCTATTCATAATAGAAATTAAAAAAAGTTAGAATAAGGTTAGGAAAAGATTAGAAACTAACGTTAGATTTATGTATTTTATAACGTTTTTGTCAAACATTAGTTTTTAAGGTTAGATTTATATATTTTATAACGTTTTTGTCAAACGTTAGTTTTTGAGGTTAGATTTATATATTTTATAACGTTTTTGTATAACGTTTGAGACTAAACATAAAAATGTCACTAATCTAATGTTAAGTTAAGTTAGATTTATGTACTTTTCTACCAGGGAAGTTTTGTTCTTGCGAAATTAAAATTTTCGGTCGCGGAAGTAACTTTTTGAGAACGCAAGACCGGTTCCCTAAAGCTCTATTATGATTTACAGGCCAGCGACGCCTATCTTCAAATGGCGATTGGCAACGCACCGTGGCCCATCGGTGTTACCATGGTGGGTATCCACGCCCGTACTGGTCGCGAAAAGATTTTCTCGAAAAACGTGGCCCACGTGATGAACGATGAAACCCAAAGGAAATACATCCAAGGGTTGAAACGTCTAATGACGAAATGTCAAGAGTATTACCCGACAGATCCGTCGCGATGCGTCGAATACAACCCGCCACCTAAGACGGAGAAGTGAAGACGTGTGATAGGTAAGATATTTTATCTGGCTGTCGAAACCAGGAAAAAGTGCGGCTTTTCCGATTTTAACTAGTTTTTTTGAGGGGCTGGATAAAACTTTTTCAACCCTAAAAATAATGAAACCATTTTGAGTAGGGGTCTTTAACTCGAAAAAAATTACTTTTACACGGAAATTACCTCGAAAGGACGCTATCGCAAGAAAATACGTCGCACGGACATTACCACGCTAAAAAATTACCTCTAAAAGCCATAATTTTTTTAAAATAATAAAAATAAAACTGCCAACCAATCCAAAACAACAACATTAATAATAATGGTCCATTATCCACGGAATACATTTTTTCCTTTAAAATTAGTCTCATCATATTTAAAAAAAAAATCTTTGTACACACCATCTTTATATACACAAAGTTTTTATAAACTGCTAATTTTTTCTTTGACAAATTTTCAATATATTTTGAAATATGTACTAAAACTATGTATTAACAAATAAAAAGTTCAAATAATTGCCCGTATTAATTTAAAAAAAAATAAATAAATCAATGAATGATAAAAAATGAACAAAAAAATACAAATACAATAATCTGAAACACAAAGAACTTTTCGAGGTAAAATCTTTCGAGACCACACGATGTAATGTCCGTGCGAGGTAAAATCTTGCGAGGTTTCGTCCTTACGAGATAATGTCCTTTCGAAGTAAATTTTTTCGAGGAAATTGCTTACGAAGTAATTTTTTTCGAGGTAAAAACCGGCCCACAACAATTTTAATACATAATAAAAAGTTTTTACCTATTAAGTTACTGTAAATAGTTTTTATGAGCATAACTGATGCCGCTCTCTAAGATAATATATGAAAATTATTTTTTTTTTACCTAATTCTCCTCAAATAACCATTTCTAGTAGTGCAAGTAAGAGAAAAATGTTATTTTATCAATATTTATTGGTAACTTATTGCTAGTAACTTTTGAGAAAATAATAAGGTTTATATGGGCTGAGCGCACTGTGCTTGGTTAGAACTTTTTAATTTATTTTCTATTTTAGATTATGTATAATAATAAAATATTGAAACATATTTTATAGATATTATTTTAATATTAATAAAAACTTAAGTTTGGTTTAAAAATGTTTGTTTAATATATTAGTAGAGGAGCATTAAATCATAAAAACAATTAACTTCTAAAGATAGAGATAATATATTTGTATTTTAGAAACTAACATATAAATATAAACAATTGTATAATTTAAAGAAAATATAATACTTTTATAAACATATACAAAATTAATTTTTCCTACGATCCTCTATGAAAATCATATTTAGCAAACGGCTCATATCGCACTAGTTTGATATTTTTATATCACACTCGTGTGATATTTATGTATGGAGGTTTGCCTAATTTTATTTAGATATTTACATCTTAGATTCTATGAATTTATTTCACCTTGTTTTATAAACCATTTTCCACCTTTCACCACAGCCTATTATATCTTTTAAGTCTTTTAAATCCAAATACTTCTGTTTTTGATGTAAGATCTTGTAAAAATTACTTAATATTTTATTTAGTTACCTTACATTACAATAAAAAACATTAAAATACACAGTATTTTTCTTATGAAATGTAAAACAGTACAATTTTACTGTCTTATATGATGGCAGCATAACCACAGAAATCTAATTTAATAAGCAAACTCAAGTTTGCATTTATTTAGGAATAGGCAACCCATTAAACAGCTATGTATTGTATTAAATATAAAACCATGAAAACTAAAGCTAAATGAAAATCATATTTCCTGTTTGACATACCTACATATATAAATTCGTATGCTATTTATAATTATTTTGTTGTTTGCTTTTTTTAAAAATTAATAAAAATTAGAAAATTTTAAAATAAGAAACTTCATATTTTTTCGGGATCGTAGGAAAAATAGTGTACATAACTCGTTGGAAAGTGTATTTCGTACACTCACTCGCCTGGCGGCTCGTTCGTAAACCTTCTCACTCGCGTGAAATATGTCACTTTCCACACTAGTTATGTAATATACTATAATTTTGACCAGAGAATAAACTTGACATAAACACCATGTGCGCAATGGTAAAGTAAAAAGGGTACTAGAGCACTAGACTCTCACATGAGTACCTATCATAAGTAGGGACACTAGATCTAGGTCTTAAGTTAGCATACCATACATTCCATTTACTTTAAGTTTTATTGGTTCTACACCACATACTACTGATAAAATCGATCATATGATAAAATTTTAGTTCAGAATATAGATAAAATCATGCAATATTGTATTTACCTTATTAATTCGTGAAGATAAAGAAGAAATTCCAGCCTGGCTGTCCAGAAATAACTCATATTAAGAAAAAATGGTCCATTATCTCAGCTGTTTAAAATAAGATGAAAAAAATATTTTGTAGCGATTGAGTTTTCTTTCGTACACGTTATTATGCGTAACACCCTTTAGAAACGTAAGTTTATTAATGATTAATACTGTTTTGCTGCGATTAAACACTGTTTTAAAACACAAATGATTGATTTACATCAAAAAATTAGGTTATCTATTGACATTTTCGACGATGCAATTTAGCAAAAAATTAACTTCAAAACGGCACAATTTGATTAATTTCTAAGTTTAGGATGGGCAGTAAAATCCGTGAAGAAACTCTCTATGGCAACCGATGTTCAGATGTTTTATGACGGTTCCCGTTGTCTGTCGCCTTGCTAACTTAAGACCTAGATCTAGTATCCCTAATCATAAGGACATATTATTTTACTTCTAAATATCATGATTTTAGTTAAGGGGTTATATATCTAGCTGGCTCGGGAAAATTAAGGATTTTTTTCAGGAACTAGCTATTGTAATTAGGAACAACACCTACAAATTTCAGATTGATCGGTAAACTGGTTTTTGAGAAATCGTGGTCACCGCAAACAATAGGCGTTTCGGGGCAAGGGCCGTGGTTTCCACAATTTTCCGAATTTTCCAAAAAAAAATTCACAAACACATCGAAACATATACTATTTGATATTTTGTAGGTCGTTCAAATAAAGTTGTGATTACATACCTGAAAAAAATCTTTAATTTTCCCAATCCCGCTAGGTATATAACCCCTTAAGAGATAACAGTTTTTTGTCAAAAGCTCAATAAAACTGGTTTAAGGGGACTTTTTGTTTCATAATTGTAAAAAAAAACTTTATTTTTTTTTGTGAAAAGAATATTGTATTTATTGAACTAATTTCTTTTGGAGATATTTGTAAAACATATTAAGAATAAAATGTTGTTTTTTTTTGCATTTTTAGTACATCTTGATCACTTCAGAGGTTATTATTATTATTAACTAAACCTAAAAAATATTCTATTTTCAATATTTTTATTATTTTATAAACATATTTCTGAAAAATGAAATAATTTTTTATATTCTTAATATGTTTTACAAATATGTGCAATAAATACAATAAAAAGTTTATTTTTTTCCAATTATGAAACGAAAAGTCTCCTTAACTGTAACAATAAATATTTTTCGTTAACGTCACCCAGGTAGCAAGGGATGTTATATTACAAGAAATTAACATCACTTTTGGGTGTATTTTTAAACTAAATCATAACATCACATAATATTGAAAAATAACATGTATTTAACATCACATTTGCAACGTAATACGTGTGACGTGACAACCATGTTATTTAATAACAAATATTTTGCAACGCTGTGAATATATCGCATGTCACATATTAACGTGGCTTTCACGTAAATGTCATGTTATTTTGGTTCTCACCGACGTTCGAAGCAAAAAAATCGATATAAGATGATGTTGATAGAGTAAATTATTATAAGGAAATTGTATACACATTATACGATTTCCAGTGGATAGGGGGTTCTGCCGGGCTTCTCAAGACCACGGACACGGATTAAAGGAATATATTCTCCCCTTAATCTGCAATTTCGTATTTAGAATCTATCTGTTTCAATCTGTGATTGTTTCAATTACTGATTGATTTTAAATCCAATTTTTTTATAGGGTTATAGCGTTTTTAATGGTTTTAATTTAGAAAAAGCTAATATCCTAGAATATTATTTAAATATTAAAGTACCAGTAACGGCATCCATAAGATATTAGATATAACAGGAATGTGGATTTATGATGTCACAAACACGTTATTTTCGGGATGTCATTGTGTGATGTTATTAGGGGCGGACTTAGGACATCCCCACCATGCTACCTTGATAAATGTGACTACAATCTTAACATCACATGTCACATATTAACGTGACTTTCACGTGAATGTCATGTTATTTTGCTACCTGGTCACCGTCCTGCTCGTAGGGAATTATTGTCTTTCAATAATCACCGCTATTTTGGTACTCTTCTGGAAAAGTGCTAGTGAAAACATTCAACAAACAGCCTAGTTTATATATAATATCTTACAAAAACAATTATTTCTTTGTCTGCTTTCCTAATTCAGCTGCCCTCAAGGCAGCAGCTTCAACAGCACTCATTATTGACCCCCTGAAAATAAAACTGGTTAGTTGACATAAAAAAAGAACAAACATTTTTTTTTCATGTCATATGACTTTTATACAGCGTGATTCCTAAGTTGATACTTCTTTTTTAACTGTGTATAGAGGTCATTAAAATAAACAACATAAGGTTGGTCCAAAAATGAGCCCTAAGGGAGCTACGACCCTCTTAAGGGTACATCTAAAAAGTAGTTTTTATTTATTATCTCTAACCCTCCAAACGAACGAACGGACGATTTTAAAATTTAACATTAACCAAAACTTCATGTGGTAAATTTTAACCTTAATTAAAAAACCTTTACTATCCCTAGTAGAAATTTAACGTTAGAATAACGTTTTTTTATCGTTAGAAAACTGTATAAAAGTACTTTATAAAATATGTGCAAATGTCCCGCTTTTTAACGTTAGAATCTAATGTTGGTTACAAACGTTAATCTAACGTTAGATTTTTAAGTTAGAAATACGTTATAAGTAGGTTTAATTAAACTTTCGGAGGGGGCGTGGCCAACTAGGAAATTTCTACCTGCATCATAAAATGGCAGCTGGAGACAAATTTATTCATATAAATAAATCTTAATATATTTTAGCAATCATAATATTTTTAAACATAATTTTGTTACAATTATTTATAAAATAGCCATCTTTTCAGGTGGCCCCAAATATTTTTCGTGTAATATGCTGTTATACTTCGATAAGTACGTTTACCTCTCAGAAAAACTTTATATTTAGTTAGTTAATATTTATTTATACATTCAGAATCTTAAAATATTTTTTTCAATTCTAATACTAGCTTACGTATTAATAATGGAAATTAAAAAAATATTTAAAGTTAGAATAAGGTTAGAAAAAGGTTAGAATTTGGTTACGGAAACTAACGTTAGATTTATCTATTTTATAACGTTTTTGTCAAACGTTAGTTTTTAAGGTTAGATTTATATATTTTATAACGTTTTTGTATAACGTTTGAGACTAAACATAAAAATGTCACTAATCTAATGTTATGTTAAGTTAGATTAATGTACTTTTCTACCAGGGATTATATGAAGCTGAAAAGAATGCAGTCTTACCTGGCTCCTCCTTTCTCAAGCGCATGTATACCAGCAATGGTCTGCCCTCCAGCCGAGCAAACGTCATCTTTCAACGTGCCCATGTGCTTGTTCGTTTCCAAAACCATTTTTGCGGCGCCCATAACCGTTTGTGCAGCGAACCTCGTCGCCATTTCTCTGTGTAAACCCATTTTTACGCCCCCATCGGATAAGGCTTCGATAAACAAGTAGACCTACAAGTTCAAAAAATTAATATGGAATCTTTAAACTTTTAATGGATTTAGAGTCCTACAAGGTTAGGGAATATTTAAAGCGATTTAGAGTGTGAAGAATTTTAAATGAATGTTTCTTATTCTTCTTCCTTTTTTTTGGCCTTTTCTCAGTGAGATAATTAGCCAGATCCCTCTTAGTTACTCAATTCACCAAGAGTGGTTCTTGTCTGGCTTGGCACCATGCCCACTCCTGTTTTGATTATAGAAAATTACCAGTCTTCTGTAAGACCTTTTTTTTTCCTTCTTGTCTTTTCGTGTTTGCTGTTGGTTGTGTTAGCTGTTGACAAGGCTGTTTTTTCTAATTTGTAATTATATTTGCGCATGCGCTAGTATATAAAAAATTCTATACGATAAAAACTTCTTCACGTGTTAGTTGCTTCGAAATCAAAATTTATCAGCATTATAAATGATTAAAAAACATAAAATTCTCTTCTTACTCCAATATAATCACATGTTCGTCATTTTCTGCACATTATACATACAATCACTATAAAATATATAAAATCGAATCCAGGGCATATCTAAGATAGCAAATAAATAAATAAATAACTATACTAAAACACTTGATGCTAAAAATTAAACGCGATTAACGGATTACATAATTCTTGCCAAAAGTACATCTTCCTCGTTTCACGGGTGAAAAGCAACTGTAAATGAATGTTTATGTGACGTAATTCCACTTCTTGTTTTTTATAATACCTTTCTGTATTGTTAATATATGCTTGGAATAAAGATTATTATTATTATTATTATTATTATTATTATTATTATTATTATAGCAAAAAGAATCGAATTTCAGCTGGGACTCGACAATACATTTTTTTATAAATTTTAAGTGGTTCTGGCCGCAGGTCCTACTAGAAATCCGAACCTTGGTCTTCTTTTTTACGAAAATCGTGAAGTGGAAGCTTGTATGCCGCCGCACGTCTGTGTTTGTTAAAGGAATATGTTTTTAAAAACAAAGTCAGATCCAATGGTCATTTGTAAAGTTTTGCCTGGCACCTACTGTTACTTACAAATGCTGGTCCACTAGCTGATACAGCTCCAATGGCGTTAATCATGTGCTCAGGAACTATTTGGCACATCCCAGTTACTTCCAAAACCTGCTTTACAACTGCCATGTCTTCATCTGTAGTTGTGTTACCGGCACAATAAACGGTACAGCCTTTACCTATCAGCATGGGGGTATTTGGCATTACCCTTACTACTCGGGAGCCATCAAATATACTTAATAACTGGAAGAAAACAATATTGGCCTTTTTAAAATATAAACTAGATGAAACGTTGCATGCACCATGTCAAAACATCGGCACTATTGTACACTAGAGCCATCTAGTTTGCAAATTTCAAACTAGGTGTTTTGTTTGATTTTAAATTCTGTATCTTTAAAACATTATATTCTAGCAAAAAACTGTATATAATATTTTGTATAGGGCTTAAAAAGAGCTTTTATTTAAAATATAATTTGTTGAAATCGGATTATAAATATGTGAGATATGCTAAAAAAACCTTTTACTGCTTTAAACGCCAATATCTCGAATACAATGCGTTTTAGGAAAACGTTGTTTATAACATTTTTTGACCAATTTAAAATTATCTTTTATATAAGTGCTAAATTAACCAAATACAATAATAATTGCCTTAATTATAAACAAAAAACGCTAAAAATAGGAGTTTTATCCTATTTTTATCCCCTTACCCCCAATCGTTTACCCCCAAAATCTAATCAGCTCTTTGGAATACGATAAGAAACAATATGCAAAAAACCGCAAGTCGATATCTCATGTAGAAATGGAGTTAGAGAGTTTACACCCAGACAGACAGACAGACGGACGCAAAAATATTTTTTACTGATTTCGACTCAGAGGGGTCTAAATCTTCGAGAAATGTAAAAAAACGTGGTCAAAGATTTTGACTTTTCGGCGAAGATTTCAATACATCTGCACTCTTAGTAGCACTAAGTGCCGATGTAACATAAGTTATAACCTATTTTACGAATTTTTAATATGACACAACATGAAAACGGCATTACGTGATACCTTGGGGGAGGGGTAGACCAGAATATCACCATGGGGGAGGAGGTCTAAAACTGTTAAAAAATATTCTCATCATTTTAGGAAAGCCCCTCTGGGTGTCATCAGGTTACCCTAATTGTAATGCTTGGTTTGATTAGAATTTCCCCCCTAGGAAAACCACCAATTGGTTTCACATTGACAGCAACTGTTGCAAGAAAAGCGTTTACCGCAGTCCACGTGCAACCGAAGGGAAACATTGAAATAGTCATTTAGGCGGAAAATTTATGAAGATAAACTTCTTAAAAATTTTTGGTTATCTGGGTAGTGTCATTATCATTCTGAGACTGTTGGTCTTACCTGTTCTAAATCTTTTACTGTAATCCCAGCCAATATAGAAACGAACAACTTATTCTTAATACTTTTTGACAACTGACTTTTTTGTATTGCATCTAACGCCTCTACCAAAATGTGAGGCTTTACTGCTAAGAATACGATGTCAGCTTTTTCTGCGACGACAGCATTTTCTGTGGTAACGTTAACTCCCATTTCTTTCCAAGAGTCTAAATTTTTAATGTAAGGGCTCGAAACGAATACTTGGGAATAGTCTATTAAACCTAAAAAGTAACATAAAAGGGCTTTAGGGCTAGCGAAATAAAACCTGTAGCTTATTATGATTCAGCATATGAAGCATAGCGAGTATTTCTCCATCTTCAGTTTGTTGGTTGCTAATAGCAACTAACAACAAGTGGATGGAAGCCCTAGTAGAAATTTAACGTTAAAATAACGTTTTTCTAATGTTAGAAAACTGTATAAAAGTACGTTATAAAATATGTGCAAATGTCCCGCTTTTTAACGTTAGAATCTAACGTTAGTTACAAACGTTAATCTAACGTTAGATTTTTAAGTTAGAAATACGTTATAAGTACGCTTCATTTCTAACTTTCGGAGGGGGCGTGGCCAACTAGGAAATTTCTACCTGCATCATAAAATGACAGCTAGAGACAAATTTATTCATATAAATAAATATTAATATATTTTAGCAATCATAATATTTTTAAATATAATTTTGTTACATTTTTTTATAAAATAGCCATCTTTTGAGGTGACCCTAAATATTTTTCTTGTAATATGCTGTTATACTTCGATAAATATGTTTACCTCTCAGAAAAACTTTATATTTAGTTAGTTAATATTTATTTATATATTTTTCAATTCTAGTACAGCGTTGCCAGACCTATTATAATTTTGACTGTTGGGGGATATTTTTTTTAATTTATTATAGAAATAATAAATAATTACCAAACCTAGGCACATAGCTGTCTGAAATGAGTATTTTCTACTATAGCTTACGTGGAAATTAAAAAAATATTTAAAGTTAGAATAAGGTTAGAAAAAGGTTAGAATTTGGTTAGGAAACTAACGTTAGATTTATGTATTTTATAACGTTTTTGTCAAACGTTAGTTTTTAAAGTTAGATATTTATATTTTACAACGTTTTTGTATAACGTTTGAGACTAAACATAAAAATGTCACTAATCTAATGTTATGTTAAGTTATATTTATGTACTTTTCTACCAGGGAGGACAATATTTCACGCTAGATCCTGATGTTTAATAATTATATTGTATTTAGGGACTGTTCAGCAATAATGACACCGCTATAGGGAGAGGGGAGGGGGTCAGAGGTCGAGTGACAAAAAGTGACGTCGTTTTTTAATCGTTAAACCGGAATTTCGTTCAAAAAATTGTGATATAATTGTTAAACAGCCCCTTATATTCGACTAATTTGAAAAAGCAGCATATTTCAGCAGAAAAATATTTCAACATAAAAGTGTTTTGCCTATAATTTGTTATACCTTTTCGTTTTATGCTTCTACAAATAGCTTTTGCCATGTTTCCATCTCCTATGAAGCCTATTTTTTGCGATATTTTCTTAACGGGAAGAACTGTGCAGTAAAATTTTCTACTGGATAAAACGTCTTTTTGCAAAATACTGTAAATAAAGCAAAATAAATATAAACAAGCCGTGAAGATATGTAATGCTACGCATTCCATTATATATTATTCACAGTAATTAGTATATTGCATTTTCCAAAAAAAAAAAAATTTTTTTCAGAAAAATTAACAAAAAAAAAACATTTTTTAAGGTCTTTTTTGAAAAAAAAAAAATTAAAAAAAAATCGAAAATAGAAAAGAATTTCAAAATTTTTAATTTTTTTTTTGTAGAATTGATTATAAGTAATAAAAGTAATTTTTCCTGAAAAATTACGTTAATCGGAATTTTCTTTCAGCGTTTTTCGATTTTTTTTAAAAGTTTAACCCCCCATAACTTTTTTGTTTTTAGGGGGATTACTTTCAAAAACAATCTTCCCCTCATAGAACTTGATTTTTCCTGAAAAAAGTCGATCGGATTATTCGTTCTTAAGTTACCGTGTCTACAAAAAACGTGACATCGGACGGACGGACATTAAAAAAAAAGTTTATTTTTTCATGAAACAAATTTATGTCCAAGAATTTTTTGTCTAGGGCGATTTTTGAAAATTTGAAACTACCGTATATTATTCTAGCGCAGGCGCTGTGAATAATATAAAAATGGCATGGGGCAAATAAAATGACATTAAACTTCACTTGCCACTTTACTCAGGGACCCTAGGGAAAATAAAGTGGTGCAGACACAATGAACCACTAGCCCATGCTGTTATATCTAGGCGGTATTTAACATATGGACGATAGGCAAATAAAATAAAATGTAAGATTTCATTACAAATTTATTCAAACATTAAAAATATAGGTAAAAAAACTAATATCTAACACTAATTTTAATTACTTACGCTAATATTTGGTTTAATTAAAAAGTAAAAAACAGGAACATAATCTAATTTGAAAACGATCACAATAAACTAAGTAAAAATTGTGCAAAAAGTAGCTGTTCAAAAATAACGTGACCCAATTTTTTTCTATTTTCACCATCATCAAGTAAAATTGAAACCCTTAATGTGGGCTACTTTTTACTAGACTCCCTCCCCTCCTAGGCGGCTGACGTAATTGTTGAACGTTAATTAATAATAATTAATCCAGGCTTGTAGTAATTTTTACTTTCGAGTTATCATAGGGGGAAAAAAATCGATGGATTTAGACGTTACAACGTCTAAATCCATCGAATTTTTTTTCTTGTTGCACCATTTTAGACCAAATTTTAATTCGTCTATTATTTCGAATAAAGGCTCTGAAGCTCTCGCAAGATTATTTTTAGAGTGGTTTACCTTTAACATACAAGGACGGTTTAAAGTGCCGCCATGTTTCTTGTGCGCAGGCTTATAACGCTATGTTTACGGTTATGCGAGCCTGAGGACAGAGCTTAAATCCGTAAACTCCAGTTTAGATTCCTAGCAAACTCTAGTTCAGTTTTCTACTAGTGGCTGCGCCACTGATATAGTGTCCTTAAACTAAGCGCCATTTAAAATCTAGAACTGCTTATTGTACAAGGATAAGTCACTTTACCATTTAAAAATTGAATAATCTTTTTTATTTGTCAATTTTTTTTAATTATTTCTTTTAAAATATAGATTACAGTGAAATTAAGTTTGTATGTATGAAAAGTCATGTCTTTTTATGTATGAAAAGTCATGTCTTTTAAATGATGTCCATATTCCGCTTTGCAATCACGGGCTCTTTTCACGACATTTTCCATGACGGTTTCTAACATGTCCGGCTTAATCTGTTGAATAGTCCTGGGCTTGTTGACATACACCCGATCTTTCAGATAGCCCTAAAGAAAAAAGTCCGGTGCTGTTAAATCGGGCGATCGTGGAGGAAAATCAAAATCCGAATTTCACAAAATTATTCGTTCTTCGAAAATCTGCTTTAAAAGCTGCATTGTGGCTCTGGTGGCATTGGCAGTTGCCCCATCCTGCTGCCAACATGTCTCTGGCATGTCCTCCTCTGCAGTGCGCACATAATTTTTCAGCATTGCGCGATATCGGTCGCCGTTCACCGTAACTGTATTGTCATTTTCCTAGCAGATGTAAGGCCTGATTACCATTTGGAATGCACCGCACCAAATCGTGACCTTGAGGGGGTTTAATTCACGTTGATGCATGACCCTAGCTGGAGCCATACATGTTAAGAGCCGTCATGGAAAATGTCGTAAAATGAGCACGTGCTTGCAAAGCTGAAAATGGAAGTCATTTAAAAGACATGATTTTTCATACATAGTTCAAAAAAAATTTCAATTTCCTATACTCTATATTGTAAAAGAAATAACAAAAAAAAATTGATAAACAAAAAAGTTATTCAATTTTTAAATGGTAAAGTGACTTATGGGCCACCCTGTACCTTAAAAATTATGTAAAATTTACAGTAATAAGTCAAATTTTGAACTAAATAACAACATGTAAAAATGTTTTTTGTTGTAAATTAAATTATGGTTTTAAATTATTTTATAAATGTATATGGTTTAACTGGACTGCATTTTAATTAAATTAATTTATGCATAAATTAAAATTATTATAAATTTCTTGTTCTAAGTATATTTTTATTTTGTTTTCAAGAACACAAACTTTGGCGTTTAAAAATACTGTTTTTGTGTTTTTGAAAGCAAGAAAAAAAACTACTCATAAATTATTAATTATAACTTAATTAACTATCACTAAATTAACAACTGTTCATCAATAATGAAATAAAAAATAACAATTTATGACCAGTAAATCCATAAATTTATTAGTTAAATAAATAAAGAATATTTTTAATTTAATGCTAGTTGGTTTATGTTTCGATTTAACGGAACTAATTAATCAATTATTCAGAAATAAGTTCGAGAAATTTAAGAGGTGATTCTACGTTAAAAAATATGAAAAAAAGTTCCTATAAAGGTTGGTCCGAAAATGAGCCCTAAGGGAGCTGCGGCCCTTCGAATATAGATATATTGAATGGGGAACAAAAAAAGCACCAATAAAATTTTAATGCTGCAGGGCGATTCTTCACTTAAAACTAAGCAAAAAAGTATTCTTCACCAAAACACCTAAATTAAATATTAAAGGAGTTATAGCCTTATAAAAAGTAACATTTTTAGTGGTACAAAATGTTACTTCCTCGTAATTGCATTTTTTTTTAAACGGTTGCTCCTATAGTGTTACACTATATGACATTTTTTATGTATTTTTACTGAAGGAATCTATATTTATTATGAAAAATCAAAAAAAAATACACATAAAAGAGTTTGGAGCAAAAATGTGTTAGGCCTCACATATTTTGTCCGTCTAGGCACGCCTCTGGATAAATTCATAAAAATAAATTAACATAAACTTATTGCTCTTATTAACACTAGTATACAAGCATAAGCTCGTCGCTCTAGCTTAAAGGGTGCAAAAGTTCTTAATTAAAAACATTATTTTTATTGCAAAGAGCCGTAGCTCCCTTAGGACTCATTTCCGGACCAACCGTTATAGGAACTTTTTTTCATATTTTTTAACGAGGATTCGCCTCTTAAATTTCTCGAGATTATTTCTGAATTCTGTATAGTGTATAAATATAATGCGCATTGCGCACTGCATTGATTACACTGGCCTGCATTTTAAAAGTTTTTGCAATTCTTTAAGTGCTCTTATATAAGTCCAAAACTTGAGTTTCCTCCTCAAATCGCGTTTTTAAACTACTGGACCTCAGCAAGCTTTTCCACTGCTAAAATTCTCTTTTTAGTCATATGTGAAAACCTATCTAGGGCATTTTAAGGTTTCAAAAACCGAATCCATGTTTGAAGATTCAAAGTTTAAAATTGCCAGTATGGTGGCCAAATTTCATTTATTAATTTTTTAAAAATGCTCAATTTCGTTTAAAGACAATATAAAAATCGATCCGCCATTTTTCATTTGGGAAATTATAGTATTGGCCCTCATTAAGATCCTCAAAAAGTAAATTTACACAAAATTTTATCAAAATCAGATATTAAAAAACTACCCTAATGTCGCAGATTTTTTTTCAATACGATGTTTAAAATCAGCAGTATCAAAAATGCCCGTATGCAAAATTTAAATTTTTGTCACTTTTTTATTTAAATTTCTCTCTAAAAAAAATGATGTGATGAAAAACAATCTTGAAAGAAAAAAATATATCGCTGGCCAGTAAATTTAATAATTTTTAAAATTTCCTAGTTAATTCGAATCGTAAACTATTAGTTAAGTTATAATTATGCATAAACTAAACATTAATTTCAAATATTTAGATTAAGTAATTAGTTAATTTTTTACAATTATGTATATATTTATACACTAAAACATTTACTTACTATTACTAATAAATAAATGGAATGTTTAAAAAAAAACTATTGTATTATGACGAAAATCCGAATACAAGAATACATAAAAAAATAGAGGGCACACCGCCGCGCCATGTCATTTGTTGTACACATCTAATGGCACTTTATGGCAATACATTAGATCATATATACATAGATATGGCATTAATGTTGATTTGTTTTATGTAGAACATAAAACTTGTGATCAGGGCCAGTGGAACGAGCGGGTGGTGCATGGTGTATGAATGGGCGGCCGCCCTGGTGTTTTTAGATAAGGGCTCCAAAATGTGTGGGGCGTCAAAAAGCAGTAGGTAATAATCATCTACAAGGACCTTTTTATAGTCATCAAAATTTTTGTCAGGGATAACTTTTTAAAATCGGTAAAATACCGTTTGCCGAGCCAAGGCCATGTGGCGGCAATTAGCCGGCCACATGACTAACGAACTATCTGCTATCAAAAGTGCTGGAAGAAGAGCGGTAAAAGGTCTAAAAACTGGTACCATGGTTGGCAAATAGTCGTTGGCTGACTGCCGGCCGGATTATCCTATGGGCCGCTCAAAATATGCGAAAATTGCCCGATAAGCGGTTTATCGTATGCGAGTTGTGCCATCTAGGTTACAGTTTCTTAATTTAGGTAATTTCAATATCTTTTATAACTGGTCAAGTTTAAACGCTGGATGTATGTTGAAATACTATTCTATTGATAGTTTAATAACAAGATGGCGTCGTTGGAATTGGTATTTGGAATTTTTTGCAATTATTTTAAACGCTCCGCTCCAAAAGAGCGCTGGTCAAATGAGCGCTGGACAAAACAGCGCGACCCAAAAGAGCGCTTGGACAAAATAGCGAGACCCAAAAGAGCGCTTGGACAAAATAGCGCGAACCAAAAGAGCGCTTGGACGAAATAGCGCGACCCAAAAGAGCGCTTGGACAAAATAGCATTTTATAAACTACAATTATCGACTAACAAATAACATCTGTGGAACCTTGTTCTTTTTTAAGCTGTTCCACTAATTTAAAAAAGAAAGGGTGGTGGCAATCTACCATTTTTTTAAATGAATTATGCCATGCCTCCAAAGAATTGTTGGTTTTAGGTAAATCATTATTATTCACCCGTTCAAACATATTCCAAATTTTGATGGAAAATCTTGGAGAAATGTTGTAAAGTCTTTTTCCCACATAATTATTTTCCCAGTACTCCAACAATGGTTTCAATTCTTCTGGATATTCTTCCTTAATTATTTCAAGTGCAAATTGTACATCCCTTATGGGAACAAAACTTAATGCAAGAAGCATTTTACATTTTACTCTTATATCCTCATCATTACAATATAATTCTGTTCTTGTTGAATATGACGCCATAAATTTTGCGCCAAATGGAAAAAACAACCCACAATGTGTGTTTCAGGAAAAACGGTATTAATTGCATTGATAGCTGCCACCTCATAGTCTAAAACAATGCTGGTTGGATTTAAATTTGGTTCAATTTCCATTAATGTTGAAAATAATCTTCTGTAGGTTTTTTCCTGTTTATTACATAAAAGAGCATAAATTAAAAACATTATTTCTAATGGGATCTGGGGCATGGTTGTGTTCCTTCGTAGGTTTTTTTTCTTCACCATGTTGAATAAGCCTTCCTTTACACCCTTTTAATGTACATCTCCATGTTATGGAATTTAAATGGTTCTTGTCCTTTCTATAGCGATATGAGTTTGTCTGTTTTATAAATTAAAATTGTTTTGTTCTTTTGAGAAAGGAAAAACTTATCCTTTTGCTGCTCCATAATTATAAAACCTTTGACATTGACATAAAATTTTTCAATAATTTCCCTAACGACAGATTTTCATAGCTTTCTAAATTAATTGAGAGATTTTAAAAATTGAAATTTTGCTCTAGCTCTATTTTGTCCAAGCGCCCTTTATAGAGAGAAAATAATATTTTTAATAAAATTATGCAAATCAAAGGGATATTTTGTCCAAGCGCGATTTTCACCAAGCGCTATTTTGTCCCAACGCTCTGTATAGAAAGAATGTAGTTTTTTGTAATATAGTTAGGCAAAATCAAAGTAAAATAATCATTTTAAAAAGCACTATTTTGGGACGCAAACTTTTATCAAGTTTTATTGATTGATTTTTTTATTTTGTTTCTTATTTTGATTTTTTTATTTTTCTTCTAATTTTTTTTTTTGATTTTTTTTATTTTATCCAAGCACTATTTTCAGACGCGCTATTTTGTCCTAGCGCTCATTTAACCAGCGCTGTTTTGTCCTAGCGCTTATTTGACCAGCGCTGTTTTGTCCTAGCGCTCTTTTGTACGCGCTATTTTGGGACACGCTATTTTGACCAGCGCTATTTTTTCCCAGAGCCATTTTAAAGGCTGTTAAGATATCTCGTGGCACTTCAGTCTTGAGTGCTGATTAACATAACTCCTTCTGCCATATCGTAGGGACATTTTTTTATCAAAATTTAATGGCACAAGCACTAAATTTCAATATTAATTTAAAAAATCATAAGATGGGGCAGGGCAAAGTTATGTAAATACGTACTCAAAGCTATTAGTTTCAACGTAAATTAACAAATGACTCTCAAAACTGCGTTATACGATTGAACGATCCGTTCATTTTTTGCTAAAAAATGCCACAATCGGTATACAGTGTACAAAATTTTGTGGGCGGTTTACTCCTCGTAAAAAAATAAATCATTGCACTATAAATAAAAACAAAATTTATACAATTAATTATAATTATGAATTGGTATTCAATATTTACCGATATACAGTCTTTAAAAACCCTAACCCCATGAATGTACCCTGAACAAAATGGGATACATAAAAGTTAATATGTTTACCTGCGGCAAACCTATTATACAACATGTTTCTACAAACAAAAAGGGTATAAAACGAGGTATAAAAAAATAATTTCAAAAAGTAACGTTTTTGATTTTGCCATTAATTTACGCCAGTCACTATTGGCGGCTATAGCCGCTAGATTGAGTTTTTGTTTAAAATAATGTAAAAATATAATTTTGCATCTAAAATGAGAATTAAAAATTCAGTTTTTGCTAATATTTGCCAAAAAAAAAAACTTTTCTTTATCTTAATTTTCCAACCTTTTTACAACTTTTTGAAGATTTGCTTTTTCATTGTTTTATGCTGTCAGCAGTTTGAAAAATTACGAAATTTTCCAATAGAGATTATAATTTTTATATCTAAAACAAGAAAAAGTTCAACAAGAGTTCTTGTTAAACTTTTTTGTTACTTGTTCCTTAGTTTTATAACTTTTTATAACTTAAGCTAATTTGTATTCTATTTTGTTTAGGAGAAATTCAATAATGACATCATATCATCAAGCGTAAAAATAAAAGCGTTTCCATTTAAGCTAATAATAATAATGCCCTGTTGAAAATGACGGGTCTGCGAGGGTATAAATGGTGCACAAACCCGTCATTTTCAATAGGGTAATAATAATAATAAAAATTATATTATATATTCCGTTTACTGTGGAGATCCTCAATTTAAGACTCGTTGAGTTAGAAATCAAGTATATCTATAATTATTCAAAAAAAAAAAACAAATGGAACAATTTATGTAGATAAGGCAGAAACATGAATTATTTTTTTTTTAACCCCCTACATATGTTAGGATATCCCAATGTACCTATCCTATCATATAGTCTGTTTTTTCAAGCAAAAGAGTAAATTAAAAATCGCACAGTGAATATTTTCAAAACAGATTCGAATATTGGATGTGCGAATATACTGCGTAGTTCATTTTATAAAACATAACTATATTCTATACCAAAGAACTTTTACCTCAAGAAGTAATTTCAGACCAATGTTTATGAAGGTGTGATAATTTTGTTTGTTTATTTACTAACAGAAACGCGATACAGCTTTGTGGTGTAAAATGTAGATGTCTCTAGTCGACTTTCACGCTACCTAGTAGCGATGTTGCGTAGTTTCCACCTTATCATGAATTTAAATCATTATACTTAAATTAAAAATGTAAAAAACTTTATTGTGTATACTATAATTATGTTTAATAATATAGTATATTTAAATCTATTAAAATTAAAACACTAGTTCATATAAAACTCATACAGAACTAATGTTTCTTAAAATTTACAATAAAATATCCAAAGTATATGTTTCCAATCGGCAACACTGTACCCCTGTCAGTCATTTTATGCATTAGACTGTGAGTTTATACATTCTTTCTCTTTCTTTACGCGTACTAAGTGTAAACAATAGTCACTCCCCACCAGCCCCTCACCGTAGTTGGTTCACGCTTCAAACAAAGCATACGGTAGATTTCATCATGTTCCTTCTTGAGGTAAAAGTTCTTTGTTCTATACACAAACATATACTATTCAAACCTGTTTTAAAAATATTTACTGTGCGATTTTTAATTTACTATCTTGCTTGATGAAACAGACCATAATAATTACTAACCCCTTTAGATCTGAAATTTTTGTGTTATAAAATTTTTACCCATAAAATAACTCAAATTTTTAAAAATTTGACAATATTTAAAAATACGATTGTCATTTAAATATACATTTGGTCTTACATACCGTAAAATATCCGCACATCCAATATTCGAATCTGTTTTGAAAATATTCACTGTGCGATTTTTAATTTACTCTCTTGCTTTATGAAACAGACCATAGATACCTATTTAAACCATTTCTAACTTTTAAGAAGTCGGAAAAATGTAACTTCTCTCTTGGTCGGAAAATAACTATTTTCCAACCTAAAAAGTAGTCAAAATTGTCAAATTAACAACGACAGTATAGCTAATATAGACGAGTTATAGCTAAACATTGCAAGTATACACAAATAAAAGTAAAAAGTGATATGAAGGCATTATTTACATAGTAGTTCGATACTTTATTCATGGGTAAACTACATTATAAAGAAATGAGAGCTAGATTTTATATAAAAAGATTTCGCAATATTATTTACAATAGAGAAGAGAAGAAAAAGCGACACAGAACATACATTTATGTTATTTTTTATTAAAAATATAATCATTCTTCTGAACCTAAACGTTCCTATAAAAAATGTCGTATTCAAAAAAATAAACTTATATTTCAAATCGTATTTCCATATTGAAAAGTAACTTTTAATACGTATGTAGAAACGTCTCTATGTGTTTCAATATGTTCCAATAAGACATTTTGTATAGGGGTCCTTAGCGGCACAATCAGTCATTTACTTGAAAACATTTAAAATACCCATAAATTCTGCAAAATTACATTACCAAATATTAATTTTAAATTGACTGGAAGACTGTATTTATTGTCTAAATATATATTTTATTTTAAATCAGTATATTGAAATAATAAAAAAAAACTTCTAAATAAATTGGTTTTTTAATTAATTTTGTTTTGGGAACAGCTATAGTATAATATCAAAGACATCGAGAGTAATACATACCTCACTAACCACAATCTTGACAAATCGTAGTAGGTATTTTTATAAAGACATTATTCAGTAGTAATATCATAAGTGCATGTTGAATTATCGATATTTTTTTTACTGTATTAAAAAATATTTTGCCTGGCAATTGTTTGAGTACATTTTTCATGTTACAAAATTCCGAGACAAAAAATGCACGAAAACAATTTACTTAAGCAAAATGTTTTTTTATATACAGTAAAAAAATTATGTATAATTCAACATGCACGAATGGTATTTTGAAAGACTATTTCACAAACAAAATAAGGAAGTATATAATTTTACTATGTTTAATGTTGTTTAAACAACAATATTACTTTACAACTATAATTAAAAACTTAAATCTCAAATTTGCGCGCTTTTTACAACCACGATGTTCACTTGTTCGCGAATGTTGCCAAGTCTAAACTTTGCTTAAGGGATATTTTATGCTTAAGATTATTCCAATAAAATAGTTTTTATCATATATTTTAGCATTTAAATAAAGATCATTGCTGTTTTTGTTTAAAAAGTTTAGTTTTCAACCGAAAAGAAATAAAATAACGGTGTTTCCACCCGTAAAAAAACAATTTGCCATCGGTTTCTAATAGAGTTTGGCAACGCTGTACTGGTGCCAGCGCAGTCATTTAATGTTTTGATTTCCGTCATTTAAAAGAAATAAATTATTTACTTCTTTACTGTAAATATATTTTTAATAAATAAGTGTTTAAATTAGTTTTGAGTGGCCTGTTTTTAATACCAAGATTCAATTAAATAAATTAAAATTTATGAATATCAGTGATTTAAAGCTTTTAAAATGGAACGTGCATAAAATATAATTGAAATTAATTAGTGTTTATACCTAGGATGTTTTGGTAATAAAATAAGCATTTATATTGCTTATCAATAAAAATAAACCAACTAAAGGTAAGCTTCACAAATTAAAAACACATTTAGCAAAAATATAACATTTATTAAGATGTCAGTAACTGTTAGTTTCTTGTTTCCACAGTAACCAAGTGATAATTGCACATGTGCAAAAATTATCAGATTCATTTTGATCTGATTGGTCAAGAAACTAAAAATGCAAGGTTTTGATTGGCCTATATATTGTTTGTGAAACAGTTTGTTTAATTATAACTTAGTCAAGATTTTGGTATTAGGTCAGATGAATCACTCGCAATGTTTTTGATACTGTACTATAGAACGGGCATAGAAAGGTCGCCTTACAAAATAAATAATGTCGCCTTACAAAATAAATAATGTCTAAATTTAAATAAAAATAGGGCATTTCAGCACTGAATTTTAATCGAGATAGTATACCTATATAGATACTGTTTTGGGCTCTTGAAAAAATATTGTTAGGTCTACGTTGACTAAAATGAAACCCGAAATTTTAGATAATAAATTAGTTTGAGAAATACATGCCAGGGTTTAAGGGCAAATATTTTTTATGCCGGGGCCCGCGTTGATTTTAAGTGGAACCCGTAAAAGTTTCTATACAAAGCTAAACTTTGTTTATTTTGATTTTAATACATTATTTGATTATATTTTATAGTTTTTTTCGAAAATTGTTTATTTTTTACCAAGATTGCCGGATATCTCGGAGGATCGGTCCCGGAAACTTTGTACCGCCTGTGACCTCTTGTTCCCGGAACTGACTTATAATTATTAGGATAGATAACCAAGGCCGGATTCACAGGCCGGATTCACAGACCGGATCTAAAATTCTATAATTAGATGGAGCTGACCCCGCTAGATAGAGGGTACATTGTACATTTGAAAACCTTACAAACTTTATGATACAAAGGAATGTTTAATTTTGTGGAAATTATGGAATTTTAAATTGAACTCAAGTCTAATAATATATCATTTTTAAGAGTATAACCAAAAATGAGTAACAACTAAAAAGTTGGTCATACTATTTCCTTTTCAACCCCATTCTGGTTACATTTTATAGAACCTCCTTAACATCCCAAAGGGTACCAACCAAATTTCAACCAAGATCATTTTAAATGTGCACCAATCAAAACTTGTATTTTTGACTTAATCGGATTAACTTAATAATTCGGATAATGTAATTGTGTCCGGGGGCGTGGCCCAGATTTAAATTTTTAAACGAATCAGATCATTTTATTGATAGCTCATTATTGTGACTGAAATTGTCTTCAAAGTAAACAGTCAAAGTACGAAAACCGAAATCGCATTAAATAGATTAAGGACTTTAACAATAACAGCTGTCCCTTCATAGCATCATATCCTATTATGCATATTACATAATACATATTATAGCTTATGAATAGTTCTGAACTATTAGTTCCATAATTTTAGTTGAAATCTAGTTATAGCACAAAATGAAATAAACACCTAACGATTAGACTTACGCCTCCGCTATTATTGTAAGTATTTTTGCAAACTATTACCATTATGGCAAAGGCGCCACTAGTGCACTAAATTTGGCCAATTTTCAGTTACACATATGGTATATTATGTATGCATTGGTAACGATAGCATATTGGTATGAATATTTGCTAAAAGTTGGTGAATAGTCCTAAAACCTGGCCTATCGACGGGTTTTTGCGCCCAGCATTGTTTCATGACCTCATACACTGGCGCAGGCGTATTTTCTGGACTTAACAATACATTACCCTCCTTCAAATACTTGATAACCTCCTCGTGAGTCATACCATAATATGGTTGAAGAGCGTAGGAAAATATTTCCCATAGACACACTCCAAAAGCCCAAACATCAGACTCTGGTGTGTATTTATTGTACAAAATACTCTCCAAAGGCATCCATCGGACTGGTATTGCATCTCTGTCACTTCCCTTGTAGTAATCTTGCAAATAAATTTTCTGTGAAAGCCCAAAATCAGCGATTTTCACCACCATTTCGTCGTTGATCAGACAATTTCTTGTTGCTAAATCTCTATGTACAAACTTTCTATCAGACAAATAAACCATTCCAGAAGCAATTTGAAGTGAAATATTGATTTGTTCCAAGTGAGTTAGCTGATTATCGCGATAAATCTCTCTATTGGCACTGAATTCACCATCAACCACACTCCTTACCACATAATTACTGGGAGAGCATTGCCTTAAAAATTCATTCAGATCACCTTTTCCCATGTATTCAAACAACAAACACATTGGTCTTCCAATAGCACAAACTCCCAAAAGTTTTACTATATTTGGATGCTCAAATTCAGATAAAAGACATGCCTCTTTTTCAAAATCGTCCTGCATATCTTCAGATGCATCGTCTTTCAACATTTTGACTGCTACAATTGTGAACTCTTCTCCCGAGATCAAACCAGGGGCTCTGGCTTGAAAGACACTTCCAAAAGCACCTTGCCCAAGATCTCTGATGTAGATTATGTCATTTCTAGGAAACTCCAACTTTTCCAGTTTTGGGTTTAAAGTTGCTCCATGCCTGTGGTAAGCTATATTGCTTGGTAACTTATCCAGATCAATATTTACGTCAGCATTTTCAGTTGTGTTGTATCCCATAATATGTCTTTTCATTACTCTATGACAAAGTAAAATCAGTAATAGACACACTATTATTACTAGTAAACCAACTCCAGATATGATAATTAAAAACATAGGAGATAAATATTGATCCATTACTATAGAGGTAGTATCACCATCTTCGATAGTTGAATTTGGACACTTTGGTATATCACAATGCTGCCATCTTATGTTGGGATTTGTGGTGAAACACCAAGGTCTTTTCTCCTCACCACCAGCATTTCTACAATAGTTTTCCGAGTTTTTTAGTTCTGGAAATATGCTAGGAGGCGATTCATGTGAATGTGGTTCTTGAGAATCCCATTTTTGGCACACTATTCCATCTTTGGTAACATTTACTTTTCCTTGGTAAAAACGACCTCTTCCCTTTACACAGTCATATGTTACTTCATCCCATCTCATGTCTGTCAGTCCTGCATATGCACAAGTAGGGGATGAACTACCATTATTGTATTTGGGTAGTATGTTACAGTTGGGTAGTCTAAAATGACCTCGGTTTTTGATATAAACACCATTGTTCTTTTTTTCTTCAATAAAAGCCCATTCTCTATAGCAAAACAAAGATTTGATAGCTATGCAGTCTTCGTAACAAAGAGGCAATGGTTTTTCCATGTGACATGCAGGAAATGCATAAGCACAAACAAATTTTTCAGCAGCACTACGACAAGGTTCCTCATAAGTTAAAATGGTTTCTTGCCACAAGTGACTAGTTATTTGTTCATTTTCGTAACCCCCTGTATTATTATACCATACGAATTTGGTAGGGTCGACGTATTGTTTACATATTTTGCCGTTGTAAGGGCCACAGCCCTGATGTTGAGCGTGAGTTATTTTCAAAAAAACAAGCAACACAAAATTTCTAATCATAGTTATGACGAAAAATATCACTTATACACTAATATTCATTGTATATGATTAGGTTTTTTGCTTATTTCTACTATATAAAACCGACGATATCATTCTAGCCTATTTGACATTTTTGACAAATTTGATTGATTGTTGTTTGTTTTATGGTTGGCAGAACTGAATTCACTAGATAATTGATTATAAAAATATACAGGGGTAATTCAAAAAGTTCCTCTTAAATGTTTTTCAACATGCTGAAAAATAGGATTCTCGGCACTACAAACGAAAAATTAAATACGTCACACTGTAAAAATGTGCTTGAATTTATATTTAAACCTAAAACGTTTAAATATTTTTATAATTTTTAAACAATCCTCCTGAAAAACTCTTGTTTTTTCATAAAAAAGCTAAAACATTGTAAAATGTGTGATTTTAGTGTATTTTTTCTCAAATAGGATTCTTTTCAGTTATTGAATAAAAGTTAAATGTAATAAAAAGTTGTGTAACTCTAAAAACTTACCTATTTCTAAAAATAAATTGGCGTAATTGCACTAACGACATTTTAAATTGGTGTTGTTTTAATAATAAACGGATAAACAATTATTATAAGTGGGAAAACTGTGTGGAAATAGAAAATCCTTCAACTTGAATGATAGGTTAAACGTATAAATAAAACTAATGGCGAGGATGTGACGAAAATGAGTGAAATATGGTGAAAATTCAGAGAATTCGTTTAATCACAACCACATCGCTGCAGCGATATTTTTATAACCGCAATTTTGTTTTTTTTTACAATATGGGTTCTAGAAATGTATTTAATATATATATATATATATATAGTAGATTTATAGCAGAATGTACAAAGAAAGGTTACCTATCTAGTTTTTTTTTGGTGAATGCGCCATAATACAGTGCCGCCGGAAGACAAAAATATTAACCCGGCAAATTCCTGATTTGGCAAAACTCAACTATAAAACCAAAAACAGACGATGACTGCGTTTTCCCTACGACTAAAAATAAGTTTACTTCCCAAAACCGACCCAAAAGTATATTTGTACAACCGAGGTTTCAAAGATAATAAAAAGCTTTCCTATCCAGACTAAAAGAAATGCTAAAATATCCACCGGGTGTCGAACTCAGGACGGTTGGGTAAGGGTTATATTTTTAATTGGTAGCCAAACATGTGTTCTTACGAAAATTTTACATTAACTTTTTTATGAGAAAAACAAGGTATTGGACGTCAAATTTTGTTAAAATTTTTCGGAAGTCTTTCAAGATTTCGAAGATTTTTCCAAAACTTTGCAAAAAAGGTCAAAAATCATTGATTTTATGTCATACAAAAATTCTGTGTTTAAATATTAATATTTTGTAGTGGTTTGGCCCTTGCTTTTTTAAATGTCAATAAAATTATATTGTATTTATTGTAATATTACTTAACAAATAAAAAAATTATATACAAAAAATATTTAATTTAAAGAATACACTAATTAAAATGATGAAAAGAAATATTTTAAATAAATGTACCTAATTAACAAATAAAAAACTATTTCAATAAAAATAAATATTTATTTTTAAGTTACAACAAAAACAAATTTTCTATCAATTTTGTAAAAGGAGTTTACTAAGGAATGTTAAGTAAGCTCACAATTATTACTACCACAATATGTACAATTTGTATAATAAAAACATAATTGTTAAGTTAGATGTATACAATAAAAACACGCAACTTGCACTGCGCAAGATGAAAATATGAGTATATTCCCCATAAAAATATTCTAAACAAAACTGGTTTCAATACACATGTCAAACTTCACAAAACTTATGAATTTTCATATGGAAGTTCTAAAACCGATTAAAATTGTATGAAAACTTATCTATCTTATGGTCTAGCGTACACAGGTGCTAAGTACAAAAGGTTTCCCTATATACTTAGCACCTTTGTACGCTAGACGATCGATATGGTTCTGATGAAAGTTCATGAAATACAAAATACTTAGGTATTTTTATTAGAAATGTTTTATAGGGGTTTGTTTTAAGAATGCGCCAATTTAGGGCTTTTATATGACTATTTCTTAGTGTAAGTTTTGTCCTTAAAGTTTAATCTTCTATTACTTTGGTTTGTTTTGTCCTAATTGTGCAGATCTTACTGCAGCACTTTCAACAGCATCCATTAAAGCACTCCTAAAACAAAAAAATAATATAAAAATAGAAACTGCTGCCAACAAAACGAAAAATTAAAACCAAAATAGTCAAAATTAATTCATCATTTTGAATTTTGAAATAAAAAAGGCTTGAAAATTCCCACTGCCTGTGCGACGTACCAATGTTTACAGGGAATATTTACCTTACACCTCCTTTTTCAAGGGCATGTATCCCACATATTGATGATCCACCAGGAGAGCAAACTTCATCCTTAAGTTGCCCTGGGTGCTTTCCCGTTTCCAGCACCATTTTAGCCGCTCCCATGCACATTTGTGCGGCAAATTCGGTCGCCATTGCCCTGGGTATACCTTGTTTAACACCACCATCTGATAATGCTTCTATCATCAAATATACCTTTAAATAAACACTAGTGAAAGCACAACTTATACAGTTTTACTGTGTATTAAAGTTTTCGCCCTACCCTATAAAAAATTTTCAATGAAAATACTTTGATATCCCATGAACTTTCATCCGATTTCATGTGGTATATCTGGAAATCCAGATATGCTCATGAAAACCATTTGTTTTCTTATAAGAATACATTGTTTTTTGAATTTGTAAATTCCTGATGAAGTCTCATATGGGCTTGCTCAATGAGTAAGTCCATACCCAGACAGCACAAAGATGACTTAAAGAGATCTTAAAGATGTCGTAGCTCGTCATTCAAGACGTCTTAAGAACGTCGGTTTTCGCCGTATATGCATCCTAAAGACGTCTTAACGACGTCGTATGTTACAAAAGGTAACGTCTTTAAGACATCTTTTTTAAGACGCCTTACAGACGCCTTGCACAAGCGACTTTACAACATAATGACCACTCCCATTTACGTTGCTAGGTACGGTCGTATTGATATAAAAAGCATAATAATAACTAGAACAAGAGGTAATTTATTTGCCAAAAAAAGATCTTAAAAAAAATATGATTAAAAAAAAAAAAAATAATTTTTTTTTTCAGTTTTTGAAAATTTCTTTTTTGATTTTTATTTATTTTTTTCGTTTTTCGTAAAAAGAATTTTTTTTTTAAATTTTTTGTTTTTCAAAAAAAGATCTTTAAAAAAATGATATTTTTTTTTTAATAGTTGATTGTGGTTAATTTATTTTTAGCGATGAGTATCGAAGTTAAGATGTCTTGTACCGATACTTAAAAGACATATTATAGACATCATAATCAGATATCTTTTAAACATCCCTAAAAAGAAGTCCATAAGATATCCTTTTCACGTCTTTAGGCGTCCAGACATAATTAAGATCTAAAAAAGACGTCTTTAAGATATCATGTGCTGTCTGGGTATGAGACTTACTCAGGAATATACAAATTCAAAAAACAATGTATTAAGTTACTTTATAAGATTTTATGCGATTTTTGGAATTTCCAATGAAAACCCAAGAGTTTTGATATGTATATTGGAGTTGGTTTTCATCATAAACTTTTTATAGGTTAGGATAATATGCAGCCCCCCCCTCCCCCCAACAAAAAAAAATTGTAACAAAAAAGCATGATCAAACTTCTCTAGTTTTAGAGTTTCAGACCTACTTGATGGCCAAAAAAAAAGATCAACTAAAAATTTGTGGCCCTCAGAATTTGCTGTTCTAGACAAATTCTAGTCAATACTACTATAAAAATTTTCGAGTCTCTCTGTCTGCCCATCAAAACCTCTACATTTTCCATCTACATATTCCTATAACTGTCGTAAAAATGTAAATCCTTTAGATTAGAAAGAAAGACCGGAAAAATTTTATAACTTTTTAATAAAATTTAAAATCTACGTCGTAAAAAACTTACAAACGCTGGTCCGCTTCCAGCCAATGCCCCTACGGGATTAATTAAGGACTCTGGAACCTGTTTGCATACGCCAGATACTTCCAAAATTGATTTAACAATATTTATGTCTTTTTCAGTTGCATACTGTCCTGGGGTGAACACGGTACATCCTGCTCCGACCATCATGGGCGTGTTGGGCATTGTCCTGATGATTCTGGCGCCTTCAATGAAATCGATTGCCTGTAAAAATAGTATACTTACTAAGTATTATTTAGTCTTTTTGTCCAGAAAGATAGGTACAGGGCCGGTCCGAGGTTTTTTTTGTGGGGGTGTGAAGGTAAAAATTCGCAGACTACTTGATTTTTTTGCCAAAACCTTTACTTTTAGTGACTAAAATAAAGTAATAATTTCAAAAAAAATGTTTACCCCTGCCAGAAATTTCGATGACTAAAAAAAGGCTATCACCCAAAAAAAAAATACTCCCAAAACTTTTTTTTACCCCCAAAAAGTTTTTTTTACCCCTGCCAGAAATTTTGTTGGCTAGAACAAAAACATAAAAAGGTCATCATTTTTAGAAATTTTTATTACAACAAAAAAAAATTCTTGACAGAAAACTTAACAAACAAAACAAAATATATCATATCTACAACCTTTTGCCGACTGGCCTACCATTTTGTTGACTTATCTGCTAACTTGGCCCACTCGGCCATTTCGTGGGAGTGTGATACCCCTCGGAACGTCCCTGGATAGATAGGGGAAGTCGGGGTTAAGTGGACCACAAGGTCCACCTGGATTTTTTCAACTTTTTTTTATTAGTATTGGCGCTGTTAACCGCTGGGGTGTTTTATCGAAGGACCTTTGTGACGTGAGGCAAAAAAGGGACTTACTTGTGTTGTTCCAGGTTTCTTCTTGTACTTGGGCCTAAGATGATGTTTCCTCGGAGAAATGGCGTAAGCCCTTGCCCTTGCCCCTCGTTCTACGCGAAATGTTATTTATTGGACGTATTTTCCATAGCGTGATTCATTACGAATAACTATTGTTATTTTTTGTTCTTTGGAAGTGAAAGTGGCGTGAGTATCGCGCCCCTGGCGAATTTAACGTATTGTGCGGACCTTGCTGTTTTACTAACTCATACAAAATCTGAAATATCGCTTTAAGCCAGCTAGTACGTCATGGGCACGAAACCTTATATTTGTCCGCATAAGGGACTTATCAAAATCTACTATATACAGGATGAAAACTAAACAGGCACCTTAGGGCGAATTCTAGTGATATTTAGTTAGTAGTATTGTTCAAAGTATTATGACGGACCGTGTTGTCCACGTGTAAGTTTTAGTAAAGAAAGTACATTTTTTTCGTTGAAAAGTAGGTATTTACGTTAACTTTTATTTTTTAATTAATATGTTATTATTAATAGGAGGATCTAGACTAATATTTTACCTAATATACTGATAATTTTGTTAATCATTCTGCATTATTGCCGCCTTCTAATATCTTATTAAGTATTAAAATTTTATGATTTCATTCAGTGGCGTCACTCAGGGTTAACTGGACCACTTATGTCAATATTAATTAGTTCGGGGTTAACTGGGCCATGTCCCGGGAACACAGATTTCACATATATATGTGAAATCTGTGCTGGGGAATGAAACGTAAGAGGTTAGAGGATTTACTAATAGCTATTAGCTAGCTTGCGCGGTAAAATTTATTCGCAATAAAAGTTTGGCGCGGTAAAGTCCTAGTTATTTTAAGAGCTTAGATTAATCTACCTATGGTATTAATTCAATAAATAATTGTACTTACACATTCCAATTGGTGAATAGTAACTCCGGCCAAAACTGATACAAATAACTTTGATTTGATTTTTTTGTCTGCGCAATAATCCATAATATTGGCAATAGCTTCAGGTAAAATATGCGGTTTTACAGCTAAAAAGATGACATCAGCTTCTTCGACAATTTTTCCGTTAACTGTTGTAACATGAGCTCCATTTTTCTGCCAAAATTGTAAGTTTTCCAAATGGGGTCCTGACACATAGACTTGATCATATGAGATTAATCCTACAATTTATGAAAAAAGAAATAAAATCGGGTTATTTTAAGTTTTTTCCCTCTGTAAAAGCTGCATAATCTTTTATATTACAAAATCTCTCATAATCTTGGGCTAAATGTATCCCCTTATAAAAACCATTGTTGAAAAACGACCCCTTAGGATACTATCACAACGTCAGGGAGGAGGTTTTAACACTTTACTAAAAACGCAAAATGTACCAAAATTTATATACTGTATACCTCGGTTCTCGCGTTATTCAAGGCTATAGACATTTCATATTTTGGCTTATTTTCATTACGTTTAAACATAGGGCTAACTACCGGGATTTACAAATCCCTGGAGTTAGCGTTCCAAACCAAATGTGTAAACATGATGTTTCTTACCCTGCTTAACAATTCCTTCACATATTGCTTTAGACATGTTTCCTCCTCCAACAAATCCAATTTTCTCATTAATTTTATGTTTACTCACAGTACCTTCCATTTTGCGAACACTTGATTAGTTTAGGCGATGCAAAGTATCAAAAAGTTGACCTAGAATAAAGTGTTATCTGTTAATTACAGATATGTTAGATTTAAACATAAACCGATAATAATTATAAAAAAAAACTAAAAATAAACTGACCCCTAGAAAAATAACCCCAAAATTTATGTGCAGTATTCATATAACTCGTTTGATAAAAAAAAAACAAAAAATACTTTTGATACAATGGAAATTAGGTATTTTGCACTAGCTGTTATCACTGCTGCCAATAGGGAAAAAATAAAGTTACCAAAACTGACAATTTGAAAATGTTGTTTTGTGCCGAGCTTACCGATTTTAAAATAATTTACAATGTCCTCAAGTCCATTTCGTTTAAAGAAGTACTTAAAAGTTATTTAGTTTAATTTCACATTTATTTTTCGGTTAATTTTGGTTTTAGTTTGCAATTTTACGTCCAATGGAACAAGGGTTAAAAGTTACTTTAGAAGAAATGAGATGCATTGAAACCTCTGCTTATATTCCTTGTAACATTTTTAATTATTATGAAATTAATTCAGAGGATGATGATATTATATTTAAGATAAATCTTAAAACATTTACAGAAATACTAAACATTTATGGAGACGATGGAAACTCAAGTTTAAAACTTTCATATAAAGGTGTGGGATCACCTTTATGTTTATTGTAATAAAAATACTTTATTAATTTGTAATGCTCTACAGCTTAAAACAAATTGTTTTAGAATGAACCATGCAGAAGAAAATATTACGGTAGATTGTGAAATTCGTACAATGAATGTAGATGATTTTAATGATATCGGTTTGGCCGATGAGTGCAATTTAAACAAAGTTGTGGTGGATGCCAATATTTTTGTAGAGTTGCTTCAACGTTTGGATAACTCGGCAGATGATATAAAGTTAATGTTAAGTCCAGATCCACCATATTTTACATTAACAACAACTGGCATTGCTGTAAGAATTTGAACACTAAAATTTTTGAAACTGTAAGTTATTTCATCTGTTTTAGGGGGAATCAGAAGTGAATATCTCAAAACATGCAGAATGTGTGGCTCTTTTTAACTGCACAAAAAAACTAGAGTCTCAGTATAGTTTCACTAATATAAGGCAGATTTTTAAAGTTATGAATTATGCAAATAAAATTGCTATATCTACAGGTGAATCAGGGCTATTAGGTTTACAATTAGTTATTAATTCTGATGAAAAGTTAATGTATGTTGAATATTTTGTTACTTCACAATTTTCTGATGAATAATAGATTTATTTTTGATTTTTTTTAGTTACCTATTGTTTGAATTAACCATAGTCCTTAAAAATAAAGTTAAATATGTGAACTTTTCAAGTAGAGACTTTTTTTTAAACTAGAGCCTTTAAATTTAAGGCCAAAAAAAATGGTCAAACAAAAGTCGCAAAAAAAAACAATTATTTTTTTTGTGGCAGCCTTATTTTTTTTATTATGCAATAACTTTTAAACTAGAGCCTTTAGATTTAAGGCCGAAAAAAATGCTCAAAAAAAGAATCCAAAAGTCCCCAAAAAAATTCTTCCAAATTAAATTTTAAGATAGTATTAGAAAAGATCAGACTTGAAAGCTGTAGACACAAGCGTTTTTAAGTTATCGTAATAATGGTAAATATAACACTAAAAATCTGGATTTTTAGTATTACTGGTGTTTAATTTTAAGGACCAGATACCTATAGCGCGAAAGTTTGAATGTGCTGCCCAGCTGACCTTACATAACCTCAAAACCCCAGCTATTAATGTGGTAAAAGTTCTTGAAAATGAATGCCAAGGTAAGATGATTTATGTTTTATAAATTTAAATTGTATAGGTGTTAAAATAAGGACTAGGACCTTATATTTTTATATAGGGTGGATCTTATAAGATTCTTATATTGTTATACAGGGTGGACCCTTCTAAATTATTACATCGACACTTAGTGTACTTGTAAGAGTGCTCAGGTATTCAAATCATCGCCAAACTGTTTCCAAAAAACCAAAAAAAATCCAAACTGTTTGCAAAAAAACAAAAAAAAAATTTTTAAACCTTCGTTAGGCGCGCTTGTTTTAGTTACGAGATTAGTCGCGTGATCTACACTTGTAGACCATTTTATTTTTTGTTTAAAAAAAAAACACATTTATATTTTTAAAAACCAAATATCTTATGTTATTTATTTGGTTGTATTTAAAAGTTATTTACATATTTTTTTCAAATTATTATTGTTTTAGTAAGTGTTAAGGGTAAAAGAAAAATGATATACAATTCTAACATATTTTTACATCTGTACGGTAATTTGTAAAAAAAAAAAAAATAACTTAACAAACTTTCTGAAACTAAAACATTTGTTTTTTTTTTTAACATGTACGATTATAAAAAAATAAAAAACACCTAAATTAAAAGAAAAAAATATTATAAGATTTGGCTTGAAATCATGCAATATTTTAGTAACTTATGCGCCTTCTTTATGTGCTCTTTGCAATCGTAGTTATGATATTTTGAGCATATTTTTTTTCGATTTATTTTCCCTTCTTAGGCACATTTAGTGTCCAAAGTTACATTACATTACATTACATTACATTACATGTTTGTTTAACCTCGTACTATTCTACTTAATTAAGCATCCCCTAAGTCCAGAACTTGTGTGGGCTAGTAGTAGAGGGAACCACCGGCTTATACTGACTTTCGAACCAGTTTCTAGGGAGTGTCCGTTTCACTTATCGCCTTCGCCAAATTTCAATTATTAATTAACTGAAAAAGGCAAATCGGCGCCAGTGAGAATCGAACTCACGATAGTAGATTTGCTATGCATACGCGCTAGCCACTACGCTATGCCTCCCGTAATTTTTAGTTTTATAGAACAGAAAATTACCTTATTTATCAAAAACATTACGTATGAGCTCTTTCATGCCCAAAAGGACTCGTGCCAGTGTCTTCCTATAAACCGTTATTTTTTTTGGTGGTAAAGACATAAGGTATCTTTAATTTATCTTTAAACTAATAAACTAACTTTGAAAAACAATATTCACAAGAAGAAACCATAAAAACTTACACAAAAGAAAAAAATGCAAAAATAAAAAAGGTAATATATTACCTTTATATGAATAAAAACAATATTATACCCATTCAAAGTGTGAATTATTACTGATCTAATAGATTGATGCATAATGCACAGCTAATCGAAGGGGCTCAAGCGTAAACACTCCGTGTAAAAAGTTACCCAGCTAAAAAAAAGCATGGTCTACGATCGTAGACCGCGCGCCTAACGAAGGGTTAATTATATATTTTTTTACTTTTTAAAAAAGGTTAAGGGAAAGTTCAAGTATTACGTAACACAAATTGTACCAAAATTCATACACTTCATACCCCGGTTCTCGCGTTATTATAGATTATAGAGATTTCATATTTTGGCTATCCCCCTAATAGGGGGTGTGTTAGGGGGGGTAGCCAAAATATGAAATCTCTACAGCCTTGAATAACGCCAGAACCGAGGTATGAAGTGTATGAATTTTGGTACATTTTGCGTTATGTAATACTTGAACGTTCCCTAACCCCCTTAACATTTTTGTTGTTGGGAGGATTACTTTCAAAATTGATAAAATTGATCCTTATAATAAAAGTAATTTTTCCTGAAAAAGTTACGTTAATCGGAATTTTCTTTCAGCTTTTTTTTAAATAGTTTAACCCCCCGTAACTTTTTTGTTTTTGGGGGGTTTATTTTCAAAAAGGGGTCAATAGGGATCTTCCCCTCATAGAATTTGATTTTTCCTTAAAATTTCAAGTCGATCGGATTATTCGTTCTTGAGATATCGTGTCTAGAAAAATCGTGACATCGGACAGACGGACGGACAGATGGATATTTTCAAAGTTTCTTATTTTTTCATGAAATACATTAAATGTATCCATTTTTTTTTGTCTAGGACGTTTTTTGGCGCTTCTGGAAAGTTAAAAAAGGTTTAAAAGCTTTAAAAACATTACAAAACAAAGCTTTAATAAACCTATATTCACTAGAATATCGTTACCCTACTAAAAATCTCTATAGAAATTACAAAATAAGATCTCTCAAGAGTGTTTATGAATATCAAGTAAATATTTTTATAAATCAAGTCCTAAACCAAACCAGGCATTCATGCCTAAAGCTATCACATAGAAGGGATGTTCATGAGCACTTAACACGAAGTTATTTAGATTTAAATCTGCCCCAGGTCAGATCCCAACTTGGTCTGGGCTCTCTTTTGTATAAAGGAGTTTCCTTATACAACAGACTTCCTGTAGACGTCAGGGAAATGACGGGGGGTAGATTTAAAAAAATATGAGTAAACTAGTCGATTTTTATATAGAGTAAAATATTTGTGATATTTAATTTTATTTAATTTAATTTTAAGATATATAAAAATAATTTAATTAGATATGTGTTATATTAATGACATAATATAATCTGTAAATACTTAGTACTTCTATGTTCTCAAATTAGAGGTGTCCCTTTGTAAGCCTTTGTAGTTTTTTGGGATGAATAAATCTGCTTATTATTATTATTATTATTATTATTATTATTATTATTATTATTATTATTATTATTATAAAAGTTACGTTAATCGGAATTTTCGTTCAGCTTTTTTCGATTTAAACCCCCATAAATTTTTTGTTTTCAGGGGGATTACTTTCAATAACAATACGGATCTTGGCCTCCTAGAACTTGATTTTTCCTGTAAATTTCAAGTCTATCGGATTATTGGTTCTTGAGTTATCGGGCTCCTAAAAATCGTGACATCGGACAGACGGACGGACATTTGAAAAAAGAAATTGCTTATTTTTTCATGAAAAAGAGTGACCGCAAAAAAAGATGTTTTTTAGCCTGTTTTACCAACACCTGTAACTTCGATTGGAACTGATAAAATGTAACTTTTTTTCTCGTCCTGAACTTGTTCAAAAAGCAAAATGTATTGTTCTAAAAGGTAACCATCCCCTTAAACAAAAGGTTAACTAGCACCTTATTTTTGCATAACGCACGTGCGAGTAAAGGATAAGTTGTATATTATTATATTATTCACAGTGCTAGAATAGTATACAGTAGTACAATAAATCAAAAATCGTCCTAGACAAAAAATCTAGAGTTAAAAAAATTTAAGACAAAAAGGTGACATCGCCTCCCCATTTTGCACGTCTATTTTGCACGTCTCTGCTTAAAATTATCAAATAAAAAAGACACAAAGGATAGCCTTTTTCAATGTTAAGGCTTCTGCGAAAATTCGTTACGACGTCTTAGGGAACTTTCAAGTATTACGTAACGCAAAATGTACCAAAATTCATACCTCGGTTCTCGCGTTATTCAAGACTCTAGTGATTTCATATTTTGGCTACCCCCCTAACACACCCCGTATTAGAGAGGTAGCCAAAATATGAAATCTCAATAATCTATAATAACGTGAGAACCGGGGTATGAAGTGTATGAATTTTGGTACAATTTGCGTTACGTAATACTTGAACGTTCCCTTATATGTATACAGAAAAGTTTAAATTTATGTTTTTTTTTAGAAGAAATTAAAATCATTTTTTGCAATAACTGCATGTGGATATGCAACATATTCTGGGGCCTGCTTATACAGAGGCGATGAAATGTTTTATAAAAACTATGTGATGCCAATTGTGCACTTGCTGGATGCGGAAAAGGCTCACAACTTGGCTGTTTTTGTAAGTCAATATAGACTTCTGCCAAGAAGTAGATATGTTGATCCTGAATCACTGGTAAGTACCTCATACCTAGTTTTAAAATTACGGAAGCGTGAACCGACCACTATTTTCGTTACTTATTTCCTATCTAGTTAAGTCTTAACCCTAGTAGAAATTAAAGTTAGAATAACGTTTTTCTAATGCTAGAAAACTGTATAAAAGTACGTTATAAAATATGTGCAAATGTCCCGCTTTTTAACGTTATAATCAAACGTTAGTTACAAACGTTAATCTAACGTTAGAATTTTAAGTTAAAAATACGTTATAAGTACGTTTAATTTCTAACTTTCGGAGGGGGCGTGGCCAACTAGGAAATTTCTACCTGCATCATAAAATGGCAGCTGGAGACAAATTTATTCATATAAATAAATCTTAATATATTTTAGCAATCATAATTTATACTTAACATAACATTAGATTAGTGACATTTTTATGTTTACGTCGTATACATTTATTTTTAAACTAGCCATCTGTTTAGGTGGCCCTAAATATTTTTCGTGTAATATGCTGTTATACTTCAATAAATACGTTTACCTCTCATAAAAACTTTATATTTATTTATACATTCAGAATCTTAAAATATTTTTTTAATTCTAGTACAGCGTTGCCAGACTTGCTATAATTTTTTGGGGGATATTTTTTTAAACTTATTATACAAATAATAAAGAATTATCAAACCTAGGCACATAGCTGACTGAAATTAGTATTTTTTACTATAGCGTACGTATTAATAATGGAAATTTCAAAAATATTTAAAGTCAGAATAAGGTTAGAAAAAGGTTAGAATTTAGTCCAAACTAACGTTAGATTTATGTATTTTATAATGTTTTTGTCAAACGTTAGTTTTCAAGGTTAGATTTATATATTTTATAACGTTTTTGTATAACGTTTGAGATTAAACATAAAAATGTCACTAATCTAATGTTATGTTAAGTTAGATTTATGTACTTTTCTACCAGGGAAGTTAGTTTAAATATTAGCATAATATATCGAAATTCTTAGATAGCGGTAAAAGAACCAATTCCTTAGCGTTATAAAACTTAAAGGATTAAGAAAAGGTTCTTAGCCGGTAGTTTCCTTATATCGACTTTTTTGAGGCAAACGTCGGTAAGAAGCAATTTCAAATTTTAATAGGCATTTGCGAATTAAAACGGATTAAAAATATTTTATTTTTAATCTGTTTGAATCCGAATCAATTCGCAAATGATAATTGAAAATTACTTTTCAATTTGCAAAAACGAATTCAAACAGGTTTAAACGAATTAAATCAGATACGTATTTGCAAATAGTTGTCAATTGAAAATGATATTCTGGATATGCGAATAGAGCCGAATTAAAACTGGTTACGCATTTCCAAAGAGTATCTAATTAAAAATTATATTCCGCATATGCAAATAGAAAAGCATTAAATCGGATACGCATTTGCAAATAGTAACTAATTGAAAATAATATTCCGCATATGCGAATAGAAACGAATTAAAACATGTTACGCATTTGCAAATAGTATCTACTTAAAAATGATATTCCGCATATGCGAATAGAAACGAATTAAAACATGCCAGAGTGTTCCATTAAAAAAAAAACATATTTATGCAACTTCCGGCGAAACCGGAAAATTCAGAACTGTTCTTGAGATACCCTTAATTTTAACCAATAAAAATTTTCTGTGGTATTTAAAAAATTGTAATTTTTTTGTAATTAATTTTAATTTAATAATTTAGAAAAATCTATTTTTAGAAACTCAGGCTTTTCAATAAGCACTTTTCAAACCCTATCGGGATTGCGGCTGGTTTTGATAAAGACGGTAAAGCAATTCAAGGTTTACAGGATATGGGTTTTGGATTTATTGAAATAGGCTCAGTGACTCCACTGCCGCAACCTGGAAATGAGAAACCTAGAGTTTTCAGGTATTAGAAAATTATAATTTTACTATATAATATACAGCCTGTTCCAGAACTCGCGTACAGAAATTTGAGGGTATATTAAAAAAAAACTGGAAAATATGAAAAAGAATTAAAAAAAAGCTGTCTTTAAAGACAGTATAGTAGTATATCCTTATAAAGCTTTATGATATACTACTAGTAATAACTAGTAATTAACTTACTGGTCAGCTTATTCGATACACATTATCGGATTGGTATGGTGAGCCGTAGATATCTGGAGACTTTAGCCTAGAACTAGTTCCTCCAGCGGGAACATCCCGGTGTCCTCAAGTTGTTGAAAATGGACTTGTGGGGGTCCTAGGGGGTTGATTTTTTCGTAATTTTTTTTGTATCTCTTCGCGTTTTCAAGATATGAGCTAAAAGGTGTGTGTTTCTTTTTTTTTAATTATAAATTTCGCAGTCAATTTAAAGTTTGCGCATGCGCATTCCGTAGACCGCTGTTAGATCTTCATGACATGATCTCGTAATAGGCTTGTTTGAGATTCGAGTTATAAACTGTTCAGAACTGGTTCTGACCAATGGAGGTTTAATCCTTATTACCATGTGACTTTAAATAACCAATAAACAGTAGTCCAGAACTGATTCTAGCGTATCCCGAACAAAGCTTATGACTTCACAATGAGGAGTCATCTGTATGCGTTCATGAACTCAGAGAAAATCATTAAATGATGTCATAATGACTTCCACGTGAAATAGCAAATGTTGTCCGGGAAGCAGATGAATTAACTTGACAATGAATATAATTGCCCTAATTATAATAAATTTTATTTAGAATTGTTTAATTTTTAGGTTAAATGAAGATAAAGCCGTGATAAACAGATACGGATTTAACAGTGAAGGACACGAATCTGTATTTAAAAGGATAGAACTACTACGAAAATCAAATTTTAATGGTATTGTTGGAATAAATTTAGGCAAAAACAAGACTTCTCTAGATCCCATCGAGGATTATGTGAAAGGAATTAAGTTGTTTGGACCTGTAGCTGATTATTTGGTCATTAATATTAGTAGGTAATACTTAATTTACACGGTGTATTTGAAATAGGGTAGGAAATTTTAACAGATGATTCTACATCATAAAATATGACAAAAAGTTCCTATAAACATATGTCTAAAAATGCGTCATAAGGGAGCTACGCCCCTTTGAAATTGGCTAAAAAAATCGGTTTTTATTTAATGACTCATTAACCCTTTGAGATATATCAACGAGGTTTTGCACGTCAACTAATCCTACCAAAACCCGTTTTTATGTGTTATTTTCATGTACTTATTTCAACCAGGGGTGTGCGAAACGGGGGGGGCTTATTAGTTTTTTGTCCCAAACTTTTTTCTGTGTAACTTTTTTGCAATTTTATTTTTGAAATATGATTCCTCAGGTCAAAATACATAAAAAAGGTACTCTTGTTATAATACTGTAGGATTAACCGTTTTCGAGAAAAGTTAATTTGAAGGTGAAATTTCACGGTTCGAGGACGAAAAATGAAATACTAAAATGTCGAAAACCTAATTTTAATGATGCAATGTTATTCTACATCAAAAACTAAGAAAAAAAGTTTCCATACATGTAGGTCGAAAAAACGCTTTTAAAGCTACCATAGCCCTTTAAAAATGGTGCATATTTAGGAGACCATAGCTCCATTAGGATTGATTTTTGGAAGTACCTGTATATGAGGTTTTTTTCTTAGTTTTTAATGTACATTCGCCCTGCATCATTAAAATTTGAGATGAGATGAGAATTCATGACAGATGCAACTCCAGCATCAGTGATCTGCGAGACACTCCACCACTTAACTCCATTTAAACTTATTCCTATTAAGACAAATGAGGCACTAAGCCTCTCACTTAAATATACCAAAAAAACTACAAACTGAACTTAGTACTGCGAACCTGATACATTAAAGTTTAATAACCCATTCGGATAAAAGTCCAAGACATTAACTGGGAAAACAGTGTTAAATATCTAGGCATTACCCTATCCAAAAATCTTACGTGGGATCAGTATGTCAAAGACACTATCCAAACCGCCAATGGCTGTTCCTTTAAACAATATCCCCTGCTAGGTAGGAAAAGCCCTCAAACTAGTACTTATCTACGGAGCCCCAGTCTGTAATAAAAACACTATCAACAAATGAGCCATAGGCTCTAAGTCCGTCTCTTAAATAAACCAACCAAATTAGTCGGTCAGTCACGCAGTTGAAGTTTAATGAACGTCAGTTGGATACTTCATTTGTGACTCATACTTTAGACGTACACGACTAGCCGGAAACCAGTTCAAAATACGATTACACTACGTTTTTGGCATTTTTGTTTTATTTTTAACGTGTTCAAATAGAGTAATATCTGGAGTAATATCTGGCTATAGTATATTCAACTTCAAAATCCAGTAAGTGTAAACAAACGCACGTGATAACGGATTTAGTGACAGGGTAGGACTCAAAACAAAATATTTCTACATAACGGTCCATTGCAATGCATTGTACGCTTCATCGCAAGTGCTCACGTACTGACCTGTTTAATTTTCTACATCCCTACTCTCGCAACATTCGACCCATGAAACCACGCTCCAGCTGCCGCGTGTGCGATTCTTTTATTTACTTCTACTTCATCTTGAAGTTGAATATACTATAGGTGGCAGATTTGCCACTATTCAAGCATGCATGCATTTAGTATGCCTACTTAATATGAATTATTAGTCAAAATATATTTTTGTTGACAGTATTTGTATTTATTTGTTTTTATTTTAAGCCCAAACACTCCCGGCCTTAGAAGTATGCAGAACAAAGAAGTATTAAAAGACCTGCTGAAAACTTTAGTTAAAGTCCGTGACAGTATACCGCAACATCCACCTCTTCTTCTCAAATTAGCGCCCGATTTATGCTACGAAGAATGCAAAGATATTGCTGAAATCGTTCAGCAAAAGGACAGCAAACTGGACGGACTAATTATTTCAAATACGACCATCGAACGACCCGATTCTTTACAAAATGTACACAAAAATGAAACTGGTGGACTTAGCGGGAAGCCGTTGTCTGATATGTCTGCCAAGATGATTGCAGATATGTTCAAACTCACAAATGGAATGCTGATAATAGGTAAAAATTACCCTAGTAGAAATTTAACGTTAGAAAACTGTCCTGTTACGTTACGTTGCGTGCCTAACGTTAGAATAACGTTTATCTAACGTTTTCTGAAACTTCTAACTTTAGATAAACGTTGTTCTAACGTTAGACCCTAACTTAAGTTATCGTGCCCACAAGATTTCCCGGACAGAACGATCGATCGACCGAGCGACATTTTTTTTGCTTGAATTTGATTTATATCGACATAAAACGGCATAAAATGTAAAAATACGCAAAAAAATGAACATTTTTGCAACAATATAAAACAAGAATAATGTGAAATAAAACTATATAGTAAACGTCGCAATCGGAGGCCAATTCTAAATATCATAATAATGATACAAATCTTCAAATTCAATTCAAATAATAATATAAAATGTTATACAAATGTTTTACTAATATGACGTCAGAAGAGGCCACCGACTGCGACGGCTAATATATACCCTAGTAGAAATTTAACGTTAGAATAACGTTTTTATAATGTTAGAAAACTGTTTAAAAGTACGTTATAAAATATGTGCAAATGTCCCGCATTTTAACGTTAGAATCAAACGTTAGTTACAAACGTCAATCTAACGTTAGATTTTTAAGTTAGAAATACGTTCTAGGTACGTTTAATTTCTAACTTTCGGAGGGGGCGTGGCCAACTAGGAAATTTCATAAAATGGCAGCTGGAGACAAATTTATTCATATAAATAAATATTAATATATTTTAGCAATCATAATATTTTTAAATATAATTTTGTTACATTTTTTTAAAAAATAGCCATCTTTTAAGGTGGCCCTAAATATTTTTCTTGTAATATGCTGTTATACTTTGATAAATATGTTTACCTCACAGAAAAACTTTATATTTAGTTAATTAATATTTATTTATACATTCATAATATTCAAATATTTGTTCAATTCTAGTACAGTGTTGCCAGACTTACTATAATTTTGACTGAGGGATATTTTTTTTTAACTTATTATAGTAATAATAAATAATTATCAAACCTAGGCACATAGCTGTCTGAAATGAGTATTTTCTACTATAGCTTACGTATTAATAATGGAAATTTAAAAAATATTTAAAGTTAGAATAACGCTAGAAAAAGGTTAGAATTTAGTTAGGAAACTAACGTTAGATTTATATATTTTATAACGTTTTTGTCAAACGTTAGTTTTCAAGGTTAGATTTATATATTTTACAACGTTTTTGTATAACGTTTGAGACTAAACATAAAAATGTCACTAATCTAATGTTATGTTAGATTTATGTACTTTTCTACCAGGGTATCTTTATCTTTCAGGAGTAGGAGGAATTTCAAATGGAAAGGACGCCTACGAGAAGATAAAAGCTGGAGCAACAGTTGTACAAATTTACACATCCATGGTGTATGAAGGACCTCCAATAGTCACAAAAATAAAGAAAGAATTAGCTGAATATTTAACGCAAGATGGGTTTAATAATATCTCAGAAGCTGTAGGAAAAGCCAAGTGAAATAGTTATTTTCTTAACTAGTGTATTAAGTGGATAAAATCACTTAATACACGAGTTGAGAATTTAATTTTATCCAACACCTTTTATTTTTAAATAAAAATCTATAATTTTGCGAAAAATTATGTCAAAAATATTAAGATTAAGTTTTCTTAATACTAAAATAATAGGTAGCCATGGCCTATGTATGCCTATTAAAAATAAACAATTGCTAGTTTTACATTTCTTACAAACGTCAAAATGGACGGTGATGACAAAATTTTTAATAAAAACAGTATTTTATTCAAAAACTAAAGGATAATTTGGGGTTTTCTTTAATTTTTATGGTTTAGTTAACGTGCTTCTATTTATAGAATTGTTATAATACTTAATTAATAGGGTATGTAACTAATTTTGGGTGAGATCAAAAGCTGTACGTAAAAGAGTGGGTGAAAAATTTTTTAGTCACTGGAAAAAAACTCACTTTTGACATTTAAAATAGTGCTCAAAACAAGTGTTTCTGTGAAGGTGTTGGATAATATATATTTGTTTCTATTTTGCGACTCTTATAAGCTCATAATCTCACGCATTTTGCGTGTTCTTATAGGCCTATAAGAGGTTAGTACTTTTTTTTCTTTTGGGTTGGCAAGACAGGACAAAAGAATATCTATTGGCGTTTTCCGTGCAAGTGTCAACACCGCTTTTAAGCTTAGTTTTCTACGAAATTGTGTTTTAAGTTAATTTTTACCGTGTTAAAATTGTGACTTGGTTACTTACAGTGCAAAAGAGAAGAGCTGACTATAAAATATATCAAAATATCGTTTGTTCTATGAATTTCAAACATTGCGAAAATTGTAATACCAATTTTAGAGCAAAATAGAAAAAATAGAATAAAGCACTCTTTTCATAACACGTTTTTGGTACTTTGGAAAACTCGCCGCAAGCGGCTCGTTTTCTAAACTTGTACTCGTGCGCTAAAAACGTATGTTATGAAACTAGTACTTTAATATACTATTTTTGTATCAAGAGGGCTACTACCAGGGCCGGAGTGCCCTCACGGCCCGGGCGATTTTCACTCAGACCGGACCTCTATGGTCTTAGGTGCTGTGTACTAAACCTTGGACCATGATATGGATTAAATAAATTCACTTGGCTCAGAGCTCAGAAAATTTTTGGGTCTATTTCAGTCATAAACAATCGAAGAATTCTATTTTTACCCAGGACCTCTAAAAAAAGTTAAAATTTGATGCCTATTGTAATTTATGTCAGATACGCCAGATTTAAACGACCAAATATTTTAAAATTATTTGGTGGTTTAAATCTGGTTTAAAGTAAAATTGTATAGCCTTGGGCGAAGTGACAATTCACGCTCGATATCTAGTAAAAAAAGTATAATTTTGCACCCACTCAGACAACATTATTTCATAATACATAAATTACATTACATAAATATGTAATAATATTACGTAAATTAATTAATATTACATAAATATGTAATATTGTCAAGAGTTGGCTAGGTAGCCATACAGGCTTTACCTAAATTTCATAAAACAATTTAATTATTTATAAATTAGTACCTTGTATTGCATCCAGATGTTTTGCACACCAAGCATTCTTGTGTTATTGAACTTAAATAAACTAGGTTTGTTTGTAAAACATATTGGTATAAATACGGTACGTAGAATTTGAATTGGAATTATAAAATTAGATTATCAGATTGAATAGCGTAGAGTCGATAGTTTGGTAGTCCCCAAAGTGGGCAGTGCCCATTGGGCAAAGTAACTCTGGCATCTCTGTAACCTAAAGTGTTAAGAACGTGTGTTATAAAGAAGTGTTTCAATTACCCCAACCCGTATCCAGCAAAATGGCAAGGAAGCACCATTATTCTTAACAAGAAAGAATCCATCATTCCTGACAATATTACATATTTATGTTACATTGTTATACACATTGTAATAAATGGGGAGTTGAACTGCAAAACTTAACATATCCAAAAGGACTTAAATTGCAAAACTCCATCCGGTTTTTGTGAAAAATTAGATTTTGATCGTATTGGGTTTTGGACTTACCTATAGGGTTTGCGACTTTTTAACTTTTTTTTTTGATATGTTTTGCAGTTCAACTCCTTTGGGATATGTTAAGTTTTGCAGTTTAGCTCCTCAAATGTATTTTTACATATTTTTATTTTATCATAAAAACTAAAATATAATTATTTTAAACAACGTATTTTTAATTTCTATAATCTGAAAAAAATTGAAAATGATATCCAAAATATGGCTTATCTAATTTACATTAGGTCATATATGTATAGTCGTGTCATTTTAAGAATGCGAATGGTAGGAATTATCACGGAAAAACTTAATATTATCTAAAACGTTGGTTGAAGTAAGATACACCATACATCCATAGGAAATTGCGCTCACTCAAAAGGAATTCAACAAGAATATCAGCGAACAGCGCCGTATTTTGTCATTTCATTAATTTTTACTGTGATTTACAACTATGCCTTCAATAACTCTACTAACTTAGCATATAGCGACTTTTAATTAACGAAACGAGAGCTAGTGGACTGCTATATTTTAGGTAAATAAGGGTATATAAGGGAAAAATACGGATCTCTAACCTTTGGTTGCTGGTCTGATGTTCTTGATGCTCATGTGCACATGCGGCTTCTTCTTGATGTTGAGGTTTGTGATGATAAATATGGGTTTGGAGCTAGACTATTTGACGACCACGAATAGGTTTTTACTACAAATATTAACAATAAATATTTCGAATATTTAACGACGATACATCACGTGAACTTATTCCTAGCGTACTACGAACGACTCGCTCCGTACATCTTTCAACGACTTTTTCCGACCGACTCATTTGCCTCGCAGCAAATTAATGAGTTAAAGCGTGGTTTTTCTGCCAACGCGCATGACGAATCCAACAGAATAATGTTCATTTTAAAAATCCCCTAAATTTGAATTTGAATAAAGATTAAAAAATATAATTATGAAAATTAAACAAATACAAATACAAAAAAAAATCAATCAAAAATAAAAAAAAATATATTAAAATAACATTAAAAGAAAATTGAAAAAATACTTTTGTAGCATTTTATGTAAAATTATTGCATAAAATTATACCCCAACCCAGTTTTCAGCGCCGTATCTTTATTTTCCGATAACTTGCGAATTGGACACTTGGACAAGAGATGCATTTCCAACTTTCCAAAAGCATTTTATCATCAGGATGCCTAGGGACACTAGATCTAGGTCTTAAGTTAGCAAGGCCTTGCTAACTTAAGACCTAGATCTAGTGTCCCTAAGGATGCCCCCAAGTTGGGCAGTTCGTAAAACTGTACCTTGTAGAAAATTAAACCTTCTAAATGGGCGAATTTTGCAGCGCAAAAAATAATGTAATGTGTTGAAAAAAAACCAGCGCGGATTTTTGCGGGAAAATCTCCTCAAATCGAGGGGCTGACCGCGTCTGAAATTTGTACAAGAGTTCCTTTTTGCAAAGAGTTCCTCTGAGTTCCTCCTGTGTTCCTCGGTAATTTTTGGCAAATAAGCCGTAGAAATTACCGCTGTGCAAGCACTACTGCCAATAAGGCACCATCAAAAGAAAGCTTTTTCCCTGGCGGTTTCAACTTGGCGCCCCTACAAAAAGAAGAAAAATACCTTCATAAAAAAAGCTTTGTCCCTGACGGTTATTACTAAACTTAGCGCCCCTTCAAGAAGTAAAGAATGGCGCCCCCGATTTACCTTCACGAGAAAATAGCTTTGTCCCGGACAGTTTCTACCAAACTTGGCGGCGCCTCTACAACACAAAAATTGGCGCCCCAAGATTACCTTCACTTTGTCCCTGACGGTTTCTGCCAAGCTTGGCGCCCCTTCAGGAAAAAATTGGCGTCCAAAGGTAGGATATTTTGTAAAGTTGGAACATAAGAACGTTAATCCACATGGGTAATAAATAATAATTGTTTCTGACCGCGTCTGAAATTTGTACAAAGCAGCTCCTTTTTGCAAAGAGTTCCTCCATTTTACAAAGAGTTCCTCCATTTTGCAAAGAGTTCCTCCATTTTGCAAAGAGTTCCTCCATTTTGAAGAGTTCCTACATTTTGCAAAGAGTTCCTCCAGAGTTCCTCCTTTTTGCAAAGAGTTCCTTGGAGTTCCTCCAGAGTTCCTCGGAGTTCTCCTGAGTTCCTCCTGAGTTCCTTTGGCTTGTACAAAAGATTTCCTCGCGGTCAGCCCCTCGCCTCAAATTGTGCAAACGACTAATTTGCGCATTGGAGTGATAAACTATAATTTCTATCAAAAATATATTTGGTCTTGAAAATAACATTATTCAGTCATACTGGTAATAATTATTATATAACTAAGATTAACAAAAAATAGATTTTAACTAAAAACATGAAAAAATATACAAAATAAGTACATATACAATAGTATCTATTATAGCCACTTTGTTACACACAATGTACACCAAGTTTAAAATTTTTATACAAGTGTTTTAATATACAAAAGTTTATAATTTATTCTTTTTAACTATCAGACGAAATGCCGAGAAATCTAACTACATTTTTTTAATGGGCAAAACGTTTATAAACTTTTAGTCATATATATAGACTAAAAAGGGCATGACCTTTTAATGCATGTTCATGAAAAACCATCTGTTTACAAGCCAACATACTTTAAAAATAGAAGAACCAGTACCAAAGTCCAAAAAATAATATATTTTCGTTTTTTTTTTGAGTTACACGAATTCCAGTAAATATTGCCAGCGTGACGAAGTAGGGTCAAAACTGGCTCTTCAACAAGTTTTTTTTAACATACAGTATGTCCCTGGATGGAGTCACAAAGAGGGTTTTTTTTATTTAACACATTCGCTACCAAGCGGCTCATATATGAGCCCCAATTTTTCAAATAGACCTATGTCTCATAAACGAGTCGATGATCTTGCTGTATTAAATGTGTGATACATCATTATAAAAATTCTCTATTTGCACACGTTTCTTTTTTTATGTTTTTCGGAGCAATTTTGGGGGTTTAAAATAGGGTTAAAAAAATGGTAATTTTTGTCAAAAATTCTTGGTAGCGAACCTGTTAAAATATCTCAAAAAAAAATCACTCTTGATAAATTGCCCTGCTTATACAGTATGTCCAACCGGGGACATACTGTATAATTCTCCTAAAGGATAAAAGTTGCAACCACAATATTGGTGGTATTTTTTCACATCTAAGAATAAATACTATAAATTTATATTAGAATATAAATTAGGTACAGTTAGAGATGGTACAATATCTCATGGCACTTCAGCCTTGAATGCAAATTAACATAATTCCACCCTGCCTCATCTTAAAAAAACAATTTTTATCAAAAATTAATGGTAAGGGCACTAAAGAAGGGTATCGTTATAAATAGGAGTTTTGGGCTAAATAAGAAAAATATGTAAAAGAAATAAAAACTAAGGAATTATTTGATATCGTAAACCCGACAACATCGCATTATTCTTGCGCTAAATGTGACTATAATACTGAAAAAAAGCAATATGTTTTATTTAATTACAAAACCAACATAAATACGTTTAGATAGAATGTATAATAAAAACACTGTTCAATATTAATTAAATATATTTATTTTTAAATAAATATATTTAATTAATATTATAAGTTAAAAGTCTATGTGTAACTTTTTCATTATCTAGTTTTAAATCATATCATGGAAATAAACTAATTTAACATGTTGAAAGCCAGATTAAATTACTTGTCTTTGGTAACACTGTCCCATGGAACTAGATGCTTTGGGTTATCGTTGAAGCTAATGGTTTGCTTACAATGTTATTATAGTATAAATACCTCAAAAATAACTCCATAATCGTACTGAAACTTAAGAAACTAGTCACACAAGTCCAGCCTAATTACACATTGAATTACAGTATATTAAATCCGTGAAAACTAATAAAACACAACCAAATATATAAAATAATTAATTAAAGTATGTTCCGGAATGTAAAAAGGGCTGAAATTTTGGCTAAGTATTTATTTTTTATGTATCTGTAAGCATGTAAAGTCTTATCGTTGCAGGTGATTTAGACCAAAATGCGATACCCTTTCAATAATAAAAAAAATGTTTGTAAGATGGGGCAGGGTATAGTCATGTAAATATGCACTTAAGGCTAAAGTGCTACAAGATATTTCTACTTTTATCAGTTTGGACTTTTTGACATTATGAAGATGCTCAGATGATCAGCTGTCATTTACACACACAGTATGCATTAAGGAAGAGAAAAAATAATGATATCCATGTATTTTTTACACTGAAAAGTTATGCCAAATAACTATATCACAAAAACCTTTTTTTCAATCTACAGGCCTCGTTTCTAAATAATCATTTGCTTGAGGCTCGTCCATATTATGCTCTTCCATAAATATTCTCAAACATAACTCGGGCAATAATACTTTAAAGATATATTCATTCATTTTGTCTTCAGGGTCAAATTCTTTTTCCAGTAAAGTCAATAAATAATCTTTTTGATCAAAATTAAAAGTGATCATACTTGTACTAAAAGTTAATTCATTCATTTTAGAGTTACTTTTGGTTATACCATGAAACAAATCATGCCTTTGAGATTTTATTTTGCCTTTTATAATATCGTCCATGTAGGATTTATTTTTTTCGAAATAGGTATCTAACGCCATTTCATCTAAGTGAAAACAATCAAGAATAATACATTCCTTTTTATCTTTTAAATCTTCTATGACTATATCACTGATTTTTTCCAATGATTTATCAGCCATTCTGCATAATGATTCAACTTTGATTTTGTAGTCTTGTAGATTTTGTTGTTCGTTTTTAATATCTTGATATGAAGGTAAGGTTATTCCATATTTTTCAAATGATGCACTACGTTGAAGTGTTTTCTTGCCTTTACCTTTGCCCTTGCCTTTTGTAGGTTTGGTAATACTGGGAAATTCTAATTCAAATGAATCGGATTTAGTAATAATTTTACTTTTTGATTTTTTTGAGGATTTTGAAGAAACATTACTTATTTTTTTTGTACTGGTTCGTTCTTCTAAAGTTTTGGATTTAGTAATTTTACTTTTTGTATTTTTTAAGGATTCTGATGAATCATTAGCAGTTTGTATTGTACTAGGTGTTTCCTCTAAAATTCTGTATTTAGGTTTACCTTTTGTTATTGGTAAAGGCTCAACTTTTTCCTTGGAAGGTCCTGCCTGTCCAATGTTCTTTAAATCATTTTCTTTAAGTTCTTCTAGAAATGTGGATTTACCAAAAAAATCGGTTATTTTCTTACCCTGGGGTTCCGTTTTGCTTTTCTTGATTCTACGTGCCACAGGACTCTCGTCTATTTGGGTTTTCTTCTTTTTTCTTGAAGATGTTTCTTTGGTCTTTTTTGGAGTTAGAGCTTCCATTAACTCATTATATCCCTTTTGCTTCTTGTCATTCATTTTAAACAAAGATCACATAAAAAATATTACAATATATGTCCCAAAATATTAGAAGAAAAGTAATAATACCTATCACACGAATTGTGGGGTTAGGAGTGTTTTGACATTTGTTTTGGCGCCAATCTTGTGCCATTCGCTTCATTTCATTCAAAATTCAGGTGGTAGGTCAAATGTCCCGCAGAAAGCAATTTGATTGGTAAAGCGTCGGTTTATTAAAATGGTGTATAACAGTTATTTGCAGTTTTCGACTTCGTTTCATTTGGACTTTTTTTCGTTTCATTTTACATTATTTTACAATATTTATGTAATATATTGACTTTTGCGCGAGTGGTATTTAAAATTATTTTTGCAACAAATCTTAAAAAGTGTGAACTAACATCGTGTAAACTTGTTTTAACTGGTTTAAAATAAATTGTGAAAAGAACCTTGTTAGGTAAGTTTACTTATATAATATATTTGTTGTGTAGTTTTTGTTTAAAATCATTCAAATGTAATTATTTCAATACCAACCCAAATCCCAAAAAACAATGGTACGGTGGCCGACGAGCGGTAAAGTGAAAGCAAATGATCATCGCTTTTTGACGTTGGCCCGACATTGGAACAACATCAGGCCATTGTTGAAATCTGACTAAACGCGTTCAGGCCTATCCAGAAGCTTGCATAAGAACATAAAAAATAAGAATGCGAAGCCGTGATTGGCTTACAAGATACATGGCGGCACATCAAGCCAATCACGGCATCCCATTCGTATGTACTATGTTGTCGTGCGAGCCTGTGGATATGCCCTTAGGCTGTGGCATAACAGCGGCACATAATCGTACTTTTAATCATTGATCACGATTATGCCGCTATTTAGCCGTCAGCTGGCCGCAAGACAACTGTTTGCTGGTTTGGATAATCCTTTTAAAAGGCATAACCAGGATTTTCTTCTGGGGGGTTGTAAACGACTCGGCGCTTTTTGTTTTTTAATTTGCATACCTAATACAGAATAATAATAAGCCGTGAAGATATGTAATGCTACGCATTCCATTATATACGATTTACAGTGAATATATTGCATTTTCCATGGAAAATTGCAAATACTTAAAAAAAAAGATGTTTTTTGAAAAACGAAAAAATTTTGAAAATTTGTTTTTCAAAAAAAAAAAAAAACTAAAAAATTAATTGCGAAAAACAAAAAATTCAAAAAAAAATAAATTTTCAAATAAATTAAAAATACATCTTTTTTAAAAATAACTATTTTTTTGAAAAACGAAAAAAAAAAAATAAAAAAAGAAAAAAATTAAATTTTTTCAATTTTTTTTAATATTCATTTTGCAAAAAAGAAAAAAATTTGAATTTTTTTTTTTGAAAATAAGTTTTTTTAAAAAAATTAACCCCCATAACTTTTTTGTTCCAAAATGATTAAAATTTGCGTTACGTAATACTTGAACGTTTCCTAAGTGCCTATTCACAAGCTCGTATAAGAACATAAAACATAACAATGCGATGTCGTGATTGGCTTGATGGGCCGCCATGTATCTTGTAAGCGGCATCGCATTCTTATGTTTTATGTTCTTATGCAAGCTTCTGGATATGCCTTAAGACGTTTTTTGACGGTTTTGGGAAATTCGAAACTACCGTATAATAAATACACTGCCCTAATAAAGTAAAGGACAGTAAGTGACATTGGTCAATAGCAGCGTTTTCAAAATATTACATCAGGGTCCAAACGCCGCCATCCCTTGCGACCTTCAACTTACTCTGGAAACACTCTGGAAACAGAGTCAGAGTGAAAACATTCTGCTGCCAACGTGTTTCCAGAGTGGTTTTGTGCCATTTTGTCAGAGTTGAATCAGAGTGGTTCCAGGCTTGATTCACAGTAGATCCAAAGTGGGTTTGGACTTTTTTTTTTTTTTTAATCAGAGCGTTTTCAGAGTGTTTTCGTTTGGACTTTTTTTTTTGAAATTGATTGTAAAGTCGCAAGGGATGCGACAAGTGTTACCTACTGCCCTTTACTTAATCAGGGCAGTATAGGGCGAAGTTGAAGTATTGATTTTCAAGAATACAGGGTCGGATTTTATTTAAATTAAAAATGGATTAAGTTTAATACAAATTTAATTTAATAACTAGATGAAACGTTGCAAGCATCCTGTCAAAACATCGGCACTATTGTACACTAGAGCCATCTACCCAGTCCGCACATATATGGATGCAACATGGTAAAGAAAGATTTTTTAGGTAACATGTGCCATATTACATGAGACATAACATACATATGTATGCTACATAACATGCCCTATAACAGAAAGATTTTTTACGTTACATGTGCCATATTACATAAGATGTAACATACATATGTATGATACATAACATGCAATATTGCATGTTATGTATCATATACATGGTACGAGAACATACACGATACATAAAATGTTATGAATTCAATACTAAATATGGCGTCTATATTATTTTAATTTTTATAGGTTAGAATCACTAATATTCTTAAAATTGTTGTTAATAATAAAAGTTTTACCCTTAAGTAGTAGAAACGCATGTATTTTTAGACAACTAAACTGATTTTAGATAATTTTAGACAAAAAATTAAAAAATATATTTTTTTTTAAAAATGATTATTTGCTATTTTTTTTTCTAAAAATTGGCTTTTTATGTGGCCCATGATTTTTAAGCCTGGTAGAAAGTTTGCTTTCACAGTAAAAATGCACATCGTATAAGAATTTTGCCTGATGGATGCTACATATAAAGATATTTATATACTTTAATTATTAGGTTTATCAAAAAGACGTAAAAATGTTCACCATGTCTAAATCTATGATGCACTCCATAACAAGCAAAATTCGGAAACGCCTACTTTTATTGTTATGTACCTAGTATGTATCTGATATGTAGCATGTTATGTAGCTGATACATAACTTGAGGCGGAATTGTTAAAGTCCAAGGACTATACATGGGCTATAAAAATTACATGTCTGCAACATCACATAGAACAGTGGTTATGTACCTGCTATGTTCCTGCCATGTATTTGTGTTGACTGGGTAGTTTGCAAATTTCAAACTAGGTGTTTTGTTTGATTTTAAATTCTGTATCTTTAAAACATATTCTAGCAAAAAACTGTATATAACATTTTTTATAGGGCTTAAAAAGAGCTTTTATTTAAAATATAATTTTTTGAAATCGGGTTATAAATATGTGAGATATGTTGAAAAAAACTTTTACTGCTTTAAACGCCAATATCTCGAAAACAATGCGTTTTAGGAAAATGTTGTTTATAACATTTTTTGACCAATTTAAAATTATCTTTTATATAAGTGCTAAATTAACCAAATACAATAATAATTGCCTTAATTATAAACAAAAAACGCTAAAAATAGGAGTTTTACCCTATTTTTACCCTCTTACCCCCAATCGTTTACCCCCAAAATCTAATCAGCTCTTCGGAATACGATAAGAAACAATATGCAAAAAAATGCAAGTCCTTATCTCATGTAGAAATTGAGTTAGAGAGTTTACACCCAGACAGACAGACAGACAGACGAACGCAATTTTTTTTTACTGATTTCGACTCAGAATGGTCTAAAACGTCGAGAAATGTGAAAAAACCGTGGTCAAAGATTTTGACTTTTCGGCGAAGATTTCAATACATCGGCACTCTTAGTACCACTAAGTGCCGATGTAAAAAAGTAAAGTAACATTAATCATAACTATAGTTATGATGAATTATAATTATTATTATTAATTATAAATATATAATAATATCTTATTAATAAGAGCCTATTTTTTTCTACCAGTTTTATAAATTGTAATTTGGAATAACTTAAAAAAAAAATCTTTATTTTACTTTCCTAAAATAATTCTTACATATAGGAACACAAACTCAAGTTTTTACAGAAAAAAAAATTAAATGTACATTCAAGAAGAAATATAAAGTAATATTAACAGAATTAATTTAATCTTATTATATCTATTTTATGAGGACTTAACTAAACCAGGGGGTAACTGGCTTGAGTTGCAACCCCACAGTTATTGTCTCTATTTCTGGCCATTTTGATATATCCTTCATCACCCCAAGATGGACCCCATGAGTTCTTTACCAACCAGTAATCTTTTCCATCTTCAGTGCCATAACCAACAGCAAGAACTCCATGGTCTAGTTGCTCAGAGCTGCATTCTGGGTCATAGTAAACTCCTTCTGAGTATAATTGGAAATGTTCATGGCTAGCATCAATGGCGATGGAAACTGGACCTACAGTGGCTACAGCGGATTTAAGTTTTTCTTCGTCTCCACTGTCAACATCAACAAATCCTCGGTCTGTGGCTCCACTGTTTGAGGGCCTGTAGTGGCATTTTTCGTCTTCGGCTTTGTATGGGTATGAGGCTTCAGTGTCGATTCCGCCATTTTCTTTAATGTATTTGAAAGCGTTGTCCATCAGTCCTCCATTACATCCATTGTTACCGTAGGAAGTGGAGCAATCGATTAGGTTTTGTTCGCTTAGGGAAACCAATTTACCAGATTTACGGTAATGTTGACCTTCTAAAGCTCCAGTCTGAAATAAGCGAAAAATTTGTTAATAGTATGGCCAAATGAGAATTAAAAACAGCATATAGCGGAAAAAATTAATTAAGTCTTGTATTTTCGCATTATGCTCTCCATAAGAAGTAGATTAAAGGCTAGTGGCGTACTCTCCTGGGCGATGCACACAGGTAAAAATTCATGAAGCGTCGAAAGTTGAATATTTATAAACATTATAGTGTCTTCTAAATGATGTATATACATTTTTTTGAAAATGTTTGCGGTCTTGCTTAAAAAATTAAATTTAAGTGGCACATTACAATATCTTACACTTATTTTTTTTTAGGGCTGTATTTTTTAATTTTAGAATAGAAAGGTATTATCTCCATGTCCGGACGCGTCAGTTAAAAAAATTTAAATTTTTGAAAAAAAAATCAGATTTGATTTCTTTTGTATTTTTTTAGGTTTAAAATAATGAAATAAACATAAACAATAGAAAACTACTAAAATATTCAAATTTTTGAATTTTTTTAAATGGAGTTTTTTTTATTTTAGTTTTTTTAACAGCCTATGAGGTTGAAAAAAAAAACTTTTTCGGTCAATTATGTAATTTTTTATACTGAATTTTAATCTGAATAAAAAAGACCCCCATTTCATTTAAAAATTTTAAGTTACCCCCTCTCCCGCCTAAGGGCGTGAAAAAAAATCTGCTTTGATAAAAAGGTGTCCCCTTGATATTGAAGCAGTGCCAAATTTCAAAAACCTATCGTATACGGTTTCTGAGATATCGACTTTTAATCGTTTAAATGGCCCACCCGGTATGCAGTGTGTCACTTAAATTAAATTTTTTACGCAAGGCCGCAAACATTTTCAAAAAAATGTATTCAAATCATTTAGAGGACACTATAAGGTTTATAAATATTCAACATTCGACGCTTCATGATTTTTTTCCTTTTTTTTGGTATTTTGGCACCCAGTTTTTCTCAAAAAAAAAAAACATGACAAATAACGTGACGCGCCCCTGAAGGTAAGCGGTAAACCATGGTAGAGCACTAGATGGGTAGGTTTGTTAGGGTAGGTTGGTAGTTTGAGTGGTTTCGCAGTTATTTGTTCAACATAGTCACATTTATTCTGTAACACCCTGTAGACTGTTTGCAACTCTAAGTAGACATAATTATAGTCAAAAAATGTACCTTCATTGTAAAAAAAATAAAAATTTAAATCGTTTTATAAAATTTAGAGATATATGACTTTGAATTTGATGAAAATTTTTAGGTATTCTACTTCAGATTTTGATTAGTTTATATTAGGAGGCGCAAGAAACGAAACAGTAACGGGCTGATTTTTTTTTATAGATGTGTGATATATCGTTGAAAAGATCTTTTTAAGTACCCACCTATAGCTTTAAATTAATTTTATTTATTTTTTATTTTTAAAAAATGTGCTTGAAGGTAAAAACCGAAAAAAAAAGTTGCCCCCCTAAAATTGTCAAAATATTTGTTTTATTATTTAAAATATATTTGCAAAATTCAAAGTAAATTCAGAATTAAAGTATTTGATTAAAATATTTTGTTTGTTCAAGTGGTTATTCCAACGCAATAAGTTTGTTTGTTAATTATAATAATATTAACCAGAAATACTGTGCATAGTTTTCTTCAAAAGATTACCACATACAAAATAAAGATATTTCATGAACTTTGATCCTGATAATGTATGTCAAAGAAGCAAAAACTTTATCAATCAAAAGCTAAATATATTTATCTTGTTTTAGTATTATTCATACAAATGTATCTATACAAATCCGAAATCTGAAAATGATTCTTCTGCCGGTTTTACCATTGTTTTTTCACATTCAAAAACAATGGTGTTACTAACGGGTGTTTCAGAGTAGCTTATTTTTTCATGAAACAAATTTATATCCAAGAATTTTTTGTCTAGGCAGGGTTCCCATCAATCCTGGAAAACCTTGAAAACCTGGAAAACGCATAGAATTCAGATTCCCACCTGGAATACCTGGAATTTCACATTTTTTTCTTAAAAAACTCGTTTTTTACCTGGAATTTTGTAATAGCACCTGGAATTTAACACATACATAAATATAATTTGTAGAAGAAAAATTAAATACCCTTAGCACAAAAATTAAAGGATATAAAAAAACATCCTAAATTTTTAGGTGATTTCAAAAGCCTGTAACTTGGCGAAAAATGGTCGTAGAGCAATGATAAAATAGTATATTACACACCGAGTACGCGAATCTAGTTTTTAGTACTTTAATTTACAATGCTACGAGGAATAACAATCACTTACCCGAAATGATATTTTTTTCGAAAAAAAAAAAAAATCGAAAAAAAAATATTTATTTTTTTATTTTTTGTTAATTTAATATTAATATTTTATTATATACTAAAACTATTTTACTGTACCTCGAATTTTAATAATTTTTACCTGGAAAACCTGGAAAATACCTGGAATTTGAATGTCAATGTTTGGTGGGAACCCTGCTAGGACGATTTTTGAAAGTTCGAAACTAGCGTATAATATTATTCTAGCGCAGGCGCTGTGAATAATATAATAAACACTTACAGTACTGAAACTCCAGCATGAGCCGCAATGTCCTTGATCCTTGACAGGAGTAACAGCTCCTTGTTCTCTCCAATCTACTTCCTCGGCAATCTTCACGTTCGCTGGAGGGATAAAAGTGATTTTTTCTTCGGAACTGGCCCTGTCAGATTTAAGGGTTTGCTTGGTGCGGTTGAACCCGTTCATAAGGGCCACGAACTCGTGGTGCAGCATGTCGGCGTATTTGTTGATTCCCAGTTTGTAGGACGACTGTCCTGTGGCGTAGAGCTTGTTGTGCTTGGCTACCTTGTGAGCGTTTTCCATGAAGATTTTCATCCTGAATCTCTCTTCTGTTTCGCTTTCGTATGTTTTTTGGTGTGTTACCTGCAAAAATGTCAATACCATTAAAGATCTGGGTGTTACTTTTGATGAAAACCTAAACTTTTCCAAGTTATGATTTTTTTGCAAATTTTAACTTTTTGTTTCCGAGAAGCAATTTAGGCAAATATAAAAAAACGACCGGATCGATCGTTTTTTTAGTTTTTTTCTAATTTATTGTACTATGTTCATAGGACGTGCCTGTAGAGCAGTAAATAGAAATATATATTTTATATATAATAGTAAAATTATTAATTATAGTCACTACATTACAAAAAGCCGTATCTCCAACGCCAAAGGTCGTATCTTTTTTTTTGTAATGAATTATTGTTTTAGGGTGAAGTGGAGCGAAATTAATTTTTTTTTTACATTTTTGGATTTGAAATGTCATGAAACGTCCAGAAAATGTGAAAAAACTGGGTGTTAAAAAATATCGGTCTGTCTGTTTTCTGTCTTAAAACCTTCTAACTTTTGTGGTGTATTGCGGTTTTTGAGGTTTCTGAAAGTGAATCTTAGAACAAAAATTATCTAATTCACCCCCACTGGACAGGGGCCAATAAATTTTAAATATTTACAATATTGCTTTCCCCTTTTTGAAAATAAAAAAAAATCCCTAGTTTTGATAATCGTCCAGATTTTCGGATGAATATCACTAAACCTAAAGTAATAACGTACACTAATACGAGGCACAAATTTCATGTAGACGTAGTCACCCCTGATTACACATCAGGGGTGACTAAGATTTTTGCGTAATTTTACGAATTTTAGGGGCCAATTTAGGGCTCATATTTTCAAAATTTAAAACAATGGAAATGCATAAGTCCACCCTAATATATTTATGTAAAAAATTATATTTAATTTTGTTATAAATACTAATTTTAAATTAATCGCATTACTTTAATTTTAAACCAGCGGTGTATGATAACACGATCTGTTTTTGCAATCCGATATTAAATAGTACAGTTTTGATAAAATTCGTGTCAAATTTCATACTATGATGATTAAGCATATATTTTTAAAATTATTACTAATGTGGAATATGCATCGATATATTTAAATTTTTGGTGATTATTAATCACTGTTTATATTAATTATATGTAATGCAAATCGCCATAAATCCACTTTTAGCAAATTCTTCTTTTATGACGATTTTTAGATTTTGTGTATGAGTTACATCCATGGGTGTTGTTAAATCCTATATAAATAGGGCCATGAAATCTTCCAAATCAAGCAAAGCGTGTTAAATCCAATTAAATTCTCATTACCTACCACTGCAGTTTCCTATTAATATTTGTGTTTCATATTAAACTAGATACTTTTAATGTAATTTTATTTGATATAAATAAAAAATTACAAAAAAAAAACTCAAAAAGTCGAATTTTTTAGCAAAAACAATAAAAAAATAAAAAATATACAGTTAAGGGCCACTTGCACCAACTCTTAAACTGGGATTATCTCAGCTAAACTGAGTTTAGGTTAAAAATTCAGCGTTCTGATTGGTTGATCGTCAATTTAATCCAAGCTTAAAGTTAAACCATTGTTGGTGCAAGTGACCTAAATAGCGCATTTTATAAGCTGTAAAATAATGTATCACGATAACCCTGTCTACTTAAAAAAAGGTCTCCCATGCCCCCTGTCCACATTTTAAAATTGATTGATCAATCATAAATTATGATTCATAATAAATGTTGGATTAAGGGCCACTTGCACCAACGATGGTTTAACTTTAATCTTGGATTAAATGGACGGTCAACCAATCGAAACGCAGCATTTTTAACTTAAACTCGGTTTAGTCGAGATAATCCCAGATCAAAATTTGGTGCAATATTCAGCGACCCAAAATTAGTTAAAAAACATATGACTCCATTTGGGGCAAGAAACCGTGTTGTCAGGTGTAATTCAAATAATTTTTAATTATTAAAAAGTGTATTAAAAATGTATCTTGCCTGGATTAGCAATTTTTTGTTTTTGTTTATGGTGAAGCGTTATTATTTTTGAATCAATTATGAAAAATTTTGATAATTATTTAGAAAAACCACATATTACCATAATATGTGGCAAAGCCAAGGACGATATACCTACTTTTGTGAGTAATTTGTCTGAGTAATTTGTCTAAGTAATTTTTGTGAGTAATTTGTTTATTGCGAGGGGCTGACCGTGTCTGAAATTTGTACAAAAGAGTTCCTTTTTGAAAAGAGTTCCTCGGAGTTCCTCCAGAGTTCCTTGGAAGTGTGTTCCTTAAGAGTTCCTCTCTGGAAGGGGTAATTTTTGGCAAATAAGCCGTAGAAATTACTGCTTTGCAAGCACTACTGCCAATAAGGCACCCTCAAAAAAAAGCTTTGTCCCTGACGGTTTCAACTTGGCTCCCCTACAAAAAAAGAGGTTCGCGCCCAAAAAAATACCTTCATAAAAAAAGCTTTGTCCCTGACGGTTACTACCAAACTTGGCGCCAAATAAAAAAAATGGCGCCCCCGATTTACCTTCACGAAAAAAAGCTTCTTTGTCCCTGACGGTTTCTACCAAACTTGGCGCCCTTCACAACAAAAATAAGCGCGCCCCAAAATTACTTTCAAGAAAAAAAGCTTTGTCCCTGACGGTTTCTACCAAACTTGGCGCCCCTTCAAAAAAAAAAATTGGCGCCCAAAGGTAGGATGTTTTAATAAAGTGTTTGTAACGACTCATGTAGTTTGAACATAAAAACGTTAATCCACAAATCGACATGGGTAATAAATAATAATTATTTCTGACCGCGTCTGAGATTTGTACAAAAGAGTTCCTCCTTTTTGCAAAGAGTTCCTCCAGAGTTCCTCTTTTTTGCAAAGAGTTCCTCGGAGTTCCTCCAGAGTTCCTTTGGCTTGTACAAAAGATTTCCTCGCGGTCAGCCACTCGGTTTATTGTTTAATTTTTAGGAACCAAAAACCTTATAGACATTGGACCCTAGACAGCAGGGACGAAACTTTATTCCAAATTATTTTTCACGTCACGACGCGACGTGATGATGGTGCTGGGTTTCCCATAAGGGTTATTTTCAAGCTACCCTCTCATGTCGTAAAAAATCATTTGGGCCCACTTAATTTAAAAATTAGAAAAAATAAATAAAAATTTTGGAGGCCAGAGCCGCCCCTACTACATCGAAAAAGTGGGTAAGTTGGAAATTTAAAAAGTAGTTGGTAATTTCATAATCATCAATTTTTTCTGGTAGGTATAAGAAAATTGATGATTTTTCTGGTATAAAAAAGTTCGCAAATAAATTGTCGTTACTTAAAATTAATTTTTATACATATCTGTAAAATAATAATTACAAAAAAAACATAACTTTTTTCTTGTTAATAACAATTATTATCATTGTAATAAATTATATGTTATACTTATGTATAAACAAAACTAACCTTGAATGAACCCCATTGTTCCTGCACAAGATCAAAAAAGGACACCGCTTGACTTCCGATAACAATTGCAGAAAGGAATATGAGGAGCCTCATTTTGATCAACTCTGAAATAAAAAAATACCTATATATAATATGGCCAAATTAGGACACCCCATCGCGACTTGCTGCTGCTGTCAACGGCTTTTTGAGATATATCGCATAGTGTTTTTTTGCCAATAGACTACAAAAAATAATTAAGGGCATATCCACAGGCTTGTATAACAACTTAGTACATAACAATGCGATGCCGTGATTGGCTTGATGTGCCGTGATGTATCTTGTAAGCATTCTTATGTTTTATGTTCTTATGCAAGCTTCTGGATAGGCCTTAAGGTATAATTAATTTGTTTTTGCCGTTTTCTATTAATATAGTAGGGCTCTAAGCTAAAAAAGGCGGATTTAAAATATCTTAATTCGTTTGTTTTCTATAGGCTCTTAAATTTAAAAAATTAGATTTTTTCTCATTTTTTTGATTAATTCTAAAACTTTTTTTTTATTTTTATAACCCGCACATATGTGTTAATATTGTTTATAAAAATTAGTGTCATACCTTTAGTGTTTATATAAAATTATCATCAAAGTATATCGAAAATTTTAAAATGCGAAAAAATCTTATTTTCTCACTACCACCTTAGGTTGACATTACTTTAATCAAAAAGCCGACAGTAATGGAAAGTACTATATCAAGCACACTTAGTAGTGATAGATGAAATCAATAGAATCGATACAAACAAAACCGTAACTAGACAGAAAAAACATTTACCACTAAAGGTCACGAAGTGTCCGACACTTACCCAAGGGGGACACCTAGACACAAGACTACTATTTTTAATTTTATAGAGTGATTCCATAAAAAAATGATTTTTTGAATTGTCACACATATAAATGTCAAAATTATTATTAATTAAATACGATTTTAACTCCTGTGTAGTGAGAAAATACTAATGCGCTACTCATAGGTAAGTTTTTTTTCTGTCTACGATCTTGCACAGAAAAATTCACTTACCTCTACTAGGAGCGCAAATAACTATTTTTGAATTTAGAAGCCTATAAAAAATAAACAAATAAAGATATTTCAAATCCGTTTTTTTTTTGCTTAGAGCTTCATAAATTGAAAATCAATCCACAACAAAAATATATTTTTTATACTTTTTTTTTGACAACTGTGGATAAAAAACGAGCTGATCATGAAAAACGGCATAACGACCAAATTTGCGAAGTCAGCACATCAAAGATAGGCAGATGCAACTAAAAGGTCCTTGGCAAATAAAAAAAAGTATTTTTTTGTCGTGTTATTATTAAAGTGTTATTTCTTCATTATTTTTAAATATTTTACATAAAAGAATAAACAAATGCAGCTTTTTTTGGGGGCGCACTCGGGATATTTTTAAAGTAATATCGTTTTCGATAAATCGGCCTCTGAAATTTTTAAAAAATGGATACAAAAATACCCTAAAAGTTACAGGAAAAAAAACATAAAAGAATAACACTAGTTTACAAATGCAGCTTTTTTGGGGGGCGCACTCGGGGTATTTTAAAAGTAATATCGTTTTCGAGATATCGGCCTCTGAAATTTTTAAAAAATGGATACAAAAATACCCTAAAAGTTGCAGGAAAACAAATTTCAATATATTTTATGCTTTTGGAATCAAGTTAATGTTTTTTTTTTTGACAATAATATGATTATTTCGACCGAGTTTTGCAAAAAGGGACTATTCAACAAAATATTAAAAAATAAATAAATTAAAATGAATCTTTTTCAAACAAAATTTCATATAACCATTTTTTTCAGTGTATCTGTATATGGATCTATGGATATATAGATGATGGACAGATAGAAACGAAAATAAACAGAGAAGTGAGTTAAATAAAAACATATAGGTAATAATAAAACAATAAAATTTGCTTTCTTACCAATTATAAAAATCTATATGTAAAAAAAATTACTAAGTATATCACTTGGCAAGCACAAATCGTCGAATGTTTGACCGTTATTTATTCGACTAGGAAACAACACTTCTTTGTGTACGTCGATCATATGACCGTGGACGGTGTCTGGGAATAAAGATTTAGTTCAACTTTCGAAGCTCCAAATTTGAACCCAAATATTATTTCATTGGAATAACTTCAAGACTAATTAAAAAATACTCCCACCAACAAAATAATAAACCATAGAAAAAAAATTATCTCTCCAAAATATAAATTTATTGTCTATTAAACAAACATTACAGCGGCAAAGGAGCTCTCTACAACTAGAATTATGAAACAAAAGATGTCTCTATCTCATTTGTGCTACACTTTCCATCCAACCAAATAAATACTGTATTTGTTTTTCATACAACAAATACAGTATTTATTTGGTTGGCTGGAAAGTGTAGCACTGAGCGGCACGAACGAACATAGCTAATGTGAATCTGTAGAATAAGATAATTCTACTAAAATTTAGATGGCGCCAGTAATTTCTTTAATAAAACTAATATAGTTACACTTTTCGCCCGGCCAAGTAAATATTGTATTTGTTCAACAAAGAACAAATACAGAATTTGTTTGGTTGGGTGGAAGTGGGAGTGTATGTATGTCTTCTATCCTTTTTGGGTAGAACTTTTGTCCTTGTCTAATCTAACGGGAGAAATTGCCATTGTTTCGACTTTTTTTTAACATAAAGTCATTATCAAGCTACAAATAATGAAAATTAGGTTGAAAATGGTACAATTCTTTTTAGAAAAACTTACTTTTTAAATATATAAACAAATTAACTTGAGTACATATTATTAGAAATGTCATACTGACCTTAACTATATTATTTTTATAAAATCTTAAAAATTTAAACAAAAAGAAAACTATAATAAGTTAAAATAAAATAAATTAATGAAATCTAAAATATAAAATTGAATAAAAATCTAGGACATCTATCATAAACTAATCCAAACTATATTTCAAACTGACTAAAGGAATTATCTTTAAACTTTATTATTATAAAAATAATATAGTAAGGATCAATTCTACCAGTTCTAAAAGTAAACCCCAAAAAAAAAGTTATGGGGGTTGAACTTTTTAAAAAATCTAAAAAAGCTGAAAGAAAATTCCGATTAACGTAACTTTTCCAGGAAAAAATACTTTTATTATTCTATTCTATTCTTCCAAAAACAAAAAAGTTATGGGGATTAAACTTTTTAAAGAAAATAAAACTATAATTAATTTTTTTTCCCAACAAAAAAAAAATTAAAAATGTTGTGAAAATTTTTTTGAAGTTTTTTTTTGAAATTAAAAAGAAAAAATTAAAGAAAATAAAAAAGCTATAACTTAAAAATCCCCAATTTTTTTTTTTCAAAATATAGTTTAATTTATTTTTTTTTGTTTATCGCAAAACAAAAATAACGAAAAATTTTGAAATTTTTTTTTTAATTTTTTCAATTTTTTTTTGTTTTATCAAAAAAAGATCTTTTATAAGAACATGTATTTTTTTTATTTTTTTTTTTGAAAATATATTTTTTAAGTATTTGGGAAAATGCAATATACCATTTACTGTGAATAGTATATAATGGAATGCGTAGGATTACATATTTGCTCGGCTTGTTTTATTTTTAATGTTACTAATATTTGGGTTATAACAATACATATATGTTTTCGAAAGTTGAACTAAATCTTTATTTCCAGACACTGAATGATTTGCTCTTTCCCTACCTCGAATCATCTGTTCAAAGCCCAATATCAGTCTTTTGCGCAGTTCTGTACATATTCTTCTTTGTCAGGATTTAACAGGACCGTATCCAGGTCCATAATGCCATGCACTGATGGGTGTTTAAGGGAACGTTATTATTAAATTATCAAAATTTGTGTTTTCCATTGATCGTTAAAGATCATCATCATCATCAATAGTTTGTTTGGGTCTTTAAGAGACAGGCGCAGCCTATGGCTCATTTATCTAAAAAAATATTTAATCTGAATTGAAAGTTGGGGCAGTGAGTCTATGCTCACTGATGCGAGTTGCATCTGTCATAATTTGGGGGGAGTGAGTCTCTGCTCACTGATGCGAGTTGCATCTGTCATAATTTGGCGCTGTGGAGTGGGTGGGAGGGGGATGGGGAGGGATGTGATAGGGAGAGGAGGGATGTGCGGGAGGAGTGAGACTATCTCACTGATGCTGGGAATGCATCTGTCCTGAGTTAGTGGGTACCATTACTGGTTGAGGACGTTTTTGATCTTTTTGTGAGTGTTGTGTATTTCATGATCGTAATCTAGAAAGTTTGAAATGAGGGGGTTTGGGTGATCTAAATTGTCTTGTATAAAAGACGTGCTGTAGCGGATGATTTCCGTTTTTAGGAGGGGCATTTCGAGATCTCTGTGTATCTGGTTGTTCCTCATGAACCAGGGGGCATCGAGGCATATTCTGAGTGCCTTGTTTTGGAAGGCCTGAAGTTTTGCTGAGAGCGTTTTGTTAAGGGTGATTTTATTCCAGGCTGGGGCTCCGTAAAGGAGTACCGGCTTTAGGGTTTGGTTGTAGAGAAGAAGTTTGTTTTTAATGGATAGGGGACTCTTTCTGCCTATTAAGGGGTAGAGTTTGGAGAGGCGGCAATTTGCTATTTGGAGGGTGTTTTTGACGTGCTGATCCCACGTCAAGTTTTTGGAGATTGTAATGCCGAGGTGATCGTTAAAGATCTCGAGTCTTAATCCTTATAAGGATATATTGAATCAAAAAGTTACTGCAGTGAGATCGTACTATTGGTGGCGCCATCTACTGTTGCACAAAAGTACTACATTTGATGTTGTCTGACCTGTAATCTAAAAAGAAAATCTAGTCAGCCACTAAAAAAATTGCAAAAAAGTTATTTATAAGTAAAAAAAAAATAATAATCGGCTAAACGCCGCCATAATCGTGATCAATAATCCAAATTGCGATTGTATGCCGCTCTCGATGCCACTGTTAGTTTAGTCAGATGCCGACGGCGAACCGACTTTGAGCCGATGTAGTATTTTGATTATCATTTTGTCGACCGGCGATCATACTTTGTTCCGACGTCGGGCCGATGTCAATAAGCGATGATCATTTGCCATCACTTTACCGCCCGTCGGCCGCCGAACCATTGTTTATTATTATTTCTATCAATTTAAAAAACATTTTCTGTAATATGGAACATAAAAAACAATTACAAACAATTACTTAAGCAAATGGGTATCAACCTTGGATTTGATGAACATCCACCCCCACAAAGAGGGAGGGTTAAACTACCCCCAAGCACCAAAAAAAGTAGTAAATCAAAGAATCTCAAGAAAAATCGAAATAAAGGAATCCAGCTAGTTATGTGTAATAAAATGTGAGAATTCTTACATTTAAACTTTAAAGTTTAGAGTACAAAATTCAATTCAAGTACTCATAGTACTCTTTGTTTAAGGGGATGTTTAGCTTCTACAACAATAAATCTAGCTTTTTGTAAGTTCATGACCAGCACTTATACGTAACATTTTATCAATTCCAATCGAAGTTACAGGTGTTTGAAAAACAGCCTAAAAATACTTTTTTTTGTGGTCTCTTTATATGCAGGGCCGTCGAGAGAAAATCGGGAACCGGGATAGTAACCTACGCTCCTTCCTTTGTTAAGTTTTTATGGTTCGTAATCAAAATTTTCAGATACATGTTTAACTTTTCCCGACTTTTAGGATTTCCATTGAAATCCGGGCCCCCTCAGAAACTCCGGACCCGTGGGAATCACCCCCCTGACCCCCATCTCGTCAGCCTGACGACGTCAGGCCTGTTTATATGATATACTTCCAGTTTTTTACAATAAATTTTGACGAAGATAAAATTTGTAATAGTTTGATAGGATAGACCTGGCAACTAAGAGCAGGAAACATCGAATAGAGAAAAGGCTTGTTCGAGATTCGAGTTCAGAACTGGTTCTGACCAATGGAGGTTTAATCCTTATTACCATGTGACTTTAAATAACCAATAAACAGTAGTCCAGAATTGATTCTAGCGTATCCCGAACAAAGCTATAACTTCCCTCAGAGAAGCAGCACTGTAGTTCAAATATTCTAAAATCAGTGTTGCCAGTCGTAGAAAAATGGCGGATCAATTTGATGTGTCTGCGGAGCAGCGAAAAATATTGGAAGAAAAAGCAAAAAGGCGAGCATTTCTTCGCAATGAGTTTTTGAAACAAAAAACAGATCCGTTCGCACATGCCAGTGGACATGGAGGATTTGTGGTAAGTGCTCAATAAAACTTTTCAAAGAAGGGTCTACTGTTATGTCATATCTAACCTCAAAATTTAGTGACACCTATTTTATTTATTTTTATATTTTATCGAGAGTAAAAACATTTGATTCATATATGAAAGCATATGTGCTTTCAAACTATTATTTATATACAGGGTGTATTTGAAATAGCGTAGGAAATTTTAACAGGTGATTCTACATGATGAAATATGACAAAAAGTTCCTATAAACATATGTCTAAAAATGCGTCATAAGGGAGCTACGCCCCTTTGAAATTGGCTAAAAAAATCGGTTTTTATTTAATAACTCAGGAACCCTTTGAGATATGTTAACGAGGTTTTGCATGTCAATTAATCCTAATAAGGCCCATCTTTGTATGTCATTTTCACGTACTTATTTAAACCAGGGGTGTGCGAAACGGGGGGGCCTTATCAGTTTTTTGTCCCAAACTTTTTTCTGTGTAACTTTTTTGCAATTTTATTTTTGAAATATGATTCCTCAGGTCAAAATACATAAAAAAGGTACTCTTGTTGTAATACTGTAGGATTAACCGTTTTCGAGAAAAATTCATTTCAAGGTGAAATTCCACGGTTCGAGGACGAAAAATTAAATACTAAAATGTTGAAAACCAAAATTTTAATGATGCTGTGTTATTCTACATCAAAAACTAAGAAAAAAAGTTTCCATACATGTAGGTCGAAAAAACGCTTTTAAAGCTACCATAGCCCTTTAAAAATGGTGCATATTTAGGAGACCATAGCTCCATTAGGATTGATTTTTGGAAGTACCTGTATATGAGGTTTTTTTCTTAGTTTTTAATGTACATTCGCCTTGCATCATTAAAATTTTGGTTTTCAACATTTTAGTATTTAATTTTTCGTCCTCGAACCGTGGAATTTCACCTTGAAATTAATTTTTCTCGAAAACGGTTAATCCTACAGTATTACAACAAGAGTACCTTTTTTATGTATTTTGACCTGAGGAATCATATTTCAAAAATAAAATTGCAAAAAAGTTACACAGAAAAAAGTTTGGGACAAAAAACTGATAAGCCCCCCCCCCCCGTTTCGCACACCCCTGGTTGAAATAATTACATGAAAATAACACATAAAAACGGGCCTTGGTAGGATTAGTTGACGTGCAAAACCTCGTTGATATATCTCAAGGGGTTCCTGAGTTATTAAATAAAAACCGATTTTTTTATACACTTTTAAAGGGGCGTAGCTCCCTTATGACGCATTTTTTACATATGTTTATAGGAACTTTTTGTTATATTTTATGATGTAAAATCATCTGTTAAAATTTCCGACGCTATTTCAAATACACCGTGTAAAATTAAATATTTTTTAAAGGGAAGTTATTTGTAATCTAAAAAAATGCAAATGTATTTTTGGTTGCATACCTCACAGGTTAATATTACGGTTGTGTACAATCAAGGTCTGTAGAAAATATAACACAGTGTTATATTTTCTACGAACCCTGGTGTACAATAACCGCGAAAAAAAGAGGCTGTCGGAAACAGAACAGTCTACCAACTTTGCATTTGTCTGTTTTTTTGTTTTTGTTTGTTTTTTATAATTAATGTAAAGCCAGCCAAGTGCAGAGTGGGTTAGGCCATTCTTATTCTAGTAGGGGGCTGTCCTTATATAATTTACACCCCAGTTGTCGCGTTATTAAAGGTTGTAGATCTTTTATATTTTGGCTACCCCCTAACACCCCCTTTTTATCTTTATAGCCTTTAATAACGTGAGAAACGGTGTATGAAATGTATGAATTTTGGTCAATTTGTGTTATGTAATATATGGATAGCCCCTAGCCTCAAAAAGGCCCAACTTGCATTCCCAGGAAATCTAATATCATTAAAAATTACTTACCAGCTAACTAAATTGACCCTTCTGAGTTCAAAAATGAAAATCATTTTGCCGAGATGCTAATTTTTTTTTTGTATGACGATTTTTTATAGTTTTATTGTTTTTTTTTCAAAATTTTTGCGGTTTTTTAAACACATTAGTTTATTTTTTATTATTATTATTTTTTTTTTATTTTTTGTAAAAAAATAAGGATTCACTGAGTAAAAATAAATAACAACTGTCATATAGTCACTGTATACATATAGGTGCAACTGTTAAAAAAATCTATTAAAGGGGGAAGATGTAATATTTTTTTTCCACCAAAAATTTAGTTTTAGTGAAGAATACTTTTTTGCTTGGTTTTGAGTGAAGAACCCCTGTTTAAAATTTTATTGGTGCTCTTTTTGTTCCCCATTCAATATGTCCATCTTCAAAGGCTTCCTTAGGACGTATTTCCGGACATATGTGTTGGTTCTTTATGTTTTTTGATGCAGAATAACCCCTTTACAGGGTTATTCAGAAATAAGTTCGAGCATTTTAAATAAATATGTAATTACACATCATTCTGCACGTAAATGTGATCCAGTGGAAATACATGTAAAAATTACATTTTACATGTAATTTTACAATTTTGGGTACATGTAAGTAATTTTACAATTTTACATGTAATTTTAAAATTTTATATGCAGATTACATGTGAAATTACATGTAAAATCTAGTAAATTTTACGGAGCACTGTAAGAAATAAATACCTAAATTTACATGCAGAATCAGAGGTAATGTAGAGACAAGTAAAGGTACGAGATTTTACATGTAATTTTACAATTTTATATGAATATTACATCTAAATTACATGTAATATTTATATAAAATTGTGAAATTACATGTAAAATCTCTTAAATTTTACTTGTACTTGCAGAACATTACCTATGTAAGGAATTTTCGCACATGTCTTAGGGGATATTCAGGTATTACGTTAGTAAATTTTGGGCAAAATTCATACACCTCATACCCCGATTCTCCCTTTAGGGAACGTTCAAGTATTACGTAACGCAAATTGTACCAAAAATCATACACTTCATACCCCGTTTTTCGCGTTATTAAAGGCTGTAGAGATTTCATGTTTTGGCTACCCCCCAAATAGGGGGTGTGTTATGGGGGGTAGCCAAAATATAAAATCTCTACAGTCTTTAATAACGCGAGAAACCGGGTGTGAAGTGTATGAATTTTGGTACAGTTTGCGTTACCTAATACTTGAACGTTCCCTTATTAGATTTTTAGATGTACCTTTACGAGGGTCGTATGTCCCTTAGGGCTCTTTTTCGGACCAACCTTTATAGGAATATTTTTTTTCATATTAATGTAAAGTCACGCCTTAAAATTCTCTAAATTTTCTAAATAACCCTGTAGGGGGAAGTATTATTTGGTTGTTATCAGTATTTTTTTATATTTTTTATATTTTTATTATTATTATTATTATTATTTTATATTTTTTTTTCAGTTTGATTCTGCTTATCAGCGGTACACGGCGTTGAAGGTAAATCACTTCGAGTTCTTTAAACCAACTGCAAAGAACGCGTTAACTGGTCTAGTAATTCTGGTAATACCCATGGTTACATATGGATATTTTTTGAATAAATCAAGAAACGATCTGGAGAAAAAATACAGAAACGGGGAAGTCGCTTACAAAGATCGTAGATTCAAATTTATCTAAATTATAATTAATTCATCTAGTACCTTTATATTTGTGAAATTGTAAATACATAACATCTTAAAATAAATAATAGTTATACTAAAGAGGAGAATGTTAAATGCTTTAAGCATCCTAATAATATTAGGGTGCCCAGTCAAAATTAAAAAATGTTCACTTAGGTCAAAAACCAACCCTTAATTTTTTTCAGAAACATTTAGAAGTCGCGCCCGGCGGTTTTTTGAGAGAGAAAACATGAAAAAGACTTTTTATTATTAATTAAATATATAAACGTTGAAATCAGGCGATTTTAGGAGGGGAAATTATTTTTGAATAATAAGGGAACATTAAAAAAAAATTACCCTTTTACATGAAAAAATGCCTTTACCAGGGTAAAAATATTGCAAAAATTGACGTATAAAGCTTATTTATGCTACAAAAAAGGTTACTTGGAAAATTTTCTCATGGGCTATTTTTTTAGAAATTTCGTTGATAAGTAGGGGAAGTCAGGGTTAACTGGGCCACCTGGATTTTATCAAGTTTGTTTATGTAGTATTGGCGCATTAGTGCAAATTCTAGTGATATTTAGTTAGTAGTATTGTTTAAAGTATTATGGCGGACCGTGTTGCCCATGTGTAAGTTGTAGTAAAGACGGTTCATTTTTTTCGATGAAAAATAGGTATTTACCTTAACTTTTATTTTTAAATTAATACTTTATTATTAATAGGAGGATATAGACTAATATTTAATCTAATGTACTGAGTATTTTAATTATTTTGCATAACTGTCGACTTTTAATATCTTATTAAGTATAAAAATTTTATGATTTCATTCAGTGGTGTCATTCAGGGTTAACTGGTTCGGGGTTATCTGGACATGGTCAAAATCACTTATGTCAATATTAATTAGTTCGGGCTTTTCTTTCCCAGGTTAAATCTTTTTTACAGAATGTGCAGTGTAAAATATTGCCGTCGAACTCTAGTTCTGGATAATCTTCAATCCACGATTTAACCGTAGTAAGTAATGGTTTTACGAACATTTTATTAAGGGATTTAGCTAATGAAATGAACGGTAACGAATGAATATTAGATTAGGCCCAATAGGTATATTAAAAACGAAAAAGCTAGAGCAATAAAAACCTTGTTCCCGCATGCGCGTGATTCTAACCAATAAAATAACGTACATGGTACACGCTTGATCTTACATTTCACTTATTTCGTCGCACGCATACGGAAACAAGTTTAGAGCTTTTTTTAGATCTCTGCAGAATACATGTTTATAACGAGTTGAAATAGATTTCACCTTCCAGTCACCTTTTCACAAATTGAATAAAACACAAAAAGATTTCGTTGGTAGTTTGTTTTTTCTACAAACACTATATGTTTTAGTTGTGTTATTTTGTATTGTGAATTTTTTAAAGACATTTTTCACAAGTTATAAACGTTACGTGAGCTGTCATTGCGAATAGAAAAGGATTGGCCAGGCAGATTTTTTTTTAACTTGATAAAAGTAATACTCAGCCACCATGTTACAATACTATTAAATAAAATTTGGATTATTTAAAAGTCCAACTAAATCATAATTTTCGGATCTGTTATGTTTTCTTTTTTTATTTTCTTTTACTTAAATAAAAACTTTAGGGGATTTTCATAATATTTATATACTTTTCTTTGTAAATGTAGTAGTTTGATAGCTAATAAAATTTTTATAAAAATGTTAATTTGTTGTACCCGGCTATGGATTTTGAAGTCACGACTCGGTAAAATCCGATCTCTAGTTATCACAAATAATAAACGTATAATTTTACCTCCTAAAATGACACATACGATGTACTCAAAAACTGTTTTATATACCCAAAAAAAAAAAATACAGTGGCTTTAAAATTGAATTTTATATATATATATGTTATACAGGCCGGGTTATTCTTTTAAATGGTCATTGCCTCTAACTTTTAAACGGCGTAAGATACTGAATTAAAATTTTGAAGTTGTATATTGCATAATACAAACTATGTTTTCACGTAAATTACACATTTTTATATTTTAAAATATCACTAGAGGAGCGATGGGGGCAAAATTTTAAAATGGAAGGGTGGGTCGTGTGGCATATCATTTGAAAGATTTTACAATTGTGTATCCAACGGTGTATTTATTTTTTGACTTCAAGTTATATTCAAGGGTTATAATTAGCTTTAAATTTTTAATAAATAATTAATGGAACGTGAAAATCCTCCCTTAATAACTCTCGAATGATTCATAATTTGAGGTTATAAGTTTTGTATCCAGCTCCACGTTAAAATAACCCCTGCAATTATCTTTACATTTTGTAGGAAATAATTCCTACCGGTTAATTTTTAGCGAGTTTAATCCAGTAAATAAAAACATATTTTAATTAAAACAGAAATTTTATTTGTGTTATTACATTGACTCAAATAAAGTAGTTAAGTACCCACTATAATAATTATAATTATTATTATATCGGTCGAAAAAAAAAACTTGGATAAAAATATTCAAAATAAGATTAACTATTTAGGACAATTTAAACCAAAGGAATACTGGCTTCAGTGGCAATTCCACAGTTGTTGTTTTTGTTTCTTGCCATTCTAATATATCCTTGTTCACCCCATCGTTCACCCCATGAGTTCTTAACCAACCAATAATCTTCACCATTTTCAGTACCATACCCTACAACAAGTACAGCATGATGCAGATCTGTAGTGCTACAGTCAGATTGGTAGTAAATTCCTTTCAAATATTGGTGAAATTTATAATGGCTAGCGTCAATAGCAACCGATACTGGACCACGAGTGGCCACAGCGGCCTTAAGGACGTCCTCATTTCCGCTTTCAATATCTTGATATCCTTTGTCTGTGGCTCCACTGTTTTCAGATATGTATTTGCAGCTTTTGTCTTCAGCTTCATATGGATATGAGTCTTCAGTGTCGATTCCACCATTATCTGATATGTATCTGAAAGCGAACTCCGTCAATCCTCCTTCACACCCACCATTTCCGTAAGCTGTAGAGCAATCTATCAGATTTTGTTCGCTTAGAGACACCAGTTTACCAGTTTTGCGGTAATGTTGACCTTCCAATGCTCCGGTCTGAAATAGTAGAATAAATTTACTATAGTTAATATATCTTCATAGTTTTTGCGAGACGACCATATTTTATATTTATTATATCAGACTTGTATTCTTGCAAAATTTACCTATATATTTTTTATTTTATGAAATGTTTTCTACTGAGGAAGCAAACAGTAAACTAAAGACAATATTAAAAGTTTTAATTTAAAACCATCTAAAATTTATTATATACTTTTTTAAGATAGGTATTCTACCTTTAAGTGATTTTTTAATTTTTTTTAAGTAAAATTTATTTTTTGAGCACCCTAGATTAAGCAAAAAAAAAAATATTTTTTTCTAAAAAATAGGTATATGTAGTCAAATTTATAAGATTATTTTTTAACGTTTCTATCAACCAATCATTTGACAATATTTTTGGCCACGTGTTTATTTCTGTCCAATCAAATTATGGCTATATTGGGAATTTTTTACTGTAGAAAATTCTAGTGAGAATCGCTGTGGTATTTTGTTTTTTAGTATTTCTCTTTAAACTAATATAAATTTGAATATATTACTATTTATAATTATGGTAATTAATTTATTGCGTACCAAAAAATAGCTTAAAATATTCTTTTTATAAAATGTAATTACAATTTTTATAGGTTGACATGCTAGCAAGCCTAGCGCAGTACCGCGCTAGTCAGTACTGCAGTAAGTGACTAAACTACTGACAGAACCATAATTTCCAATTTAAAAATGGACAAAATAGGTTTTAGTTTAGCAATTGAGAAAGGAATTAAATTAACCAAACCAAAGAATATGCCTGTAAATTTTTACAGGCATATTCCTAAGATAAGTAATAAAACAATTTATATAATTTATTCATATTCTTAAGATAAGTAATGAAACAATTTATATCATTTTGCGATGAAAAAAAATATAAAAGTAGGTTTGAGATATTATAAATCGTTAAAAAATAATTTTCCGAATTACACATGATTCTTTGAATTATCGGAAAACATTCACAGTTTTCATTCAAATTTGCTGTCAACAGAAATAATTACTCCCCTGAAGGGCGATCCCCGGTCGTAATTATTTCCAGACATCAAATTTTCATAAAAACACCGAAGTTTTCCCGCATAATTCTCAGCCTCTTGTGTAATTATATATGAGAATATAATTTATACTATTTATAATCGACCAATAGAAATTAAGAATTTGCCTAGTTAATAGTTTTACCACAGCGACCTCGTTGCTTTAGTTGTCAAAACTAGCGTCATTAGGTGTTTTTTACTATAACTCTTTAAATATTAATATAAATAAGCAAAAATCGTTAGAGATTTTAAAAATGAGAAACTATACAAATTTCCTTATCCAAAATTCTAGTCTGGGAATATTTTTGGTAAAAATTGTGGTTGGGTAGGTTTGTCAATTAAATATATATTTTTTCCTAATTTTAATAAAAAGTATTTTGTTTCCAGCTCCTTTTTTACGTATAACAAGGACTTTGTGCTGGGATGTTTTTTTTCTGGCTTAATTAAGACTCACTAAGACTGCCATACAAGCATTTTTTTGTTTCCATCACGTATATTTTTTTTAGGTATAAGCCATGCCAAAAATCTCCTTCTTTAAAATAAAGTGTATACATTTTAGGTTATGGACATTTGTCTTTATCAACATAATGAAAAGAACCATTTGACACAGTTTTAGAAACAAAAATAAAATTTTTGACTAGCCTAACGGCGCGGAAAATGTTTTTTATAAATTTTCGTTATTTAATTCGAAATCATCGGTATCAAAAATGGACGTGTGCAAAAATTCGGAATTTAGTCCAAGTTTTTTTTCCTGACCCACTGTGCGGTTGTCCAAAATCCTTACGTGATGGACAAAAACGGAAGTTATATTGGAAATCAATATAACTAAATTATCCAAAATCAGCTGTCAGATCCAAATCAACCTTCAAAAGTTGAAAATTTGTTGGCCTGTGTAATCAGCCTAGGAGGTTAAAGTATGTACATAGGATAACTACTTACAGCACTAAAACTCCAGCACGATCCACAGTGTCTTTGATCCTTGACAGGAGTAACAGCTCCTTGTTCTCTCCAATCTACTTCATCGGGAATTTTCACGTTCGCTGGGGGAATAAAAGTGATGGAATCTTTTGGTTTAAAAATTCTTTTGGTTTTGTTGAATCCATTCATGACACTATTAATCTCGTATTGGGCCATGTCGGAATACTTGTTGATTCCCAATTTGTAGGTAAACCGTCCCAAATCGTAGAGTTTGTTGTGTTGGACTACTTTCTCAGCGTTTTCCAGGAAGATTTCCATTCTGAGATTTTCTTCGGTTTCACTTTCATATTGCTTTTGATGCGAAAGCTATAAATAAAATACGTTAGGAAACGTTCAAGTATTACCAAATGCAAAATGTAGCAAAATTCATACACTTCATACCTCGGTTCTCGCGTTATTCAAGGCTGTAGAGATTTCATAGTTTGGCTACCACCCTTAACACACCCCCTATCAGGGGGGTAGCCAAAATATGAAATCTCTTATGTAATTAATTATGTTTACAAACTATATGGATAAAACGTTCCAAAAAGCTTAATATCTTTTTCCAAGGTCCTGTAAATAGAACTGTCTTTGTTCTTTGGTTTTTGATATTGTTTGCTTCTTTTTGAATTTTTGACTTTTGACTTTTATTCAATTGAGGTAAAAGCCAACTATGATCGAAATATATGATTCTTATTTCTTTAAATAACGTTTTGTGTTATATAAAAATTATGTTAATGGTTTTTAAATATATATCGCTAAATACGAATCCGTTGAAATCAAACTCGTAACTATTAAGGAAATTCATATAAATAAAGTCAAAGCCTACTTCGATGAATTAATATGTTTTTGTATCACAGAACCGCATTTTTTCAGTGTATGCAAAATATTTTCATGGTTTTTAGATAATTTGGGTATGCCGAGTCCAAATTCATTGACAGCCAGCTTGTATCTGTTGGGAAAATTTAAAATAATTGAGGTCAAACCAACTATGTAAAAAATATTTATTTTTTCTTTATACTAAGTCGTGTTTTATCAGTGTATACAAAATGTTTTTATCATTTTTAGATGTATTGGGTGTGCCAAATCTAAATCTGATGGGTGCCACCTCGTATCCTCAGATAGCAAAACAGTCACGATGCGCGCACCCAATTCATCTAAAAACCATGAAAATATTTTGCAAAAAGAAAAAAATATTTTTTTTACATAGTTGGCTTTGACCTTAATTATTTTAAATTTGCCCAACATATACAAGGTACCCACTGAATTTGGATTCAGCATACCCAAATTTTCTAAAAACCAACAAAATATTTTGCATTCACTAAAAAAATGCGGTTCTGTGATACAAAAACATATTAATTCATCGAAGTAGGCTTTGACTTCATTTATACATTTATATGATCTTCCTCAACAGTTACGAGGTTAAATCCGACGGATTCGGATTCAGTGCACTCAAAATATTTAAAAACCATTAATATAATTTCTATATAACACTAACCGTTATTTTAAGAAAATTTATTTATTTTATTAAAACCATATATTTCGGTTCGGCTTTGACCTCAATTATCTCAAATTCCTCAACAGATACGAGGTGGCACCCGCCGGATTCGGAATTAGCGCGCTGGAATTATCTAAAAACCTTTATTAAACCTTGTATAAAACTTTTGATGCTTAGAAAAAGCTTTCAAACCTTAAAAAAAAGATTCTTGAACGATAAGGAAAAGCTTATACCCTCATGGGCTAACATTGGAAACTAATATAAAAATGTAAGCTATAAAATTATAAAAAAAAAACAAAAAAAAACATATTTATTTTGGAAAAAAAGTTACCTTGAATAACTCCCACTTTTCTTTGTGCACCTGACCAAACTCAGCCGCCGATTGAACTCCAAGAGCAATTGCAGAGAATAATATCAGGATCTTCATTTTGATTTAGTTCTGAAATCAAAAATAATATATAATTAATGTTGTCCTTGGAAATAGGCATTTTTTATATTAAAATATAAAAACTATTTGTATATATTTTTTAGTCTATTTAAAAGACGCTTCAGCACCTAGTTTTGGGCCATCACGAGGGCATCATCGGTTAAAGAATGAAAGGAAACAAAGTAAGTAGTTTTATGTCAATGTGAAACCAATTTTACTCATTTTTATTTCTTTATTCTAATTTTTATATATTTTTATATAATAATTACTGTGTTTCCATTCTATCTAAAGTAGCAAAAACCCTTTTATTTCCTTCAAAATTCAAAATTAAAAAAAATTATTTTTTTTTTAAATAAGATCTTTTTTTGAAGAACAAAAAAAAATGATACAAAAAATTTCAAATTTTTAATGTTTTCTTTAGAGCACTGGATAGACAGGTTAACCCTAACAAACGTTTGTTAGGGAAGGTAGGTAGTTTCCTGCGGAAGCCTTCAAACTACCCACCTACTCCAACAAACAAACTTATCTATCTAGTGCTCTAGTTTTTGTTTATTTAAAAAATTGTTTGTTCTTGAAGGGATTAATTTCAAAATTGGTAAAATTGATACTTTAATAAAAGTAATTTTTCCTAAAAGAGTTGCGTTAATAGGAAATTTCTTTCAGCTTTTTTCGATTTTTTTTAAAAAAGTTTAACGCCCCATAACTTTTTGTTTTTGGGGGCTTACTTTCAAAACAATTTATTATTCTTTCTTGAGTTATCGTCTACACAAAAACGTACCATCGGATAGACGGACGGACCAAAAAAAAACAAGAATTTCTTTTTTTTTCATGAAATTTGTATCCAATAATTTTTTGTCTAGGACGATTTTTGAAAATTTTTGAAAATTCGAAACTACCGTATGATATTATTCTAGCGCAGGCGCTGTAAATAATATAATAAATAAATCAAAATTTATATATTTTTTTTACTTACAATATAATATGTATTCATTAAATTTAAATTATATTACAATATAATATGCAATATAATTAAATGACTTTGGTATACATGTAATTTGGAGTGAAATGGCTAGTTTTATCAGTTTTAAACGTTTCTTACCCAATTAAAAATTAGTATGTAAGTTCACAAGCACAAACTTTTTGACTAACTGATCGTTTTACAAAAATTTAATATATACCAAAAATTTTCAGTGAATTGCATACGTAAGCCCATTTTATCTTTTGGTATTGCGGTTTTAGTAAAATTCAAAATTTAAATATAAAACCAATTTTATGTGAAACCATTAAATGGTTTTACATTAAATACTGCTGATAATAAAATAATATTTTTCCCTATACGTTCAAGTATTACGTAACGCAAATTGTACCAAAATTCATACACTTCATACCCCGTTTTTCGCGTTATTAAATTCTGTAGAGATTTCATGTTTCGGCTACCCCCCCAAATAGGGGGTGTTATGGGGGGGTAGCCAAAATATCAAATCTCTACAGCCTTTAATAACGTGAGAGACGTGTAGGAATTTTGGTACAATTTGCGTTACGTAATACTTGAACGTTCCCTTTTTAGATTTTTAGATGTACCTTTAGGAGGGTCGTATGTCCCTTAGAGCTCATTTTCGGACCAACCTATATAGGAATATTTTTTTCATATTAATGTAGAGTCACACCTTAAAATTCTCTAATTTTTTTAAATAACCCTGTATAGGGCAAAGTATTATTTGGTTGCCATCAGTATTTTTTTTATATTTTTTATATTTTATATTTTTTTTCAGTTCGATTCTGCTTATCAGCGGTACACGGCGATGAAAGTAAATCACTTCGAGTTCTTTAAACCAACCGCAAAGAACGCCTTAACTAAGAAATAAGAAATAAAGAGAAAATACAACAACAATATACATCAAAATATTTAAATTGTGTACAAATGTTTTTATAATAGTATACCTAAAAGTAGGTATTAAAAGTACTCAGATGACTCACAAAAGTATTGTTGCAGAAGGAAACCCTTGTTAGCAACATATTATACCTTGCGAAATTCAGACAAAAATGTAAAATGTAATCCTTATAAATTGCTACCATAAAGAATGTATACTCCACACTATGTATACACATATATATATATATATATATATATATATATATATATATATATATATATATATATATTCATACATATATATATACACACACCCAGTCCGCACAAATTCATGGCAGGTACATAACCACTGTTCTATGTGATGTTGCAGCCATGTAGTTTTTATAGTCCATGTACAGTCCTTGGACTTTAACAATTCCGCCTCAAATTATGTATCAGGTACATAACATGTAACATATCAGCTACATACCAGGTACATAACATGTTATATAACTTTTGCAATATGGATGAGAAGTATCAGCCATGTCGTTTTTATACTCCTTGATATGTAGCAGAAACATACCAAATATATCATAAGTTATCCCTTGCCATATGGATGAGAGGTATTTAATATATTAAAATTATATGGGTGATATGTAACATGGATGTTTAAATTCCCCCGTACCCCCGTTGAACGGCAAATATAAACTTCCAATTTCGAATAGGTAAATGATACACAAATATGAAATACATATTTGTGTGCCACTTACATATTCGAAATCTAAAGTCGATATCTACAGTCTTAATTTTGTTTATTTTGCAAAAATAATAATATATCTTAAACTAACACTACATATTACATATTCTGAATAATATATATTTTAAAAAAGGTGACTGTTTGTACATTTTTTTTTAAACGTATAATAAAATAAACATATTCTGAAAAAAAAATATTTAAAATTAAAAAAAAAAACGTAATAATGCAAAATATCGAGGGGTAAATCTCATACAAACTCGCGTACACCAAATTTTGCATTACCCAAGATTTGGCAAGATTTCGCGGGATTTGGCAAGATTTCACGGGATTTTGCAATATTTTGCGGGATTTCGCAAGATTTCTCGCAAATTCTAAAAAAGAAACTAAATAATTCATTTTACATTTTCAACTATAATATACTTAGTATATATATTATACGTTTTTGCGTTAATTACATACAAAAAAATAATTCATTCAAAATCTCTAAGAATAAAATAAATACAGCGCCACACAAAAAAAAAATGGAACTCCAACGGACTCGACTAGTCAATTCCTACATATTTTGAGCCGCTGAATGCGAATCTGCAGTCGAAATTTAAAAGTTTTTAAAAAGACCTCAAAAAACCTAGCGAAAAAGTACAAAAATGATGTTTTTTTAAGTTTATTTTGAAAATGGGACCCAATTTTTAAACTCCGACTCGGATTCAGTGGCTCAAAATACATAGAATTTGACTAGTAGAGTCTGTCGGAGATCCAACTTTAGTTTGTGTAGCTGTGATATTAATAAAACATTTTTTACAACTTTTCCACCAATATTACCGCGTCTCACTGAAATATGACATAAGTAGTACTTCTGGTGTACCACACCTATAATAGGATGCTTTTGTTTCGGCAGTTTAAGAGTTACAATATGATGTTAACCTATGCTACTGAGAGTAGCCGGCGAGGGAACATTCAAGTATTACATAACTCAATTGTACTAAAATTCATACACTTCATACCCCGGCTCTCGCGTTATTATAGATTATAGAGATTTCATATTTTGGCTACCCCCCTAATAGGGGGTGTGTTAGGGGGGTAGCCAAAATATGAACTCTCTACAGCCTCAAATAACGCGAGAACCGGGGTATGAAGTGTATTAATTTTGGTACAATTTGCGTTACATAATACTTGAACGTTCCCTAATACACGTGGTACCAATGTAAAAACATACCGAGAGTTGCTGGTGACTCTCATGGTAGCCAATGTGTTAAATATTTAAAATTTCGGGGAATTTCGCGAGGGTTGTACACAAGATTTCGCAGGAGATTTAGCTCGCAAAATACATTTAGAACAAGTTTTAGTTTTCTTCCAGTACACTCAGCCTTTTACAGTAGGGATCCCAACTCCTTGAGGATAAATAAATAAAAAAAGTACATATTTTTTTCATCAAAGCTGTCACATAGAACCTGATAATTCTCAGCAAACGGCTTACCCATGAATATAGATTAACATACCACAATGACTTTAAATGTTCTCCATTTATTTTATCTGTTCGTTTTTATAGGTAATAGGTACCTTTTTTTGCAATTAATTGGGAAACATTTTTTGTGTTGGGATGCATCATCCATCCCATGGGATGTCATCATTTCCAACAAACGACACAACTGCATATTCCATTTTACTAAAAAAGTATAATCCATTATAATTTGAAATCTTATTTTGAGGTTAATTTTAAAAAAAGTATTACGATTATGTAGATTATAAAACTTGAATAAACTAATAATTAGTTTTATTACTAACCTATCATAAAACACTCTTCAAAAAATAGCTTTTGCAAACACAAAAACACTATTTCCACAACGATTAATTACGACGCCATACTCTACTACTATAATTTGACCAATAATTGGTCAAAGGATGTAGGCTAGATTGCTTGGCGGGAACTTCAAAATTCTAATTTCCATTGAAATCACATCTCTGATTTCTGTATTTTACAAGATATTACATAATTAGTTATACCACGAATGCGGATACTCGTATTCAACGCTTATGGGAATTTGTCGATTTCCAAAATAACTTTAAAAAAGTAAATTTAGTTAACTTATTTGTGAGATTTATCCGAGTCGAACCAAACTGCAATATTAAAAAAAAATCATAAAAAATTAAAAAAATATGTTTTTTTTTTAAGATTTTTGAAAAACGAAAAATTATTGAAAAAAATATAAATTAAAGTTTTCAAAAAAAGTTTTCAAAAAAACTTTTTTTTCAAAATTTTTAATTTGTTTTTATTTGTTTTTGTAGAATTGATTTTTATAATAAAAGTAATTTTTCCTGAAAAAAATAGGAATATTCTTTCAGCTTTTTTCGATTTTTTTTTAAACTTTATCCCTCCATAACTTTTTTGTTTTTGGTGGGATTACTTTAAAAATAATAGGGATCTTCACCTCGGACAACTTGATTATTCCTGAACATTTCAAGTCGATTGGATTATTATTAACCTGTATCTACATATGGTGAATTCATAACATTTTATGTATCTGGTATGTTTTCATACCATATATATGATACATAACATGCAATATTGCATGTTATGTATCATACATATGTATGTTACATCTTATGTAATATGGCACATGCAACTTAAAAAATCTTTCTATTATAGGGCATGTTATGTAGCATACATATGTATGTTACGTCTCATGTAATATGGCACTTGTTACCTAAAAAATCTTTCTTTGTGATGTTGCATCCATGTATGTGCGGACTGGGCATATACATACATATAAACACATTAATTACTTAAAAAGCGAATGTATAGGATCTCTGTTTCTAAGAATCCAGAAGACAATCTTCTTTTTAAAAGTATGAATTGAAACAGATTTAGACTTGCATTCAATGTCTAAAAGATTATACAGTTTATATAAGAAAAAAGAAAAATATCTTTCACTAAGTCTAGAATTTGCTTTTAAAACGTACGCTACATTTTGACTTACCCCTCTGGTCGCATATTCATGTCTTAAAATATTTATTGTTATTTTGTTATGATACCAATCCAATAATATAACTTTCACGTATATTTGTCTAATATCAAGTAAACCGCTGGTACTATGCAATAGTTCAGTTGAGAAATCATAAGGTCTATTAAAAATAATTTTTATAATTTTTCTATGTATTATATTTAGTGGTTCAAGATGTGTATCATAAACTCCCCAACCAATACAGCCATATTGTAAAATAGATCCAATAAGACCATGATAGGTCATTTGTAAAGTCGATAGATGTGCTACTTTTTTAAAAGTTTTGAAAATATACATAAACGGTCTGAGTTTCTTACACAATGCTTCTATCTGAAGGCTCCATTTAAGAGTTGAATCTATATATATCCCTAAATATTTGGCTTCATAGGACAGAAGAATATAATTAGAAGAACATTTGCAGTTAACGGTTTGTCTGGGTGGGTTAAAAGTGTAAAAATCGCAGTCGAAATGGGTTTTAATGGTATTAAAAGATGGTAACGCAGACTTAATTTTACAAAAGGGCATTATTACAGTCTTTTTTTGATTTAACAATAAATTATGCTTGTCTAACCAATCTTTGGCTAAGAAAAAAAGAGAGCAGCATAGCAAGACAATCACTAAGCTACAACGTACCAGGAAAAAGAAAAGTAGGAAGACCAACAAACACATGGAAAAGAACGATATCAGAGGAATTAGAACAAGTTGGGATAACATGGAATGAAGCGAAAAGGGTATCGAAAAATAGAAAAGAATGGAGAGAGTTGGTAGAAAAAATTGCAAAGATTTCAAGGGGCGATGAACAGGAGTAGCTAACCTGTCATCAACATGCCATTTAGCCTTTGAAACACCATGAAATGGTGCCCTTTGCTCTACAAGGAGCTATTAGGACAATGATGATGATGAACCAATCTTTGGCTAGCGAAAGGCCATGAGCTACCATATCTGGTCTAGTACTTCTGGTAATACCCATGGTTACATATGGATATTTGTTGAATAAATCAAGAAATGATCTGGAGAAAAAATACAGAAACGGGGAGTCGCTTACAAAGATCGTAGATTCAAATTTATCTAAATTATAATTAATTCATCTAGTACCTTTATATTTGTGAAATTGTAAATACATAACATCTTAAAATATATAATAGTTATACAAAATGATCAAAATTTGCGTTACGTAATACTTGAAGGTTCCCTTACCCAGAAACACTTTTTTGTTCCATAAACATTCAATATCAAAGTTTTTATATCTTTAAAAAACAAAAACCCTTCAAATGATTTTCTGTATAAAAAAGCGCACGGCGGGACCTCTAAATATTTTTTTAAAAATCTAAAAAAAATGTTGAGTTGTTTTTTGACCTAAAGGAACAATTTTGAGGGGTGGGAGCCAAACAATTTCGTAGGTCCTGGGCACCCTAATGCTTATTAATAATAATATGAAATTATTATATTATTCACAGCGCCTGCGCCAGAATAATATACGGTAGTTTCGATTTTTCCAAAATTTTCAAAAATCGACAATTACAAAAAATTCTTGGATACAAATTTGTGTCATGAAAAAATAAATTTCGTGTCTTTTTGTCCGTCTGTCGGATGTCACGTTTTTTGTAGACACGATAACTCAAGAACGAATAATCCTATCGACTTGAAATTTTTAGGAAGATCCCTAATATTTTTGTAAGTAATCCCCTCAAAAACAAAAAGCTATGGGAAGGTAAAAGTTGAAAAAATATCGAAAAAACCTGAAAGAATTTTACGATTACCGTAATTTTCTCAGGAAAAATTATTTTTATTATAAGGGTCAATTCTACCAATTTTGATAGCAATACCCCAAAAACAAAAAAGTCATGGGAGTTAAACTTAAAAAAAAAACTAAATAAAAAATTTTCAATTTTTTTTTTAATTTTTTTATTTTTCCCAAAAAGAAAATTTAAAAATTTTTTGTTTTTATTAATTTTTTTTTATTTTTCGTTTTTTGCAAAAAGAAAACTAAAAAAAAAGTTTTTTGAAATGTTTTTTTTTATTTTTTTTTGCAAAAATTATTCGTATTTCAAAAAAATTATTTTTTTGGGTTTTTTTTTTTCAATTTTTTTTTGTTTTACGCAAAAAATGTTAATTTTTTATTTGTGATGCGGAAAGGAAAAAAGGACCTCTTGTCGGCGATGTCAATTTTTCAGAAACAGTCGAAATTAGTAAACGCTCAGTTTAAATTTTGAAGATTTCAGTATATGAGATATATTTTTATTTTGTTTAAAAGAGTTCATATTCAGCATTTGTTTCATACCTTAATTATTAAATTAATTGATGGTCCCCCATCCACCTCACAACAAACACAGTTTTCTACAAACACTATATGTTTTAGTTGTGTAATTTTGTATTTTATTTATATTTTATTTATAATATGAAAAACAAAAGATTTGAGTAAAAATAATAATTTCGAAGAAATTTTTAAAGACATTTTTCACAAGTCATAAACGTCACGTGAGCTGTTATTGCGAATAGAAAAGGATTGGCCAGGCAGATTTTTTTTAACTTGATAAAAGTAATACCCAGCCACCATGTTACAATACTATTAAATACAATTTGGATTATTTAAAAGTCCAACTAAATCATAATTTTCGGATTTGTGATTTTTTTTTCTACTTAAATAAAAACGTTAGGGGATTTTCATAATATTCATATATTTTTTTTTGTAAATGTAGTAGTTTGATAGGTAATAAAATATTTTTATAAAAATAGTAATTTGTTGTACCCGGCTATGAATTTTGACGTCACGACTCAGTAAAATCCGATCTCTAGTTAACACAAAGCATAAAAGTATAATTTTAAGGCCTAAAATGACACATACGATGTACTCAAAAACTGTTTTATGTACCCAAATAAAAAATACAGTGGCTTTAAAATTGAATTTTTTATATTTATTATACAGGGTTATTCTTTTAAATGGTACAGTGCCTCTAACTTTTAAACGGCGTAAGATACTGAATTAAAATTTTGAAGTTATATATTGCATAATACAAACATTTTTATATTTTAAAATATCACTAGGGGGTCGATGGGGGCAAGATTTTAAGAAGGAAAAGTGTGTCGTGTGGCATATCATTTGAAAGGTTTTACAATTGTCTATCCAACGGTGTATTTATTTTTTGATTTCAAGGTATATTGAAAGGTTATAATTACCTTTAAATTTTTAATAAATAATTATTGGAATGTGAAAATCCTCCCTTAATAACTCTTGAATGATGCATAATTTGAGTTTATAAGTTTTAACCCCATACCCCCACTACCCTAACATAAAAATATTATATAGCAATCCCCTCTTTTTATACTTTTAAATTAAAGGGAAAATGAAGTTCTTTATTATCAAATTAAATTAAATATTATTGACCAACCCCTTACTTGGAGAGCAGGTTAAATTTTTATTAAAATTAACTCGGGGTAAGAAGGGGTAAAGCAATTATTTTTTTTTAACACCAATAAAAGCATTTTTGATACCACTTAATATATGATGTAAAAGTTAGGGAGTTGCTAAGATTTTGGAGGGTATGGAGGTAAAATTTATAATGTTTAAATATACAGATTTAAGTTTCTCTAATGATAAATTAAATTGACCTCTTTTGTAGAATTTCAATATTTTGCTTGGTTTCGGAGATATTAAGGGTGAACGATCACATTTAAATATATTATATTGATGCATTTTTAAAAATTTAAAAGTTAAATAAATTATTCCAATTTAAAGAAAATCAAAAAATAAATATACCTTTGAATAGACAATTTGATTACCTTTTAAATGATATATCACCCCCTTTCCATTTGAGATTTTCCCCCCAGAGCCCACCTAGTGTTATTTTAAATTTAAAAAATATGTAACTTATAGTCAAAGATACTATATTTTATGTTGTATGCCGGTTCCAAATTTCAAGTCGATATCTTACGCCATTCAAAAGTTAGAGGCACTGTACGATTTTAAAGAACAACCCTGTAGATTGCACCAAATAAACGCAATAATTTTTAAGTTATTATATTATAAGAACTTCGTTGTGCTCTCTCCTAAACTTTTTGTATCCAGATGCACGTTAAAATAACCCCTGCAATTATCTTAAAATTTTGTAGGAAAGAATTCCTACCGGTTAATTTTTTAACGAGTTTAATCCAGTAAATAAAAACATATTTTAATTAAAACAAAATTTTTATTTGTGTTATTACATTGACTCGAATAAAGTAGTTAAGTACCCACTATAATAATTATAATTATTATTATATCGGTCGAAAAAAAAAACTTGGATAAAAATATTCAAAATAAGATTAACTATTTAGGACAATTTAAACCAAAGGAATACTGGCTTCAGTGGCAATTCCACAGTTGTTGTTTTTGTTTCTTGCCATTCTAATATATCCTTGTTCACCCCATCGATCACCCCATGAGTTCTTAACCAACCAATAATCTTCACCATTTTCAGTACCATACCCTACAACAAGTACACCATGATCCAAATTTGTACTGCTACAGTCAGATTGGTAGTAAATTCCTCCAGAGTATTGTTGAAATTTAGAATGGCTAGCGTCAATAGCAACGGCTACTGGACCACGAGTGGCCACAGCGGCCTTTAGGTCGTCCTCATTTCCGCTTTCAATATCTTGATATCCTTGGTCTGTGGCTCCACTGTTTTCAGATATGTAGTTGCAGCTTTCTTCTTCAGCTTCATATGGATATGAGTCTTCAGTGTCGATTCCGCCATTATCTTTAATGTATCTGAAAGCATTGTCCATCAATCCTCCATCACACCCATTGTTTCCGTAAGCTGTAGAGCAATCCATCAGATTTTGTTCGCTTAGAGACACCAGTTTACCAGTTTTGCGGTAATGTTGACCTTCCAATGCTCCGGTCTAAAATAGAATAAATTTACTATAGAGTCGTCCATATTTTATATTTATTATAACAGACTTGTATTCTTGCAAAATTTACTTATATATTTTTTATTTTATGAAATTTTTTCTTCTGAGGAAGCAAACAGTAAACTAAAGACAGTATTAAAAGTTTTAATTTAAAACCATCTAAAATTTATTATATACTTTTTTAAGATAGGTATTCTACCTTTAAGTGATTTTTTAATTTTTTTTAAGTAAATTTATTTTTTGAACACCCTAGATTAAGCAAAAAAAAATATTTTTTTCTAAAAAATAGGTATATGTAGTCATATTTATAAGATTATTTTTTAACGTTTTTATCAATCAATCATTTGACAATATTTCTGGCCACGTGTTTATTTCTGTCCAATCATATTATAGCTATATTGGGAATTTTGTACTGTAGAAAATTCTAGTGAGAATCGCTGTAGTATTTTGTTTTTTAGTATTTCTCTTTAAACTAATATAAATTTGAATATATTACTATTTATAATTATGGTTATTAATTTATTGCGTACCAAAAAATAGCTCAAAATATTCTTTTTATAAAATGTAATTACAATTTTTATAGGTTGACATGCTTGCAAGCCTAGCGCAGTACCGCGGTATACCGCGCTAGCAGTACTGCAGTAAGTGACTAAACTACTGACAGAACCACAATTTCCAATTTAAAAATGGACAAATAGGTTTAAGTTTAGCAATTGAGAATGGAATTAAATTAACCAAACCAAAGAATATGCCTGTAAATTTTTACAGGCATATTCTTAAGATAAGTAATAAAACAATTTAGGTATATCATTTTGCGATGAAAAAAAAAATATAAAAGTAGGTTTGAGATATTCTAAATCGTTAAAAAATTATTTTCCGAATTACACATGATTCTATGAATTATCGGAAAAAATTCACAGATTTCATTCAAATTTGCTGTCAAAAGAAATAATTACTCCCCTGAAAGGCGATGCCCCGGTCGTAATTATTTCCAGACATCAAATTTTCATGAAAACACCGAAGTTTTCCCGCATAAATCTCAGCCTCTTGTGTAATTATATATGAGAATATGATCCATACTATTTATTAGGGAATATTTTTGGTAAAAATTGTGGTTGGGTTAAATTAAATATATATTTTTTTCTAATTTTAATAAAAAGTATTTTGTTTCCAGCTTCTTTTTTACGTATAACAGGGCCTTTGTGATGGGATGTTTTTTTTTCTGGCTTAATTAAGACTCACTAAGACTGCCATACAAGCATTTTTTTGTTTCCATCACGTATATGTTTTTTAGGTATAAGCCATGCTTCTTTAAAATGAAGTATATAAATTTTAGGTTATGGACATTTGTCTACATCAACATAATCAAAAGAACCATATGACACATTTTTAGAAACAAAAATAAAATTTTGGACTACCCTAACGTTTTTTGAAAATTTTCGTTATTTAATTCGAAATCATCGGTATCAAAAATAGACGTGTGCAAAAATTCGGAATTTTGTCCCAGTTTTTTTTCCTGACCCACTGTGCGGTTGTCCAAAATCCTTACGTGATGGACAAAAACGGAAGTTATATTGGAAATCAATATAACTAAATTACCCAAAATCAGCTGTCAGATCCAAATCAACCTTCAGCCTAGGAGTTTAAAGTATGTACATAGGATAACTACTTACAGCACTAAAACTCCAGCACGATCCACATTGTCCTTGATCCTTGACAGGAGTAACAGCTCCTTGTTCTCTCCAATCTACTTCATCGGGAATTTTCACGTTCGCTGGAGGAATAAAAGTGATGGAATCTTTTGGTTTAAAAATTCTTTTGGTTTTGTTGAATCCATTCATGACACTATTAATCTCGTATTGGGGCATGTCGGAATACTTGTTGATTCCCAATTTGTAGGTAAACCGTCCCAAATCGTAGAGTTTGTTGTGTTGGACTACTTTCTCAGCGTTTTCCAGGAAGATTTCCATTCTGAGATTTTCTTCGGTTTCACTTGCATATTGCTTTTGATGCCAAAGCTATAAATAAAATACGTTAAGTAATTGAATAGAATAAAAAATATATACAAATAGTTTTTATTCTGCCTCTTCCCAAGAAAAATACTTAATTTTAAAATATTTTTGGGCAAAGAATCTTATTAAACGTAATTAATTATGTTTACAAACTATATGGATAAAACGTCCCAAAAAGCTTCATATCTTTTTCCAAGGTGCTGTAAATAGGACTCTCTTTGTTCTTTGGTTTTTGGTATTTTTTGCTTCCTTTGGGACTTTCGACTTTTGACTTTTTTGAGGTAAAAGCCAACTATGACCGAAATATATGATTCTTATTTCTTAAAATAGCGTTTTGTGTTATATACAAATTATGCTAATGGTTTTTAAATATATTGAGTGCGCTAAATCCGAATCCGTTGAAATCAACCTCGTAACTATTAAGGAAATTCATATAAATAAAGTCAAAGCCTACTTCGATGAATTAATATGTTTTTGTATCACAGAACCGCATTTTTTCAGTGTATGCAAAATATTTTCATGGTTTTTAGATAATTTGGATATCCGAATCCAAATTCATTGACAGCCAGCTTGTTGGGGTCAAACCAACTATGTAAAAAATATTTATTCTTTTCTTTATACTAAGCCGTGTTTTATCAGTGTATACAAAGTATTTTGACGGGTTTTAGATGAATTGGGGGCACGCATCGTGACTACATTTTGATATCTGGGGATACGATGTGACACCCATCGGATTTAGATTTGGCGCACCCAATTCATCTAAAAACCATCAAAATACTTTGTATACATAAAATATGGTTTAGTAAAAAGAAAAAAATATTTTTTTTTACATAGTTGGCTTTGACCTTAATTATTTTAAATTTGCCCAACATATACAAGGTACCCACTGAATTTGGATTCATCATACCCAAATTTTCTAAAAACCAACAAAATATTTTGCATACACTAAAAAAATACGTTTCTGTGATACAAAAACATATTAATACATCCCCAGTCAACACAAATACATAGCAGGAACATAGCAGGTACATAACCACTGTTCTATGTGATGTTGCAGCCATGTAGTTTTTATAGTCCATGTATAGTCCTTGGATTTTAACAATTCCGCCTCAAGATATGTATCAGTTACATAACATGCCACATATCAGCTACATACTAGGTACATCACAATAAAAGTAGGCGTTTCCGAATTTTACTTGTTATGGAGTGCATCATAGATTTAGACATGGTGAAAATTTTTACGTCTTTTGGATAAACCTAATAAATAAAGTATATAAAAATCTTTATATGTAGCAACCATCAGGTAAAATTCTTATGCGATATGCATTTTTACTGTAAAAGCAAACTTTCTACCAGGCTTAAAAATCATGCGCCACATAAAAAACCAATGTTTAGAGAAAAAATAGCAAATAATCATAATTAAAAAAATATATATATTTTAATTTTTTGTCTAAAATTATCTAAAATCAGTTTAGTTCAGTCTAAAAATACATGCATTTCTACTACTTAAGGGTAAAACTTTTATTATTAACAACAATTATTAAATAATATAGACGCCATATTTAGTATTGAATTCATAACATTTTATGTATCGTGTATGTTCCCATACCATATATATGATACATAACATGCAATATTGCATGTTATGTATCATACATATGTATGTTACATCTTATGTAATATGGCACATGTAACGTAAAAAATCTTTCTGTTATAGGACATGTTATGTAACATACATATGTATGTTATGTCTCATGTAATATGGCACATGTTACCTAAAAAATCTTTCTTTAACATGTTGCATCCATATATGTGCGGACTGGGTCATAGGCTTTGAATTCATTTATACATTTATATGATCTTCCTTAACAGTTACGAGGTTAAATCCGACGGATTCGGATTCAGTGCACTCAAAATATTTAAAAACCATTAATATAATTTCTATATAACACTAAAAAGAAAATTTATTTTTTTAATTGAAACCCTGTATTTCGGTTCGGCTTTATCCTTAATTAACTCAAATTCCTCAACAGATACGAGGTGGCACCCGCCGGATTCGGAATTAGTGCGCTGGAATTATCTAAAAACCTTTATTAAACCTTGTATAAAACTTTTGATGCTTAGAAAAAGCTTTCAAGCCTTAAAAAGAAGATTGTTGAAAGATTAGGAAAAGCTTATACCTTCAAGGGCTAACATTGGAAATTAACATAAACATGTAAGCCATAAAATTATAAAAAAAAACATATTTCTTTGGAAAAAATTACCTTGAATAACCCCCACTCTTCATTGTGCACCTGACCAAACACAGCCGCCGATTGAACTCCAATAGCAATTGCAGAAAATAAAATCAGGATCTTCATTTTGATTTAGTTCTGAAATCAAAAATAATATTATATAATTAATGTTGTTCTTGGAAATAGGCATTTTTTATATTAAAATATAAAAACTTTTTGTATATATTTTTCAGTCTATTAAAAGACGTTTCGGCACCTAGTTTTGGGCCATCACGAGGGCATCATCGGTTAAAGAATGAATGTTGTTTTTGCAAAAAATGAAAAAAAAATCTTTTTTTTAATGATGTTTTCTTTAGAGCACTGGATAGACAGGTTAACCCTAACAAACGTTTGGTAGGTTAGGTAGGTAGTTTCCTGCGGAAGCCTTGAAACTACCCACCTACTCCAACAAACAAATCTGTCTAGTGCTCTAGTTTTTTTTTATTTAAAAAAGTTTAACACCACATAACTTTTTTGTTGTTGAAGGGATTAATTTCAAAATTGATACTTATAATAAAAGTAATTTTTCCTAAAAGAGTTACATTAATCGGAAATTTCTTTCAGCTTTTTTTGTTTTTTTTTTTAAAAGATTAACGCCCCATAACCTTTTGTTTTTGGGGGCTTACTGACAAAAACAATTGATTATTCGTTCTTGAGTTATCGTCTACACAAAAACGTACCATCGGACAGACGGACGGACCAAAAAAAACAAGAATGTCTTATTTTTTCATGAAATTTGTATCCAATAATTTTTTGTCTAGGACGATTTTTGAAAATTTTTGAAAATTCGAAACTACCGTATGATATTATTCTAGCGCAGGCGCTGTAAATAATATAATAAATAAATCAAAATTCATATATTCTTTTTACTTACAATATAATATGTAATATCATTAAATTTAAATTATACTACAATATAATATGTAATATAATTAAATGACTTTGGTATACATTTAATTTGGTGTGAAATGGCTAGTTTTATCAGTTTTAAACGTTTCTTACCCAGTTAAAAATTAGTATGTAAGTTCAAAAGCACAAACTTTTGACTAACTGATCGTTTTACAAAAATTTTACATATACTAAAAATTTTCAGTGAATTGTGCGTAAGCCCGTTTTATCTTTTGGTATTGCGGTTTTAGTAAAATTCAAAATTTAAATACAAAACCAATTTTATATGAAACCATTAAAATGGTTTTACATTAAATAATGCTGATAATAAAATAATATTTTTCCCTATACGTTCAAGTAATACGTTAGCAAATTTTGGGCAAAATTCATACACTTCATACTCCGACTCTCCCTTTAGGGAACCTTCAAGTATTACGTAACTCAAATTTTGATAATTTTGGAACCCCCCCCCCCGTAACGCTATTTTCCTATACAATTAACTTGGGCTTAACACTTTACTTTACAATAGGGATCTTCCCCTCATAGAACTTGAATTTTTTTTGACAATTTCGGGTAGATCGGGTTATTCGTTCTTGAGTTATCGTCTACACAAAAACTTACCATCGGACAGACGGACGGACCAAAAAAACAAAAATTCATTATTTTTTATGAAACAAATTCGTATCCAATAATTTTTTGTCTAGGACAATTTTTGAAAATTTGAAATTACCGTATAATATTATTCTAGAATAGATTCGCTAGATAGCGAATAAATAAATCAAAATTTATATATTCTTTTTAATTAAATGTAAATTACATTACAATATAATATGTAATAATAATAATAATAATAATAATAATAATAATAGCTTTATTGTCCAACAGAAAATAACCAATTACAGGACAAGTATATAAAAATATACAATAAATATAATAATAAAATTAGGGTTAAACAAATAAAATAAGTTACAACAATTTACAATAAAATAAATAAATATTAACATAAATTAATATAAATACAATTAAATTAAATGAATACATATTGTAATAACTACTCTTGCTCTGGATTTTCCGTATAGAGAATTTCACTCAGGCTAGAGTAGTTAATATCAACGTTATCACAGAGACAGTTAAAATTATTGCACATGATATAAATTGGAGATTTTTGTAAAATATTGGTTCTTGCAAAATTATTGTAGAATGTATCAACATCTCTGGAGTTATTGCGAGGTACTTGAAAGTTGATTTTGCTAAGTAAATAAGTACAATCAATCTCGTTTTTAATAAGTCTTATTAAAAAACAAAGTGACATATTTTTTCTACGAAGATCTAATAGAAGTAATTCAAATCTGTTTAATAATAAAATTTGATTGGTACCTTGCGGTGGATAAATTTTTTCGACCCTAAAATTTAAAAATTTCAGAAATCTTCTTTGTACCGATTCAATTTGATCTTTTTGGTTTTCGTAAATTGGATACCATATTAAAGAACAGTATTCTAATTTTGATCTTACAAAACTAAAATAGAGCGTCTTCAAACAAGCCGAAGAGGTAAAAGTTACAGTATTACGAACAATAAATCCTAGTAACCTGGAGGCAGAATTACAAATATTATTAATGTGAGGTGAAAAAGATAATTTTGAGTCAAATGTGACACCAAGGTCTTTTATTTCATTACACCTCATAAGCACTTGATCACCTATGACGTAGTTATACAGTATTGGTTTTAGTTTACGAGTGTATGAAACAACCTTACATTTACCAATATTTAATTTTAGTCTATTTGTTTCGCACCAAGCATTATCTTTATCCAGTTCAATTTGTAATTGTTGACAATTGAAAGTTTCTAATATAACAGCAAATAATTTTAAATCGTCGGCGAACATAAGCTTAAAACAAATTAAAATTAGCAATAATCCGTTAATAAAAATCAAAAATAGCAAAGGGCCTAGGTTAGACCCTTGAGGAATACCAGACGTAGGTAAAATCATTCTTGACATAAATCCATTGAAATTAACAAATTGTAATCGGTTAAATATGTAAGATTCAAACAAAAGAAGTAACAAGGGATTAAATCCAATGCAACGTAAGCAATCCAGTAAAACGTAATGATCTATTTGATCGAATGCTTTCATAATATCCGTGTATATTACGTCAACTTGACCACCTTTGTCAACATTTTCTATAACTATATCATTAAAACAGGCAAGGTTAGTAACAGTAGACCTTTTGCCATAAACCCATGCTGATTGGGTGATAAAATATTATTTACATCATTATAAATATATTTATAGAGAATTGACTCAAAAACTTTTGCAAAATTACATATGATGGATATTGGGCGGTAGTTACTAATATTACTCGGATCACCTGATTTTAATACAGGACTAACCCTAGATACCTTCCACAAATCTGGAAAAGTACAGGATTTTAGAATTAAATTAAAGAGATAATATAATGGTAAAACTAGACTAGATGCGCAATCCTTTACTAAAAAGCTAGGGATTTTATATACTGCTGCCAACAAAATAATACTTTCCCCTATAGGCCTAGGTTTATTAAAATCAAAAACGAAAAAAAAAATCGTTTTTCCAAAAAAAAAATTTTTTTTTATTTCTTTTCAGTTTCTTTTTTTGTAAAACGTAAAATAAATTGAAAAAACAATGTTTTTAAAAAAAAATTGTTTTTACCCCATTTTACCCCAATCCGATTTTTACCAAAAACAATCCCAGCCTAAAACTTTGGATAATCAACGTATGGCCCAAATTTGAATTATTTAGCCCGAGGCGTTCGTGAGTTATCGCGGTCACAAAATTTCCTAGACACACAGACAGACGGAATTTTTTTTGACGGAAATCATATTTTTTTGTATATAAAAAGTCCAGAAACGTAAAAAAATCAATAACGCAAGACTTTCCTTGGGAAAAGTAATAATAAAATGACTTTGGTATACATGTAATATGGTGTGAAAATTGTGATAAAACATGTAAAAATATTAAACGTAATAAGGCTAGTTTTATCAGTTTTAAACAAGCACAAATTTTTGAGTAACTGATCGTTTTTCAAAAATTTCCCGAAGGGTGTCTGATACATAATTTAAATTAAAAGTTATGGCAACAATAATATTATATGTGCAAAATTTCAAGTCAATGGATTAAACCGTTTGGAAGTTATGGACAAAAAACCTTAATTAACAGTGATGTCGAGCACGGTGTTTTTTCACGTTTGGGCCTCTTCGGGAGGCCGAAAATAAAATAATAACAATCTCAAATTTCACGGGAATGTTCGCCTGAGTGGTACGCATCTTTTTTTGCCATCAGACCAACGAACTAATAACTCTTCTTTCTAGAATACGGATACCGTTAAAATAAAGTATCGTCAACATCTCGGTTTGTTTGTAAACAAAAAGTAGGTATATTCAGGCCTGAACAATAACAATTACCAGTGATAAAGTTCATTAATGAAAATTTTCTGTGGCATGTGTTTATTTACAATTCTTAATAATGATTTTTGAAGATAAAAAGTAAGTAATTACATTTTTTTTATTAAGTACTAAATTAACAATTAATTCACTTGCATTTAAGTCGCATTTAAGATCCCAGGGCGGGAAAGAAACTCGTTAAGGTTCCGTAGGTACTAAAATATAAAAACTTATTCAGAATAATATTCTAAAACGATCGATATTATCGTTCTTTTTTATGCCATGGTAAAATACTGATCCAACCTCCAACAAAATGATACTTTTCCCTATAGTTCATTACAAAGGTTTTTTCAAAAAATAAAAAAAAAACATCGAACCATTTTTTTTAATACTTAATAAAAGATCTTAAGATCTTTTCGTGAAAAACAAAAAAAAAATGAAAAAACAAAATTTTTCGAAAAAAAAATCCGGCTTGCCATTACCGGCCCGTTATCGGCTTGCCATTACCGGCCAGTTATCGGCTTGTGCGACACTTCCATTACCGGGCCGGTAATGGCATGTCGTCAACGGACCGATGACTCTTTATCGGCTTACGGCATTGTGCCGTTGCCGGCCCATTGCTGGTGTGTTTGCTGGGTTTTGTCAGTTTCAACGAATGAAATGCCTATTCTAGAGAGAAGTTATTAGTTCGTTGTATCAGACCGTCACGATTTCTCAAAAAAAAAAAAAAAATCACTCCACCGTACTGTAGATTACATTATATTCTAGCAAAAAACTGTATATAACATTTTTTATAGGGCTTAAAAAGAGCTTTTATTTAAAATATAATTTTTTGAAATCGGGTTATAAATATGTGAGATATGCTAAAAAAACCTTTTACTGCTTTAAACGCCAATATCTCGAAAAAAATGCGTTTTAGGAAAACGTTGTTCATAACATTTTTTGACCAATTTAAAATTATCTTTTATATACGTGGTAAATTAAGCAAATACAATAATAATTGCTTTAATTTTAAACGAAAAACGCTAAAAATAGGAGTTTTACCCCATTTTTACCCCCTTACCCCAATCGTTTACCCCCAAAATCTAATCAGCTCTTCGGAATACGATAAGAAACAATATGCAATAAACCGCAAGTCGATATCTCATGTAGAAATGGAGTTAGAGACAGACAGACAGACAGACTGATGAATATTTTTTTTTCTAATTTTGACTCGGAATGGTCTAAAACGTCGAGAAATGTGAAAAAAACGTGGTCAAAGATTTTGACTTTTCGGCGAAGATTTCAATACATCGTAGCACTAAGTGCCGATGTAATAAACTGTTTTATTTATTTTTTTTTATTCAGAATGATCCATTATACATATTAGTTCTTTAATTTATTTAAATTTTGATGGGGCTTAGTTTCCTTATGAGCTTACAACCCGTTTTTGGACATGTGTGTTAGTTTTGAGAAAGCCTGTATAATATTAAACACAATAAAATATTCTACTAATTTAGTATGTAGTCAACAAGGGAAACCTTTTTTTTTAATTGTTGGCTTTTACTTGAAGTAAGTTTATGTGAATTACAAACTAAACCAATCGATTGGTTTAATTAAAAAAAAATAATAATATAAATCTTGTTTGTGTATTTTTGCGTTTTTTGGCTTTTTTTTGCGTTTTATGACGATATAAATCAAGTTCTTGCTCGGAATTGTTTTTGGTGAACACTGGTGTGCGGTAAGGGTAAGGGTAAATGGAGAAATTTTTTTTTTTTACAAAAAATTGAAAATTGCTAGAAAGGGCTTTTTAAGGTTGCTAAAATTGAATCTGGTAATAAATTTTTTCGCCATCTCCGCGGGGATGAGGGAGTAAATATTTTTAATATTGTGGTAAAACAATATTTTTACACTGTTCTTTAACTTTGGTTATGTTTACATTCTGTCGAATTAACCTAATATAGGTGACCTTGACCATTTAGGGATATTTAATTAATAAGGAAATTAGGTTACCAATATATTTTGCTGGAACTACCTGTTCACCTGTTGTATTGTATCTTTGACATTCTAACCGATTCATACAGTTCTATTTTTATCCTTAGGGATAAAATATTTATCTATTAATAAATATTATCCTGGTGATTAGGTAAGTCTTATTTAATTTATATTTTTAATAAATCCTAATTATTTATATTAGTTTTAGTTTGGAACTTATTTATATTCATAAATAACATCGGTCACCTAACTCTGGGTATTTCGAAACTGCTTCCTACAATAAAAGAACTCTGATCTACATTACTTATTTTATTATAGGCCTTATAATGGGCCATATAGGGGAAAGTATTTTTTTTTTGGCAGCAAGATTTAAAAAAAGTATTCCCCTGTTGTCTGAATAAAAATCATAGAATCCTTGAACAATAAATACTTGATTTTTCTTTGTCAAGAACATCATTGTTAATGTGATTCTGATAAGTATAGATAGTTTGAATAAAAACAGCTGTAAGTAAATAGAAATAAAAATATACACCCAAAAACAAATCCTACTGCAACCAAAAGCATACTTTCCTCTGTAGACCCAAGTTTATTCTAAATTTTTTCGCGAACAATAAAATATTTTATTATTTTGATGAACCTAGGCCTAAAGGGGAAAGTATTATTTTGTTGGCAGCGGTATTTTAAAAGTTTAGCCCCTTATAACTTTTTTTGTTTTCGGAGGCATTTTTTCAAATTTGGTACCAATTGATATTTTTTATAAAACTAATTTTTCCTTTAAAAATGAATTTAATCGGAGATTTTCATCCACTATTTTTGATTTTTTTTAAATATTTATTCTCCTATAACTTTATTATTTTTTAGGGGAATCTTTTTAACATCAATAGCCTTTGTATCCGTGGTCATTACCAAGATTTATTTCTGCTGAAAACTTGAATTCGATCGAATTATTCTTTTTGAGATCATGCTAAAAAGAAAACGTGACATATATACGGACAGACATTTTTAACCCTTTTTTTTATATAAGTGCTAAATTAACCAAATACAATAATAATTATTGCCTTAATTATAAACAAAAATCTAAAAATAGAAGTTTTACCCCATTTTTACCCCCTTACCCCCAATCGTTTACCCCCAAAATCTAATCAGCTCTTCGGAATACGATAAGAAACAATATGCAAAAAACCGCAAGTCGAAATGTAGAAATGTAGAAATGGAGTTAGAGAGTTTACACCCAGACAGACAGACAGACAGACAGACAGACAGACAGACAGACAGACAGACAGACGGACGCAATTTTTTTTTTACTGATTTCGACTCAGAATGGTCTAAAACGTCGAGAAATGTGAAAAAAACGTGGTCAAAGATTTTGACTTTTCGGCGAAGATTTCAATACATCGGCACTCTTAGTAGCACTAAGTGCCGATGTAATTTCCAATTTATACATGATGTCCGACCCCTTACATATACTCGTTCCATAGTGCGTTTTAAGTAATATTACTTAATCAAACTTCGGGGCTCCGTAAGATTTTTCTCGGTATCTTATCTGACCAGTCCGACACTCATTATACCCATGCTAATGACCATGAGTCTATTTAGTCTTAATCTGTGTTGCTTAGTGTAGGTATACTTGTGTTTTTAGATCAAGATGAAAGTTCTCCTATTCTTGGCTGCCGCCATTGTTTTGGTTACGTGTTTAACTGACGAAGAAGAATGGGCAAATTTTAAGGTATGTAAACACCAAAGTCCTTTAACACTAAATATAGAATAGTATACCGGGTGTTTCTGGAAGGTGGTTCACCCCTCTTAACTTTTTTATTTTATTAGGTAGGATCTTAAAAAGTCCAAACGAAATCTATTTTAAGCAAAAACTTTTACAGTGATGTTGATAAAAATTTACAAGTTTTGAAATTGGCGGAAACGTTTCATAACGTCAAGCAAAAAGAGAAGAAGAAGAAAATTTTTTGACATGGTTACAATTTTTTTGGCACTTTCAGTTTCGCCGGAAATGAATCGGACTTTCGATTTTTAAATGGCCTGTATATTTTTACATATTTTGATTTAGAATTCAATTCTGAGAACAACATTTTGACAGGTCTTATCATTTTTTAGTTAAATCTTCATTTTAAATCTTTTGTGTTTTAATGCCAAGTTCTTCCAAAAAAAGTCCAAATAAAATTGATGTGTGCTATCAAAATGTTGGCCAGAAAATTCCAACGAACTAATAACTCTTCTCTCTAGAATAGGCATTGCATTCGTTAAAACTGACCAAAACTTCGGCAACATAAATATTCGTCTGTCTTATTCGCACATCTTTGTTCTAACAGAGACAACAATACCAGTTACTGGTAACTGTTATTGTTCAGGTCTGAATATACCTACTATTTGTTTACAAACAAACCGAGATGTTGGCGATACTTTATTTTAACGGTATGCGTATTCTAGAAAGAAGAGTTATTAGTTCGTTGGAAAATTCTTTTATTTTAACCTAATGAGCCACCCTTTCTATTTGAAAAAAAAGACTTATGAACCAAAGTATGATTTTCGAGACTTTAAGAGCCCACCACATTTAGAGTTTTCGGAAAAAAGAAACAATAATTATTTATGGTACTAGTGGGTAAAGTAAGATATTGCCCATGAGAGGGCAATATCGGTTTACCCATGAGTGCCATACAAGGTTTTATCCAAAAAACAGCTTGGGAATTCATATTTTTATTAAAAATTTTAATGACATTTACAAGAAAATAATTTGACAAGTGACAGTTGAGTGGGTAAAATAAATAATCCACTCAATAAAGTAAAAGCCACGCGAGGGTTATTATTGAGTTTATCTATTTAAAATAAAGCTGGTAATTGTCTCATTGTATGTATTGGATAAAATACTATTTTTCTGAAGATACTAGACCAACAATTAAGTGAATAAGCTAATTTAGGGCACTCTAGATTTAAAATAAAAATTTAAATCAAAAATGACATGACCTGTCAAAAATTGACAATTGGCACATGCCTGTTCTCAAAATTGATTTTTAAATCGAAATATGTAAAAATATAAAGGGTGTTCCATTTAAAAATCGAAAGTTCGATTAATTTCCGGTAAAACCAGAAGTGCCACAAAATGTCTAACCATGTCAAAATTTCACGATCCTACCTTACAAACTTTTTAGTTACGTCAAATACCAACTTCTGTGATCAGCGACCTCGAAAACCCCCACAAACCAAATTTGGCATTAATCGGATGCTTTTTTTTTAATTACGACGATTTCGAGCTTTTAGCCGCCATGTTTCATTTCTCCAATCTACCTTAAAAACTTTTTGGCGACGTCAATTACCAACAATTTGAGCCCAAAACCAATCGAATCTAACGCCAATTTTTTTCTTACAAGCTTTTTGATTCGAAATCTCGATTTTTCTCTGGTTTCCAGCCGCCATTTTGTTGTTTTCCAAAACGCCACAGTCCCATAAAAGGGGATCAATAAGGAACATTTTAAGCCCAACGTTACGAAAATCCATTTTGGCCGAAGCTTTATATATATATATATATATATATACATATATATATATATATATATATATATATATATATATATATATAATGACCCATAATAACCCAGAATGACCATACTAACCCATAATAGCCCACATAATAGGTACCTTTATTAACCCATAATTAAAAAAACCTTTTTAACTATAGTATACCTACATCAAATGTTTAATAATAAATACTGAAGAAGTTACGGTCAAAAATAAAAGTTTTCCCCCTTTGTGCCTACATCCTTTCGACCAATTCTAATTCTATATATCATTTTGGCAGTCCACGAGTGTTATTTTATCTTTTTTTTTTCTTTTCATTTTCAGACAAAGCATAGCAAAACATATACTGGCGAAGAAGAATCCACTCGCTTCCAAATTTTCCAAAAAAATTTGCGTAAAATTGAAGAACACAACCAAAAATATGCCAACAAAGAAGTGTCATACAAACTGGGAATTAACCAATTTGCAGATCAAACCCCAGAAGAGTTCAAAAGCCACCATTTGGGAGTGAGACTTCCTTCCGCGCGTTTGGGTGCATCCCAAACTTTTTAAAATGCTATGTATACTATTAGAAATAATTCAATATAGTCTTGTATAAAAGAAGTTACTCGAATTTACTCGAAAATTAAAAATGACTACACCTTTTCAAGTTGTAAATCAGAAAGTGTGATATTAATTTCAGACAGTGTGATGTGTTATTCAGATTTTAAACATAAATTTCAGAAAGTATAAATTGTAATTCTTTAAATTATATTTCAGAAAGTGTAAATTGTAATTCAGATTTGCAAGTTATATTTCAGAAAGTATAAATTGAAATTCAGATTTGTAATATATATTTCAGAAAGCGTAAGTTGAAATTCAGAAAGTGTAAATTATATTTCAGAAAGTAGAAATTAATTTTCAGAATGTGTTATTTTATTTAAATTTGGATCTGTAATTTCAATTTCAGAAAGTGTAAATTAATTTTAGGAAACGGTAATTTGTAAATCAGAAATCATAATTTTTATTTCGAAACGTATTATTGTATTCAACAAAATTTAAAAAAAGTAGCAGTTATGTATTATACATATATTCGGTATTAAATATTGAACAGCACCCAGTCAACACAAATACATGGCAGGAACATAACAGGTACATAACCACTGTTCTATGTGATGTTGCAGACATGTAATTTTTATAGTCCATGTATAGTCCTTGGACTTTAACAATTCCGCCTCAGGTTATGTATCAGCTACATAACATGCTACATATCAGATACATACTAGGTACATAACAATAAAAGTAGGCGTTTCCGAATTTTACTTGTTATGGAGTGCATCATAGATTTAGACATGGTGAACATTTTTACGTCTTTTTGATAAACCTAATAATTAAAGTATATAAATATCTTTATATGTAGCATCCATCAGGCAAAATTCTTATACGATGTGCAATTTTACTGTGAAAGCAAACTTTCTACCAGGCTTAAAAATCATGGGCCACATAAAAAGCCAATTTTTAGAGAAAAAATAGCAAATAATCATTTTAAAAAAATATATATATTTTAATTTTTTGTCTAAAATTATCTAAAATCGGTTTAGTTGTCTAAAAATACATGCGTTTCTACTACTTAAGGGTAAAACTTTTATTATTAACAACAATTTTAAGAATATTAGTGATTCTAACCTATAAAAATTAAAATAATATAGACGCCATATTTAGTATTGAATTCATAACATTTTATGTATCGTGTATGTTCTCGTACCATATATATGATACATAACATGCAATATTGCATGTTATGTATCATACATATGTATGTTACATCTTATGTAATATGGCACATGTAACGTAAAAAATCTTTCTGTTATAGGGCATGTTATGTAGCATACATATGTATGTTATGTCTCATGTAATATGGCACATGTTACCTAAAAAATCTTTCTTTACCATGTTGCATCCATATATGTGCGGACTGGGCAGTAAATTAAAATTTAAAATAAAATGTATTTTTTACATAAAACTAAACATTTAACAAAATTAATATTTCTGAAATTTAATTTACACTTTCTGAAATACAATTTACACTTTCTGAAATATAATTTACACTTTCTGAATTTCACCTTACGCTTTCTGAATTACAATTTACACTTTCTGAAATATAAGTTGAAAATCTGAATTACAATTTACACTTTCTGAAATATAACTTGCAAATCTGAATTACAATTTATACTTTGTGAAATTTAACTTGAAATTCTGAATATCAATTAACACTTTTCTATTTACAACTTGAAAAGGTGTAGTAGTACAGCTAAACAGAAATTTTTTATTTCCTTAAAATGGATACCATTAATGTAAAAGGAACCAATCGACATTCATAACGAAATTTTCTTAGGCATGGGAATATGTTGTACTAATACTAAAGATCCTATTCCCCAGCCTAACAAAATTTCGTTAAAAATGTCGCTTGGTTCCTTTTAGATAAGCAGCATCCAAATAATATATTACATGACCTGTGTTGCCATTTAAAATGTTATCCCCCTCTACCGCCGCCTTATTGAATACAAAATAAAAAATATTGCATATCGATTGCGTAGAATGAAAAGCTCGTATATCGGTTTTCAATAAATTTGTCACTGACATTAAATGTCTTTGTCAAAACTTAAAAATGTAGGGGAGATTATATCACCATGTGCATATTTTTTTCTTGTAAGCCCTATTTTTCAAAAATAAATATATTTTACTTAAAATTTTGTCAGTATTCAAATTTGCTTTACATTTTGCTTTCCACCAAAATCTCGGAATACCTACTGTCCGAGAAGTAGCTGGAAAGCAGTCCTTGGATTGGTAAAAAAATTATAATTACTCAGAAATTTCTGGAAAAAAGTCACACTCAAATGGAGTGTGACTCGATGCATGCTTCTATTGAGAAGCAATTAAAAAATAAAGATATATACTCGCCTTTACAATACATAGAAGCATGCAAAAATGCAAGCATTACAAATCCTTATTATGTGCGGTATGTGGATTACAATTTTTTTAGCCATCTTCCATACCTTTCGTCAAAAAGACCTGGTGTTAAATTCATTGGTTGTTAATTTAAGAAGCATAAAGTAAGAAGAAGGAAAAATTAAAATTAAAAAGAACTTTACAGATGCCTATGAAAATCTACCAAGGGATTTAGCTACAATCCCTTTGGCTGATGATAAATTCCAGCCCAGGTAGCAAAATAACATGACATTCACGTGAAAGCCACGTTAATATGTGACATGTGATTTTAAGATTGTAGTCTCATTTAACAAGAATGTAGCATGGTGGGGATGTCCTAAGTCCGACCATAATAACATCACACAATGACATCCAGAAAATAACGTGTTTGTCACATCATAAATCCACATTCCTGTTATATCTAATAACTTATGGATGCCGTTACTGGTACTTTAATATTTAAATAATATCCTAGGATATTAGCTTTTTCTAAATAAAACCATTAAAAATGCTATAACCCTATAAAAAAAATCGGATTTAAAATCAAACAGTAATTGAAACAACCACAGATTGAAACAGATAGATTCTAAATACGAAATTGCAGATTAAGCGAAGAATATATTCCTTTAATCCGTGTCCGTGGTCTTGAGAAGCCCGGCAGAGCCCCCTATCCATTGGAAATCGTATAATGTGTATACAATTTCCTTATAATAATTAACTCTATCAACATCATCTTAGATCGATTTTTTTGCTTCGAACGTCGGTGAGAAGCAAAATAACATGACATTCACGTGAAAGCCACGTTAATATGTGACATGCGATATATTCACAGCGTTGCTAAATATTTGTTATTAAATAACATGGTTGTCACGTCACACGTGTTACGTTGCAAATGTGATGTTAAATACATGTTATTTTTCAATATTATGTGATGTTATGATTTAGTTTAAAAATACACCCAAACGTGATGTTAATTTCTTGTAATTTAACATCCCTTGCTACCTGGGAGTCATTATACCACAGTCAAATTCCCATCACAAAAACTAAATATAATGATCTACAGGAGTTAAAAGTTGTGATTCCAAAAATATATCATAATTTTTATGATGAACTTATTCACCTTAAATAATAATTATTAAATTTAATTTGTTCAATTTGTGGAAGGACAATGTTAAAAAAAAAAAGTTTATTAATAGTATTGAATAGTTATTTTGGTTCCAAAATAACTAAAATATATTTTTAAATTGTTAAAAATAATCAAATTTTTGCTCCTCCAATAAAGGTTATGTGATATTATACAATAGTAAAAATACTTATTTAGCCAAAAACAATCGGGAACAATTTTAAAATGTGCTATTGCGTAATCATTTGAAAACGATCCACCCCAAATACCTTGTAAACTAAGCACAATATAAAAATTAAAAATTATTTCATTTTGTGCTTAGTTTGCGAGGTATTTGGTGTGGATTATTTTCGAATGATCACCCTACCCTGTATTAACTTTTATTGGACAGGCAAAAATTCAATGATTTTCAACATTGCCTTTGCTTAATAGATATAATATTCGTTAAAGAAGCTACCTTGGTTTTGCTTTTATTTATCGGTAATTAAAAAATTATCTGTGATCTCATCTCCCCTATAGTATAAAACTATTAACGTTCACATTCAATGTCAGTTTAAAAATTCAATATGTCAAAAAAATATCCGAGCTTTTCATTCTACGCGATCGATATGATAGTTTTATTCTTGGTTTTATTTTAGTTGTGTGATATACACATTGAAAATTTGAAGTTTATACCTCATCCCTTTCAAAAATTACCATTAAAAAGAATAACCCTGTATACTTTGAACTCGAAACATTACAAAACTTCACTGCTTGTTCCATATGGAATATTTATTACAATACCTATACAAATGCCTATCCTTGAAAAGGCAAATATTTGTAATTGATAAATCATAATACCTATATATGGACATATCTCTGCATAAAAAAATCATTATTAAAGTGAATTTGTTTTAGATAGCCTGAAAAAAACAATTAAAGGTAATAATTTTGTTGGTTATTAGCATGCTACTGCAGTACCCAGCGTATTTCTAGTTATAGTCTAGTCTTCAAGTTAATAAAAGAGGCTTTACCTGGAAATAATTCAGGGAGTTTAGATTTTTGGTTTATTGGGTAGGGTTTAAGGCCACAAATAAACAATTTTGCGACATTGAACTCGATTTGGAAGTGTCATTTTTTTACAGTTTTTTTCACAAAACACGGACTTTTTAAAATATTTCAAGATAGGTTCATCCTAGGACAAAAAACGTAGATATGAAAATAAAGAGGACCAAATCTCCAACAAAAAGTCATGTATTTTTTTGTACGACTTTTTTACGTAAATTAAAAAGAAAGTGTCAGATAGATTTTTTTAATTTTCACCCAAAATGTTCTAAGGGGCATGCCTAACCGACGATAAAGAACAATTTTGGTTTTTCGAAAAAAAATTATTAAAAATCTAAAAACGTATAGTGTAACGTTACACTATACGTAAGTTTAAGAGATATTTTAAAAGTTCGTTTTTTGTGAAAAACACGTTAAAAAACTAACAGTTCCAAATCGAGTTCAACGTCGCAAAATAGTTTTTTTTTATTTGCACCATTAACCCTACCCAATAAACCAAAAATCAAAACTTACTGAATTATTTCCAGTTAAAGGCTCTTTTATTGACCTGAAGACTGGACTACAACTGGAAATATGCCGGGTACTGGTTATTAGTTAATCATATTTTAAACAGAACACTTTTTTAAATACATGTATGTATAAGGACAGAAATTTTTAATTTTAAACAAAATTATAAAAATATTAATTTATTATTCCATCAATCTATTGTCTACATCTAGAAATAGATGGCGCACAAGTCTACATCAATCTAATGGCTATATTCCTTTTGCGAGTAAAGTCTAAAAACGTTTTCTTAATCAGCGTGCAGAGTTGACTCTTGGTACTGAAGAGGGCCAGCAGCCCGAAACTGTCAGTCTACCAATATCACTCTGTACGATGATTAGAAAATAGATTGATGGAATAATAAACATGTATGTATGTTGAAATATGCTAATTTTTTAAAGTAGTTATGTAGAATTTTGGTTTTCCTTTTGTTAAACTTTTAGTTTTTCCATTGGGAGATTACCAATGATTTAAATTCACTCTAAATCATTGGGTTTTCCTTTGGTTAAAAATAATTCCGACTGACGAGGAAAATATTTAATAATTAGTAAAAGGCTAACTTAAGTTGAAGATAAGTAATATTTTATCAAACTTATGGCACCATGTTTCCTTTTGTGGTTCATTAATTATTATAATTATATAGTGCCGCACACTAAATTCCGGACACCTAAAAAATTGACATTTTTTAAATTCAAATGTTTCGAAAACTAATTAATGGATTTGACTGATTCTTTTTTAGTTTTCAAGATTAAACATTCTCTACTTTTGTTTGTTTTAAGAATGATTAAACTATTTTTTTTGTATTAACAGCAATAAATAATGTACAACTATGTTTCTTACCCCATCTTCTAGGACTTGCATGGTACGCCACTGCAAATGTTTATCAAATTATTAAAGTCTTTCTTATTGCTGCAGTTTTAATGAATATTTTCTTTTTTATTTTTTTAGTTTTTTTCCTTCTGGTTTAGGAGATATCAGGATTTTCCTGAAAGTTGTCATTTTTTCAGTCAACTCAAAAAGTACTAAATCAGCAGAGTTTTTTTATTTTTATTTACGTCTTCTTCTATGCTCATGTCTTTTACTTTTCTTCATCCAGGGGCAACTTTTTATTGCCATCTGACGGAGGCTTAACGGCGATTTCGCAGAACTGATGCCGGACGGAGTGACCTTATTTTTTCTTCTACTCAAGTTTTTCAAACCCAATTTATGTTTTTGATAAACTTGATTAGAATAAAAATGTAAGCTTCAAATTTAAAGCACAGAATTAATCAAATTCATGCAGTACTTTTTAAGTCAACTGAAAAAATGACAACTTTTAGGAAAATCCTGATATCTCCTAAACCAGAAGTAAAAATGTAAAAAAATAAAAAAGAAAATATTCAATAAAACTGCGGCAATAAGAAAGACTTTAGTAATTTGTTAAACAGTTGCAGTGGCGTACCATGCAAGTCCTAGAAGATGGGGTAAAAAACATAGTTGTACATTATTTGTTGCTGTTAATACGAAAAAAAAAATTTTAATCATTCTTAAATCAAACAAAAATAGAGAATGTTTAAGCTTCAAAACAAAAAAAGGATCAGTCAAATCCATTAATTAGTTTTCGAAATATTTGAATTTAAAAAATGTCAATTTTTTATGTGTCCGGAATTTAATGTGCGGCAGGGTAATTATGTGATTCACTCGGTGATTCATTAATAATTATAATTATTAATTAATCACAGTTCTGACACTATGCTTCCTTCTAAGGAAACATGGTTGGTAAGTTTGAAAAAATACTACTTATCTCAAACTAAGGTTAGCCTTTTACTAATTATAATTAGTGAAGATGTATTTTCTCTCGTTCTAATTATGTATTAATTAAAATAATTCTTGGTTTATAGACTGCGTTTAAATTATATATAAAGACAAAATTTCCCTTAAGATGCCAATTCAATAAATGGTGAAACGTTGGGAAATTTTGTCTTTATATAGGGGAAGTCGGGGTTAACTGGGCCGCTTTTTTTCATATCGAGTTTTTGAAAAAAACTGTAAACAATTTTCAAATATTTTCTATAGCAAAAGGTAGATTAATACTATAGTTAGAACAAATTAATACTTCAGACAAATATTATTTATATAAAAAAAGTTATTAACGATAAACCAGTTAACCTCGCTGGACCAGTTAACCCCATAGGGCAGGGTTAACTGGACCACTACTCAGGGTTAACTAGTCCACTAACAAAAAAGTATTGTATTGTAATTATTGTGAACAAAAACGATTTGAAATCAAATAAAATTTAATTCTAAAATAAAAATAGACAACATAATATGTTAAATATTAGCTTAATCTGAGGGTTAACTGATCCGGGGTTAACTGGACATGGCACAGATAACCCCCTCCTAATTAATATTGACACAAGTGGTCCAGTTAACCCCGAACCAGTTAACCCTGAGTGACACCACTGAATAAAATCATAAAATTTTATTACTTAATAAGATATTAGAAGGCGGAAATTATGCAGAATAATTAATAAACTACTCAGTATATTAGGTAAAATATTAATCTAGATCCTCCTATTAATAAAAAAGTATTAATTAAAAAATAAAAGTTAAGGTAAATACCCACTTTTCATCGACTTACACGTGGACAACACCGTCGGTCATAATACTTTAAACAATATTACTAACTAAATATCACTAGAATTTGCCCTAAGGCGCCAATACTAATAAAAAAAGTTGATAAAATCCAGGTGGACCAGTTAACCCTGTAGCACAGTTAACCCTGACTTCCCTATAATTTAAACGCAGTTCTATAAACCAAGAATTATTTTAATAATTAGTAAAAATAGTTTTATAAATATTAGAATTAAAACAGTTTAATAATTGTTAAACAATTTTGTTTTCCTCAGTAGACAATTTTTTTAACGAAACGATTTTTTTTTTAAGTATTACATAATATCAAAAATTCCAATTTAATTTGGAGCTTAATTTTGCCATATGGTGACTGCCCTAGTTGATATTTAACGTTAGAATAACGTTTTTCTAACGTTAGAAAACTGTATAAAAGTACGTTATAAAATATGTGTAAATGTCCCGCTTTTTAACGTTAGAATCAGACGTTAGTTACAAACTTTAATCGTTAGATTTTTAAGTTAGAAATACGTTATAAGTACGTTTAATTTCTAACTTTCGGACAACCTTTTTTTTTTCATTAAGTTATTTATTTATTTATTTTTTCATTCATTTACGTTTCTTGTCGTGATTAATACTATTTTTGTCGTTATCGAGACCCTTTTTTTCGATTTGTTTATTTTAACCCATTAAAAAATACTGGATGAGTCGCTACTTCCCTCTGTCTGCTGATAGCTTATCATTAATAAGTTATCACACTTTGACTTTATCCACAGAACACCCACCGAATAATATAGTTGATAAAAAAACAGGTTAGGAAAACCAGGGGCGCCCGTAGGATTTTTGATAGGGGGGGGGGAAGCCTATTCGGCTTTACAACTTTATCAACAAAAAGTTTTTGTTTAATTCCCAAACAGAGCCAGTTTTTTTTTACGGGGGGTTAATATGAAACAGATTGAGTGGCATCACCATGTTCAATAAAATATTTAGCGCCGCAGGCAAGTATTTTAGAAAAGTTTGATATTTTTCAGAATTTCATATGCAAATATTTTATAAAATCTATTAATTAATATTGTGATATTAGACTATTGGTAATCAAGTTAAGCGCCGCAGGCGATTTTAATTTTTTAATTTTTAAGTATTTTTCTAACATAAACAGTTTAAAAAGAAAATTATTTATAGATTTCTATAAATAATTTTCTAGAACTTCATATAGCAAGAGTAAACACAAACTAGCCGTGAAGATATGTAATGCTACGCATTCCATTATATATTATTCATAGTAAATGGTATATTGCTCGGGAAAAACGAAAAAAATCCTAGGGGCGCTTTTTAAGAAAATTTGATTTTCATTTGTTTTTATATTCTTTCAGTGTATGTTTTTTTATTTTATTACAGATATCAAAAAAAATAATTTTTTTATCCAACTTTGTAGAACATATTTGTTTTCATTTTCATTTTTCTCTAAGATATTTAAAATCAAAATTTACAAAACTCATTTTTTAATCAAGTCTGCCATTGTAACCTGTTGCGACATTTAAAAAATTACGATTAAAATTATTTCTATTGATGGAGATACTCAGTATTTCTATTGATGGAGAACTTTCCTGAAAACCTTTAACCATTACCTTAAGGTTCCTGAGTAGGAACAGGTCCAGCTGAATTTTTTATGGTTTACTACATACTTTTCTGTAAAGTAGGGGGAAATACTCATGAATGGGACATATCATTGAATGAGACAGTGCCTGTTTCTGAACTATGTTCAGTAATTTTTGGTTTTTGTTTCCATGATTAGATGGCCCTACATGTGAAGTTAAAAAATAATAAAAAATGGCAAAGATCAAAAAGTCAGTTTTACCAAGCCAAAAGCAAATTTTTTAATAATTTTGAAAGATATTTTATTGACGAAAGGCAAAAGGAAATTGTTTCAATTCAGTTTATGTAATAGTCTAGAACAACACGAAACAAATACCAAATAATCGATATTATAGATAAAGGTAAACATTTTTAGCCAATTTTTTTGATAATATTGTTAGTGTTAGTGGGTATTGCGTCGGATGAGCCAACCCCCTCCACTTTTCATTAAGGACACGCCCCCTACTTTAATAGATGGGAGCTGTTTTAACAGTGCTGTTTAAAAAAAGTGTCCTATTCATGGGTATCTCCCCTTACCCACCTTCAGCTTGCATCCAGCAGATTTCTTTGACATTCCTTTTCAACTAAAGTTTTTCTCAGGGAAATGTGTCTTGTAATCATCATTTAAAACCAAAAATTATAATAATTACAGCTGATCAAACAAATCATATAATCAGTTGCGGGTTTTTTCCTAGGTCAATAAGTCAAGTATAAAAATGATAATTTTTCGTTTTTATTTTGAATTTGTATATAAATACCAATAAAAGTACAACAAAATTTATACTAATTATTTTGTGTTTCTAATAAGTAACTATTTATTTTCTTTAGTTCAAAATGAAAGTAATTTTCTTCCTAGCCGCGGCCATTGTGCTAGTCACTTGCCTAACTGATCAAGAAAAATGGAACGATTTTAAGGTAGGTACCTATAGGTTCATATTCGAAGTGGAAAAACTAATATTTTTGACAATAAATTAACCCTTAGCTGGTCCGGTGCACAATGTTTTGTCAAGGATAAAAGTTGACCAGTTTTAAAATTTTTAGAAAATTTATTTTTTTTTTAAATTAATTTACTAATCTATATCGATGGGTCTATGGAAACGTTCAAGTATTACGTAACCTTTTGATCATTTTGGACCTTTCGTTTTTATCGCCACTGGCCGCCCCTTTTTTTTTTTAAATAATAGTTCTAGTTTAAGAGCACATACTTATTTTTCTATTTAACTATTAAACAAATTTTAAATATATTTTTTTAAATGGACCTTTTGTTTTTATCGCCGCTGGCCGCCGCACTTTTTTTTAAATATGTTCCTTGGTACCTTAAGAATGTTGGTCTAAAATTGTAGCTTTTAGCCGCTTTGGATTTTATGTCCAAAAAACCCTCGAAAAAACCGTTGTTGCATGGCGTTTTTTGCGTAAAAATTTAAAAATGACAACAGCTTTAAGAATAATTCATTACATTACATCGGCACTTAGTGCTAAGAGTGCCGATGTATTGAAATCTTCGCCGAAAAGTCAAAATCTTTGACCACGTTTTTTTTCACATTTCTCGACGTTTTAGACCATACTGAGTCGAAATCAATAAAAACAATTTTTGCGTCCGTCTGTCTGTCTGTCTGGGTGTAAACTCTCTAACTCCATTTCTACATGAGATATCGTTTTTTTGCATATTGTTTCTTATCGTATTCCGAAGAGCTGATTAGATTTTGGGGGTAAACGATTGGGGGTAAGGGGGTAAAAATAGGTTAAACTCCTATTTTTAGCGTTTTTTGTTTATAATTAAGACAATTATTATTGTATTTGGTTTTTAGCACTTATATAAAAGATAATTTTAAATTGGTCAAAAAATGTTATCAACAACGTTTTCCTTAAACGTATTGTTTTCGAGATATTGGCGATTAAAGCAGTAAAAGGTTTTTTTAGCATATCTCACATATTTATAACCCGATTTCAAAAAATTATATTTTAAATAAAAGCTCTTTTTAAGCCGTATAAAAAATGTTATATACAGTTTTTTGCTAGAATATAATGTTTTAAAGATACAGAATTTAAAATCAAACAAAACACCTAGTTTGAAATTTGCAAACTAGATGGCTCTAGTGTACAATAGTGCCGATGTTTTGACAGGGTGCTTGCAACGTTTCATCTAGTTTAAAGTAAAGTTTTATATTTCTAGAAAAGTATTTGGGTTACTATTTACCTAATAGTATAGTCAAAAATGGTGAACAAATCAGTGACGATTAAACTAGTTTGGATCATTTTTTTCTAAAATAGGAATTAAATATTTTAATTAAGTAATGAACCCAATTTTTGAGATATCTATTTCAATTTTGGAACATGAAAATAAGACAACCCAAACTATCTTTTTGCATATATTTGATATTTTCAACCTTTAATATATAGACTGGGGGGCACGGGGCTCAGTTTTTTTTAAGGTAAAGGGAGTCATGTGATACATCATTTTAAAGCATATAAAATTCTCTATTTGAACATATAGTTTTTATTTATTTTTTTAATTTAAATTTTTAATTTAAATTTTAAAATTTGCCCCTTTTAACGAACGGCACCAATATTTTTGTATTTACTGCTGGGTGCTGCATTAAAAACTATGAAAAAAAGCTCCTATACATCTAGGTTCGAAAAACAGTTTTAAGTGTACTACAGCCTTTTAAAGAATAACAGTTTTTAAGGGACCGTAGCTCCCTTAAAAGCGATTTGTGGATACTTGTGTATGAAAGCTTTTTTGTATAGTTTTTGACGTAGAATCGCCCTGCAGTATTAATTTTTATTGGCGCATTTTTTAGTTCCTTTTTTTGATGCTCACGTGGGAAATTGCTTCTTTAATTGCAATTTTCTCGAAAATGGAGTCCCTACGGTGTTACACAAAAAGTACCTTTTTTATGTATTTTTAATTGAAGTTTAACACGTTATTAGGAAAATGTCAAAAAATCCACAGATAAAAAAGTTTGGGGCAAAAAAGCCACCCCCCATTTTGCACTCCCCTTTTTAAAATTACGAAATAAAAATTACATAAAATGATAACCTTTATCAATGTTAAGGCATGTGCAAAAGTTCGTTCCTGTGGTATATAGGGTTCCAGAGATATTAAATAAAAACTTCTTTTCAGATGTATCCTTAGAAGGGGCGTAGCTCCCTTAAGACTCATTTGCGGACCAACCTTTATAGAAACTTTTTTTCATATTTTTGGACCTAGAATCGCCCCTTAAAAATTTTAATTAATAATTTTAATTTTAATTAATTTTAATTTCGAATCACACTGTATAATGGGGTTTGACAATTTTTTTATTTATTTATTTGTTTAATATTAATAAATAAAACCTAGAAATCAGTTTTTGGTAATTTTGTTGTTCATCATTTTGCATGTTTTTAAACAAAAATATATATCGTCATCTAAAGGCTCTAACGGTCTAACTCCAAAACGTCATATTTTTCAGGAGACGTAAAAAACGATTTAAAATTTAATTATAGCAATTTAGAACTTTAAAACTAGCTTGTTCACAGGTAAAAATGTTTGAAATGTGTTAATGTATTTAAAACTTTTCATTGTTATCTATTTTATATAAATTATTTGAAAATTAAATTTTAACCACAGAATCTAAATTCACTAATGGTCTAACTCCAAGGGAAGATAAAAGAGGATACCTATCGTATTATATCGCGTAATATTATTACAAAAAATTTATATTTTTATATTTAATATATAATATTACTACTAGGTAGGCATAATATATATACCTAGATAATATTAATATTATAAAATTTATACATTATAAAACCTTCATAAAAATAATTAAATCCCATGAGAAAAAAATATATTTTATAAAAATATAATAATTATTAAGCAACATTCAAAATTTAAATACTTTATTTACATTTTTGTGGTCAATATTATTAAAATCTAATATTATTAAACAATCAAATATTATCTAACTAAATTCTAATGTATATTATTATACATAATTATGTATGTATCATAAATGTAACGAATCTTTAACAGTTTGCTGCATATTTTTTTTATGTTTTTTGGATTTAGTTAAGTATTTATTATTATAAAAAAGATTTAAGTTATAATTATTTTAGTTTGTTTTCTGAAATAGAAACTTAAACATAGGGTATAAACGGGATCCCCTGTTGTCGAGAAATAGTTTGACATTAGTGACAGTTCTCATTTAATTGTTTTCTCACAATCATATGATGGAGTTAGACACTTAGCGACTTAAAATATTTACATTTTTGCATTTTTTGAGGCTGATATTGGTTTAATGCAACTTTTTTTTTTGAAGTATGTTGGTAATCAGATAATGAAGCAAATTTGATAAAAATCTCATTTTTGAAAAATTTAGAGTTTGGACGATATATATTTTTTTGTATTTTGTCAATTCCCTATTAAAACGTTGTTCTTCTTTAAATTTAATAACTGTAAGTTAAAATTTTTAACTCAATATAAACAAATATTTGAATTAATTTGCAGAAACAAAACGACAAATCCTACAGCCCTGAAGAAGAGCAAAGTCGTTTTAAAAATTTCCAGGATAATTTACGCAGAATTGAGGAGCACAATAAAAAACTAGCAACCGGAGAAGTAACTGATACATGGGCAGTTAATAAATTTTCCGATTTATCACCAGATGAATTTAAAAGTCACCATTTAGGACTTGTTCCTAAAAAACACTAAAAATTTAAAAGCCTAATTGTTATTTACCTATAATGATAATATATTTCTGATAATACAAAACCATTTAATTTTTATTTTACCTTTATCAAAAGCCGGTGGCATATTCCAGAGTCTCGATTTTACCATTTGCATTCTCCTGCAGCCTGCAGGTTTTGATCAGAATAGTTTTCTGCAGTATGAAAGTTATAATGTGACCCGGTACGTGCCTAGTAACCATTGCACTGCAGTGGTTGCAACCACTAAACGGTGGTCCCAGAAAAAAAAGTGACAAAAGTCTGCTTTTTTACATAGGGCCATTTTTTGCTCTGCTGATTACGAAATAAAGAGTGAAAAAATTCAAAAAAAAAATTGCGACATTAGGGGACAAAAACTTAAAATTCAAAATGGCGGTATAAATATGGCCGATCTAATTTTAAAATGTTGCCAAAATTAAATTAAACAATAAAACGAGCCAGTAGAAAATCATGAAATTTTTACAATAATTAGTAGTATATATAAGAAAAATAACCCATAACAGATTGTGTTGAATCTCTCAATTTTTGTTTGTTTTGTGCCTTATTTTCGTTAATTTTGGCAAAATTTTAAAAATAGATCGGCCATATTTATTCCGCCATTTTGAATTATAAGTTTTTGGGTATTGATCTGTATTAATATTAACAAAAGAAGCCTTTATGCCAAATTTCAGCTAAATTTGATATTTTTAAAAAAATTTTAACCACCCTAATGTCGCAATTTTTTTTTTTCAATTTTTGCACTATTTTTTTTCTTAATCAGCGGTGCCAAACATGGGCATATGCAAAAAATCACACTTTAGTCACTTTTTTTTTGACCAATTTGGACGTTTTACTATTGCGATTTTTCTTTCTTAAAATTTTAAAATAAATTATGCATGGGACTAAATAGTTTTTCTTCGTAAATTTGTAATAATTTTAGCGTAATTTTGTTTAATATATGAATAGAATATAAAAATTACTCATACTTTACCAATTTTTTAACATATTTTTTTAAACTAAATAAAAAAAAACGAGTTAGTAGAAAATCATGAAATTTTCACAGTAATTAGCAGTATGTACAAGGATAATAACCCATAATAGATTGGGTTGAATCTCTCAATTTTTGTATGCTTTGTGAATTATTTTCGTGAATTTTGGCAAAATTTTAAAAATAAATCTGCCATATTTATTCCTTCATTTTGAATTTTAAGTTTTTAGGCATTGGTCCTTATTAATATTACCAAAAGAAGCCTTTATGCCAAATTTCAGCTAAATCGAACATTTTTCAAAAAATTTGAACCACCCTAATGTAGCAAAGTAAAAAAATGATCTGAGCAGTCAGATCCTCTGTTATTTAAATTATAGACAAGAAACGATTTGATTTTCCGACCCATATCCCACTACCAACACCGTATGAGTTAGATAGCCAATGTCTCATCATTTAAATGGCACCCTAGGCCTTGTGATACATCATTTTAAAACCTAAAATACTTTATGCAACCAGTAACTATTTTTTAATATTATTGATTTCTTAAAATAATTCTGAATTTTGAAAATTTTGCTTAAAACGGTCCACATAAGGGAACGTTCAAGTTCCCCCCCCCCCCCCAGTAACGCTATTTTCCTATACCATTAACATGGGTTATGGTTATCTGGATCTCCTTCATATTTACATTTTCCTGAAGACTTTGCATCAGGATATTTTTCTGCGATGGTTAGGCCATTTAGTATACACATATGATGACTCAGATATTGTATATGCCTGAATGCAAGAAAAAACATAATAGTATTATGTTTTTTCTTTGCATAGAAATAAGGGAATAATTTGGCCATTCAGAAATATGCTACGTTTATTAAAAAACCCACGCTATAACTAGATTTAAGGGATGAATTATAGAATTTTGTTTGAAATGATAACAAAAAAACTAAAAATAAAGTTTATTTAAAATATACACTTTACTTAGCATATTTTAAAATGGGTATTCTGTATAAATACCAATACCACATGTGTTATTTCTATTTCTTGCTATTCTTAAATAACCTTCCTCTCCCCATTCAGTGCCCCAACTATTTTTAACAATCCAGAAATCTGTACCATTTTCTGCACCATATCCCACAACTAGCACTGGATGAGTTAGATAGTCAATGTCCCATCTACACTCCGTATCATAAAACACTCCAGATTTATAGGACTGCATAGTAGATGCATCTATAGAAGAAGCAGCTGGGTACATGAAAACAATTCCTTCATAATATGACAGATATTGCATACGCCTGAATGCAAGAAAAAACAATAATATTATGTTAAAATGCTACGTTTATTAAAAAACCCACGCTATAACTAGATTTAAGGGATGAATTATAGAATCTTGTTTGAAATGATAACAAAAATACCAAAAATAAAGTTTATTTAAAATATACACTTTACTTAGCATATTTTAAAATGGGTATTCTGTATAAATACCAATACCACATGTGTTATTTCTATTTCTTGCTATTCTTAAATAACCTTCCTCTCCCCATTCAGTGCCCCAACTATTTTTAACAATCCAGAAATCTGTACCATTTTCTGCACCATATCCCACAACTAGCACTGGATGAGTTAGATAGTCAATGTCCCATCTACACTCTGTATCATAAAACACTCCAGATTTATAGGACTGCATAGTAGATGCATCTATAGAAGAAGCAGCTGGGTACATGAAAACAATTCCTTCATAATATGACAGATATTGCATACGCCTGAATGCAAGAAAAAACAATAATATTATGTTAAAATGCTACGTTTATTAAAAAACCCACGCTATAACTAGATTTAAGGGATGAATTATAGAATCTTGTTTGAAATGATAACAAAAATACCAAAAATTAAGTTTATTTAAAATATACACTTTACTTAGCATATTTTAAAATGGGTATTCTGTATAAATACCAATACCACATGTGTTATTTCTATTTCTTGCTATTCTTAAATAACCTTCCTCTCCCCATTCAGTGCCCCAACTATTTTTAACAATCCAGAAATCTGTACCATTTTCTGCACCATATCCCACAACTAGCACTGGATGAGTTAGATAGTCAATGTCCCATCTACACTCTGTATCATAAAACACTCCAGATTTATAAGACTGCATAGTAGATGCATCTATAGAAGTAGCAGCTGGGAACATGGAAACAAATCCTTTATATGCTTCTTCATTTTGTACGACAGATAGAATATGTCCATTTATTTTAATACTGTCTGGATCTGCTTCATATTTACATTCCCCTGGAGAGTTTGTGTCGGGATATTTTTCTGCTGTGGTAAGGCCATTATCTCTTATATAGTTGTATGCGCCTGGGAGTGATCCTGTGCAGCCATCGTTGGTTTTACTAGAGCAATCGATGAGTTGCTGGGTGCTTAAAGGAACTAGAGTGTTCGTGCTGATGAATCTGTTACCTTCCATTGCTCCAATCTTTAAAATAAAAAATTAAGATAAAAAAGATTGCGAAATACTAGATATCTGGTATTTCTATAGCACGGTGAGCTTGGACCTACTTTTAATCCGAAATATTATCACTCTTAGTTTTTTTTCAGACATTGATTTGGGGATATCCCCTTATTATTTTAGGAGCATAACGAAAAAAATCCTCGGGGTCCTTTTTAAGAAAATCGATTTTCATTTGTTTTATTTTTTTTAGTGTATGTTTAATTTTTATTACTGATATCGTAAGAGTTTATTTTTTAAGCAGTTTTGTACTTACGATTACGCTACCGGTAGGGGTTTTGCGTTCAGATTGAATTAAGTTTTTTTTTTCAAAAAAAAAGAAGAGGGCCCAGAGGTATATGTACACCAACTTCTGATATTCTTGTATAACTTCAGGGGTTTTCGACATAAAAACTATAAGATGTTTGAGCTTTTTGATATGATTTCTGGGACTTCTGAAAAGTCTTTTTGAAAATTACCAAGATTATTGAGTTTTTTTTGTGACTTGTAAAAGACTTCCGTAATTTTTACGCGGACTTCCCATAGGTATTTACCCCCAAAAAAATATTCAATTCTCGCCCTTTGACGAAATAAACCTACACTGATAAAACAGTTTATTTGTGTCAACTAAATATTTGGTTGGATATGGCCAATTAAATTATTTGGTTGTGACAAATAAATTTTATTTCTGTCAAATAAACTATTTTGTTCCCATTAATAAATCATTTTGAAATTAAAATACTTATTTACATGAACTAAATATTTATTTGAGTCAAATAAAATTAGTTAAACCAAATATTTAATTAGCCATATCCAAATAAATCCTTTTTATCAGTGTATGGTCCAAATTTTAAGTCTTTAGCTAAATGTTCTGTCGTGGTCACAGATGTTCCTGGGAAGACGACACACAGAATGTTTTTTTTTTCGAGGAATCGTGTTTTGTATAAAAAACGCCGAGAAACTTTAGAAAAAACAAGACATTTTACAAAATCATACGCTACACTGATAAAAAGGATTTGACTCCCTATGTTCCAAATTTGGAAGCTTTCGCTCAAAACGTCTCCAGTTATCGTGGTTACAACGTTAAAAAAAGTGATGTACTTTTCAAATCTTTTACCAACGCAGACCTTTCTTTGTGGAAAGTATATTTTACTTACAACAGCATAGGCATACGCTCCACAACTGCCCCCATTTTTTACTGGAGTAACTGCTCCTTTTGTTCTCCAGTCGATCGCTTCAGGAAAATCGTCCCCAACGATGAGCTTTTTAGGTTTCAGTGCTAAAATTATCATTTTTAATATTACACGAATTAGTTTCAACACCCGTTTTTAGTGCGCTAGAAACGTGTTATGAAACGAGTGCTTTATACTATTTTTTCTATTTTGTTCTACAATTAAAAAAAACTTACATTTAAATTGATGACCCATTTAGGGTTTTTGTTTTGGGTTGGCATTACAATTTTCGCTATGTTTGAAATTCATAGAACAAACGAGCTCTTCTCTTTTTAACTGCAAGTAACCAAGCACAATTTTAACACGGTAAAATTTAACTTAAAACACAATTTAGTAATAAAGTAAACTTAAAAGCGGTGTTGACGTTTGCACGTAAAACGCCAAGCGATTGTCTTTTGTCCTGTATTGTCAACCCAAAAGAAGAAAAGTACAAACATCTTATAAGTCTATAAGAACACGCAAAATGTGTGTGATTATGAGCTTATAAGAGTCGCAAAATAGAAAAAAAATACATACAGGTAATTTATTTTACCACGGCCGTGATTAATAGGCCTATTAATCACGGGTCTGTAAAAATAAACCGTTTAAACTTCAAAACAGCCGTGGATAAAGTATAGTATTCTACTCGTGTATAATAGCTATTAATCATTCGGGTGATTAAAAAAAATCAGTGGTCGTGGTTTTAAAACACAAAAAAAACTTGTTTTAGAACAAAAAAAAACAGTTTTTTATTATTTACATCCCTTATTTACCTCAAAAAATATTGAAAATTACCTAAAAAAGGTCCCAAGATGGGATTTTTACACCTGAAGTCCTCAGGGGTTTACCCCTCGCATGTTTCCCTTGCTCCCCAGAGGACTTTACTTTGTAAACCTACCTCTATTTATCTTTATATTTTTTCCATAATTAGTATTTAATCCGTTTTTGAATTCTTCATGTGTCATGTCACTGAATTTGTTGATACCCATTTTATAGGACTCCATTCCATCTTCAAACAGTTTGTTATGCTGTTCAATTTTCTTCACATTTTCTAAATAGTTATTATACCTTATTTGATCTTCTAATGAGCTTTTATATTGTTTTCCATATTTTTCCTGAAAATTAAAATATTTTTGTAGAATAGTATACAGGGTGTCTCAACTCAATTTACCCAGCGATTTTCTCGTAAACTAAAAGAGATAATCAAGTTCTGAGAAAACCATCTTAAATAAGACAACTTAGAGTATCTTTTAGGATATATTTGATACTTTCAGTTCTTGAAATGTGGGCAGGGGGGCTTAGAGGGAAATATTTTTTTAAACAAAAAGGGGGGGGGGGGTTGTGTGCGATACATCATTTTAAAGCTTATAAAATTCACCATTTAACTAGATATTTTTTTATTTTTAATTTTTTTTTTTGGTTGAAATGGGTATTTTTGTTAAAATTTCTCTAAAAAAAACAAACAATTTTTAAAAAATTACTAATTTCATGATAAAAAAACGTAACTAAACTAATTTTAATTGACATAAATAAAAATTTACAAAAAAAACGTCCAAACCCCCGAAATCAAAATTTGAGGCATTTTGACTGAGGCCCAAGAACCCCCTATATGTGTCCCAGATTCTTTAAATTTAATTTAATGAATATATTCATTCCAATTCATTCCAATATATATTGCACCTTGTCAATTAGTTTCCATAGTAACTCAAATATTGTTTACAAGCGGGAAGGTTTAAAAATATACCTTTATTGGAAATACTATAGGTATAATATATAATGTTATTTTGTCTATGGTTTTAAATTTTGAGAAAATCATTTAAAAATAGTTTTAACTATTTATATATATGATTATTAACATGTTAATACATAACACATTACATAATAAACATTAAGTGCTAATATATTATTTATTTATAAATGAAAACTTGTTTTTTAAATACATATATCCATAAAAATTAAAATTTTTATTAGAAATAAATTAAAAAATATTTTTAAAACCAAACAGAATCATTTATTCATATATAACTAAGATTTATAAATGATACATGAATATCGACTTGTAAATTTCAAAACCACGTATCTCAAAAAAATCAATATTCTGTTTCTTGCACTAATGAGATAGTTTCTTGACAACAAAGACAGTCCAGATTACTTCTACAATACTATCTCTTTCTAATATGTTAACTGCAGTTTAGCCAATGTAAGGAAGACAAAGTAATCAGAGTAGCCAATATAACCAATAAAAAATATTTATGTTTACCTTATTTATTTTAACCCTAATTTAATTTTATATTATGCAGTTAAAATTATAAGTATATATAATAATATGTATCAAGTACTAAAATTGTTGCATAACTCAGTGTCATTTAGGTTCTTTTTGTTTTTACTACTATTTCCATCTGTTCACAAAACTGGAACTTTTAGCGTAGATTTTTACCTAGAACAGTTAGTGATGTTTTTAAAAAATGGACTTGCCCGGGAAAATGTCCCATTAATTTTTTTCGAGTAATTAATTGGACTTTGTATAAGTTACCTGTTATCATGTACAGAGTTTCAAGCTTGCAAGCTTGATTAGTACAAGGAATCAGAAATAGATTTTTTTAGATAGGAGGTTTTGATTCTTCCATGTCGATAACAAAAATCCATAAAAGTGTCTTATTTTTTATTCTAAAGCATTTGACACTGAAAAGCGCAATTTTTTTATGTGTTCCAGTTAAATCCCGATGAAAAAATGACTTTATTAAAATATTCAAAATTGTAGATATCTGGTCGTTAAATTTATAAATTAATATTTATAAATGATCAAAAATAAACTAATTCTTGTATTTGGAATTTTGAAAATTTTGCCGCGCATTTCGTTTGTATCATTTTATCTCCCAAAACGAAAATATAAAAATTCATTTTGGATATTAAAATTTTGGCGAATCCTTTTTTAAATTGTGGGAAAATAACTTAATATACCCCCAGGGACAGACGGACGAACGGACGGACTACGTGCTGTGAAGATTAGATATAATCATAATAAGATTACCATTGTTAATTCCATAAAAATTTTAAATGCGTAAAACTGAATGTAAATTTTAAAATTAAAATTTAATGTACCTTGTATGATGTCCATTCTTCATTACCAATTAAAGAGGTATGGAATATGTCAACCCCAATAAAAATTGTTAAAATTATTGAAATTTTAATCATGTTTGTGTCGAAAACTTTGCTAATAATTGCAATAATTGCAAATAATACTTATTCCATTATCTTACATCAGATAAATTTTATTTTTAAAGTACTTTTAAGTCGAAGTATCATCTCACTTAAAACAGGTACTATATCTAATCACACTGCTCTACAAAAAAGATTTTTTTTTATTTTCCGGGGAGCTTTTGGTTGCGTCTGGCTATATTTGATGCGCTGGTTTCGGAAACTTTTTCCGTTTTTCCCGATCAGCTTGTTTTTTTTTGAGACATAAGTGTTTTTTTTACCTCGAGTTGTAAAAAAAATAATTTAGGTCTATTATTTGTTTTTTGCCGTGGATTAATTCTCTATTAGTGGGGCTCTAAACCAAAGAAAGGGGATTTAAAATACCTATATTAATGTTTTTAGTAGTTTTTGATAAAAGCTTTATATAAATACTAAAGATACGACTCTAATTTTTATACACAATACTAACACATATGTGCGGTTTATAAAAATAAAAAACAGTTTTAGATTTAATCCAGTGACGGAAATTTTACCGGGGGTTATAAAAAAAAATTGAAATATTTTATTTATTTTTTGGAGGGCATACAATAAATTAAAATTATTATGAAAAAATAAAACGAAAAATAAAAAAAAACTAATTCTGGTTACTTTAAAACATTAAAATAACTTTAAATAAACATTAAATAATTCAAAATATTGTTGTTCTACTTTCAATAACTCCCCGTAAAATATCCATTACTGGATTCAATCTAAAACTTTTTTTATTTTTACAAATCTCACACTATAAAAATCAGAGCCGTATCTTTAGTATTTATACAAAATATTCATGAAAATAAGAAAAAATGTAATTTTTTGGTATTAGAAGCGTATAAAAACAAACGAATAAAGTCTACCAATATGTACGATTATTAGAAAATAGATTTATGGAATAATAACATATTATGTAATTATTATTTTTATTATTTTGATTAAAATAAAAAATTCCTGGTTAAAAATATTTTTGTTTTTTATTATGTTCAAAATATTTTTAAACAAAACTATTTTGTACAAAAGTTTTTACTAGGATGTATAAAATTTTTTGCTTAAATAATTTTTGGTATTTAATTGTCAAAAGTAGTAAGTAAGTAAATAAGTAAGTAATAAGGTATTTTTTTAAACAAAAAAAAAACAATTTTGGATTTTTTTTTCGCTGATATTTCTTACACAAATTGTTTTGGCAAAATGTTTATTTTGATTGTATATATATATATATATTTTTTTTTGGTGAAGAATGTTTTTTTTTGCTCAAAATGTTAATTTTGGTGATTTTTTTGCGTGGCTCGATTATTTGTATTGGGATTCGTATAATGTTATGTATAACGAAATTTCTTAGCCCGTTCCTGACAAATTTTAAATTTCCCGCTATAGCGCGCCAGTCAGATTTCAATATTCGCAGTGTCTAGAGTAGCGTTAAAAGCACTGTGGCCACATTTAAATGTATTTATTAGATTTCTTTTTAAGTAGATTTCGGCCACTTAAAAAAAATAGTAGATTTAGTAGATTTTTTGGTAGATATTCGTAAATAAAGAAAATATTAGTTATTATTATTATTTGTAAATTGTTATCATATTATAACATAACATGTATTTTATTTACCATCTAAAATAAAGGGCGCACGATGATCTATGAATATTCTCTTATTAATCTATTGGGAATAATCTTAGAATAAACTTTTAGATATGCTATGATTATGCTTAAAACTTGCGCTTAAAATGCATAATCTATGCATATGCATGATATATCCTTATAATATTCTCATATCATTCTTCTAATGCATATTGTAAGAAATTTCTGTTAAGAATGTTCTTAGAAATTATTCTATGCATATTCTAAGAATGTTCTGATATAAGGTTTACTTGAATTTGCCGCTGTTCTGCAATACATTTGTGACATGTTGGAGTTTACAGTAGCCGATAAAAATTATACATTTAATTGTTTTTGCTGATTCCAATCGTGTATTATTTTTATTATAGACCTATGTCTAGTGATTGGTGATTTTATTAAGTCTAGTATTTGTAACTTACAAATTGTAAGCTATGTAAGATTGTATTGTAAGCATAGAAAGGTATGCTGTATACAAACAAATTAATGCATGAAAATGTTAATATTCCTGAAATTTAAATGCTGTTTATGACATTGTTTTGTACCACACAATGTCATTATTACACATGTCACTACTCTGGATATTGACTATTGACAACTTTAGATTTGACAGATCAGAAATTAGGTTAGATAGTTTTGCAAGTTATAAGAACATGCGCATATTCTGCAAGATTTTCTTTAAGAATTATCATAGAAGCCTTCGCATGATTAAAACGGTATCCATTAAATGTCTTAAAACCTTCTAAGAACGTTCTACGTAAAACAACTCATATTCTTAAATTCGTACAACATTCCCAACGAGATTCCCAATATTTATTTTAAGAATATTCGGTAATATTCTTAGAACTGTTTTGTGCTATGCGGGTTTTAGTAATTTTTCAAAAAAACGTTTGGTATATTTTAGTAGATTTAACAATTTAGTAGATTTTCAAAATTAAATGTGTGTATACACTGAAGTACGATACCTTATACATTTCCGAAGTATGAGTCACAAAACATGAGTAATGTTTACTTGCGAGAAAATAACATTTGTTATCATAAAGTTATTAATACCTACTATTTAATATCAGTATAAAAAATATTCTTTGTTGCTCAGTTGTTATAAAAGTATATTTTGTACTTCTTTTTGCAATAAAAAAACTTCTAGGTAAATATACAAACAGGTAGATAATCATTTTTAAAAATTATAATACCTAGGTACAAATAAATTAAAAAATGTTAATCAATACACAAGGTTTAGTTTACTTTAGTAATAATATATAATATTTAAATATATTATATATTTAAACCAATGACCTCACGCAAATTGTGGTTATTATCATTAATCGGAATAAATTCAGTTATGACTCATCAACGTTGAAAATAAACACAGAAACATAGGCTTACGGAATAATTTTGCCGAATTATGAGGAAAATTTTTATAAAGGTCACTAAATCGAAACATTTAACAACTAATTTGTTACACACAACAATATTGAATATACATATTAACTATAAATATGTAAATATATCGGTGTTTTTCGAAGAAAATAAAAAATTAAATATTTAAAACCTCGCGTCAACGATAGAATCGACGCGGCGCCTATGGGAGCACTGGAAATTCGCCGATGACTGGTTATTATACTTACACACAGGGCCGGCTTTTGTAATTTACGATTTTCGATTTTCCCAAATACTTTTAAGTACCTATTGTATTTGGGAAAATCGTTTAAAAACGTAAGTTAAAATGATTTAAAACAAAAAATTAAATTTTGCTGCCACCAAAAAATACTTTCCGTGTGACGGTACATGTAGGTAGCTACTAGTTGGTAGCTCTAGTATACTAGAGCTACAGTAGGCCTAGGTTCATTAAAACAAAAAATCAATTTTTTTAACTTTTTTTTTTTTTAAAGACGAATACATTTTGAAAACAGTTTACAAAAATAATAAAAAGAAAAATTAATAAAAAGGTTTTTTTCGAATTTTTTTTTTAAACAAAAAAGTTTTGAATTTTTTTTTTTTTTTGAACGACGAAATTTTTTGTCCGCCGCTAGGGCCCTATATCTTTTTTATTTACAGAGTACAGGGTGTCTATAAGAATATTTTATGAATTATATCATCTAACGTAATTTTTTTTCACTTCCGTTTTTACCGGAAACGAACCCTTATATTGATTTTTAAATGGAACACCCTGTATATTTTTACATACTTGGACTATCCATTAAATTCTGTGTATTATCCTAAGTTTTTGTTAAATTTTAACAGCTTTTGTCATTTTTTAAATAAAATTAAGTTTCATTTTTTTTTTATCTGGAAAGTCACTAAATCTAATGTTGGATCAAATATTGGTAAAAAATACAATTTATTAAACAAATATTTACTTTTAATTTTACACAAAAACTAAACTTGGAAAGACAATGACTATTTCTGAGACGAGAAAATTTACAAACTTTGGAAAGACACATTTTTTGCTTTTACTCGAGTTTTTGCTTTATTACGTCTATGGCTCGTCAATATTTTAAAAAAGATTTTTTGCTTGAAAAAACAGACCCAAATAAAGATTAAAAAAGTTATCAATAAACAACATTTTATTTTAAAAAGGTGAACACTGTTCACTGTCAACTTTATATAACAGTCAAAGTAAAAAACGCATTTAAAAAAAAAATAATAAAAAACTAAAAAAATATGAAAAAGTAATAATAACACAGGCCAACAAATTTTCAACTTTTGAAAGTTGATTTGGATTTGACAGCTGATTTTGTGTAATTTAGTTATGTTGATTTCAAATATAATTTCCGTTTTTGTCCATCACGTTAGGGTTTGGTTTGGTTGAAAAATTCAACAAAAACAATTTTTTTCAATTTTTTTTTATTTTTTTTTATTTTCTTGTTGCGAAAAAGAAAAATTTTTTTTTTTTGAAAATGATACCTAGTTTATTTTTTTTTAACTTTTTGAAAAATTTTGAATTTTTTTTTGAAAACTTTTTTTTTGAAAAAAAAATTTTTTTTTCAATAATTTAAGCTCTTTTGTTATTTGGGAAGTGCAATAGGCATACCATTTACTGTGAATAATATAGTATAATGGAATGCATAGCATTACATATCTTCATGGCTTGTTTTTATTTCAGTTTCACAAAAATGAGTTTGACGGACGAACAACAATTTGATGAATTTAAGGTAAAATAATTATAATTATAATTAAAATAAGATTTCAAGCCCTTTAAATTTTTTACTTATACAAAAATCACAATTTTTAACGATTTTTTACGATTTATGGGTAATTTACTTTAGGGGCCCATTTAGGACCCTTAGGAAAGTTTTATTACTCTCGTATTTCCAGAATTTTCTAGTTACAACTAAATGAAAATTTTAAGATAATAAAAAAATATGTATAAGGTCATGGCTATAGGCGTCTAACGCGTCTATAGCAAATCTCTGATAGCCTTAAGGCCTTAAGATTATACGAGAATCAAATAACGTGAGTACAGGTAAATCCCTGGGTAAACCACCTTAGAAAGAACGATTTATAACAAATAGTCACGTAAATATGATAATATAGTAACTTAAAAGCTTAGTACCATGACAGCTTTTGCGAGTATCGCCCGCGATACAATTTTTTTCGACGCAACTTACTGAACAGTCCCTCCTTAATAGTCAGTTAAACGATCGAAGTATTTATTTACCAGTTTTCGCAAAAATAAGAATAAAAAAAGATAGTTTTTAAAGTAAATAAACAATTGAAACTACATTTCACTAACTGTTCTGTCCTGTCGAAGTTGTTATTGCAATTGACCTCCCTTGGAAAATAGTTATTTATGGTACTAGTGGGTAAAGTAAGATATTGCCCATGAGAAAATTAAGCTGCGAGGCGTCAGCCAAGCAGGTTAATTTTCGAGAGGGCAATATCGGTTTACCCATGAGTGCCATACAAGGTTTTATCCAATAAATAGCTTAGGAATTCATATTTTTATTAAAAATTTTAATGACATTTACAAGAAAATAATTTGACAAGTGACAGTTGAGTGGGTAAAATAAATAATTATCCACTCAATAAAGTAAAAGCCACGCGGGGGTTATTATTGAGTTTATCTATTTAAAATAAAGCTGGTAATTGTCTTATTATCTGTATGTATTGGATAAATATAATTTAAAGTGTCCATTTACTTTAAACATTAGTTTTTAAATTTCCAAGTTTTGCTATCTCCTGGTAAATAAATAACTTGATAACTCTATTAATAATATCAATATTTTTTTATAAAGAAAAAACATGAAAGATCATATAAATCGCCAGAAGAAGAAAGTCAACGTTTCAAGATATTCCAAGAAAACTTGCGTAAAATTGAAGAACACAAAGTAAAGTATGACAAGGGAGAAACTACATTTTTGATGGGAATCAATCAATTTTCCGATAAAACTCCAGAAGAATTCAAACAAAATTTGGGCTGTTTAAGACCAAAACGCCAGGACTAAATTTTAAAAATCATTTATTGTAAAAAAAAAGTTATTTTCCTGTATATTAGCCCTTATGATTTACATTTAAATATTGTTATACCAAATAAACTTTTTAAAATATTACTTATACTTTTTTTATTGTAAATATTTAAGGTATTAACGTTGTATTGGGATGATATCAAAGAACTTTTACCTCAAAAAGAATTTTAGACCAATGTTTATGAAGGTGTCATCTTTTTGTTTGTTTATTTACTAACAGACGCGATACAGCTTTGTGGTTTAAAATGTAAATGTCGCTAGTCGACTTTCAGGCTACCTAGTAGCGATGTTGCGTAGTTTTCACCTTATCATGAATTCAAATCATTATACTTAAATTAAAAATGTAAAAAACTTTATGGTGTATACTATAATTATGTTTAATAATATAGTATATTTAAATCTACCGTACCGTTTTCACGGATACCTTATTGGTACTTAAAGTACTTGTTTTCTTGCACTCGGCTGGTTCTGTTAACGCAGTTCTTAATTCATTATAATTTCGCCAGGGGCAGTAGCTCGCGGCACAATATGTCGATTACAGATTTATGATCATTATTGGATAAATCCATCATCAGTGCCGTAGACAAATAATTAACCAAACTATAAATAATAACAAAATAAATTTAAATTGACTAATTTAAATTCTATTCTAGGAATTGAGTCCAAACAAACGTTATTAAGATATATCTCCTCTTATAAAATTCTAAAAAAAAAATAAAAAATATTGCAATCGGTAAACCCTATTGTTTTTATTATTTCGTACTTTTTCGTACAGACATGGCGTATTTTTTACACAGTCTAATTTTAAATTAACACGTGAAAAATCACTGTGCAACATCCCAACTCTCCGCTCGGATTAAGGGCTTAAACTGAATGCCAGAAAGGCATGAGCCGCGGAAAGCCGCAGTTAGCCGAAGTGGGGAGACATCACAAATTGAATACAGGCGTAAAATCTACGCCGTGTCTCTTGCTAAGGGTTAAGGAAAAAACTATTTGCAAATTCCAGCAGTAAACTTGGAATGCGAAGCATTCCATATCTTTAGGCTTGTTTTATAATCTAAAATCAATAAGTTATTGTAGGATTATATTTAAATTTTTAGATAAATTAATCTATTAAAATTAAAAATCAAGGTTTTAAGTTTAATTATATAAGTAAGATAAATTTTGTGTTTCGCAATATGAACAATTTATTGGTTATAGCCTGTTTGGCTTTAATTGGTCTATCTTCTGCTGAAAAATCCCAATGGGAACTATTCAAGGTACCTACGTTTAATTTGTTTTTTTAATCCCTCTTGAGAAAGCTCACTTATATAATTGCTCACTTTCTTGACATGTGCCAAGAAAGTAAGCAATTTCAGTCTACCTAGATAATATTAGTGAATTTCACGTTAAAGTCGTAACGTAATTTTTCTTCTATATCACGCTTGCATGCAACATGCAGTTAGATTGATATCACGAATTACTTTTGTTCGGTTCTGCACGTGTAATATTTTTAGGGTTTTTTATTTAATTTAGAAGTACCTAAAATATTTTTAGCCAAAGTTGTCACTAATTTAAAACAATTAAAAAGGGGTGGAAAATACCTGAGAAAGTAGTGGAAAAAAAACATTTTAGGCTCTTAAAAGGGGCGTAGTTTCCTTAGGGCTCATCTCTGGACCAACGTTTATAGGAACTTTTTTATAATATTTTTTAAAGTAGTCTACATTATATAGAATTACCCTTTAGTTATTTATAAAAGATAATGTGTGAGATATTTTGACTAAGTAAAAAAATATTTATGGTATAATTTGTATTTTTCTACCTAAAAAAAACCTTTCTACCCGAAAAAAACTACCAAAAAATCACGCATGATTTCATGAAGACAGCTATGTTACATCCTGCTCTCAAATGGGAGAACAGTAAAAGCCTAGCCAGGGGCTCGCATAACTAGCATAATACATAACATACGATGCCATGATTGGGTTGATGTGCCGTCATGTAATTTGTGCGCAGGCTTATAACGTTATGTTAGGCTCGCATTGGAGCCAGTGGATATACCCTAAGCGGCATATGAGCTCGCATATGTTGTACATACACTGATAAAAAAGATAATTTTGATTTATTAGATATGGCCAATTACATTATTTGGTTGCGAGTAATAAATTTTATTTGAGTCAAATAAATATTTAGTTCATGTAAATGGCTGCCGAAATTTTATTCTTAATCTTTTATACGTATTTTTTTAGGCATTATATTTGGAAATAAAAGAACAAAGTCCAAGTGTTAAACCTGAATAATGGAAACGTTCAAGTTTACGGAATTTTGATCATTTTGGACTTTGAAATAGGCTAAAAATATTTACCTTTATCTATAATATTGGATTATTTGGTATATGTTTCGTGTTGTTCTAGACTATTACATAAACCAAATTCAAACAATTTCCTTTTGCCTTTCGTTAATAAAATATCTTATTAAAAAAAAAGTACTTTTGATTTGGTAAAACTGACTTGTTAAATTTTTCAAAAACCCAGCTGCCTAAACTTTGCCATTTTTTTATTATTTTTTAACTGCACATGTAGGGCCATCTAAGCATGGTAACAAAAACCAAAAACTACGAAGTATAGATCAGAAACAGGCACTGTCCCATTCATGGCCATGATACTCAGGTATTTTCCCCTACTTATAAAAATAATTTAGAGGAGAATTCCTCTAAATTATAATTATTGGATAATAATAATTAATTAATTTGTTATCTGGGTATCTTTAAAATATGTAATTGAATTTTAACATATTATAAAAGTTAAGTACTTTTAAATATACTGGGTGAGTTTTATTTATGTCCACCCCTCTTAACTTTTGACTGAGTTGAGATATCGACTTTAAATTTGAAACACTTACAGAAGACAATTTAAACCATCTTTTATAAAAGTATATATTCAACACACGGAAAGAAATTAGTGGGTTTTGCGCTATAAATTATAAGATATTTGGTAACAGTGGCAAATTATAGTGATTTAAGCTATATATTAGGGGAAGTCGGGGTTAACTGTGCTACAGGGTTAACTGGTCCACCTGGATTTTATTAATTTTTTTTATTAGTATTGGCACCTTAGGGCAAATTATAGTGATATTTAGTTAGTAGTATTGTTTAAAGTATTATGGCGGACCGTGTTGTCCACGTGTAAGTTGTAGTAAAGAAAGTTCATTTTTTTCGATAAAAAGTAGGTATTTCCTTAACTTTTATTTTTTAATTAATACTTTATTATTAATAGGAGGATCTAGACTAATATTTTACCTAATATACTGAGTATTTTGTTAATTATTCTGCATAATTTCCGCCTTCTAATATCTTATTAAGTATTAAAATTTCATGGTGTCACTCAGGGTTAACTGGTTCGGGGTTAACTGGACCACTTATGTCAATATTATTTAGTTTGGGGTTAACTGGGCCATGTCCATGTCCAAACCCTGGGATATATCTAATATTTAACATATTATGTTGTCTATTTTTATGTTAGAATTAATTTGTATTTGATTTCAAATCGTTTTTATTGACAATAATGACAATACAATACATTTTTGATAATGGACCAGTTAACCCTGAGTAGTGGTCCAGTTAACCCTGCCCTATGGGGTTAACTGGTCTAGCGGGGTTAACTAGTTTATCATTAATAACTTTTTTTACAGGTTTTTCAAAAACGCGATATGAAAAAAGCGGCCCAGTTAACCCCGACTTCCCCTACATATAAGGGACACGAAAACTAATAATGTTACAAATAAACTGGAAACGATTATATTTATTAGACACGATTATATTTATTACAGGCACTATTATTAATTTACAGAAATGTTATTATATTATAAAATATATTTGTTATTTATTTATTTATTTGTTGTTGTATTTAAATTACAGATCCATGGAGAGCCCCAGCTTTTGCTAGGGGCTCTCAATATTAGCGTGGAATATTAATTAAATCTATTTAAGCTACAAATATCATACTATTTACTATATGTTATTACTCACTAAACAAAGTATTTCATATAATTTTTTAAACTGAATGCCATAATTGTAACAGGAAGCCTTATATTTATATAATAAACGATTATAATTTGCTTGGTATAAGTCTTATAGGGCTCTTAGCTAAAATTTTTTTTTCTGTGTAGAAATATGTATTTTTAATTCTTGCTAGAGTACCCATGGAAAACAATACAAAAGTATTATCGAGGAAAACCTTCGCTATACCATTTTCGAGAAAAACTTAAGACGAATCAACGACCACAATGAATTGTACCATCAAGGTTTGAAAACTTATACCATGGCCGTCAACAGGTTTGCTGATGAGACCAGTGAAGAATTTTTGAACAGACTCAAAACCAATAACATTGTTATTGACAATAAACACCAACTAGGATACAGTGGCCTTTTCTTTTCTGAGCAGCTGAGCGCAGAACTTCCACAAAGTTTTGACTGGAGAGACCAGGGAGCTGTTACTCCCGTTAAAGATCAAGGAAACTGTGGATCGGGCTGGAGTTTCAGTACTGTAAGTAAATTAATATTTTAATTTATTTTAATTTAATAAATAAAATTAGTGGGAGGATTGGTGTAGTGGACTATCGCGTCGTACTTGACGAGTTTACTACCCAAAATAGCGTGAGTTCGATTCTCACCGGCGCCGATTTGCCTTTTTCAGTTAATTAATAATTGAAATTTGGCGTAAGTAAAGCGGACACTCCCTATAAATTGGTTCGAAAGTCAATTAAAGCCGGTGTTTCCCTCTACTACTAGCCCACACAAGTCCTGGACTTAGGGGATGCTTAATTAAGTAGAATAGTACGAGGTTAAACAAAAATTTAATATTGTCGTAGGCTTCCCAGCAAACATTGGTTCGTTGGCCCCCCGTTGGCCAAACATTGGCGTGCCAATGTATCCTACATTGGATCAATTTCCTAGTGGAGCTAATACGTCGAGAAATGTGAAAAAACCAGGTCAAAGATTTTGACTTTTTGGCGAAGATTTAAATACATCGGCAATCTTAGTAGCACTAAGTGCCGATGTAATTACTGAATTACTTGCTTAACTGGTACCCTGATAGCACAAAAACCTTCTAAGATTCTTAAAATAAATAGCCGGAAGGAGAGCATGCTTCTTAGAAGCATATCTATTTTGCTCAGGTTATTCTAAGAACGATTAAAGAAATGCAAAAGGTACCGTTTTAATCGTGCTAGGAGTTCCTAAGAAGCTTTGTACCGTAATTAATACGTTCACTGCCAACGGCTTAAATTAGAAATCATTTAATCAAAAGTATGATATTTAATAATTAATAAATGAGATTAAATGTTTTAAAAAAAATAAGTACCTAAAAATGAACAAAAGCCAGAAGGGCATATAGTATTAATCAATACTATATCAGATCTGATAAAGTTTACAGTTATAAGAATATTGAAATAAAAGAATTTAAAAATATGAAATATTGCTTTCAAAAGTTTTCAGAAAGAGTACTTAGCTGGTTTCTGCAAAATCCATGAGGTATGAATTCCATCGTCTCCATCTGTACAAGTCTCCCCTATGCTGATGAATTCATTTCTCAAATGAAAGAAAAAAAAATATAGGCTGTCCCATCTACTTTGGAAAAATCATCTTCCAGGATAAAATGTACGATTGAAAATGTTGTCCGGGATAAAATATACTTTTGAAAATTATGTCCAATGTAAAATTGTCTGCTAGACGGTTACATAGAATTTATCTATGCCGAAAATTACAGAACCATGTTTCAACAGAACATCACTCCATGCGGAGAACTTGTATATCAAATATACCAAAATAAACTTCAACTTAAATTAATGTAATTCCATATTAATGGTATAGAAATGGTGAGTAATTAATGGTAATTAATTAATGGTGCTAAAACAATAATTATATCTTAGAAATATTCTAAGAAACAGAAAAACTTAACTTACATGTCATACTAAGTCTTCGATGTCCATCGAAACGTTATAAATGCGTAATTGTAGAAAATAACAGTTATAATATCTTCCGCATTGTTTAAATATTCATTTTCACTAACTTTAAATAAAAATACATGAAGGATTACTTCGATGATTACAGAAAATAAACACTCGTCAAAATGACACCACCATTGTATTCGAGTTGCTTCAAGAAGGAGCGAAAATCGACCTTATTCACTAGTATGAACCCTTCAGGTAAATAAAATCCTATTTCTGAACTATTAGCGACATCTATGCAAGTCATTATCAACTACAGTTTTACCGTATAGGATTCCTAATAAAGGTAACGAAAACTACATCAAAAATAATAACAAAAGAATATTTCCTAATCAATCCGTATTAGTGATATCTAACCTCAAAATATTAATCTAAGAAACAAATATAAACAATACTTATTGTTTATCAGCAAAACTAATAAAAATACGAACAGAATACTAAGTGTCCTGTGAACTAAGTATAAACAAAATACTGAATCTAAGTGAGCAGTTCCAGCAAACTATTTTCAACAAATTCTGGTTTATCCCGAAGGAATAAGCATACACAACTTTCCAGGAGAAACAAGCTACAGATGAAAGCCAGTGAAATCCAACCCTCAATAGACTCTGAAACATATAAAAACCAGGTAAGTCCATAGACAAATGCACTATAGAGAAATAAGTCATATGATTCTTTATTATTAAAAATCATATTCTAATTATGTTTTCTTTATGTTATTTTCAGGTAGAACTATGGAATAGAGACTCATATGGTTAGAATTCAGTTCCTGCTACAAAATAGTCCCAGATACAAAATAGTTCTGTACGTACGTAACTATTTATATACAAAATAAACATAAATTATAACGTAAGTAAACGAATAGTTTAATTAACCCTTGCTATATTACAAAGTGACGATTTATATCGTTACAGCTTCTTAAAAGCCTCTGCATCAAATTAGGAAGTTTTAAGAAGCATGTTAAGAATGTTCTTAGAAGTAGGTACATGTGCTTTTAAAAATATTCTTAGCATGTTTCTTAAAATATTCTTATTTGATGCATTTAAGTAATAATATTGAAAATTGCGCAGGCTCAAACAAAGTAGGTTGGCGTTTCAAAATTCTACATTAATGTAGGTTTTCTCTTTCTTTCAAATATATTTTATAATGCTCGATCCTTTTTATGGAGTGATATCATAAATTTGGACATGGCGAAAATGTTTACGTCTTTTTGATAAACCTAATAATTAAAGTACCTATATAAAAATCTTTAGATATAGCATCCATCAGGTAAGATTTATATGCGATATACAGTTTTACTATGAAAGCAAACTTTCTACCAGACATAAAAAGCATGCGCCACACAAAAATCTAATGTTTAGGGAAAAAAATAGCAAATAATTATCATTTCAAAAAATAATAGTTTTAATTTTTTGTCTAAAACTATATTACATTACATTACATTACATGTTTGTTTAACCTCGTACTATTCTACTTAATTAAGCATCCCCTAAGTCCAGGACTTGTGTGGGCTAGTAGTAGAGGGAACCACCGGCTTATACTGACTTTCGAACCAGTTTCTAGGGAGTGTCCGTTTCACTTATCGCCTTCGACAAATTTCAATTATTAATTAACTGATAAAGGCAAATCGGCGCCAGTGAGAATCGAACTCACGATAGTAGACTTGCTATGCATACGCGCTAGCCACTACGCTATGCCTATGCCTATAAAATCACTTTGTCTAAAAATGTATCCATTTCTACTAGTTAAGGGTAAAACTTATGTTATTAACATATTAAGAATATTTGTAATTCCAACCTAATAAAATTAAAATAATATAGACGCCAGAAGCATCAATATTTTAAGGTTATGTATTTGGGAATATTCTTAGCAAAATACTCTAATCATGCTTAGCATGTGCACAATAGCGTTATTCTAAAAATATTCCTATTAGAATATTTTAAGAATATGTATTGGAAATATTCTTAGCAAAATACTTTAATCATGCTAAGAAGGTTTAGAGTAGAAGCACTTATGCTACTACAGCAGTGCACCTTTTAAGAACATGCTTAGCATGTTTACAGCATTATGCTAAGAACCTTTTCAAGGAAACGATTAAAAAATCTTGTTAGGATGAAGTGTGTTATCAGGGTATAAGTATTTTTTTTTACAGACTGGCTCTTTGGAAGGACACAGTAAAATCGCCAACGGAAAATTGATCTCTCTCAGTGAAGAAGTCCTGCTAGATTGTTCGTGGGAGGTGGGAAACCAGGGTTGTAACAGAGGTGTAATGACTACTGCCTTCGACTACGTCATTGAAAACGGAATTGGTTCTGAAGAAGACTTTCCCTATAGAGAAGAAGATGGCACATGCACTTACAACAAATCCCAAAGTGTATTGAGCATCGCTAACTATACAAGAATAAACAGCACAGACGAAGCTGAGCTTCAAGCAGCTGTTGCCTTGGTTGGCCCAGTTTCTGTGTCCATTAATGTAACTTCCAACTTTTTATTCTATTCTTCGGGGTTATATGATGATGAAGTTTGCAGCAGTGACCCAAGAAAGTTAAATCACGCTGTATTAGTTGTGGGATATGGATCTACCGATGGTGGCGACCACTGGATTGTAAAGAACTCCTGGGGAAGCACATGGGGCGATGCGGGATATATCAAAATGTCTCGTAACAAGAACAACCAATGTGGAATTGCAACTGTGGCTTCTTATCCAAATTTAAAATGAGATTTATGTAAAAAATAAAAACATTAATTTATAATACCATCTCTGTTGGCTTTTATATTCAGTAGCATCAACGCACCACGTCTTTCTGAATGCGGCTTTTCCTAGGTTTCCTAGGTTACTTGAGAACTCTACCTATACTTTTGTATTAAAATATAAATAAATAAAAGGGTTTGCAAAAACAAAAAGTACTTCTTTGCAATATCTGTTTTTACTTAGCAAATAACCAGATATCTCAGAAAATACTGATTTCACCCCTCTTCACCCCATTTAACACGAAAACAGTTTGAAATAGCTGCTATGTTTTAAACCAAGTTTTAGCTTAAAGCGTTTTATTGTGCAAATATGTCAAATAACTATGACATGTCTTCAAAATCTGTTTATTTCTGTCACATTACTTTAAAAAAGGGTATTCGTTTCAGATTTTTTGAAATTTTAATAGCTGTTAAGCCCTATTATCCCTGGTACAGGGATATTGTCCCTGGGACAATCATAAGAAGGAACTTGATAAAAGACAGGACTTTCCAGAAGACAACGAGCAACTATTTTTCTGGTGGCTGTAACAAGAAATCTGGCAAGGGCAACAACACAACTTGTTGTGGTTGCCAGAAACAAAACTTGCATTTTAAGGATCTGGTAAGCCCAAAAATTTGTCTTGTTGTCCTTAGCAGATATATGGTTGCAGCAACCAGAAAATAGTTGTTCCTTTTTTAACCGACTTCCAAAAAGGATTATGTTATCAATTTGACGTGTGACTTTGTTTTTTTATGTTTATTCCCGGATAACTTTGGAACGAATGAACGGAATTTGATGAAACGTTTTGCAACTTAAAGAGAACATTCATGAGGAGGTCCGGTTTTAATTTGAGGCTCGGATAATGCCGGGTAAGCCGGATAATTAGGATAAATCTAATAATTTTAACGCAATTTCACTTAAAAACGGCTTAATTTGGTTCTACTACCAACCAAATTTTTAGAGAAATATCGGATAACTCGTATACACCGGATAACTTGATTAAGGGGTTACTCAAATATTTCGGCACACTGAAAGTCTTTTAAATGCCGCTAAACTTGATTCTTTGGACCTGTAATATTAAACGAAACTGAATCTGATAATATTTTTTTTTCTAAATCCACCCCCTAAGATACGGGGGTAGTTTTCGTGAAAAATGGTATATTGGGGTTTTTGACGTTGCTGAAAGTGAATCTGATAATAAAAAAATTCAAACCCCAGGGAAAAAAGCTTTTCTACTGGGCAGTGTAATACTTTTTTTTAATTTTGATGAGCCAGGTTCGTCCAGCAAAGAAGAAAATAACTATTTTAAATTTTAATGGCAGCACACTGCCGGCAGTAAGGTTTCAGTGTTAACAAAAATTCTTGGTTGATGGCAAGCGCATGAAGGAACTAGGTATAGGAAGTTTAACTAATCAGAAAACTTAATTTGATAATTCCTATGTTTAATTTTTGACAAAACTGTTAAAGTACTAGTTTCATAACATACGTTTTTAGCGGCACGAGTACAAGTTTAGAAAACGAGCGGCTTGCGGCGAGTTTTCTAAAGTACTAGTGCTCTAAAAACGTGCTATGAAACAAGTGCTTTATACAATTTTTTCTATTTTGCTCTAAAATTTAAAAAACTTACATTTAAATTGATGACTGATTTAAGGATTTTTGTTTTGGGTTGGCATTACACTTTACACTATGTTTAAAATTCTAAGAACAAATGATATTTTGATATATTTTATAGTCATCTCTTCTTTTTTCACTGCTATTAACCAGTCCACAATTTTAACACGGTAAAAAATAACCCAAATACAAAATTTTGTAAAAAATTAAACTTTAAATCGACATTGACATTTGAACTCAAAACGTCAAGAGATAGGCTTTTGTATGTTGCCAACCCAACAGAAAAAAAAGTAGAGACCTCTTATGGGCCTATAAAGACACGCAAAATGCGTGTGATTATGAGCTTATAAGAGTCGCAAAATAGCAAAATAGTTTTTTAGCTTATTTGCAATTTTGGCGAAGGCGATGAGTAACGTTTTATTAAAATGAACTTTTAAATCAGGGGCGTAGGTAATGGGTGCCTCTTAATTTCTTTGTAAAACTATAAGTTCGCTCCTCGTTAAACATTTAATTTTTTTATGTCATATAGTAAAAGTTAAACCGTTTCTGTGTTATGAAGTGAATAATATTCTAAATGTGCTCCTTATATAAAAAAATACAAAAAAAAAAATACTCAAAAACAAAAGTGATGCTTCCTAAATAATTAAATTTATTCATGTTTTTTTTTAATAATATTACTTTTAAAGTTATCGAAGAGAAATCCGCTTTTAAGAGTAATATTATGGAATACGCATGCATACACATACTTTGCTTTATATAAAATTAGGTAAGATGTTGCATTTTATACATAAGCAAATACTTAAAAAAAAGATTTTTTGAAAGTAGTCATTTATTATTTTGCTCAGCGAGTGCTATTCATAATGTCTACTTCCAATATTTTAAATCGCTGGAACTCTTTTTTCACTCATATGTAGGTAATATGCTTCTTAGAATTCTAAATGTGTGATATAATTATTTTTTTGCACGACCAAGACTAAAACCTAATTTTACGCTTTCATTTTCGGGACTAAAGCTGCCGTTTTTCTCCCTAGGGAATAAAAATCACGGCAACCTTGATAATATTAAAATATTATACCTACTATGTGCTTTGCTGGTTCAAAAATTAGGTTTGGTGGTGTTTTGTAATAAATTAGCGATTCAAACCAATTTATTTTGATTTTAACAAAGAAAACCTTTAAAAATAACATTGTTATAACAATTTATACATAACTTAAAATTTATCATCTTCGTCCATTTTTTTGACGTTTGTGTCAATCATATTAAAAAACAATTGAAATCGCGATAGTCATGAAACTGACTTTTCGCAATTTACAGGCATCTTGATTAAATTACGAAAATAAAACAATTTTTTTTAGACGCGTGGTTTTTAATTTTAATTTTATCTACCTACCTAAATTATGTTTGGTCCTGCAAAAAATAGTGTATATACCTCAGGATTAAACTTGGCTGTTTTAGTCCCTTGCATTTCTGTTTCCCTCGCTCGCTACGCTCGCTCAGAAAACACTAATGCAGCGGGACTAAAACAGCCAGTTTTGTCCCTTGGTATATAAATTACTATTTTGCACGACCAAGACTAAAACTTAATTTTACGCTTTTATTTTCGGGACTAAACGCCGTTTTTCTCCCAAGGAAGAAAATCAGGAAAACCTTGATAATATGAAAACATTATACATACTATGTGCTTTACTGGTACAAAAATTAGGTTTGGTGATGTTTTGTAATAAATTAGCGATTCAAACGAATTTATTTGATTTTAACAAAGAAAACCTTTAAAAATTACATTGTTTAAATTACTTGCATTTCTGTTTCCTACACTCGCAAACACTCATGAGGCGGGACTAAAACAGCCAGTTTAGTCCCTTAGTAGTAATGGTGGGGAGGTCAAGCCTGGAAACTAGACCATATTAGTCCTTTTTGCCTACCCCTGTGTTACTAGTTTTTCTACTCTAACGAGGATTTTTGTTGTTGTACCCCGGGACCTACAGTTTAGCGAGGAATCCGAACCTCGTTTTGTCGGCTTTTTTGGCTAAGTGAGCGGCTTTGATCCATAAGTTTATTGGCTGCCAGTGCACTTGGACCGGCGCCAAACTGCTTAAGAATCATTTTCGCTTGCAGCCTTAGTACAGATCCTGGTTGCTTGAAAGACCCTAAAGTGAGGAGCTCGGCCAACAGACCTGACAGCTATCTTGCTGCTCCCTTTCGGTGCACCCGGGTAGTATCACAGGTCCGAGTGCTGATGCGGCATTATCCACTGCAAACCTTTTTCTGTACTGTGTGCTTAGATCTTCGGCAGCACAAGCCAACGTGGTGGAGAAACTACGGTATTTTATTTCTGTGAAAAAGTTGTTCCACAACCGAGGATTGAACCCCGGCCTCTCGAATACTAGATCGAGGTGTTCACGACTGAGCCACCGCCGCCCCCAGTTTAGTCCCTTGGTATAAAAAGTTATTTAGGACTTGGCGAATAAATAAATTATTTTTTCTTATTTTATAAATTATAAAATACATGCTGTAAAGGTTAACTTAAAAATAAGTTATATTATATTTTTAATTTTTTTTTAATAAATAATAACAATAACAAACTAATATTCTACAAAACTGGATAACAAGCATCGGCAGCGATTCCACATTGGTTATTCTTGTTACGAGACATTCTTACATATCCTTTTTCTCCCCATGAGCGACCCCAAGAATTCTTGACGAGCCAGTAGTCTCCTTTATCTGTAGATCCGTAACCAACAGCCAAAACACCGTGGTTCAATGCATCGGCAGAACATAAAGGATCACTGAACAAACCAGAATCATAGAATTGCAGGTTAAATGTGGCATCAATGGCAATAGATACTGGACCAACTGTGGCAACAGCAGATTGAAGATCAGATTCATCGTTGGCTTTGATAACGGTGTAGTTCTTGATGCTTACAACGCTTTGTTTTTTGGTGTACGAGCAATGTCGATCAATTCCCTTGTAAGGGAAGTCTTTTTCGGAACCAAGTCCGTTTTCAATAATGTAGTCAAAAGCGGAAGTCATTAAACCTCCATCACATCCTTCATTTCCCTGTTCCCAGGAGCAGTCCATTAAGACTTGCTCACTGAGAGACACTAATTTACCATTGACAATTTTGTTTTGACCTTCTAGGGATCCAGTCTGAAATAGAAATAAAAATTACAATCCTCTAGCAAATAGTATACACAATTAATATAAAACTAAATAATAGTATATTATTTACCAAGTGAGAGAAATTTAACATTTTTGACCTGCGTCAAATTGCCGGATGAGCGCGCTAGCGCGAAGCCCGCAAGAGAAGTCCACTCACGTGGAAAATATAGTATTTTTTTACTACCAGTACAATTAATTAGCTATTTATTAATTAATTTATTTATTTATTTATTTTACTAAAATTTAATGAAAAAGCTTATAAATTTAAAATATCACGCTGGAAGTTCGCGGCCATTAAAAAAAAACAAATGAATAACTTGACATTTCTGGCAGAAATTTTCTGGTGATCTGCTGAAATTATTAAGTTAGAAAGTGTTTCCATGTTAAGTGTAATAAAATATATAAAACTAAAAAGTGAAATGCAAAGTGATGATTCTGGTACTCTCCCAGAAATAAGGGGACAGGCGAAAACTGTGAGGGAGAATCTATTGCCTCAAAAATCAATATATGGGGGTTGTACCTCTAGTAATATATGATCCTTACGGTAATATATAGTTGAATATGATGGACCAATGATTTTTACTTTTCTAAGTTTTTTTTGTAAAACATGTATTATACATGTACCTATAATAGGTACTAATTTAGCTAATATTTTTTAATTTATCATGCAATAAATAAATTTGTTGCCTAAAGACACTTGTAAATAGCAATGTGATTTAATAATTAAGTGAAACGTCAGATGCCAAAACAGCTGAATAAAAATTTATTATTAACCATGGCGTAATTTCGTTATTTTTAGAACCTCTGACGTCATAGGTAGAAAAATAATATTTTTACCAATGAAAAGAACAGTAATAAAGATGTGGTTTTAGGGTGGCGGTGAAAAAAACAATATAATTTGAATAATTTAGCATTTATGTTTTATGTTTTTATGTTTGTTTTTAACCTCGTACTATTCTACTTAATTAAGCATCCCCTAAGTCCAGGACTTGTGTGGGCTAGTAGTAGAGGAAACCACCGGCTTTAATTGACTTTCGAACCAATATATCTAGGGAGTACGCTTTCGCCAAATTTCAATTATTAATTAACTGAAAACGCCAATCGGCACCAGTGAGGTTTGAACTCACGATCCTTGGCTCAGTGTCAATGCTATATCGATGCCTTAGACCGCTGGGCTAATTTGTATATGTACTTACTGTACTAAAACTCCAGCATGATCCACATTGTCCTTGATCCTTAACACCAGTAACGGCATCCTTTTCTCTCCAGTCAACGCTTTCTGGAAGCTCAACATTTAATGGAGCTCTGAAAACACTGCCTGATTTTAGTTGAGGCTTGCTATTTTTGCTGGTTTTAAGTCTTTCCAAAAATTCTTCTTTGGTTAGATCAGCAAATTGGTTGACTCCCATGGTGTAGGTTTTTTCTCCTTGGTTGTACAATTCATTGTGTTCGTTGATACGTTCCAAATTTTTTTCGAAAATGGAGTAGCGAACTTTCTCTTCAACAACGCTTCTGTATTGTTTTCCATGGGCGTTCTAAGAATAAATTAAATATCGTAATTTCACACAACTATAGTCCGGCCACACAACTATAGTCCAAGGCCCCCAGGGGGCAGAGGATAATTATTTTTAAATGTTTACAATTTCTTATGAAAGTTGGTGTATATGGGATATACAGCAACAGGTTTTCAGTTTTTTTAAATACGCTTTTAAATATGGAATATAGGTGTGAAGCTGGACCATAGTTATGTGAATCTGGACTATTGTTGTGTGAAATTACGGTAAATAAATAAAAAAGTAATTTTTAACAAACATATTTATAAAAGTATAAATAATATTTATGCTTACTTTGAATTGTTCCCATTGGGCCTTGTCAGCCAAAGAGTGACCTACTAGAGCCACACAGGCTAAAACTAATAAAACATTCATGATGCGACTGTGTTAAAAACAAATAAAATAATGTTTGAATTTTTGATTTTCACTGTTGTTTATATACTTTACCAATCTCATTGTGTTTTATTAAAATAAAAAAAATATAAATTCTATAAATTAATATTATCTAAATTGATGTTATCAAAATTTTGTTATAGGTGTTTATTTCCTTTGTATATATGTAAATATTTCCTTTGTAAATATCCAGAAAAATAAGGCTGGACTTTTAGATTTGTCCCAGCATGCTGGGACTCTTGCCCAGCATAAGCATTCTACTTTACAATAATTGTAAAATACAACCAAGCTTTGATCAAAGTATTTAGTCAAAGTACTTTTTTTAGATTAGACCAAACGTTTGATCCCGAACTGACCAAAAATATTAGGCTTAGTACCTATTTAGATCTACACGGTAAAAATAAATTACATTAAATTACATAGTCCGTAAATGGTAATATGTTGCCATAAACCGGAATGGTAAAAATTACATAGTCCGTAATGGTAATGTTTTGCTTAGACCGGAATAGTAAAAAGTACATAGTCCATAATGGTAATATTTTGCATAGACCGGAACGGTAAAAATTACATAGTCCAGAATGGTAATATTTTGCATAGACCGGAACAGTAAAAATTACATAGTCCAGAATGGTTTGGACTTGAAATTTGAAAAAAAATATTTACTACTTAGAAAATGTTTGTTCCAAATTACAAGTCTCTGTGTCAAAGCTTTTTTGAAATATCGTAGCGTAAAGTTCATTTGGTTTAATAAACCAAACGATTTGTACCCTTAATACGAGTATAAACTGCTTACATCTTTCTTTAAAGATCTATTGGTTGATAAAGATCGTAATTTATAATAAACGTAAATTTTAGGCCACAAATAAAGCATTTAAATATCGTACATAAATAATATTTACCTTTTTTTACACTTTTAACACTTTAACCTAGCAGCATGCGTCGCTATCTCTCTAACAATAAAAATATTAAACGGTCCGTCTCATGATGCGACGCCTTCTTGGTTATTGTCCAAAGCGCACGCGCGTCTTAAAATAACATAGGCCGACATTGTAAAATCATGTAAAAATATGTAAATCAATGTAAAAATATTTTTTTACATTATTTTACATTCTTTTACGTTATTTTACATACTTTTAAATTCTTTTACATTCTTTTACATTCTTTTACTTTTTTTACATTCTTTTACATACTTTTACATTCTTTTACATTCTTTTACATTATTTTACATAAATTCATGAATTATGCATAGTCCAGAATAGTAAATTTACTATTCCGTACTATTAAAATTCATGTATTTTTACATTATTTTACATGCAGTTTTTACAGTGTATACCTCTTAGGAGATTAAAAAAGCCCAGTTTGACCCACACGCAAAAAGAAATGTGTTGGTTTGGTGTCCAAATTTTGGTAGTTTTTTGTCGAAAGCTACCTGGTCCAATTTTCGCTAATAGTAACTGATCAATTTACCTTTGGAAAATAACCAATATTTAATCCAAAATAAGACAAGTTTGTTAAAACCTTAGAGTTCAAATTTCCGAGACTTTTTTGAGAGAGACTGTTTTGAGAGAGACTTTTTTAAACTCGCCGCAAGCGGCTCGTTTTCTAAACTTGTTCTCGTGCTCTAAAAACATATGTTATGAAACTAGTACTTTAATATACTATTAAGGTGCTGACTCCGAATTTGAGCTCAAAATAGCAATAGGTGTTTTTTTTTAAATGTAGCTTTTCCCCTTTTTCTGTGACCCCACGTGTAGCCACCGAAAAAAAGGCCAAGATTTTATTTTTGAGACTATTGTATTCCGACTTATTTTGAGGCGCTGAACTCGAATTTGAGGTCGAAACAGCACCCCATCGGATTAGTTTTGGAGATAACCTCAAAAAACCTTCTTTTCGAGTATGATGTTTTTTGAGGCTATCTCGAATAATAATGGCGATTTCTCCCGTTAGATTAGACAGGCACAAAAGTTCTACCCAAAAAGGATAGAAGACATACATACACTCCCACTTCCACCCAACCAAACAAATTCTGTATTTTTTCTTTGTTGAACAAATACAATATTTATTTGGCCGGTCGAAAAGTGTAACTAAATTATTTTTATTGAAGAAATTACTGGCGCCATCTAAATTTTAGTAGAATTATCTTATTCTACAGATTCACATTAGCTATGTTGGTTCGTGCCGCTCAGTGCTACCCGTTCGACCAACCAAATAAATACTGTATTTGTTGTATGAAAAACAAATACAGTATTTACTTAGTTGGCTGGAAAGTGTAGCACAAATGAGATAGAGATAGGGTAGACGTCTTTTGTTTCATAATTCTAGTTGTAGAGAGCTCCATTAGGAATACAATGGCTTCCAACAGAGTACTTGACCTTTTTTTGTGTGGATGTGTCCCTAAAACATTATCTGAAAAAAAAAAGGTGATAGATTTTTTTATTTAAATTAACAAAACCCCACGGTGGAAATAAGCAACATTTTAAGAAAAACACATTTTCAGAAAAAAAAAATTACACTTAGTATATGCAATTTTAAACTTATAAATAGACTAGTCTAATCTAGATTTCCTGTTTTCTTTGGAAAACCTTATCATTACGCACGAAAAATATTCTCATTGAGACATGATTATTAGTTTTTTTTTTAATTATTTTTATAAAATCCAGTAAATAAGTGTTTAATGATTTAATCTGAAATTTAATATCATTATTATTATCATTATTATTATACTATTCTCAGCAGGTAAAAGTCCATAAAATACGTCACGCAAATGGCGATTTCTCCCGTTAGATTAGACAGGGACAAAAGTTCTACCCAAAAAGGATAGAAGACATACATACACTCCCACTTCTACCCAACCAAACAAATTCTGTATTTGTTCTTTGGTGAACAAATACAATATTTACTTGGCCGAGCGAAAAGTGTAACCATATTATTTTTTATTAAAGAAATTACTGGCGCCATCTAAATTTTAGTAGAATTATCTTATTCTACAGATTCACATTAGCTATGTTCGTTCGTGCCGCTCAGTGCTACACTTTCCGGCCAACCAAATAAATACTGTATTTGTTGTATGAAAAACAAATACAGTATTTATTTGGTTGGCTGGAAAGTGTAGCACAAATGAGATAAAGATAGGGTAGACGTCTTTTGTTTCATAATTCTAGTTGTAGAGAGCTCCATTGTCTAAAATTCATACACTTCATACCCCGTTTCTCGCGTTATTAAAGGGTGTAGAGATTTCATATTTTGGCTACCCCTCCCAATAGGGGGGTGTTAGGGGGGATAGACAAAATATAAAATCTCTACAGCCTTTGATAACGCGAGAAACGGGGTATGGTGTATGAATTTTGGTCAATTTGCGTGACGTATTTTATGACGACCCCTAAGCGCTACAATAGTATTATACGATAGTTTCGAATTTCCAAAAATCGCCTATAAATGTAGTAGACAAAAAATTCTTGAATGCAAATGGCTTATCAATAAATAAGAAACTTTGAAAATATCTCGAAATATCCATTCGTCCGTCCGTCCGTCCATCCGATGTCACGATTTTTGTGGACACGATAACTCAAGAACGAATAATAAGAAGTAAAATTTCGACTAAAGTAATTTTTTAATTGCACAGAGAACTGAAACATCTAAAGTGACAGAACTCAATTTTTTATAAAATTTACTCCTACTAGGAGAGAAAATAGTTATTTATGGTACTAGTGGGTAAAGTAAGATATTGCCCATGAGAAAATTAACCTGCGAGGCGTCAGGGAAGCAGGTTAATTTTCGAGAGGGCAATATCGGTTTACCTATGAGTGCCATACAAGGTTTTATCCAATAAATAGCTTAGAAATTCATATTTTTATTAAAAATTTCAATGACATTTACAAGAAAATAATTTGACAAGTGACAGTTGAGTGGGTAAAATAAATAATTATCCACTCAATAAAGTAAAAGCCACGCGCGGGTTATTATTGAGTTTATCTTTTTTACATAAAGCTGGTAATTGTCTTATTATCTTTATGTATTGGATAAAATTATTTTTCGTACGACTTAGTGTACACGAAATAAATAAAAATGCATGTTCACTATATATCCTCGTTAGGATATTTTTCTATCGCACGAGTACATAGTGCATATTTGAATGAAATGACAACTATGCACACTCATTTATCCAAATGATTACACGTAGCATTCATTTTGACAAAAGTCATTTGACGTTTGTAAAATTTTCAAATGTCAAAATTAAATACAGGTAATTCTTTAAAATATACATTTTTAAAGAGTCTAGACTGTAGATCGAACGAAAAATGTTGTTCGCAACTCGTTTGCGACAAGTCCTTAGTGCACTCGAATGATTTTTTGACTTCACTTCGAGTCGTCAAAAAAACTTCATTCTCTTGTACTAAGGACTAAAGTCGCTTACTTACTCGTTACGAAAACTTCTAATTGCTAGAGGTGAAGAAAATTGATTTCACAGTCTGAAAACATGATATATAATGGTATGTTCTAAAGCAAGTAGTGAAAAAAAAAAACGAAGCATTGTTCAGAAACAGGCACTGTCCCATTCATCTGCATCTCCCCCTATAAATGTGTGAGAACTATCGTTTTTAAAAAGAATCCTTCAAAAATTAAAAATTAAATAAATACCAAACATTATTTAATAGCAAAGTTCATATCAATTTAAAAAAAATCCAAGTCCAAACCAAACCCATTAATAATTATTATAAACGAACAAAAAATAGGGGTATAATTTAGGTTTTTGCAACATAAAAATAATAATTTTTCTGTAATTGTTTGAATTTTTTAAAGAAATTTTACGAAAATACCCATTGTCAACCCTTAAACCACAAAAAAAAATGTTTAAAAAAGTATATGGTTTATTAGTGAATTTTATAAGCTTTAAAATGATGTATCACGCGTCTCCTTTCTATTTATAAAATCCCGCTATGCTCCTCTGACCACAATTGAAGAGCTTAAAATATCAAATATATGCGAAAAGATAGTACTCCAAATTTGAAGTCGATACCTCAATTCTTTCAAAACTTAAGAGGGGGGGGTGGACCACACGGTATTATAATTTACATAGGGGAGAGGGGGTATGTTTCGACCAGTGGGAGGATTCAACCATTTGATTTTATTTAAAAACTATGTAAATTTTGCGTGCTTTCAGTAGTGCCAACTAATAAGTTTAGTGGCTATAGTGCCTAGTTAAAGTTTGGTCAAATTCGGAAAGGTCTAATAAAAATTACGTAAAAATCAATTTTTTGTGAAAATCAGGTAAGGTTTTGGTTTTACTTTTTTTTATTGATATTTTTCTAGTTTTAAAATCTATTCAAAATCGGTTTTATATGATTAAACAAGTGTTTTATTGGCTTCATTTTCATGCACTGAATCTAACCTAATTCGTTTATTTTATCGCGTATTATCATATTATTTAAAATATGAGCATATAGGGATGATTCGACCACTGGATGGAACATTCGAAAATTTAAAATAATATTAAAAATCCAATCCGTTTTTTAGTTTTCTAATATACTTTTAATATTGGTTCGTATTTTCAGATTACCTGCTACTTACTAGGTAGTTTGGTATTGTTTTTTTTATATATTAGTTAAATAGTTTCTGGTTCCTTTTAATATTAGTCTAATATTATTTGTTCATGTTCTAGTTATTTTTAATAAAACATTAATAATTTTTGGTTCATTTTAATGTTGGTTCTATATTTTTATAACTATATTAGAACTATATTATAAAGTTTTAATAATAAATTTTAAATGTTTTATTAAAATTTATAATTTTATTTACCCTGGTTTAATCATCCCCACCATCTGGTTGAAACCTCCCACCCTAGAGGGATGTTTCAACCAAATGTAACTATTTTTATTTTAAATTATAAAACTAATTATTCTTTAAATTAATACAACTTGTACTATATTATTTAATATAAAACATATTAAACTATAGATTGGTATAAAAAAATAAAATAAAATAATTTAGTAACTATTTTATAAAACGATTTAAACATTAAGAGGTCGAAACATCCCCACTCTCCCCTACAAAGGATGTTAGTACCTAAAGCAAATTTTAGATCCTATTTAGATAACATTCATTAATAATATCTTAGAATTAATACTTATTTTCATTCAAATAATCAGATTAGTAAGTAACCTATATAAACAGTTAAAAAATAAAACTATCAAACATTAATTTATTTGTTTTTAATATACACATCATGAAAGTTTTATTTGTTTTAGCCTGTGTGGCTCTAGTTGGTCACTCTTTGGCTGACAAGGCCCAATGGGAACAATTTAAAGTAAGCATAAATATTATTTATACTTTTATAAATATGTTTGTTAAAAATTACTTTTTTATTTATTTACCGTAATTTCACACAACAATAGTCCAGATTCACATAACTATGGTCCAGCTTCACACCTATATTCCATATTTAAAAGCGTATTTAAAAAAACTGAAAACCTGTTGCTGTATATCCCATATACACCAACTTTCATAAGAAATTGTAAACATTTAAAAATAATTATCCTCTGCCCCCTGGGGGCCTTGGACTATAGTTGTGTGGCCGGACTATAGTTGTGTGAAATTACGATATTTAATTTATTCTTAGAACGCCCATGGAAAACAATACAGAAGCGTTGTTGAAGAGAAAGTTCGCTACTCCATTTTCGAACAAAATTTGGAACGTATCAACGAACACAATGAATTGTACAACCAAGGAGAAAAAACCTACACCATGGGAGTCAACCAATTTGCTGATCTTACCAAAGAAGAATTTTTGGAACGACTTAAAACCAGCAAAAATAGCAAGCCTCAACTAAAATCAGGCAGTGTTTTCAGAGCTCCATTAAATGTAGAGCTTCCAGAAAGCGTTGACTGGAGAGAAAAGGATGCCGTTACTGGTGTTAAGGATCAAGGACAATGTGGATCATGCTGGAGTTTCAGTACAGTAAGTACTTCATTTTAAATATATTATTATTTTTATATATATATAATATATATATATATATAATATATCATATCCACCTATGCATATTTTTAATTATTTAATTTGTATTTTGTGTAAACTATTGGCCAGCAGATTGTAGTATTTATTTTTATTTCAGACTGGATCCCTAGAAGGTCAAAACAAAATTGTCAATGGTAAATTAGTGTCTCTCAGTGAGCAAGTCTTAATGGACTGCTCCTGGGAACAGGGAAATGAAGGATGTGATGGAGGTTTAATGACTTCCGCTTTTGACTACATTATTGAAAACGGACTTGGTTCCGAAAAAGACTTCCCTTACAAGGGAATTGATCGACATTGCTCGTACACCAAAAAACAAAGCGTTGTAAGCATCAAGAACTACACCGTTATCAAAGCCAACGATGAATCTGATCTTCAATCTGCTGTTGCCACAGTTGGTCCAGTATCTATTGCCATTGATGCCACATTTAACCTGCAATTCTATGATTCTGGTTTGTTCAGTGATGAAATCTGTTCTGCAGATGCCGAAGAATTGAACCACGGTGTTTTGGCTGTTGGTTATGGATCCACAGATAAAGGAGACGACTACTGGCTCGTCAAAAACTCTTGGGGAAGCTCATGGGGAGAAAATGGATATGTAAGAATGACTCGTAACAAGAACAACCAATGTGGAGTTGCTACCGATGCTTGTTATCCAGTTTTGTAAATTTAAATAAGTATTTTATTATAAAAAATAAATTATAATAAAAAAAAATTAAAAAACTATATATTTATTATCTGTTCTAACCCAATCCAACAAAAAATATTTTCAATTTAAGTTTTAGGACTTAAAGTTCCACATGATAAAGATGAAAAGCCTGATGTCTAAAGACATAAAATTTTATTTAACACTTTAAGAGCCATGAGCATTATATATGATCCTCATTTAATTTGCCAAAATTGCTCTGAGCATCATATATGATGCTCAGACAAAACAGTTTAAATATTAACATAATAAATCAAAATACTTTTAAAGAATTATTTCTTTGGAATTATAGAACTTAAAGAATTAAGAAAAGTTCCTTAGCCAGTAGTTTTTGTTTTCCCATTTTAAAAAAATTCAAAATTTTGGGAAAGTCTTGTATTCTTACAAAAAAAATCAATTTTTTTACGTACTTTTGCGTTTTATGACGTTTTATGGGGTAACCGCCCGGGAAATCTTTTGTACACTGTTCGGGAACAGTAGGAATTCAGGAGAATTCATGGGGAATTCAAGAGGAATTCACAAGGAATTCAGGGGAAGTCACAACGAATTCAGGGAAAGTCATAAGGAATTCAGGGAAGTCACAAGGAATTTAGAGGGAGTCACAAGGAATTCAGGGGAATTCATAAAGAATTCAGGGGAATTCATAAAGAATTCAGGGGAAGTCATGAGGAATTCAGGGGAAGTCATGAGGAATTCATGCATTAGAGGAACTCTTTTGTACACTTTTCCGGTAGCGGTTAACCCCCCAGCGTTTTATGTCAATTAAAATCAATAAAAAGCTATACTAAAATTACACCTTACCAGGGTGCAGGGCTGCTTAGTTAATTACACCTATATAAAAGAGCGCCCAATTTACCATAGATTTCCTTTTAAATCTAAAATATTATAGGGGAGACTGTTGTACCCGAGTACGGTTGTACCCTGATCATAGTGTACCTTGGATCACCCTTCAGTTTCTTGACAGACGCTACATGTCAAAAACTGTACTAAGACAATTTTTACTTAGTATAGTGCAAGCAAGCGGAGAGTGGTTGTCAATGTGCTATTGTTTTCGAGTAAAACAGAAATACAATTGTTTAGCTCAAAAAGTAACAACTTTTTGTTTTACTGTTTATTTTTTTAGGTTGACGATTGTGTTTTGTCTTTTAAATCAAATTCTACCTGAATTACTGCTAATTGGTGATACATTTATGCCATACTTCGGTTTTAAACATAACCTAGAATGTTGAGATGAATGATTTAATATTAAGAACAGGATCTGTCAAAAAATAACCCAGAAAAAAAAACTGAAGAATAAAAGCTAAAGCTAGCTTTAGCTAAAGCTGCTTGCAAATCTTCTTCATCTCCTTCTCCAAAACATATATGTTTTTGAAGCCTTTGACTTTAAATACGTTCACTGCTTTATCACATCTACAATCCTCATCTGTTGCTTTATATGGACTTTCTTTTTGTAGTAAATAATTATAATAGTAGGTAATATTTAAATCAAACTATTCTTTATAGAATTACATCTATATTAAATCCTTATAAAAGTATAAAATTAACTAACTCACCCTGGTAGAAAAGTACATAAATCTAACTTAACATAACATTAGATTAGTGACATTTTTATGTTTAGTTTCAAACGTTATACAAAAACGTTATAAAATATATAAAACTATCCTTAAAAACTAACGTTTGACAAAAACGTTATAAAATACCACCTGAATGCCACCTAAAAAGATGGCTGTTTTATAAATAAATGTAACGAAATTATGTTTAAAAATATTATGATTGCTAAAATACATTAAGATTTATTTATATGAATAAATATGTCTCCAGCTGCCATTTTATGATGCAGGTAGAAATTTCATAGTTGGCCACGACCCCTCCGAAAGTTAGAAATTAAACGTACTTATAACGTATTTCTAACTTTAAAATCTAACGTTAGATTAACGTTTGTAACTAAAGTTAGATTCTAACGTTAAAAGCGGGACATTTGTACATATTTTATGACGTACTTTTATACAGTTTTCTAACATTAGAAAAACGTTATATTAATGTTAAATTTCTACCAGGGCATATACAATTACAAAGTGGGAAAAGTAGCCATAGATGCAATTCCACATTGGTTATTTTTATTTTTAGACATTTTTACATAACCTTCTTCACCCCAGGATACTCCCCAAGAGTTTTTGACTAGCCAGTAATTGTTTTCACCAATACTTCCATAGCCAACTGCTAAAACTCCATGATTAAATGAATATTGTGAACAGGATCTATCGTTGAATAATCCAGAAGAATAAAATTGAAGATTAAAAGTAGCATCAATAGCAACAGCTACAGGTCCAACAGTAGCTACAGCTGCTTGCAAATCTTCTTCATTTCCTTCTTCTATATTTTTGTATCCTTTGATTTTAAGTACACTCATTTCTCCATCATATCTACAATCTCCATCTGTTGCTTCATATGGATACACTTGTTCGGATGCAATTCCATTTTCTAGGACGTATTCAAAAGCGGATGTCATTAAACCTCCACCACACCCATAATTTCCGTACATTCCAGAACAATCTACCAGGTTTTGTTCGCTCAGAGATATTAGTTTTTGGTTTGTTATTTGGTTTTGCCCTTCCAAACTTCCAGTCTGAAAATCATTAGGCCACATTACTATTTTTATAAATAAATACTCTGGTAGAAAAGTATACAAATATAACTTAACATAACATTAGATTAGTGACATTTTTATGTTTAGTCTCAAACATTATACAAAAACGTTATAAAATATATAAATTTAATCTTAAAAACTAACGTTTGACAAAAACGTTATAAAATATATAAATCTAACCTTAAAAACTAACGTTTGACAAACACGTTATAAAATACATAAATCTAACGTTAGTTTCCTAACTAAATTCTAACCTTTTTCTAACCTTATTCTAACTTTAAATATTTTTTAAACTTCCATTATTAATACGTAAGCTATAGTAGAAAATACTCATTTCAGACAGCTATGTGCCTAGGTTTGATAATTATTTATTATTTCTATAATAAGTTTAAAAAAATATCCCCCAAAGTCAAAATTATAGTAAGTCTGGTAACGCTGTATTAGAATTGAAAAAATATATTAAGATTCTGAATGTATAAATATATATTAACTAAATATAAAGTATTTCTGAGAGCTAAACGTAAAAGTCCAAAATTATCAAAATTTGCATTACGTTGTTATTGAACATTACTTTAAGCATACATTTAAAATGTTGTACTAGCCAAAATAATTTAAGGAGTTTAGACTTTGTTAAACACAGTTTATATTATTTTAAGAAATAAATATTTAGTTTTGTTTTATATTGTTTTACATTGTTAAAATATAATAAAATACTTCTTTAGTTCTGTTTAATATGCAAAATATTGTTAAAATATAATAACTGTATAAATTGTGTTGCATATTTGGAGTACCTTTATCCTAACTTGCAATTTTATTATTTTTTTGTGTAGAAAAACTATTGGTCGACTATTGGTCTATTTTTAAATCCCAAATGGTAGTATTCTTATTTTTATTTAGGTTTACCACTTATACTGCCGTGCTCAACTAGAATTTGTCGAATAGCAACGTTTTCATATCTTCTCAAAACTCTGATGTAATATTTTGAAAACTCTGCTATGCGAAAAAGTTGCGGCTTTCCATTTTAGAACGACAGACTGAATGTAAACAATAGTTGCAAGATTTACATTTTTACGGTAGTAACAACAAAAAAGGTTTCCCAAAACAGGGCAAAATTACTTACTGCGCTAAAACTCCAGCAGGACCCACACTGTCCTTGATCCTTTATTGGAGTAACCGATCCATTCATTCTCCAATCCACCATCTTTGGAAGTTTTACGTTTAAAGGTGAACGAAAAACATCTTTGGACAACATTTTTGGCATTAAAGACTTGCTAGTATTGAGCATTGCCAAAAATTCTGTTTTGGTTAAATCACCAAATTTATTCATGCTCATATTGTAGGTACTTAGTCCTTTGGTATAAAGTTTGTTGTGGTTTTCAATTAGTTTTAAATTTTTTTGAAATATGCTGTATCGCACTCGTTCTTCGATTGGACTAGCATAATTTTTTCCATGATGAGTCTACGTAAAAAAAATATTTTATCCAATACATACAGATAATGAGACAATTACTAGCTTTATTTTAAATAGATAAACTCAATAATAACCCCCGCGTGGCTTTTACTTTATTGAGTGGATAATTATTTATTTTACCCACTCAACTGTCACTTGTTAAATTATTTTCTTGTAAATCTCATTAAAATTTGTAATAAAAATATGAATTTCTAAGCTATTTATTGGATAAAACCTTGTATGGCACTTATGGGTAAACCGATATTGCCCTCTCGAAAATTAACCTGCTTGGCTGACGCCTCGCAGGTCTAGCTTTTGTAATAATTACAAACGCAATTATTAAAATTTAAGGTTTTATATCCAAAAAAGATGATTTTTGTTAAAAAAAATCTGGTTGTCGGTCTGTCTCTCTGTCTTTCTGTCTGTCCGGGAAATTTGTGACAACGATAACTTGAGAACGCTTTAAGGCATATCCACAGCCTCGCATAACATGCATAGTACATAAGAATGCGATACAGTGATTGGCTTCAGGCATATCCACAGCCTCGCATAACATGCATAGTACATAAGAATGCTATACCGTGATAGATACATGGCGGCAAATCAAGCCAATCACGGCATCGCATTGTTATGTTTTATCTTCTTATGCGAGCCTGTGAACAGGCACTTACTAGATATATGACAGCACATCAAGTCAATCACGGCATCGTATACTTATGTACTATGCGTGTTATGCAAGGCTGTGGATATGTCCTTAAGCTAGAGACTTCAAATTTGGACAATATGTTGATTATTTAAGGTTCTAGTCTGGGATATTTGTAAAAATCGGTGTGGGTTAAGGGAGTAAAATGGGATAAAAACCATTTAAAAAAAATATATATTTTGTTTTTCGATTTTAAAAAAAAAGAAACTTTTTTTGAAAAAAAAAAGTGTTGAGTGTTGCCTTTTGGCTTTTTTGACTCAATAATTAACTATAAAAAATAACAATAACAAATTCTGTATTTGTTCTTTGTTGAACAAATACAATATTTACTTGGTCGGGCGAAAAGTGTAACTATATTATTTTTATTAAAGAAATTACTGGCGCCATCTAAATTTTAGTAGAATTATCTTATTCTACAGATTCACATTAGCTATGTTCGTTCGTGTCGCTCAGTGCTACACTCCGGCCAACCAAATAAATACTGTATTTGTTGTATGAAACACAAATACAGTATTTATTTGGTTGGCTGGAAAATGTAGCACAAATGAGATAGAGATAGGGTAGACGTCTTTTGTTTCATAATTCTAGTTGTAGAGAGCTCCATTGTATCTCTACAATAAAAGTACGTTTCTTTCTATAGGAAATAGTCTTTTATAAATGGTGAGAAATTTAAATTCACGATGTGAACTTTACACCATATCCTCCCATTTTATAGCGTAATAAGTTAAACTATTTATCATAGGTTTAGTTTTGCAATACATTTTTAATTTTAAGCCATTTTAAATAACGTTTGTAATTGCAATTAAACCCTGAAAATTTGTTGTACTTGTAAGCAACGATAATATCGTAATATTGTATTATGTAAGTGTGATGCTTGCATCTGTTCATTACGGTGTGTCAAAAAATTCCGATTTTCCAAATCGGTACCTTCCCAGACAGCACATACATAATAGTTATATTAGATATCCAGGGGATATACTTTCTGGATATAGAGTATATCCAGTGGATAGCCTGGATTGACATTATATATTCCATGGATATCCAAATGTCCGCCTATATCCAGAGATTCAGTGGATATACTTTAGGGAGGTTTAAAAAATAGATGTCCACTGAATATCTCGTGGGTATCTAGTGGATATCCTGGATATAGGCGGACATTTGGATATCCATGGGATATCTAATGTCAATCCAGGCTATCCATCCATCCCCTGGATATCTAATAGTTATTGTGTGCTGTCTGGGTAGACAAATTATATTTGTTGATTAAGGGCAACTTGCAACAACCAACGATGATTTAACTTTAAACAGATTAACTTGATGGCTTCCTAAACAGAATTCAGTTGTTTTAACGTAAACTCAGTTTAGTCTAGCTAATTACAGTTTAAAAGTTGGTGCAAGTGGTCCCAACTAACCTTAAATTGATCCCATAAAATTTTATCGGCTGATGCTTGAAGTATAATTAAAGTGAGAGTAAGAATAGGAATATTCCTCATTTTATTATCTAAAATGTTAATAGCATAGTTATTAGTAGGTGGGCCTGATAAACGTACTTAATCCTAAAGGTTTAAAAGACATGGCTAATAAATACAATATTTAACCTAATAAAAAGAAGTTAAAATACTTCCTACATAGGTACTTCGTATAATTTAATTATATATAATCTTGTTGCAGTAAATTTCTACTCCACCCCAGCAGGGGTGAGGGGGTAAATATTTTTTAAATATTTTAAATATTTTGGTCAAAATTGGTATTCCCTATATACGTTCAAGTATTACGTAACGCACCTGGGGGGGTGGTCATTTTGGCGTGTTACGCCCATGTTAAGGGTATAGGAAAATAGCGTTACAGGGGGGTCCAAAATAATAAAAAATTGTGTTACCTAATACTTGAACGTTCCCATAGGGGTTTTTGGGGTCGACGAATATGAATCTGATAATAGTTTTTTTCTAATTTCACCTCTGAGGGGTACCAGTTTTTGTGAAAACTGGGGTTTTTGAGGTTGCTGAAAGTGAATCTAATAATAAAAAAAATATAAATCCACCCCCTGAGGGGTGAGGGGTAGTTTTCGTAAAAATTTGTGTATTGGGGTTTTTGAGGTTGCTGAAAGGTGATCTGAATATAACAAATTCCAAACTCCATGTCAAAGGGGAGGGGAGAAGTTTTTGTGAAAATTTGTATATTGGGGTTTTTAAGGTTACTGAAAGAAAATCTGATAATAAAAAAATCTAACTCCACCCTCTGAGGGGTAAGGGGTAGTATTCGTAAAAATTTGTGTATTGGGGTTTTTGAGGTTTCTAAAAGTGAATCTGATAATAAAAAAAATTAACTCCACCACCTAAGGGACGTGAAAATTGGTATATTTTTAAGGTTGCTTAAAGTGAATCTGATAATAAAAAATCCATTTTACGCTCGGAGGTAAAAATGGGAAAGCTCTTTTACTGAGCAGTGTATTTAGGTAGTTTTGATTTGATTTTTTGACATGATCTTGAAGGAAATCGAGGTAATCTTGGAGAAAATCCCGAGGAAATCTAAAGGGATTGAGAAATTCAGGTAAACAATTTATTTCACTTATTATATTTACAGTATGCTACAAAAAATAAATATTTGAACAAATATTTTGGGTTTTGGTAATAAAATTATAATATCTGCTTCTGTATATGAAAATATGTAGCGTATAAAGTTAACATTTACTTTTCATAAATGTTTAGCTAACATGCAAAAACCTATAAATTCATGTCATCCAATTTTAAGATATTCGCAGAAAACTTTTATAGCGTAATCCCAAAAAAAAAAAAAAATCCTATAACTGGCGAAAACTGTAACAGTTTGCGACCCATGAACTTTTTGTCATGTCATATAATATAATGCCTTTACTTGTATATGATTGGCTGTATCAAGAAAGCGCTACCTAATTAGTTAGAATCGAAAATATGCAAAAAGTGGATTTTTCGGGTTTTGCATGTTTGCTCCAAAAATTATATTCATTTGCATTAAGACATTTTTTTTTCTGTGTAGCACTTATAGTAACCACCCTTTAAAAGAATTTAAACTTACCTATTTTTGAAGTACTTATATCGAAACTGGAACTTAAGATATAACTAGTTTTAATTCACAAAATGATGTCTTTTATATCCATTTCTTACATTTTTTTCTGAAAGATAAGACTTAACTAAACCAGGTAATTGTTAAACTATTGTTTTAGATCAAAATAAATCGATCGACCCTAATAATTGTTCCACAAATATTTATTTAAAATAAAAATATTGCTATAAAAGAAAAGACTTTTCCCTATAGGGAAAATAATATTATAGGTCTATAATTATTATTATAATATTATTATAAGGGACAGCAGATCTAGGTAAGACGATGCTAAGTTTTATGCCATTTTATGCTTTTGTTAAGCTCATAACTTTTGCCTAAAACTTTTTTGATATTAGGGATTGTCATGATGGACCACCTATACAATGTACAGTAAGTAGGCTGACCCACCAAAATTTCAAATTAAAAAATTCGGGGGTATCACCCCTTCAATTTGTTTATTGGGGTAAGAGTATCATCCCTGATTTTTTTCAGAATTGTTGAAAAAAATCTAGAGGTCGCGCATTATTATATATATTTAAAAAATAATAAAAAAATAGCAAAGTAGTGCTCCAGTTTTTATTTAATTTATATTTAATGTATAGACGTCTGTTTAGACATGACAAATTACACTACGCAACAAATCTCAACTTTTTGCCCCGATCGGAAAGTAAGTATTTCTTACTAATTCGACGGCGTAGACACCGAATCTGACCTTAGAAAAATTTCAGCACCTAAAATTTTTGAGATATAAGTCCAGGAAATATTGACTTTTTTCTTTCAAAATCTTAAAAAAAAGAGTAGGATTTTGAAAATTTTAGAGTATATTAAAAAAAAATACGAGAAACTCAAAAATATATATGCCAAGGACCTACTGTCAGAGTAAGTACGCGAAAAAAAATAAAAAGCTTAAAATGAAAGTGCAGAGTTTACTTAATTGCTCTTTTGTGGCAAAACTATCAAATCTGTATAAAAATTTTATAGGACTTAATTTGTAAATTATAAAATTCTCTACAAAAATATTTATTCAAATATTTTTTATTTTGCTTAGTTTGTTTGTAAAAAGTAAATAAATGAAAAAGAAACAAAATTAAAGTACACAGTGTAAACTTTTTTCCCGAGACCAAAAAATATATTTTTCTTATCAAAGTATCCAAATTTGACCCTAAAAAAATCCAGTACGTCTTATTTTTTTATTTTTTCACCCTCCACCCCTACTTAGTTTTGTCACATTATCCTTTTTTTTAACTTTTTTTCATAAAATCCCTATTTATTCTACCTATGAATTTAAAGTTTCCATTTGGATATTTTTTAACTAATATTAAGTCGCCAAATCTAAATTTGTCTTCGGAATATTTTTATCTCCCGTGATTTTAGAACAAAAGAGGGATAAAATAATAATTTTTTAACATTTTTATCTCATTTTTCTCAGAATTAAGTGCTAGAATTATTCTGAGGCCAGATTCGGTTTTAGCGACCCAAAATTAGTTACAAAACATATGACTCCAATTAGGGCAAGAAACCGTGTTGCCTAGTGTTATCAATCAATTAATTAAATTTATATTTAATCTATAATATAATTGTGGGTAAAGTCTATATGATTTATATTAAGTATATCAAATTATATAGACTTTACCTACAATTGTATTATATCCAAAAATATCCAGTTTAAGATAAATCATTTGGTTCTGTTAATTCATCCAGAGACGGGCTCAGAATAAATTTTAGCTGAAACCTCCCCAGTCAGCACATAATAATTATTAGATATCCAGGGGATATACTTTCTGGATATAGAGTATATCCAGTGGCTAGCCTGGATTGCCATTAGATATCCCATGGACATCCAAATGTCCGCCTATATCCAGATCCTGGAAGGATATCCACTTGATATCCACGAGATATCCGGTGGACATCTATTTTTTTAAACTCCCTAAAGTATATCCACTGGACATCCACTAGAGATCCATCATGGATATCCTGGAATAAATAAATATGGCAATATGGTAAAAATATGGCATAAAACAAAAAATTATGAAAACTTCAGCCCATTTTTTATGGGTTATTTTCCTTATACAGTAATGTCTAAAAGTCACCCCCCCCCCCCCTTTTAACTTTTGAACGAGTTGAGATATCGACTTCAAATTTAGAACTCTTAAATAAGACAACTTAAACTATTTTTTAGCATATATTTGAAATTTTCAGCTCTTAAAATGTGGGCAGGGGGGCATGGGGGGACATTTTTTTAAATAGAAAGGGGGGTTGTGTGATACGTCATTTTAAAGCTTATAAAATTCTCTATTTAAACTAACATTTTTAAATTTTTTAAAAATGTTTTTTAAGGTTTTGATTTTTCAATTTTTTGTGCTAAAACATTCGATTTTTTAAGTTTTTTTTTTATAAATTTTTATTTATGTCAACTAAAATTAGTTTAAAAGTATAATTAAAATTTTTTTATGATGAATTTAGTCATTTTTAAAAAATTATTTGTTTTTTTTAGAGGAATTTTGACATTAATACCCATTTTCAACCCCATTTTAAACCCAATTTTTTTTTATTTAAAATATGGAGTTAAATGGAGAATTTTATAAGCTTTAAAATGATGTATTACACGACCCCCCTTTCCATTTAAAAAAATTTGCGCCCATGCCCCCCTGCCCACACTTTAGGAGCTGAAAGTATTAAATATATATGCTAAAAGATAGTTTAAGTTGTCTTATTTAAAAGTTCCAAATTTGACGTCGATATCTCAACTGATTCAAAAGTTAAGAGGGGGGGGGTGACTTTTGGACCGCTCTGTATGTACGAGTAATCACTGTAAATAATTCATGATTTTTTAAATTTAATTTTGAAAAAAAAATGTTAGAAATTTGGTAAAATATAAGAAATTTTTCTATTCTATTCATATATTAAACAAAATTACCCTAAAATAATAACATTTACGTAGAAATACTTTTTAGGCCCAAAAATAACTGCTTCTTTTGTTAATCTTAATGCGGACCAATATACAAAAACCTGAAATTCTAAATTTCTGAATAAATATGGCCAATTTACTTTTTAAAATATCCCAAAATTAACAAAAATATGGCATAAAACAAAAAATTATGAAAACTTTATGGGTTATTTTCCTTAGGGAACGTTCAAGTATTACGTAACGCAAATTTTGATCATTTTGGACACCCCCCCCCTGTAACGCTATTTTCCTATACCATTAACATGGGCGTAACACCCCCACCTACGAGCGTTACGTAATACTTGAACGTTCCCTTATATGTACTAGTAATTACTGTAAAATATTCATGTTTTTTTTATTTAATTTTGAAAACAAAGTATTGAAAATTTGGCAAAATATGAGAAATTTTTCTAATGTATGACGTATCACACAACCCCCCTAAAAAGTTTTTCTGGCCGATAAAAAATCATCAGTTTTTTACAAGTAAATATAAATATAAGGAAAATAACCAATAAAAAATGGGCTGAAGTTTTCATAGTTTTGCTTTCCCATTTTGAAAATTTTCAAAATTTCGGAAAACCTTGTATTCGTGCAAAAATTTTCAAATTTTTTTTTTGCGAATTTTTGCGTTTTATGACGTTTTATGTCGATATAAATCATTTTCAAGCAAAAAAAAATTGTTGGTCGATCGGCGATCGGTCTGTCCGGGAAATCTTGTAAGCACGATATCTTAAGAACGCTTTAAGGTAGAGACTTGAATTTTGGCCTACAGGTATGTTATCAAAAGTTCTCGCTCGGGATTGTTTTTGGTAAACATTGGCGTTCGGCAAGGGGGGCAAATGGGGAAAAATACATTTTTTTTAGAAAAAAATTAAAATTGCTATATAGAGGTTTTTAAGGTTGCTGAAATTGAATCTGATAATAAAATTTCTCTAACTCCAGCCCCGAGGGGGTGAGGGGGTAAATATTTTGAAATGTTTTCCAAATTTTCGTGAAAATTTGTAGATAGGGTTTTTTGAGGTTGATAAAAATGAATCTTGAAATATATTTTTTGAAACCCCCCCCTTAGGGATGGGGGGTGATTTTTGTGAAAATTGGTATATTGACGTTTTTGAGGTTGCTGGAAGTGAACCTGATAATAATAAAAATGGTCTAACTCTACCCCTACCCCCAGGGGGTGGGGGTTGATTTTGTGAAAGTTGGTATATAGGGGTTTTCAAGGTTGCTGAAACTGGAGTATTGGGGTTTTTGAGGTTGCTGAAAGTGAATCTGATAATAAAAATATTCTAAATCCACCCCCTGAGGGGTGAGGGGTAGTATTCGTGAAAATTGGTATATTGGGGGTTTTTGAGGTTGTTGAAAGGGAATCTGATTATAACAAAATTCTAACTTCACCCCCAAAGGGGCAGAGGGTAGTTTTCGTGAAAATTGGTATATTAAGGTTTTTATGGTTGCTGAAAGTGAATCTGATAATAAAAAAATCCATTTTACGCGCGGAGGTGTAAAATGGGAAAGCTCTTTTACTGGGCAGTGTATTTTGTTTTATGCCATATTTTTCTGTGATTAGTATTTAATAAAAAACTATTATTTTTTTAATAAATTTAATTGTTTCTTTTACAAAATTCTAAAATTTTATTAAACTACAAATATTAAGAATATTATGTATTTAATAAATGGCACGTATTATTAAAATTTAAAAATTAATTATTCAAGGGACAAAAATTATAATATATTTTTGATTAGCTATCTATAAATTTATTTAAAATATGCTAATATGAAACTATTAAAAAAAAACATGATTAAATTAAAAATGATTAAAAAATAATAAAAAATCACTTTAACTAACGAGTATTATCAGACTCTGGTTTTTGATATCCTTATTTACAGATATTCATATAGATATAATTATAGCATACCCTAGTAACAATTTTACATTAAAAAATCGTTTTTTTCAATAAATCTTTTTCTATGTATAAATGACCCGAACTCTAATGTTAAATGCTTAACATTATTAACCTAACGTTAAGGCAAACTTTAGAATAACGTTTATCTAATGTCCGGTAAAACTACAACATTAGATATACTCCAAGATATAATCTAACGTTAAACCCTAACGTTACCCGTCTAACGATTTCATAAGGTTGCTTTACCAACGATTCTGAAACAGTACGTGTCTTCTTGTCACAATTTGATTAATATATAACTGAGTCAATTAAATTGACCACCTTATAGTTTGACGCACGGATCTGTGGCTACGGGAATGTGTGTGCAAGTGAGAGGCCCGTTGTAGGCACGCACGATTTATATTAATTATTAATTATTCCTCCTATAATAATTATTATCTTCTGTAGATTAATCTTCTACATTTAAATACTTGAAGGATTATAAATTCATTCATTTTTTAATAAAATAAAATAGGATATGATATGATGAGGTTTATTTTATAATAAACAATGTTGCGCAATTGTGGCAAAAGTACAATACAATACAATATAAGTGGGGTTGTGAGGCATGGTACGTGGCAAAAGTAACGTTATGATATTGTTAATTAAAGTAACATTGTAAAATTGCTGGTACATGACGTAATATCCACAATTCAACAACGTTACTGATAGAAACTTAGACTTATTAGTTAACGTAACGATAAATTTTGTTAACGAGATGTTTGCCGCAGTGTTAGGTAACCAATTAGTTTCTAATCGAGTTTCTACAAGGCATACATCTTAAAATGTTCCAGTTAAATTCACTAAACTTTTTAATATACAGTGCGATTATAAAGTGCCGAACACTTTTTAATGCAAAACTGGCATTAGCGATGAGTAAAATGCAAGAAAGCTGTGTGCATTTTACTGGCCATCGAGCTGTTGTACGTAGCAATCACATGGGCTTGTCGCGCACAACTCTAACAGAGGCGTGGCTTCAAACGAAGAGTATTTTCTTTTCAAACTGTTCGGCACTTTATAATCGCACTGTACTATCTGACATATTTATTTAAGAGAGCACAAATCAAATTTAAACTAGTGGATAACTGGCAGAAGACGCAATACCACAATGGTTATTTCTATCCTTGGCCATTTTGATGTAACCGCCAGTACCCCATTGTTGGCCATACGAATTTTTGACCAGCCAGTATTTTTGACCATCGGGTTCAGTTCCAAAGCCTACTACGAGGACTGCGTGGTTCAAAGAGTCTACACTGTTGCCACACTCGGGATCAAAGTAAACTCCTTCGGAGTAGAATTGCAACGTTTCTTTGCTGGCGTCTATTGCGCACGCGACTGGTCCAATTGTTGCTACTGCGACTTCCAGGCCCTTTTCGTCGCCTTCGCCAATGTCAACCCAACCTGGAAATAATTTTTTTATTCGATTGTATCCAAGTGCGCCACTTTTTGTTTAATCCTTTCGCTCCGGATTTGTTTTCTTTCAATTTCGGAAACATTTTTTTGTGTATATAAAATTAAATACAACCAAAAGTACGAAACAGGTGATTTTTTTTTAAAACTGTTTTTTTACAAAAAATAAGTGAGATATATTTGTCCCAATATAAAATATTATGTAAGCCTGCACAAACAAACCCAGTTATTGTGTCAAATTAAAAAATAAAAATAATAAAAAACTTTTCTACATAAGAATCCGACAAAAAAATAAATACGTTAATTTGACACACTAACTGAGTTTCTTTGTACATGGTCACATATAGTGTTTTAAGGCAAATATATAGTAACTTATAGTTAAGTCAAGTTAAGTATTGATATCATTTGTTATCAAGTTTGGACTATAAAATAGAAAAATGTCCCTGTTCTGTGCATTCTAAATGTTCTTTTTGGCTATAGGATTTTTTGAACATCTGCTGAGACATATATGTATACAGCAAAAGGGTTAAGAAAGAAAGCCCTTTAAAGTTTATACAAAAATTACAGACAATTTTCAACGATTTTTTAAGATTTACGAATTTTAAGGGCCCAATTAGGACCTTAGAGAAGTTTGATCACTCTTATATGTTCAGAATTTTCTACACCTTTTCAAGTTGTTAATAGGAAAGTGTAAATTGATATTCAGAATTTCAAGTTAAATTTCAGGAAGTATTAATTGTAATTCAGATTTGCAAGTTATATTTCAGAAAGTGTAAATTGTAATTCAGATTTTCAACTTATATTTCAGAAAGTGTAAATTGTAATTCAGCTTTGCAATTTATATTTCAGAAAGTATAAATTAAATTTCAGAAAGTGTAAATTATATTTCACAAAAGCGTAAGTTGAAATTCAGAAAGTGTAAATTATATTTCAGAAATTATAACTTTATATTATTATTACAGAGTAAATTGTTTTTCAGAAAGTGTAAATTAAATTTCAGAAATATTTATCTATTGTTAATTTATAATTTATACGTATGTAATATAATGAAGTAACCTAGACATTTAGAAATTAATTTTCTTAAATGTTTAATTTTATGTAAAAAATACATTTTTTTTTTAATTTTAATTTATTGCTGTTCAATATTTAATACCGAATATATGTATAATACATAACTGCTACTTTTTTAATTTTTTTTGAATAAAATAATACGTTACGAAATAAAAATTATGATTTCTGATTTATAAATTACCGTTTCCTAAAATTAATTTACACTTTCTGAAATTGAATTTACAGATCAAAATTTAAATAAAATAACACATTCTGAAATATAATTTACACTTTCTGAATTTCAACTTACGCTTTCTGAAATATATATTACCAATCTGACTTTCAATTTATACTTTCTGAAATATAACTTGCAAATCTGAATTACAATTTACACTTTCTGAAATATAATTTAAAAATCTGAAGTACAATTTATACTTTCTGAAATTTATTTTAAAAATCTAAATAACAAATTACACTGTCTGAAATTAATATCACACTTTCTGATTTACAACTTGAAAAGGTGTAGTTACACCTAAATGAAACCGTTAAGATAATAAAAATATAAGGACCACCCTAATGTTACATACTGTATTTACTTTCATAATAATTTATAATTATAGGAAATTGAAAATTAAATATCAAATATCTACATATAATTGAAATCGAATATTCAATTATCAACAATGGAACGGCAATAAATTGTCAAAAATAATAAAAAATACTGCCAACAAAAGAATACTTTCGCCTATAATTTTTTAAAAGAAATAAAAAAAATCGTTTTCCGAAAAAACGGGAACCTTTAACAGAAACAATGGAATATTCCGAATTTGAAGTCATTAGCACAAAGCGTTCTGAAGTTATTATGGTCACAAATATATCGGACAGATAGACAGACAGACAAATTGATAGACAGACTGACAGACATATCTGTCTAGACAGACCGATATATATATTTTTTCGGAAATCATATTTTTAAATATAAAACATCGAGAAACGTAAAAAACATTAAAACATGTTAATTGTTTTTACTAATTCGAATCTTTACTCGGGGAAAGTAATAGGGAATGTTATGCCCATGTTAATGGCATAGGAAAATAGCGTTACAGGGGGGGGGCTGGGTGTCCAAAATGATCAAAATTTGCGTTACGTAATACTTGAACGTTCCCTTATCTTCACGGCTTGTTTTATTTTATTTTGTCTTAATTTTATTACCTGAGCAATATCCGCCCACGGAATCTTCTTTAAACCTGCATTCCGCATCTCTGGCTTCATAGGGGTAAGATGCTTCAGTATCGAGACCAGGATTGTCCCTAACATACTCGTATGCTGGGTTGATGTTGCCACCTTTGCAACCATCGTTACCATTTGGTGTGGTACAGTCGATCAAGTTCTGGGCACTGAGTTCCACCAAATTTCCTGTCTTTCTGTAGTTTTGACCTTCTAATGCACCAGCCTAAAGAACGAAAAATATAATACTCAGTAACTACCCTGATAGAAAAGTACATTAACCTAACTTAACGCCGCATAGCACTAGGACCTGTGATACTAAGGATCAAAGCCGCTCACTTAGCGAAACAAGCCGACAGAACGAGGTTCGGATTCCTCGCTAAACTGTAGGTCCCGGGGTACAACAACAAAAAATCCTCGTTAGAGTAGAAAAACTAGTAACACAGGGGTAGGCAAAAAGGACCATATGGTCTAGTTGCCAGGCTTGACCTCCCCACCATTACTACTACTACTACTACTTAACATAACATTAGATTAGTGACATTTTTATATTTAGTCTCAAACGAACTTATTTCTAACTTAAAAATTTAACGTTAGATTAACGTTTGTAACTAACGTTTGATTCTAACGTTAACGGGTAAGGAAGTTCTGAGTAAAGCTTCCGCTTAAAATTTAATTTCAGAAAACTGTATTTTCCGATTTTTTCAGAAATTACTTGTTTTTGAAAAAAAAAATAGTTTTTACCCTATTTTATCCCCATTTTACCAAAATAAATTCCAGCCTACAAATTTTGATAAGGCCCAAATTTAATGTCTTTAGGTCAAAGCATTCCCGAGTTATCGTGGTCACAATTTTCCCGACAGACAGAATTCTTTTGTAAGGAAATGATGTTTTAGGGATAAAACGCCAAGAAACGTAAAAAAAGCAATACAAATGTTTCAATTTTTTTTACCAAAGCATGACTTTCATCGGAAAAAAACAAAGTCAAGCATTTTTTAACGAATTTATATTATAATGTATGTATAAAATGTCTTACCGCAGCAAAGGCCCAACATCCAGCACAAAGTCCTTGGCTTTTAACAGAAGATACTGCCCCCACTTGCCTCCAATCCATATTATTAGGAAATATTACATTGGCACTGGGAATAAAAGTACTGCCTACAGGACTGGGACGAAGTTCCCTGGATTCTGGTCGAGATCTTTATTGATGAAAAAATAATAATAATAATTTGTTAGTTTTTTTTTATATCTGTAGGCCACTTTATATGACAAATTTAGCGTAAATTGTTAAGGATATTTAGGCTTTGCCTTTCTTTCGTGTACATAGGCACCGACTCCGGGGGGGACCATGGCTACCCGGACTCTAACAGGACTAACAGGAAGGGTGACATCCCTTGGAATATTATCCATACTTTTAAATATAATATTTTCACAATTTTTAAATATAGTTTTAGTCTTTTTTTATTTATAAAAACATTATAACTTTTAAGTAATTTTTTACGTTCAAAATTTTTCTCCTTCCTTGGGATTTTGAAAATTTGGTTTGGAGGAATTTAATTTTTATGGACCATACCGTCACTCCCCACCGCACAAGAAGGGTTACCAATCTGCTACAGTAAGGGAATGTTCAAAGAATGAACTGGCCAGCAAATTCACCTGACATGAATCCTTGTGAAAACGTGAGAGATATGCTAAAAAGGGCCATTTTGGATAGAGATAACCCCACGTTCACCATTCAAGAGCTGCTCAAGAAGAACGGAACAACATATCTCAGGAAGCCATTAACAACCTTTTTATTGGCATGCACAGACATGTTTATGTTTTACTTGAGAGCAGAGTCCAATAATTTTGGCGATGTGTGTATGTCGAGGTGTATGTATTAATATAATATTAATCTAATATGTTGTAAATAATAAAATGAATGTTTTAATTTTATTTATCTAGACTGATATTTATAACTGTTTTTTATATTATCAATGTTTTTTGTAAAATAATTTTATAATAATAAAAGTGTATTACTCACAAAGAACTTTTACCTCAAGAAGGAACATGATGAAATCTAACGTATGCTTTGTTTGAAGCGTGAACCAACTACGGTGAGGGGCTGGTGAGGAGTGACAATTGTTTACACTTAGTACGCGTAAAGAGAGAGAAAGAATGTGTAAACTCACAGTCTAATGTCGTAAACTGACAGGGGTACAGTGTTGCCGATTGGAAACATATACTTTGGATATTTTATTGTAAATTTTAAGAAACATTAGTTCTGTATGAGTTTTATATGAACTAGTAGTTTAATTTTAATAGATTTAAATATACTATATTATTAAACATAATTATAGTATACACAATAAAGTTTTACATTTTTAATTAAGGTATAATGATTTGAATTCATGATAAGGTGGAAACTACGCAACATCGCTACTAAGTAGCCTGAAAGTCGACTAGCGACATCTACATTTTACACCACAAAGCTGTATCGCGTTTCTGTAAATAAACAAACAAAAAGATGACACCTTCATAAACATTGGTCTGAAATTACTTCTTGAGGTAAAAGTTCTTTGATTACTCACTAGTGTCTTGTAGGTCTGTTTTAATTTTTCGTTTTTGTTTTCGGTTGTTTTTTTATTTGTAAAGTTTTTGTTGCTATATTAACATCCTTACCTGTTAAAACCGTTTAAATTCCTGTTGAATTCATGGAAGAGCATATCTCCGTAGGGATTAAGTTGTTGGACAAAAGACCGTTTACCATCACCATATTCTTGGTTGAATTTAGCGATTTTAGCTCTGTTGGAAAGGAAGATTTCTCTTCTGACATTTTCAATTTCGGAGGTGGCATATGACTTATTGTATATCATCTAAAAAGAAAGAAATATATTACGTTATAAATGTTTTAACATTTAAAATTAATTTAATTTAATAGGTTATTTTTTATTGTTTGTTAATTTACATAGATATACCATTTACATCTGATCTGTTATACAGATAATAACTATACCAGGTTGGCAAATAAGATGAATCATGCAAATGCGTTAAAATTTTATTAATTTCCCGGACAACATCCATAAACTCATATAGGCCTCATGAGAGCATCATGTTATGATTTCCACGTTTTGTACTCATACGAACATCATGATGAGCACATCTCATGATTTTGTGATCATGTTATAAGTTTGTTATGAGTTTGTCATGAGATGTATACATTTAACGTTAAATCATTAAATGATGTCATAATGACTTCCACCTGAAATAGCAAATGTTGCCCGGGACCCGATTGAGAACGATTGCCGAATAGTACAGGCTCCTGTAATGTTTCAATTACAGTGCACTTGACAGCGTTATGGTATAGGTGGCGCCACATGTTATTTTATACCACTAACTAAACTTTTTAAACGAATAAAGGAATACTAGTATTAAAAGGCAGCTGTCTTTATAAGGATACTACTAGTAATAACTAGTAATTAACTTAATGGTCAGCTAATTCAATTTACATTATCGGATTGGTATGGTGAGCCGTAGATATCTGGAGACTTTAGCCTAGAACTAGTTCCTCCAGTCATCTTGGGGAACATTCCCACTGGGAAGTTCACAGCGGGAACATCCCAGTGTCCTCAAGTTGTTGAATATGGACTTGTGTGGGGATCTTAGGGGGTTGATTTTTTACGATTCACTCACCGCAGTAATGAGAAGAATCCAGCGCATGCGCACTGATTCTGTTTTGACGTATGCCTAAAATTATTTTAAGGTTATGTAACATTCTTTTGCAGAATTTTACAAAAGTATCTACTTTTTTCTTATGCATATTGTTACACCAGGCAAGCATTTATATTTTAATTAGCTAAAGCTAAATTATTTAGCCTAAATATAATCCTATTTGATTCTTAAAATATATCGCCTTCTAAATTCTGAAATATCGTATCTAAAAAATGCCTCCCAAAAAAAACACCAAACCAGCAAACTACCAAACCAAACCATTCTTTAAAATTTTATTAATTTCAAGCATAGAAAATCAATCAGACTCAAGGGGTAAACAGCTGAAAAAAAATGATGTACCTGAAATCCTTCTAGGAGGTAATCTCTTAAGATTACCTTGGAATTTGCTTTAGAATTACATTGAAAAATCCCGGACCTAACTAGATCGTTGTTGTTCTAGATCTTCCTTCTTCTTTGATAATTTAAAAATGAACTTTATTGGTAAAGTCTTGATTATTACATGTGTTTTTTTTATTAATTAGATTTATTTAATTTAATCATAACATGAATATATTTATTTCAATGTTCAATTTGTTCTATAAATATATACAATGTATGTATATTATACATCTACCCAACATTTTACATCAAAGTAAACAATTGTTTAATTATTTGTACATTCATGAGCTCATTAGAGCTGCTAAATTGTATCTCTACAATAAAAGTACGTTTCTTCTTTCTATAGGAAATAGTCTTTTATAAATGGTGAGAAATTTAAATTCACGATGTGAACTTTAGACCATATCCTACCATTTTATAGCGTAATAAGTTTAACTATTTATCATAGGTTTAGTTTTGCAATACATTTTTAATTTTAAGCCATTTTAAATAACGATTGTAATTGCAATTAAACCCTGAAAATTTGTTGTACTTGCAAGCAACGATAATATCGTAATATTGTATTATGTAAGTGTGATCTGTTCATTACGGTGTGTCAAAAAATTCCGATTTTCCAAATCGGTACCTTCCCAGACAGCACATACATAATAGTTATATTAGATATCCAGGGGATATACTTTCTGGATATAGAGTATATCCAGTGGATAGCCTGGATTGCCATTAGATATCCCATGAACATCCAAATGTCCGCCTATATCCAGGATATCCAGTGAATATCCACGAGATATCCAGTGGACATATATTTTTTTAACCTCCCTAAAGTATATCCACTGAATATCCATTAGAGATCCATCATGGATATCCTAGATATTAATTGGGGGGCGATGTGTGTACATATCACCCTGAAAAAAAAAATATCGTATCTGTAAAAAAAATATTTTTGGTTCCTTGCACTAATTACCTCTGTACATGATGACTGGTAACATATTATTGGGAGAATTATCTCAGCGGTCTAAGGCATCGATATAGCATTGACACTGAGCCAATGATCGTGAGTTCAAACCTCACTGGAGCCGATTGCCTTTTTCAGTTAATTAATAATTGAAATTTGGCGGAGGCGTACTCCCTAGATATATATTGGTTCGAAATTCAATTAAAGCCGGTGGTTCGCACTACTACTAGCCCACACAAGTCCTGGACTTAGGGGATGCTTAATTAAGTAGTACGAGGTTAAAAACAAACATAAACATATATAAGTTACGCTTTATTCGAGTAATAAATTGGACTTTGTATAAGTTACCAGTTATCATGTACCGAAAATATTTTTTTACAGATACGATGTTTTGAAACTTACAGGGCGATATGTTTCTTATTAAAGATCTTTATCCTTAATGATATTTAAAATTTTGCAAATAAATTAAATGCATTTTAAATTTGTTTGAAGTAAAAAGAAACTTTCTACTAAACAGCAAGATGTCTTAAGATATTATTTAGGTAAAACGCAATAATTTATACATATGCATGTGGCTTTATGACAACTTGCATTTATCTACTATAAGAATTATTAATTATTTCAGTTGAAGACTTCCTATATCAATTTAACATTAAATCTTCATTCATAAAGAAATGTATATAATATGATAATTTATTATTCCATCAATCTATTTTCTAATCATCGTACAGAGTGATATTGATAGACTGCAGTTTCGGGCTGCTGGCCCTCTTCAGTACCAAGAGTCAACTCTGCACGCTGATTAAGAAAACGTTTTTAGACTTTACTCGCAAAAGGAATATAGCCATTAGATTGATGTAGACTTGTGCGCCATCTATTTCTAGATGTAGTCTATCAATATCACTCTGTACGATGATTAGAAAATAGATTGATGGAATAATAAATTAATATTTTTATAATTTTGTTTAAAATTAAAAATTTCTGTCCTTACTAATATGATAAATTGTTCAGTTTCAATATTAGAAACTAAACATGATTTTCACTTGGTTCCTTAAAATGGCTCACAGCTGTATTATTCCCGGAAAACATTTTCTATTTCACGTAGAATTCATTATGACATCATTTACAGATTTTCTCTGAGTTCATGAGCGCATACAGATGACTCCTCATTGTGAAGTCATTACGAGATCATGTCATGAAGATCTAGCAGCGGTCTACGGAATGCGCATTAACCTCGAAATTTAAATTGACCCGCTGGGAACTTCCCAGTGGGAATGTTCCCCAAGATATCTACGGCTCACCATACCAATCTGATAATGTGTATCGAATTAGCTGACCAGTAAGTTAATTACTAGTTATTACTAGTAGTATATCCTTATAAAGACAGCTGCCTTTTAATACTAGTATTCCTTTATTCGTTTAATAAGTTTGTCGCGCGGAATATTGTCTATTCCATACTAGTTATAGAATATATTATTCTAAGGAGTAAATTGTTTACATTTTTAATAATCTCTAACAAGCGAAAACGTGTAAATTTTGTTGCAATATCTTTTAGTAAAAACAACCTAACTGGACTAAAAATAGTAAAATCTCATAAATATTTCATTATAAAATAAATTTATGGGTCAGTTCTTGATAGGTTAATACATGTAAGATTGATTGTGATATCATATAACATCCATCAACTTTTTTCTGCCACAGCTGTGGTACAGGTTCAAGTGTTATATGAAATTTTAATATTTAATAACTAATAGATACTCTTCACTTTCACATTATTTGAAATGAATAATTCGACATTCAAAAATGTTGTGTATGTGTCTTTTGATGTAAAAACACCTAATAGTATTTTCCTTTTTCAGAAACTAAAGAATTAATTTATTGTTATAGGAATTTAAACTTAAATAAATATTTCTTAATAAAGGTTAATTATGTTTTGCAAAATTGGTCGCATCTGCTACAGGTCACTATAGGTTAACCTTAGATCATTAATTATACTAATTTTTAAATATACACAGAAAACAATTATTTTATCCAATACATACAGATAATGAGACAATTACCAGCTTTATTTTAAATAGATAAACTCAATAATAACCCCCGCGTGGCATTTACTTTATTGAGTGGATAATTATTTAGTTTACCCACTCAACTGTCACTTGTCAAATTATTTTCTTGTAAATGTCATTAAAATTTTTAATAAAAATATGAATTTCTAAGCTATATATTGGATAAAACCTTGTATGACACTCATGGGTAAACCGATATTGCCCTCTCGAAAATTAACCTGCTTGGATGACGCCTCGCAGGTTAATTTTCTCATCGGCATTATCTTACTTTACCCACTAGTACCATAAATAACTTTTAAATCTTAGACTTTTTGTATATAATTTACCATGAATAGTATATAATGGAATGCGTATCATTACATATCTTCACGGCTTGTTATTTATTTATTTAGATAGAATATGAAAATGACGTTTTGTTATATTAATAGTTATTCATGGTACTAGTGGGTAAAGTAAGATATTGCCCATGAGAAAATTAACCTGCGAGGCGTCATTCGAGAGGGCAATATCGGTTTACCCAATAAATAGCTTAGGAATTCATATTTTTATTAAAAATTTTAATGACATTTATAAGAAAATAATTTGACAAGTGACAGTTCAGTAGGTAAAATAAATAATTATCCACTCAATCCACTCAAAAGCCACGCGGGGGTTATTATTGAGTTTATCTATTTCAAATAAAGCTGGCAATTGTCTTATTATCTGTATGTATTGGATAAAAAATATTATTCGGCAAAATTTTGAACATTATAAAATGGAAATGACAGAATATCGTAAATTATAAAGAAACACACAGTTGCTCTTCAGTTATCAAGGGTTTAGAAAGATTTAAAACGGAAAAGTGTAGCGATTTATTTGTCCTAGAGCTCAAAAAAAGTGTACCTTCCAAAATTTATTAAAATGTCATAAGTTGGACTAAGTAAAAAGATTGTATGTAAGTTTTTGAATGAAGTGACGCTAAACTTCATATAAAAGTTAAAAGTCAATCTTATTTGGGGTCCCTACTAGGGACCCCAAATAAGATTGACTTTTAACTAGGGACTTCCTAGTACTCTAGAGCCCTATTAAACATGGAAAGAATACAGCTGTAGTAAATTTTATCGACATCATAAGTGAGTAAAAAAGCCTGAAATCATGTATCATTTACAAAAAATCTTACCTTGAACGCTTTCCATTCTTCTTCTAACAATTCTTCTAAATTAAGAATATTATTGGATATATCTTGTGGGATATTTGAGATATTTGGGATATTTAATCTAGCCTCATGAGATACAGTATGTTGAATGTTTTGTTGATTTGATACATCTAACCCAACCGAATGTTGAACTGGTTGTTGATTTGATACATCTAACCCAACCGAATGTTGAACGTGTTGTTGATTTGATACATCTAACCCAAAGGGAAGTTGAATGTGCTGTTGATTTGGTACATCGAACTGAGCATTGGGTGAACTATGTTCGAGGTGTTGGTCAGGTACTTTAACCCCTTGCTGTGCACTGCACAACGCACACTCTGGAGTATGTGGGAGATGTCCCTGGCCAAAACCGAAATTAATCTCATGGGGCGTCCCAGGGGATAAATCCCGGGATTCACTTGATTCCTCGTGTGAAAATCTCAATCCAATTTTGGGAGTTCCAAGTAGAGGAAGTTTACGGACAGATCCAAGTAAGGGTACTTGTTTTGTCCTCGTTACGGTTACATGGGCTTTTCCAAGTAAAGGAATATGTTTTACTTTTGGTTCTTCTCCCCTCGATAAACATATCGTCGCCACTAAAAGCAGTAGCAGACTCTTCATTATTTTAAAATTCCTGAAACAATCAAAGTTCTTTTAGTTAGGACTTAAAAAAAAAACTTCAAGTCTCAAGTTGACTTTATTTATTTCAGAATCGTTTAGTGTAGCTAATAGCTACTGCTTTGTCCTAGGAATATTCTTAGAATGTGCTAAGAAGGACATAAATTTCTTAGATAACACAGGTTTACAAAAAAAAAGTCAGGACTATTTGACCGGTCCATGGTATTCCTAGGTATTTTGGCGCCCTGAATCAGATCCCGGGGTCAGTTTTGCCCCATCACGTCAGGAAAACGAAACGAAAGTATTCAAGACCTGAATACTTTTTGAACGTTGAGATGTTGTCCCGGGCCGATCCCAAAAAATCACCATTTTGACCTCAAATGACCTTGAAATCTCGTTTCCCTGACGTGATGGGGCAAAACTGACCCCGGGATCTGATTCAGGGCGCCAAAATGCCTAGGAATACCATGGTCCGGTCAAATAGTCCTGACTTTTTTTTGTAAACCTGTGTAATTCTTAGAATATTCTTAGAACGTTTGTGCTATCACGAGGGGCGTTTCACCTTTACAATACATGTACGTTTTCATCGACAGTACTTTACATTACATTGACATTACCTTACATTACTTACAATACTGTACATTACCGTACATTACGTTACATTACTTACATTATTCTACAGTACCTGACATTAATTGACATTACGACAGTACCTACATTATTTACATTATTTTTATTAATGCGCATGCTCTCTTACAGTATTTACATTATTTCGTCTACTCAGATCGCTCAAAAACCACGTGACACCTATAAAATTTCGGCAGTGTTGTTTACTTCTGGTGGTTTTAATATTATTTTTAATCATTTTTGTGTACCTGATGTATAATGTGTAATGAAAAGTACGGAATTTAATATTATGTAGTAGTTTTCAAATGTCTGTCATGTAAGAAAACAAAAATGTATTTTTTTTTTAGTTTTTTTTTTGCCGAGTTCCAAGAGTTTCATTCTTAGATTAAAATAGTACTTGTCAAGGCCTCCCTAGCCTTGGTTTAAGCCCCCTGGAGACGTATTCTTCAAAACCGGGGAGTAGAACGAATTCGTTCTATCAGTCGTTCTACTCCCCCTCCATTAACTTTTAAACGAATTAAGATATCAACTTGAAAAACACCTAAATAACATAACCCAAATAACTTTTTGGTACATATTTTATATGGCACAATGGCGACAGGGGGGCAAGGGGGGATATTTTTTAAAATAGAAAGGGGGTTTGTGTGATATGTCATTTTAAAGCTTATAAAATTCTCTATTTAACCAAATATTTTTTTATTTTTTGGGAGCAATTTTTGTGGTTTTAAAATAGGTTTAAAAATGGGAAATTTTGTTAAAATTTCTTTAAAAAAATTAAACAATTTTTGATAACTGGTTTATTTTATGTCAATTATACTTTTAAACTAATTTTAAATGATATTAATAAAATGTTGCAAAAAAAAATCGCATTTTTTAGTAAATATATTTAAAAAAATAAAACCTACAAAAACCTGGGCGTTTTATATACAAAAAATATGATTTCCCTCAAAAAAAATTCTGTCTCTCAGTCGTGTTTATGGTCAAGTCCGGTTTATGCACCATTTATACCTGCCCAGACCCGTCATTTTCAGCAGGGAAGTAATAAAAATTCGCACATAGGGGTTTTTGGACTCATAGAAAACAATTTAATATTTTAAAAAATCTATCTCCACTCTTGTGTTGCTTTTTTTAAGCTTCTTGACGTTTTATATTTTGATCACAGTTTGCTAGCAAGCTAAGCATGCTTAATCAGAGTTCTAGGCTGGGATTGTTTTTGGAAAAATCAGATGGGGTAATGTATTGTATGTATGTAATGGGGTATTTAAAAAAAAATATTATATATATTTTATTATTTAAAAATATAATATAAAGCCCGTTTGAAATTATACTAAACGGAGAAAACAAAGATCGAGGCTGACGTGTTTTTTTATAAAACACAGCGCATCGCATCCCACTACAATCACGTCAGACTTGATCTAATCGTTCTGTCTTTGTTTTCTCTGTCTCTCAAAGTATTATTATAAGATATATACTGGAATGCGTAGCATTACATATCTTCACGGCTTGTTTATTAATATATTTTTATACATATATTAACCTAAATTTATGTTATCTTAACCTAACATCCTACATTACCTCGTACCAGTGGCGGACTGGCCGTAAGGCAGGGTCGTCAAAAGCCGACCGGGCCCCAGTACTAAACAGGCCCTCACACGGCCATTTGGTCTATTTTGGCTATACCGGGCCCTCGATTTTCCAATTTTGTATGGGTTTTGAGCCGTTTAGGGGCCTTTTTTAATATTTTTCCGACAGTGCCGTAAGAAGCCAGTCCACGTCTGCCTCGTACATTACCCTACAGTACTTTACATTAAGTGGACATTACTTACATTACCGACATTATTTCAACAGTATTCTACAGTACTACATTTTTAGACATTATTTACATTATTTCGACATTACCTTACAGTACTACATTTTTCTTACATTATTTACATTATTCGTACAATATTGTAAATAATGTACATTATTTACAATACATGTACAAAAATAGGTCAGTGAAACGCCCCTCGTGCTATCAGTGCAAGATCTAACAAGAAGGTACATTCGTTACTAGAGAGAGACAGTCTTATTGCTAACTTAAGACCTATATCTAGTGTTCCCAGTTTGCTGTTTTCTGGCAGCCCTGAATTATAATAAAATCCATAGAATAATTTTTGAGAAAATATATGTCTAAGAAAGCTTACTAAAACGTTATTGAAAACATTTTTGTCAGATGAACTCACTAAATATCTCTAGCAATTAAAAAAAAACATAAACCTTGGAATTAAGATTTAGTAGTCTTAGTAGTTCCTGAGTTATTAAATAAAAACCGATTTTTTTTAGCCACTTTCAAAGGGGCTTAGCTCCCTTACGACGCATTTTTAGAGGTACGTTTATCAGAACTTTTTGCCATATTTTCTGATGTAGAATCACCCCTTCAAATTTCGGACCCTATTTCAAATACACCGTGTATTTAATTAAATATTTAATGTAAAATAATTAATAATAAAATCTTGTTTAATTACACACTATTAGAATAAGATTAATAATTATTATTAATAAAAAGTATGTGAGGTATTATATAATTGGTAAGTAATTTTATAATTATAAAAAGTAAAAAAAAATATTTTTTAATTTTTTTTTTAATTTTAAATATGAATTGATCCATGAAAATTTTATAAAATATATAATTTATTTCAGATATGTTTAACATTGATTATAATAATATTTTATATTAAATTTATTTCTTTTTCATGCTAATATAAGAAATAATGTGTATGCAAATTTAAGGAATACAAACTATATCAAGAACATATTATATAACTGTACAGTTCAGTGGCGGACTGGGCTCTTAGGGCCCGTGAAACGGTCAAAGGGGGCCCGCAAAAAATAATTTCTTCTCTAGATCTCTCAAAAGCATGTGACTAAAAAAAGTCCTATTTTCTTCTGTAATCAGTCAAAAAAAAAACAACCTCGGGCCATTATTATAAAATCATTAGGACCCATTTTACACTACGATATTGAACGCTTACGCTTTGACACAGAGACTTAAAGTTCGGAACAAAGATTTTATAAGTGGTGGAAAAAAATTGTTTTAAATTTCAAGTCTGTATATCAAAGCGTTCTTGAAATATAGTTGTATAAAGTTTTTTTTTGAGCAACTTGCATCTTTACACGAACTATACTATACGGCTTCACCGAAGTTATGTTCTCACAAAAGTATATCGGTAAGTTTTTAGATTTTGATTATACTGTTGGTTGTTATTTTTATGAATTTGTATTTATTTTCGGTGATTATAAAAAGTAACCTCCAAATGTAAATTTCAACGCGCCTTCGCCAAATTTGCAAAATATAATTTACCGTAAATTACGCCCTTATGTGATTTTTCTTGGCGACTCTAATCTTCAATACAAATTAAGTTTTGGTGACTTGCCAACGAAAACCAATAGTTAGTCATGTTTGTAGGAAGTCTACACCCAAAGGAACCTGATCCAAGACTTGCAATTAGCTTAATTTAAATGTACTTTAAGACATATATAAAATACAGCCGGGAAAAAATAATGAAATACAAATGGTCACCAGCTCTTAGAATATTAGTGGCTATGCATATATGCATTTTACCGGGAGAATGCCCATAACTACGACAGTAAACATTTTTAGTTACATGTTTAAATAAAGTTTTTTCTTAGAATATATTACTATTCTATAAGCCAGTATTGAAAAATCACTAATAAATAAATAATTAAGGACAGAAATTTTAATTTTAAACAAAATTATAAAAATATTAATTTATTATTCCATCAATCTATTTTCTAATCATCAGTCTACCAATATCACTCTGTACGATGATTAGAAAATAGATTGATGGAATAATAAAATATTATTTTTATAATTTTGTTTAAAATTAAAAATTTCTATCCTTACTAATTCTACGTCTAACCACACGTTAGTGGTACTATGTGTTTGAGACACACAAGTCTTCAACTTGCTACCATTCAAAGTATCCAGACTAGGAGAGGTATGAGTAGTTGTCTACATCTAGCAAGAGATGACGCAGGAGTCTACATCAATCTAATTTACTATATTCCTTTTGCGTGCAGAGTTGACTCTTGGTACTGAAGAGGGCCAGCAGCCCGAAACTGTCAGTCTACCAATATCACTATGTACGATAATTAGAAAATAGATTGATAGAATAATTAATAAATTATGTAACAGTTGCTGATATTTTTATATTTTCAAAAAATTTAAGAATTTGTTTTAATAAAATTTAAATTAATTAGGCAAGAAATATGATGGATCATTGTAATTAAAAAAGTTTAAATAAACATGTGAATAAAAATGCTTAGTTTTTGAAATATAAAGAATAATTTTTAATTTTTATAAAATTGTAAAAATTTTCGGAGATACGGCCATTTGCTCGGTAAATTGCATGCCACTACTAGTAGTATACTAAAGTAAAAACTTGAAAATCTAGAAAATTGAGATAGGACGTTTCATTTCTACTTCTCCTTCGGAGCCCCTCGCATATTATAAAACTTAAGCACGTATATTCCTTAGGGCTATAAAAAAACTATAGTTTATTAAATTATGTATTTTTTATTATTTTAATTTTTTTATATGGAAAAATTTAAATTAGGTAGTTGTTTATAATTGTTATTATGATCCTTGACAGTAAGGTTGATTGTATTTAACGAATTATATTTTAAACATTCCTAAATTGAATTCAACATGTTAACATAAAACATGTTATACTACATCGTAAAACTACCTAGGTATAGGAAAGACGCTTAATTTCGAAAGGTTTCCTAATTTCGGATAGTAGTGTATCTAAGATATTATCTGCAAAGGTAAACAGAAACCTACTTTTATGTCAACCTCAATTTATTTGTTTCCAATAGCACCCTACTATTTCTTTTAGAGATTACTGCTGCCAGTAAGAAAATACTTTCCCCTTTGTTATTTTTTTAAGTTTATTTTTTCGCAAAATCGCATTGTTATGTACTATGTTGTTATGCGAGCCTGTCGATATGCCCTTACATTACATAAAAAACATCAAAATAGACAGTATTTTTCTTATGAAATGCAAAACAGTACAATTTTACTGTCTTATAACCACAGAAATCTAATTTAATAAGTAAACTCAAGTTTGCATTTATTTAGGAATAGGCAACCCATTAAACAGCTATGTATTGTATTAAATATAAAACCAAGAAAACTAAAGGTAAATGAAAATCATATTTCCTGTTTGACATACCTACATATATAAATTTGTATGCTCTTTATAATTATTTTGTGCTTTTCTTAAAAATTAATAAAAATTAGAAAATTTTAAAATAGAAACTTCATATTTTTTTCGAGATCGTAGGAAAAATAGTGTACATAACTCGTTGGAAAGTGTATTTCATAAACTCGTGGGGTTTCCTCACTCGCCTAGCCGCTCGTAAACCTTCCCACTCGCGTGAAATATGTCACTTTCCACACTAGTTATGTAATATACTATTGCATATGTGCAAGAAATCTGTACACATCAGGTACAATGTTAACTTAATCATTTATTGATCAATAACAATTATAATTGTTATACCTAATAATTATTAGATGTTAATGGCGAATTTATAACGGTTTTACATGTATACATTGTTAGCTTTTAACAAGTAATGAAGATATGTAATGCTTCACATTCCATAGAGTCCTATTCACACCCGGACAACATTTCGTCGTGTTACCGTAACTACCTCGTATCTCCAAATTCACAGGTTTTCAGGGGACACAAAAAACCGGTTAGCTTTAAAATTATTACTTTTTTTATTGTAATATAGACAAATATAAGTGTAGTTCTTTCTTGTGGACCCTTCAAGCATAAAAGATTGCAAAATTATTAGTTACGTGAGTCAAAAATTAGAATTATGGAGATACGAGTTAGTTACAGTAACTATTATTTCCAAGTCGTAACCCTGTACTGGAGATACGAGGTTGGTCAATTAAAAACTGTGAAATATTTAAGGCATGTAATTTTTAAATATTTACAATATTTTAGTAAAAAATAGTATATTGGAGGTTTTCAGGTTGCTTTAACTGAATCTGATGATAATTTTTTTTTTTAACTTCTCCCGTGGGGGTGATTATTTTAAAATGTTTACAATATTTTTGTAAAAGTTGGTATATAGGGGTTTTTGAGGTAGCTAAAACTAAATCTCATAATAAAAAAGTTCCAACTCCACCCCCAAGGGGGGGTAAATTGTACCAAACCCTCCCCCTGGGAGCGGGGGTAATTTTCGTGAATAAAGGGGTTATTGAGGTTGCTTAAAGTGAATCTGATAATTAAATTTTTCTAACTTCACCCTAAGGCGGAGGGGGTGATTATTGCTTCCCGATTTTGAAAACTTTCAAAAGCTAGGGAAGCATTGTATTGGTGCAAAAAAATTTAAAATTGTTTTTTGCGTCTTTTTGAGTTTTATATCCATATAAATGAATTTCGAGCAAAAAAAATTGTCAGTTGATCTTGTAAGTACGATAACTTAAGTACGCTTTAAGCTAGAGACTTGAAATTTGGTATACATGTATTTTACTAAAAGTTCTCGCTCAGGATTGTTTTTGGTGAACATTGGGGACAAATAGGGAAAAACACATTTTTTTTACAAAAATTTGAAAATTGCCATATAGGCGTTTTTAAGATTGCTGAAATTGAATCTGATGAAAAACTCTACCCCCACGGGGGTGAGGGGGTAAATATTTTTTTATTTTTTCAATATTTTCGTAAAAATTGGTACATAGGGTTTTTTGGGGTTCACGAAACAAAATCTGATAACAAAATTTTTATAATTCCACCCCCTGAGGGTTGGGGGGTAGTTTTCGTGAAAATTCGCATATTGGGGTTTTTGAGGTTGCTGAAAGCAAAACTGATAATAAAAAAAATGTAACTCCACCCCCTGAGGGACGGAGGGTAGTTTTCGTAAAAATTGGTATATTGGAGTTTTTGAGGTTGCTGAAAGTGAATCTAATGATAAAAAAATTCTAACTGCACCCCTAAGGGACGGGGGATAGTTTTTTTGAAAATTGATATATTGAGGTTTTCGAGGCCGCTAAAACTGAATCTTAAAATAAAATTTTTCTAAATCCACCCACAATATACCAATTTTCACGTTTTTTTTTTTTTATAAAATTTAGCTTAAGCGACCTTAGAAGCCCCTAGATATAAATTTTATAAACAATTTAAGAAAAAAAAAACGATAAAAGGGATATTTTTCACCACTGGGGGTGAGATGAAGGGGTGGTAGGTCTTTTTTTACTTCACCAATATATTTTCCGCATCCAAATACATAAGTATGCAAAGTTTTATCTTCTTAGATATTTTCACCTACGGGAAATTCCTTATTTGATAGGCCTAATATTGGAGATACGAGGTAGTTACAGTGATTTATTTTAAGTAGTAAAGGAGATACGAGGTAATTAGTTCCACATAACTTATAAACCAATTGGAATTTTAAATTAGGACTTTGTTTAGGTCATTACTATTCATGTACAGAATTGATTGGTGCAAAAAACCGAAAATCGAATTTTTGGAGATACGAGGTAACACGACGATTTGCTATTTTACGTGGAAGTCATTATGCCATCATTTAATGATTTTCTCTGAGTTCATGAACGCATACAGATGACTCCTCACTGTGAAGTCATTACGAGATCATGTCATGAAGATCTAGCAGCGGTCTACGGAATGCGCAAACTTTAAATTAACCGCTAAATTTAAAATTAAAAATAAAAGAAAGGAAATTTTCTTAATTACCCTGCTTAAAAAGATCATACACTCACATACCTTTTTGCTCATATCTTGAAAACGCGAAGTGATACCCAAGAAATTACGAAAAAATCGACCCGCTAGGACCCACACAAGTCCATTTTCAACAACTTGAGGACACCGGGATGTTCCCACTGGGAACTTCCCAGTGGGAATGTTCCCCAAGATGACTGGAGGAACTAGCTCCTCTAAAATTCTTTGATATTGTGTAAAATGCAAGTGGTCTTGTCTCAAAAGAAAAATTCTTGGGCCAAAGTATTTCAAATTATTTAATTTTTAACAATCTTAAAACAAGATAAATAGTTTTTGCCTCAAATGATACAGGTCCAAGAGAATTTTAAAAATATTTCAAAAGCGACACTTTTCTTGCTAAAAGAATAACTGCCAAGAGTGTTGACTACTTTGAGCCAAGAGTGTCATTTTTTTCCAAATGGTCACGTTTCGATAACCCTAGACTTACACTATTGATCTGGTTTTCCCAATCAGATCTTTTTTTCAGTGATAGAATACTCTTCTTACTCGAAAACTGTGAAGATTTTAATAATGATTATGTACTTAAAAGTAGGTAAAGTTAATTAGTTGAACGGTGATTGATAAATTCTTGATGGATATAAAGATTATATCATGTCAAATCAAGAATCTGCAGATTTAATGACTAGGCAAGTTTGCGCAAAAGCCTTGTTGCCTTCTTTTAATGATTTATTTTTATTCAAAAACTGTTCCACAATTTTTCTTGTTACGCGTAAAGAAACTCAAAGTCCTGCTGCCAACAAAACGATACTTTTTCCTTAAGGTACACGAAAAAAAATTATAGCTAAGAGCGCTATTATAATCGATTATTATATAAATATCAGGCTACCTGTTACAATTATGGCATTCAGTGTAAAAAATACTTTAATTGTTTAGTGAATAATAAAATATAATAAATAGTATGACATTTATAGCTTAGGGAACGTTCAAGTATTACGTAACGCAAATTTTGTAAATTTATAATCGTGCCTGTAATAAATATAATCGTTTACAATTTATTTGTAACATTACTAGTTTTCGTGTCCCTTATAATATATAGCTTAAATCACTATAATTTGCCACTGTTACCAAATATCTTATAATGTATATGAAATGTATAGCGCAGAGCCCACTAATTTCTTTCCGTGTAGCTAAATTTTACAAATACAAAATAATGCTTATGCATATATATTTTCATAATAAATTAAAAAAAAAACAATAAAAATATCAATGTTTTTACCAAAAACAACCTCAATCGCTGGGTAAAAAAAACAATGTTCTGTTGTCTCCAGCCATTTCAATCAAGCTTTCCAGGAAGAACGACAGACAAATGCGAAAAACAGCTTCTTTGCATATATGCATATACATGTACTTATATATGTACGTCGTCAAGATATGCAGAAAGAAAATAATTTTTTTTTTAATTTTTTTTAATAACGCAAGTCTTTCCTCTTTAATATGTGATGATAAGAGAAAGTAAACTTAATAATAACATTACTTTTATAAAAGTCACCAATAAGTATAAAATGATTAGTAAGGTTGTATAAAGACTTGTATAAATTAAATTAAACCCAGTACTCTGGGTTTTTCTGAACATGTCCTCTTACAGAATTTCCGGGTCTATAATTTTTTAGAAATATATGGTTTTTATACACGAAGAAAATTGTTTTAGCAATAATTATTAAAAATTATTCCTTAATATAAAGAAATTGTTTTAAATTCATAGAAACTCTTTTTGTTATTACGTATTTTTAAAACAGAAAACAGCTTAATAATAACACAAGCCCACAAAAAATTAAAAAAAGTCAATTACTCTCTATATTTTTCGACGTATGTTTGGGCACTAAAAGTAAATTCGATAGACAAAAAGTTAGTTTTTTTTATTTATTTATTTCTGCAATATATTAAATAAGTTATCTCCATTTTTTTAACACCGTCAATACGCTTTAAAGATTATTGGAAGAGCTAGTTCGAGATCTTCAATGAAAATGGGCGTTTCTTAAATTACTCGACATTTACTATTTTCTCTCTTGGGAGACGATATTTGACAGTTTTCAAAGTTTTAAATGTCCAGATTGGGGGTTAACCGCTACCAGAAAAGTATACAAAAGAGTTCCCATAATGCATGAATTCCCCTGAATTCCTCATGACTTCCCCTGAATTCCTTGTGAGTCCCTCTGAATTCCTAATGACTTCCCCTGAATTCCTCATGACTTCCCCCTGAATACCTCATGACTTCCCCTGAATTCCTTGTGAGTCCCTCTGAATTCCTAATGACTTCCCCTGAATTCCTCATGACTTTCCCTGAATTCCTCATGACTTCCCCTGAATTCCTTGTGACTTCCCCTGAATTCCTTGTGACTTTCCCTGAATTCCTTGTGACTTCCCCTGAATTCCTTGTGAATTACTTTTGAATTCCCCATGAATTCTCCTGTATTCCTACTGAGTTCCCGAAGGGTGTACGAAAGATTTCCCCGGCGGTTAACCCCACAGTCCAGATGAACTTTTTGTATTATTTTTTATTTTTACAATTTTCTTATTCTACCCCCACGTTGAATCCATCATATGTTATTGAGTCTTAGTTTAATTTATTAGTTAATATAAAGAACCAATCATTTACATAATCTTATTGCTTTTTCTAAGCCAATTAATTTAGTTCCTAGAATTAGCGTGTTTTTTCTTGAATGTCAAGTTCTTTGTAACATTCCTTAACACATGAAATTACTTAATTATGCGGATGGTCTTGAAATGATGATCTGAACGTTCTACATAGGTATAAATTATTGGTATGAGGGTGTTTCATAACTTTCGCAATTTAAATATGACTCATAATTCACTATTTATTTATTTAGTGTATGGCATTATCCCTTACCCTCCCGAGACTAAAAGAATGATAATTTTTCGATTTAATTGTGTTTTTTTTTATTTGCTATGCCTAAAAATAACAAAAAAATAAAAATAAATAAACCATTTTTTTTAGCTCGAGTTTTTGTTTCCTTAGATTTTCAGGAGTGCTGTATTATACTGAATTAAATTTGCATATTTGTTTGCATACATACAAAGTCTATAAAAGTATTTTGAAATAATATTGCCTTAAAGAAAAAATAAAGTTATTATTTACGTTATTGCCGGGGAGACCCACCGAAGTGGGTAGTTCCAGCGCCTGTTGAATCTTTAAGCCTGTTAGTAGCGATGTCTTGCAAGAAAGGGGAGTGAAGCCGTACTCACAGGACCAGAACCGTGCTGTAGGTATCTTATTCCACTGCCAGACACGACGTCAGGAAAATGTTGAGGAATGAACACCAGCAACATTGGATAGATGCACCAAAAATGAGGCACTCTAAACTCTTTCTAGGGGGGCCAACCAAGAAAAGAACCAGCTTACTTCTAGGCATGTCCAGGAGTCAACTGAGAGCAATAACGGGTATAATAACTGGACACTGCACAAGCACCGACACCAAATGGGACAGACTACGAGCCCCGTGTGCAGGAGATGTGGGGAAGGGGACGAAGAGCCCTACCACATCATATGTGAATGTCCATCTCTAATAGGCCTAAGATAGAGGTACTTTGGGAATGACTCGCTGGAACCAAACGAGATCATGAACACTCCCCTAAAACCGTACCTGGACTTTATAAAAGAAACAGGGATGAAATGAGGAGATCTGTGCGGTTAACACAAAGGTCCCTAGGGACCAGGTGTTGAGGGCTGTGAACCCCGCACTGAACTAAACTAAAATGTTTGTTCTCTGAGAGGATCGAACCTCGCACCTCTTGGTTAGAAGACCAGAGTCTTCTCGACTATTCTCGACACCGCTCACTAATAATAACACAGGTCAATAGCTGAAATAGTCTGCTAACAAAATAATCTTACTGAGAATGTCCTGATGAAGCGTTAATATGAATGCGAAACGTAGGTAAACTGATCAAAAAAGTATTCTTCACCAAAACACCTTAATTTAATATTAAAGGAGTTATAGCCTTTTAAAAGTAACATTTTTGGTGGCACAAAATGTTACTTCCTCTTAATTGCATTTTTTTTTTAAACGGTTGTTCCTACAGTGCTACACTATATGACATTTTTTATGTTTTTTTACTGTATTACCATATTTAAAATCCAAAAAAATATACATAAAAAGTTTGGGGCAAAAATGTGTTAAGCCTCATATATTTTGTCCGCCTAGGCACGCCTCTGGATAAATTCAAAAAAATAAATTAACGTTAAATTATTGCCCTTATTGATACTAGTATACATGCAAAAGCTCGTAGCTCTAGCTTAAAGGGTACAAGAGTTATTAATTAAAAACCTTATTTTTATTACAATTTTAAATATCCGTAGCTCCCTTAGGACTCATTTCCGGACCAACCTTTATAGGAACTTTTTTTCATATTTTTTAACGTAAAATCACCTTTTAAATTTCTCGAACTTATTTCTGAATACCCCTGTATATTAATAAATATGTACGTCTTCAATTAAATACCGACTTTTGGCCAATTTTTCGACTCTACTGGCCCATAGACTAGGGGCCATAGTAACATGGGGTGATTTCCTTGAGGTCAATTAGATTACTTTATGAGGTTACATTGTAACTTTAAGTGTGTTTTTATTATATTTTATCGTCAAAACATAAAAATGTTCTTCTTTTATGTTCTTATGGTAATAATAATTATTATAATAAGTGTTTATTGTAATGAAATTTCAATTAAATAATCTATTAAAAGACTTAATTAGGTAATTAATTATTAAATTATTACACAAGACATTACTACTAATAACTTAACACGTTGCGCTACACTATGTGGGCAAATGAAAAAAAAAATAACCAAAATTATTTTAGCTGTTTTGAAATAGACAAGGCGATATTAAAAAATAGTTTAACAACTGATTTTAGTTCGAAAATGATAAAAAGTTAATATTAACTTTTGTACTAAGTCGCTTTTTAAGGGAGCTATAGCTCTATAGAGCCCTTTTAAGAGGACATGAAATTTTTACTACTATGTTAAAATATTGGCAGCCAGGGCGACAGAGCGTCGCAACGCTGTAGCGTCATCAAAAGCGGTGTGGTTATTACAAGGTAGCCACACTAAAAAAAATACCTTCTTGGCTCAAAGTAGTCAACACTCTTGGCAGTTATTCTTTTAGCTTAAAAGATGTGTATCTTCAACTAAAACTATTTATTCCAAGAAAAGTGTCGATTTTGAAATATTTTTAAAATTCTCTTGGACCCGACGCATTTGAAGCAAAAACCATTTATCTTGTTTAAGATTGTTAAAAATTAAATAATTTTAAAGACTTTGGCCCAAGAATTTTTCTATTGATACAAGACCATTTGCAGTTCATACAAGATCAAAGAATTTTAAGTTAAAGAATCAGAAAGATCTTGGCAAGTGAATTATATTTTCATATTAAGAGAAGACGCTTTTGGACGTATTCAAGAGTGCGAAGCATTTGGCCTAATTTCATATGCCATTACCGCAAAGGATCCTTTTTTTCAGTGCACGGCAATCAGACCTAAGATCAATTGTTCATTTGCTGGGTTACAGTCTATAACTTATGATATATAGTGTTTCTATATACGAGTATATAGATGGCTTTCTTTATTCAAATTAATCATAAAAAAACAGGGTACTTATTTGGAGGTGTTACGTAAAATAATTCAATAATTAAAATTATTGTGACCAGAAAAAAATATCATATTATATTGGCGGCATGAAATAGTAATACTTTCAATTTAATAAAAAAACAAGCCGTGAAGATATGTAATGCTACGCATTCCATAATATACTATTTCGGGTAGGGGAACGTCCAAGTATTACGTAAAGCAAATTTTGATCATTTTGAAATTTTCTTACCGAACTACCCGGGTGGTGTACCCTAGCTCCTGGGTTGACGTAGAGCACTGGGTAGGCAGGTTTGTTGAGGTAGGTAGGTAGTTTACACACTCCTGCGGAACCACTCAAACTACCCTAACAAACCTATCTATCTAGTGCTCTAGGTTGACGCTACCTTGAAAATAATTTCTTACAATCAATTTTGAGATGGCTATTTTTGATTTTATGTTTTTTTTTTATTAAGTTGCTTTTCATTAAATTCAAGTCAGTAATTGAAATTTACAGTTACAAATGTGCAGTATAATTTATTTTAAATTTTAAACTTAAAAATATATTGCCTAATATTCAACTAAAGATTTATTTAAATAGTGCACTAATTTGTAACTAAATTTTAAAATAATTAATTTATTCCTGGATGGAAATTAATTAAATACACTGCCCGGTAAAAGAGCTTTCCCATTTTTCACCTCCGCCCGTAAAATGGATTTTTTATTATCAGATCCACTTTTAGCAACCATAAAAACCTTAATATACCAATTTTCACAAAAACTACCACCTGCCCCTTTAGGAGTAAAGTTAGATTTTTTTTATAATCAGATTCACTTTCAACAACCTCAAAAACCCCAATAAAATAATTTTCACGAAACTACCCCCACTCCTCAGGGGGTGGATTTGGAAAAATTTGTTTTTTAAAACTACCCCCTGCCCCTTTAGGGGTAAAGTTAGATTTTTTTTATAATCAGATTCACTTTCAACAACCTCAAAAACCCCAATATAATAATTTTCACGAAACTACCCCCACCCCTCAGGGGGTGAAATTAGAAAAAAAAAATGTTATCAGATTCATATTCGTCGATCCCATATACCAATTTTGAAGAAAATATTAATAATATTGAAAAATATTTACCCCCTTACCCTCTCGGGGGTGGAATTAGAAAAGTTTTTTTTATCAGATTCAATTTCAGCAACCTCAAAAACCCATATAAAGCAATTTTCAAATTTTTCTAAAAAAAATGTATTTTTTCCCATTTGCCCCCCTTGCCGCAGCCCCAATGTTTACCAAAAACAATCCCGAGCGAGAACTTTTGGTAACATACCTGTATGCCAAAATTCAAGTCTCTAGCTTAAAGCGTTCTTAAGTTCGTGCTCACAAGATTTCCCGGACAGACCGATCGACCGACTGACCGATCGACTGACTTTTTTTTTGCTCTAAACTGATTTATGTCGACATAAAACGTCATAAAACGCAAAAATACACAAAAAAATTAAAAGATTTTGCACCAATACAAGGCTTTTCGAAATTTTGAAAATTTTCAAAATGGGAAAGCAATTATTCAGCAAATAGTATTTTTAACATTCCCCGTAGATACACGTGTACGTGAATTTACATTGCGCATCTTTATATGTATGTAAAATTGTATTAAAATAGTAATAATAAAAATAATAAAAGGATGTGAAATTTAAAATAAAAATCGACGTCCAAGAAATATTATTTAAAAAAGTCTTCAACTTTTTTAGTTATTTTTAAAATTTTCACGAAACTACCCCCACCCCTCAGGGGGTGAAATTAGAAAAAAAAAATGTTATCAGATTCATATTCGTCGATCCCATATACCAATTTTGAAGAAAATATTAATAATATTGAAAAATATTTACCCCCTTACCCTCTCGGGGGTGGAATTAGAAAAGTTTTTTTTATCAGATTCAATTTCAGCAACCTCAAAAACCCATATACAGCAATTTTCAAATTTTTCTAAAAAAAATGTATTTTTTCCCATTTGCCCCCCTTGCCGCAGCCTCAATGTTTACCAAAAACAATCCCGAGCGAGAACTTTTGGTAACATACCTGTATGCCAAAATTCAAGTCTCTAGCTTAAAGCGTTCTTAAGTTCGTGCTCACAAGATTTCCCGGACAGACCGATCGACCGACTGACCGATCGACTGACTTTTTTTTTTGCTCTAAACTGATTTATGTCGACATAAAACGTCATAAAACGCAAAAATACACAAAAAAATTAAAAATTTTTGCACGAATACAAGGCTTTTCGAAATTTTGAAAATTTTCAAAATGGGAAAGCAATTATTCAGCAAATAGTATTTTTAACATTCCCCGTAGATACACGTGTACGTGAATTTACATTGCGCATCTTTATATGTACAGTGCGGTCCAAAAGTCACCCCCCCCCCTCTTAACTTTTGAACGAGTTGAGATATCGACTTCAAATTTGGAACTTTTAAATAAGACAACTTAAACTATCTTTAAGCATATATTTAATACTTTCAGCTCTTAAAATGTGGGCAGGGGGCATGGGGGCACATTTTTTTAAATGGAAAGGGGGGTCGTGTAATACATCATTTTAAAGCTTATAATATTCTCTATTTAAGATAACATTTTTAAATTTTTTAAAAATGTTTTTTAAGGTTTTGATTTTTCAATTTTTTGTGCTAAAACATTCGATTTTTTAAGTTTTTTTTATAAATTTTTATTTATGTCAACTAAAATTAGTTTAAAAGTATAATAAACATTTTTTTATGATGAACTTAGGCATTTTTAAAAAATTATTTGTTTTTTTTTAGAGGAATTTTGACATTAATACCCATTTTCAACCCCATTTTAAACCCATTTTTTTTTTAAATTTAAAAACATGGAGTTAAATGGAGAATTTTATAAGCTTTAAAATGATGTATTACACGACCCCCCTTTCCATTTAAAAAAAATTTGCCCCCATGCCCCCTGCCCACATTTTAAGAGCTGAAAGTATTAAATATATGTTAAAAGAGTTTAAGTTGTCTTATTTAAAAGTTCCAAATTTGAAATCGATATCTCAACTGGTTCAAAAGTTAAGAGGGGGGGGGGGTGACTTTTGGACTGCTCTGTATATAAAATTGTATTAAAATAATAATAATAAAAGGATGTGAAATTTAAAATAAAAATTGACGTCGAGTCCAAGAAATATTCTTTAAAAAAATCTTCAATTTTTTCAGCTATTTTCAAAATTTCATCCTGTGTAATTTAACTTAAACATATGCCACTTATCGTAAATCAAGATAATCCAATAAAAAAATTCACTGATACATTTTCAAAAATCCACAAAATCACTAAAAAAATTTCTTACCGAACTCCCTACACAGAACACCTTAGCGCCTATCACGGTTTGACACTGCAAACTGCTCGAAAATAATTTGTTACAACAATAATAATCAAATCTAAATCTTGTTTATCCAATCCTGAGGTCCCCTCTGAAATTCACCTGAGTGAGGTAATCAACTATCTTCTGAATAGATGCTACTTTCTTTATACCATATGATTGAGTCAAGTACAACAAAGCATAAGGGGAACCCCATTATGGGACAGAACGCACGGTTCACCTGGGCGATTTTAAATAAAAATTTCGTGGACCCCTACATTTTTTGGACTAAAACATACCTGTGATCGAGATCCATTCTCGTATTGGAGTTTTGATAAATCAAAATTAAAAAATTATTATGTCTACTCCAAAGTTTTTTATTGAAGCATTTTATTTATAAAAAATAGCTACAATTGTTTCAACCCTTGAATTTAGGGTCATCTTCAGGCTAAAATAGTCAAAAAATTTAAAAACAAACAACACGGACTACAAGCTATGTGTATGTTTATAATGTAGTCCGTGTTGTTTGTTTTTAAATTTTTTGACTATTTTAGCCTGAAGATGACCCTAAATTCAAGGGTTGAAACAATTGTAGCTATTTTTTTATAAATAAAATGCTTCAATAAAAAACTTTGGAGTAGACAGAATAATTTTTTAATTTTGATAAAACATACCTGATGAAATAAGAAATCAATTTCCATTTGAAATAAAATCGTAAAAGATACACTTTTTTAGAAAGATAAAAAAACGTTTTTATGAGTAATAGGGTGTGTCAAAAAAATCCGATTTGCGAAATCGAAAACGCTCTCTGGTTCAAAAGTTGCTCCTTAGTAAAAAACAGTGGCCACTCAAAAATGAGCCAAATCGATTAATGTTTAGAGGTAGCTCAAAGCACTCAAACTTTGAAAAATATCGGTACCTGTTTTTCGGAAAAAAAGTGATTGTATATAAAATTAAGGAAATTTTGGAGGGTTTCTTTGGTAATATTTAGAAACAATACTAATTGTGAGAAAACTAAAAAAATATATTTCCCCTTCCCTTAAGTTAGAACATAAAAAAATCGCCAATTATTTGAAGATTTTGCGAAAATTTATTGAAAATGGGCATATTTAAAAGGACATATTATGTCCTTTTAAATAAGTTATTAACTTCCTTAGGAATGATTTTTTGACCAAATAATAAATAAACTTTTTTTTATGTTTTTAATGTTACATAACCACTCATTACTAAAATATTTGTTTTTTGCCCTATTTTTTAATTTTTTTTATTTTTGGTTCTTCATGCGTAAAAATTTACTTTTAAATGCATTTATCTTTAAAACGGTTAAACCTGCGATGTTAAACCACAGAAACTTTTTTGTGTATTTTTACATAAAAACCAAAAAAAAAGTACATCGAAAAAAGTTTTAGGCAAAAAACAGAAAATCCACCCGGTTTCTAATCGAAATTAATTTTTTTTACTCAACTTGAGGAAAAAAAATATGTTTTCTGGATAGTCATGTAGGTTAACATGTATATATGCTTATATACTAATATATAATTTTGCAGACTTTTTATTTAAAACTATTTTTTATGCACTTTTAAAAAGTTGCAAAAATTAAATTTTCGCGAAATCTTTAAATAATTGGAGATTTTTTCATGTTCCAACTTAATGGGAGGGGAGGATATAATTGTTTTAGTTCTTACATTTAGTATTGTTTCTAAATATTACCAATAAAACCCTCAATTTTTATCGGTATCAGTTTTTATCCGAAAAACAGGTAATCATTTTTTTTTTAAGTTGGAGTGCTTTGAGCTACCTCTAAACATTTATCGATTTGGCTCATTTTTGAGTGGCCACTGTTTTTTACTAAGGAGAAAGTTTTAAGCCAGGGAGCGTTTTTAATTTTGAAAATCGCGATTTTTTGACACACCTTATTACTCAAAAAAACGTTTTTTTATCTGTCTAAAAAAGTGTATCTTTTACGGTATTCTTTCAAATGGGAATTGATTTCTGATTTTAGTCCAAAAAATGTAGGGGTCCACGAAATTTTTATTTAAAATCGCCCAGGTGAACCGTGAACGCTTGAATTTTTACGGCTAGATCTAGGTGTAGCCGTAAAAATTGTGGTGTACCTGTTATTAATTATATACACGGTGTTTGTGGCCTTTTGGAACTAAATAAAGGGGATGATTCTACATCACACAACATGAAAAAACAGTGTAGGAATATAGGTCTGGAAAAACCCCTAAGACAGTTGCTACCCTTTAAAATTATACTAAAAATAAAGTTTTTAATTAATAACTCTGATACCTTTCAAGCTAGAGCGACGGGGTTTTGCATGTATACTAGTATTAATAAGGGCAATTAGTTTAATTAATTTTTTTTAATCTATCCAGAGGAGTGTAAAAATTGGTTTATTTTTTTCTTCTTTTTAGGCATAGCAAATATAAAAAAATCGAAAAATTATCATTAGTTTAGTCGCAAAGTCAAAGTAAAATTCAGAAATGGTTTACAAAATTTTAAGAGTTTATTATTGAAAAAAAATGAAAATAGCCTAAGAAAGCTATCTCTCTGAAAGCACTGTTTAAGATTTTTTTTTGAATTAAATCTGGTATTAATTTTTCTTATGTAAAAAGTGTTTTTGGCCGGTTAGCCGTTTTTGAAAAAAAAAAACAAATAGTTTCAATGCTCAGCGAAGCGAAGAATGAGCCTTACGGCCAGATAAAATAATATAACAAGCCGTGAAGATATGTCATGCATTCCATTATATATTATTCATAGTAAATGGTATGTTGCATTTTCTCAAAAATAAAAAAAAATATCGAAAAAAAATTTTCAGAATTTTTCATTTCTTTTTTATTTTTTTGAGAAAAACGAAAAAGTAAAAAAAAATCAAAAAAGAAAATTTTAAAAAAATCAAAAATTTATTTTTTTTTATTTTCTTTTTGCGAAAAATAAAAAAAAAACTGAAACAAAATTTTTTTGAAAATTATAGTTTTTTTAATTTTTTTAAAAAGTTTAACCCCCCATGGATTTTTTATTTTTGGGGGGATTACTTTGAAAAAACAATAGGGATCTTACCCTCATAGAACTTGATTTTTTCTAAAAATTTCGAGTCGATCGGATAATTCGTTCTGGAGTTCTTATGACCACAAAAATCGTGACGAACGGACGGATGGATGTACGGACGGACATTTTCAAAAAGTTTTTTATTTTTTCATGAAACACATTTGTATCCAAGAATTTTTTAATAAAGTCTGAGAAAGTTGTTTTTCAACCCTGTTGAAAATTACGGGTCTGGGCGGGTATAAATGGTGCACAAACCCGTCATTTCCAATAGGGAAGACGATTTTGGAAAATTTGAAACTACCGTATAATATTATTTTAGCGCATAACAGATAATATAATATAATAATAACATTAAAAGTAATTAAAAAATAAAAAAAAACATTTATAATAAATTATTAATCACTGTTATCAGTCAGTTATATAAAATAATTTTAATAAATATAATTATAGGTAGTTAATGTTGATGGATCATTATAATGATAATCAATCACTACATCTTACAAAAACTTTTTCTAGTTTTCTCAAAAAATATGCAGTTTTAATTAATTTCTAAAAACCTTCGCAAATTTTATGTATTTTTAATTAAATTGACATTTAAATTACATAATATGGTAATGTTTGTTTTTCTTAAAATAGTGTTGGTTTATGCTCTGAATAAACGGAATTAACCAGGAACATTAATTAATTATCACTGCAGTGCGTATGTACATATAATATACTTAATCACTTTCCATAAATAGATAAATATTAGGGTGTGTCAAAAAATCCCGAATTTCGAAATTTAAAACGCTCACTGGCTCAAAAGTTGCTCCTTAGTAAAAAACGGTGACCACTCAAAAATGAGCTAAATCGATTAATGTTTAGAGGTAGCTCAAAGCACTCAAACTTTGAATAAAATCGGTACCTGTTTTTTGGATAAAAACTGATTGTACATAAATTGAGGAAATTTTGAAGGGTTTCTATGGTAATATTTAGAAGCAATACGAGTTGAAATAAACTAAAAAAATATATATCCCCCCTCCCCTTAAGTTAGAACATAAAAAAACGCCAATTCTTTGAAGATTTCGCGAAAATTTAATTTTTGCAAGTTTTAATAAAAATAGTTTTAAACAAAAAACCTGCAAACTTATATATTAGTATACAAGCATATATACATATTAACCTACCTGCGTATACAGAAGGCATTACTTGTTTCCGCAAGTCGGGTAAAAAAAATAGATTTTAATTCGAAACCGGGTGGATTTTCTGTTTTTTGCCTAAAACTTTTTTCGGTGTACTTTTTTGAAATTTCTTTTATTAGAATATACTTTATGTAAAAATACACAAAAAAGTGTCATGGGCCATAGGGCCCTAGGGGTATCTCGGCCACCCGATTTTTTCTTCCTAGGGCAATACACAGTTTTAAAACTTTTATGGTACCTCTGGACACCAAATCTTTTGATTTGACTAAATGACGTTGCATTCTAAAAAAGCTTACAACGTAAATGCGATATTTTTTTATTTTGTGAACATTGTGAACAAAAACAACGCTATACAAAACTACCCAAATATTTTTCTGGCGATTCATTTGAAATGAAATATTCAAACTAAATATCAATGTACAACAACGCACCCAGTTTCCCCAACTCCTAAACAACGCACCATCTTGAGAAAAAATTAAAAATATTTTTTTTTATTTGGTCTATAAATAAATAGGTAGAAAAGCTTAGTTTAAAAGAACTATGTATTTATGTTACAACTAAAATTGTCGTGCTTTGAATATCAAACGATGGAAACGGCCCAGTTAACCAACTTAACCATAAAGGTCATATAAAAAAGCGTATGCAAGAGCATATTGGAATACTCATTTCTGTTTATGGGAGGGGATGGCTTCGTAGTCTAGCGCGTCTACATGACAAGCCAACTAGACGCTCCCTATAAAAACTGGTTCGAAAGTCAGTATAAGCCCAATCAAAAATCACTAAAAAAATTAGGAAATTTTTTTCTTCCTTTAATTTTTTCCAGTAGTGTAGTTTAGATTATCTTATTTAAGTGTTACAAATTTGAAGTCGATATCTCAGCTCGTTCAAAAGTTAAATAAGAGGGGGTGACTTTTGAACAGCACTGCGTATCTATACAAAAAATAGCTAAAGGTAATATAGTTTATAGCTAAAAATTTAAAATTATAAACAACATATTAACATTCAAGTTTATAATATTACCTAATAAAGATTTATAATAATTTAAGTATCTTTAGCTTAAATTTATTACTTTATTATTTTTTTTGAACGTCCTTGACCGTCAAGAAGTATCAAATCAAAATAATTTTTAGCAAAATCAAAAAATATTAAATTATTAGATGAAAATTAAATTATTGGTTGGGGAACGTTCAAGTATTACGTGACGCAAATTGTACCAAAATTCATACACTTCATACCCCGGTTTCTGAGTTATTAAAGGCTGTAGAGAATTTATATTTTGGCTAGCCCCCCTAACACACCCCATATTGGGGGGGGGGGGTAGTCAAAATTATGAAATCTCTACATTCTGTAATAAAGCCAGAAACGGGGTATGAAGTGTATGAATTTTGGTACAATTTGCGTTACGTATTACTTGAACGTTCCCTTGTAAATTATTCTTTTTTATTAAAACTTTTGGTTATTATGTAATTTATACAAAAAATGAATAAAGAAAACTTCAGTCGTAGAAAATGTAGTCTGTACACGTGTAGAATGGCTATTCCTCACTCGTGAACCGTACCCGTCGCCACTATCGCGGCTCAGGTGACAAACATCCAATCGTTTGGAATATGCATTATTCTACACTTGTTACAGAATATACTATTCCGGTTGTGTCAACCAGACTATACAAATGGTGAATATGAAACAACAATAAAAATATAGCTATAGCGAAATATCTATAGACACATGGTTCTGCATTTATTAACCAGATTTCTGTGTTTTAACTAATTTTCTGGATTGTTCTGGATCTGGATGGTTGAGGCAACAATTTTAGTTTTTTCGATGAACATAATATACAGCCTATTCCAGAACTCGCGTACCGAAATTTGAGGGTATATTAAAAACCCTCTGGAAAATATGAAAAAAATTTCAAAAAAAATCCATCTTCGTTCAATTCAAAAATAAGAACGCTTTAAGTGGACCAATACTGTTGCTGATTATAAATTACCATTAAAGGTTGAATTTGTAGCTATGGAAGCAAATTTAATTATTGCAGGTACATATTCTGTAGGTTGACATGGTGATTAATGTGACATAAATATTTATTAATGTCATAAAAAAATATCAAAACTTTCATGATGTTTACTTCAGAAGAGTATTGCGAAATGCTAATTTTATATGGCGAGTGTGGCCGGAGTGCTTCAGCTACATCTGTAGAATATTCTATTCGTTTTCCCAATAGAGAACATCCTATGTTCATTACTTTGAAATAAATAAATAAAATTCAGTTATTGTATTTTTATTTTATTAATTTGTATTAAGAATTTATAGCCAGTAAATCAATTAAAAGATCTGAGTTTCTAATAAAAAAAACACTACATTCAGCGCGCTGAATGGAGTTGCAGCGGCAGTTTGTTGCTGCCGTCTAAGACGCGTATCATAAAACCACCGTCGGATGGAGTGACCCTATAAAAATAGAATATTTGATAGCCTCTGTCGGTTTTGTCAAAATATAATAACCTAAAAAGATTCTAAAGTTGAAAGTCTTAAACAATGCACGAGTCAACCATTAAAATGCAACCATAGTTACTAATAAGTAGGGAAAAACTAATTTTTAGGTAATTTAACATCAGCAACAGGATTGGTCAGATTAAATAGCTTCCTTTTTAATTAGTATTGAAGATGGATTTTTATTTTAATTTTTTTCATATTTTCCAGAGGGTTTTTAATATACCCTCAAATTTCGGTACGCGAGTTCTGGAACAGGCTGTATTTACATATTATGTATCTTTGTATAACTTTGACGTTCTCAATGATACATCTGCTTCATTGACCTTATTGGAAATACTTAAATTATTATTATTATTATTATTATTATATTTGCTTGATAAAGAAACAAGTATTTCCTAATTTGGTTTGTTAAATTTATAAATTCTTGAATTGAAAAAATAAGAGGTAAATGGCTTACATTTATCATTTTTGATATGTAATTTCATATTCACTATATTCAAGAAGAACATAAGTATTCTTATATTATTATATATATTACTCTCCGTGGCTTTAAAGCTGAATTCGCATTGATCGCATCAAGGCGTCCCCCTTGATCTCATGCATCCCAAGGATTTTTTTCAGTAAAGGATACTTAAAGGATACAGGTGAGCTGGCTAATTATCCGAAAGGAAAAGGTCATAAAAAAGACGGAAGAAAAGCAACGAACTAATAACTCTTCTCTCTAGAATAGGCATTTCATTCGTTAAAACTGACAAAAACGTCGGCAACATAAACATTCGTCTGTCTTACTCGCACATCTTTGTTCTAACAGAGACAATAATACAAGTTACTGGTAACTGTTGTTGTTCAGGCCTGAATATACCTACTATTTGTTTACAAACAAACCGAGATGTTGGCGATACTTTATTTTAACGGTATGCGTATTCTAGAAAGAAGAGTTATTAGTTCGTTGAAGAAAAGAGAGCTCTCCAAATTTTTCAAATAAAAATTCCCTCATAACCAAGTGCTTCGGAGGCACGTAAAGCTGTCGGTCCCTCTGGGTTAGTAGACATCGCTACAAACTACCCAAAACAGGCGCCGCAGATCTATCCACTTCGGTGGATCTCCGGGAATAATGCCATACGCTAAATAAATAAATGGATATAAATTTGGCTGCGATAGCACGGTAAAAAGTATTTTACAGCTAATCGTGTTTATTAGGTAGTTTGATAGTAGTTTACCTTCACTTTCAGCGGAATACCAAAATTAATTAGTTTAAGATTTATTAAATTCCGAAAGCAACAGAATACTTTTACGTTACCTAATTAACGTAAAATAGTTCTAGTTAGTAAAGTACTCTGGTCCTGCTTTCCTTGCTATATTTTGAACAACCTAGTAGATTGAACCTACATTATGCCCTCTTGTAGGGTAAATAATCTAAAACTTCTTTCTGATTGTGTTTGTTTATATTTCACAACATCCTCTACCAATTTTTCTCATAAAAATAAGGAAAAAATCAAAGAACAAGTTTGAGGAACTCGAGATTGAAAAGCTTAAGACTAGAAGCATGTATCTATTTTTTTTGTTTAATAAATATACCTACTGTGGTGTCAAAGGCTCTTAAAAAAAGTCCCTCAACGAGCATAAAAGTAGTAGTAATTAGTTAGGGACGCTGCGCGTACATTCGATATTGTCAATTAATATCGCCGCCGGCCATTGCTGTTTCGGTCACTCGCTATGCAAAAAGGAGATTATAGATACCATCTATGATATACAGTTCCACTTTAACACAACATTTTTCGCGTTACTGAATATAGAGACAGGACCTATCCATCACCACTTCTGAGCTCAGACATCACCAGAAAATCTAACATCAAGGTAAGTCCCATCTCTATGTTTCACGCATTTTCTTATCTCAAATTGTCGTTTTGAGGCCTCAGGGTCCAACATATGTAGATCACTCTAATTTTTGCATTGGTTGGTTGGTTTTGCATTAATTTTAGTTCGTTTTGTGGGAAACATTGGTAAACAAAAACTTACTTCAGACTGGAGTCTCCATTAACTGGAATCCAGTCAATAAAATTTAATAAAAATATTCTAACATAAGCTAGATTTGTTTCTTGATAAAACCTTTAATAAAAAAACTCAATAAATTGAAGAGTATACCATGAAAATCAAAGCAAATCCAAAACTTCAATGTAATGATTAAAGATGAGTTTACAAAAGAAAATTAAATAAATGCATCGCTTGACATTTAAACACATGTCCAATTGTTATTATGCAACTTTATAAGTGATAATGTAAATATTTTAAGCACCTTCCATGATTCAAAAAATTTGAAGTTCAAGGTTTAATTTTAATTGCTATTTTATTGCAAATCTAAAAAGTTAAATAATACTTCTCTTAATATAAAGACGACAAAAATACTAGAGAAATATGATTTTTACATTGGCACCCAGTCATAGCTATTCATACGCGTAGAAGATTTTTACTTACCTAAAGTTGACGTAAACCAATAATGGGGGGGGGGGGGCGTTGGTTTACGTTACCGTTGGTTTTGTGTTGGTTTGGTGTTTATTTTAATAGGGGCGCTGGTTTACGTTTAATTGGTAAATACTAGATTTAACACGTCAATCATGGGATTAACCAAATTTCGAGCTTTTACTGTAACATACCCTGGTAGAAAAGTACATAAATATATTTATATATAAATATATTTATATTATTATTATATATAAGTTAACATAACAATAGATTGGTGAAATTTTTATGTTTAGTCTCTAACGTTATACAAAGACGTTATAAAATATATAAATCTAACCTTAAAAACTAACGTTGAACAAAAACGTTATAAAATACATAAATCTAACGTTAGTTTCCTAACTAAATTCTAACCTTTTTCTAACCTTATTCTAACTTTCAATATTTTTTAAATTTACATTATTAATACGTAAGCTATAGTAGAAAATACTCATTTTAGACAGCTATGTGACTAGGTTTGATAATTATTTATTATTTCTATAATAAGTTTTAAAAAATATCCCCCAAAAGTCAAAATTATAGTAAGTCTATCAACGCTGCACTATAATTGAAAAAGTATTTTAAGATTATGAATGTATAAATAAATATTAACTAACTAAATATAAAGTTTTTCTGAGAGGTAAACGTGTTTATCGAAGTATAACAGCATATTACACGAAAAATATTTAGGGCCACCTAACAAAAGTCCAAACGAAATTATGTTTAAAAATATTATGATTGTTAAAATATATTAAAATTTATTTATATGAATAAATTTGTCTCCAGCTGCCATTTTATGATGCAGGTAGAAATTTCCTAGTTGGCCACTCCCCCTCCAAAAAGTTACAATTTAAACGTACTTATAACGTATTTCTAACTTAAAAATCTAACGTTAGATTAACGTTTGTAACTAACGTTTGATTCTAACGTTAAAAAGCGGGACATTTGCACATATTTTATAACGTAATTTTATACAGTTTTATAACATTAGATAAACGTTATTCTAACGTAAAATTTCTACTAGGGTATACATCGCCAAAAAAGATTTTATTTCTGCAAAATAATAAAAACTACATTTCCTACTAAAAATATTTAAAAAAAAAACTAAATTAACCCCATAGATTATGTTACACGTCTTTTAAGTATGTGATTGACCTTCACCTTCCAATGAAAAAGTGGCGATCTGGTTTTATTAAAATTATAAAAGTGGTCAATCAAGATATCTATATAATCTATTAATTAATAGGGCTGTAGTTTAAGCTGACATATAAGCAACCTGGAAGCCAACGGATTTAAATGATATTTTTGAGATAGGTATGCCTACCTATATCTATCTATCCTATAGGGGGTTTGTTTGAATTGCTAACATGTTATCAACATACAGTCCAATTTTTAAGTAGATGCGTCTTTCTAGTCAAAAGATATTCATGATCAAGTGATACCTATTTCGTGTTGACTAGTGTATATAAAAAAGCAAATATAAAATTAATATTTTTTTTGTAAATGTGTAATGTGCAATGGGCAACCATGAGACATTTCGTTATGGGCCACCATTTAAGGTAAAAACGTAAAGGTAAAAAAAAAATTATTTGACCGATATATTTTTTATAAAAACTGAAATAATCTCATGGTGGCCCACCTTTCCCTACGTACTGGAGAGAAGGAATTAGTAGCATTGCATATTTTAACTGATTGTTATACTATTTTTAGCGCATATGCACTAGAAAATTTTCAATATTTTCCAAATTTCCAAAATCGTAAAAAATATCTGAAACGCAAAAGCGTTTGAAAACTTTTATATTTTAGACGAACAGAATAGTGGAAATGGACTACACACTTTTTGTCACACTTCCTTTGCCTTTCCTCACCTCTAGCAACTCCAGAACACTTCTGTGCATTCGTATGTATTATTAAACACTTTTGCGCATAAATATTTCCACCAATCCCTACTGCGCATGATATATTTGTATATCTTTGCCAGAACACTTTTGCGTATGCGTATGCGTATGCGTATGCATTATTAAACACGTTTGCGCATAAATTTGTTTCACCAATCTTTACTTCACATGATATATTTGTATATCTTTGCCAAGACACTTTTGCGTATTCGTATGTATTATTAAACACGTTTGCGCATAAATATGTTCCACCAATCTTCTTCGAAAACGTCGAGAAATGTGAAAAAATCGGAAAAAAAAAATTTGAAAAAAGAATGTGTATTTCAATACTTTTAATTTTAGAATTCTAAAATATAAAAGTAAAAAACTTGAAAAATGTATCTTATTATAAGGATCAATCCTACCAATTTTAAACAAAAAAAAAAATAAAAAATAAAAAAGTTATATGGGGAAACTTGAGGAAAAAATAATTTTTACTACAAACAAAAAGAAATTAAAGTTGTTGGTAAAACCGGGAAACTATAGTATAATATGATAACGCGTTTTTGCCTCTAGGATGTCAAGTTCGAATCCTATCCCATGCTTCCACTTTTTTTTTGTTTTTTTTTTTTTCAACTTTTTCAAGAATTCAAATGCAACATTGTTTTAACTTATATTTCTTGGCTTCCAAGCTAACCTTAATCAATTATATCATTACGTTTTTATATAATGTCAGCTTAATTAAACTTATAATTAGTTAACCTGAAGTGTGACAATACCTGCAAGAGTTTAGACAACTAGATTAAATCTACAAATTTTGTACTAAATATTTACGTAACCTGGTTTCGGTAATAAGACTGGAAAGTATTATGCTGCGTGCCCCCCCCCCCCTCTGGCTTTTCATATTATTTATTATTTTGTTTTTAACAATTAACAAAGTGTTTGGCCCAGATTTCTAAAAAAATGCCTGCGGCGCTGAAAATGGTTACAAAACGAAAATCCATCAGAAACTTGTATTTAAAATATTTTATAAATAATTAAAATTTGCTTTGAAAAATCTGAATTGCTTGAAAAATAATTTATAAAAGTTTTTGCCTGCATTTCTGTACAGTTTTAGCGAAAAGCATGGTCTTCGAGAGCATGTGTTTTATTCTGCATAAGTATATAAAAAGTACATAGATCAAAAGGTGAAACTTTCTCGAATACACTTCCTGCTATTAAAAATTTACCTATAATTTTTTACTAACAGTATACAACGTGATCTACCTAAAACGAATCACTCGATTTATGGGTTATTATAAAAGCTGTCAATAGAATATTACATACCGAGGTGGAAAATATTTAATTTCCTGAGGGAAAATTAGCTGACCAAGGGGCTTAGCCCCGCGGTCAGGTAGTTCTCGAAGGAAAAATGAAATGAGTATTTTTTTACAATTGTGTATTCAATTTTTCACAACGAAATTGACAACATCTTTAAATTTATAAACACTGGTGAAGTTAGTTACAAATTTTTGCTTTATTAATGCATGTATAGATAGCGATCTCCACGAAAATTAAATAAAAAAAAGTCCAACCAACCTTATTTTAAACGAAATACTAAAGAAAATCTTTGTTAAACTTTAAGCGTTAAGTAATAATCAAATAACGCATTATGGTAAAATCACAAATTTTATCATTTTCTCTTGGTATTTTAATATTATAGGTCCAGAAAATCAAGTTTAGCGGCATTTAAAAGATTGTTAGTCTGCCGTAATATTTGAGTGCCTCTTAATCCAGTTATCCGGCTTATCCGATATTTCTCTAAAAATTTGGTTGGTATTAGAATCAAATTAAGCCGTTTTTAATTGAAATGGCGTTAAAATGATTAGATTTATCTTAATTATCCGGCTTACCCGGCATTATCCGAGCGTCAAATTGAAACGGGACCACCTCATGAATGCCCTCTTTAAGTTGCAAAAAGTTTCATCAAATTCCGTTGATTCGTTCCAAAGTTACGCGGGAACAAACATAAAAAAACAAAGTCACACGGCGAATTTATAACCTCCTCCTTTTTGGAAGTCGGTTAAACACATCGAATTGATAATCTCCTCCTTTTTGGAAGTCGGTTAAAAACAAGTGATTTGTGTTAGGATAATCACCCTGTACAGTTACTATATACATGCACAAATGTAAGATTATCAGATTTGTTAATACATATGCTCTGCAAAGTAAAAGTGATGTATATTTTTAGATAAAATCATATATGTAGCGCTTCAATAGCAAATTTTAAGATAATTATCTTAAATCTTCAACATGGCAAAGTAAAACAAAAAAGGTCATAAGTTTGTCTAATTTTAAATGGATAAAACCCAAGCCAGATCCAGTACCATCAGACTAGGCAATTGCCTAGGGCTACAAATATTAGGGGGCAGAAAATTTTTAGTTGACCACCATTTCTTTTTGTCATTAAATTAATATTCGTTTGCCTTTATATTAATTTCCTATATACTTTTGACCTATTCATAAACTGTCCGAGACTAAAAAACTTTTTAGATTTAGGAAATTTTCTCATGAACAATGAACAACCCAGAGAGGTCTCGCGGGATGCATGCAGGGCTTTTTGAGTAGCTACAGCTCCCCCAAGTCCTCCAATTTTAATTTTTATAAATTATTAATTAACTATTTTGTTTGTTAGCCTTTTAAAAAAATTTAGCCTGCGGCACTAAATAATGTGTTACGAAAATTGTTATTAATAGATTTTATAAAATAGTATGATCGATAAAAGTGGGAAATATGAAATTTTAAGATTTTAAAAATGTTGATTTTTGTTTCCATTACGTATAATTTTTTTCAGCTATAAACCATGCCAAAAATCTCATTCTGTAATAGAAAGTGTAGAATTTTTAAGATATATACATAGGTCTACATCAACATAATCAACAGGAGCCATTTGAAACAATTAGAAATAAATCGAAACAAAAATAAAATTTAGTACCACCCTAAAGGCGCGGATTTTTTTAAATTGTTTTTTATTTTATTCGAAATCAGCAACGAATTAACAACTCTTCTCTCTAGAATACGCATACCGTTAATATAAAGTATCGCCAACATCTCGGTTTGTTTGTAAACAAATAGTAGGTATATTCAGGCCTGAACAATAATAATTACCAGTAACTGTCATTGTTGTCTCTGTTAGAACAAAGCTGTGCGAGTAAGACAGACAAATGTATATGTTGGCTACGTTTTTTTCAGTTTTTACGAATGAAATGCCTATTCTAGAGAGAAGAGTTATTAGTTCGTTGGTCTACATCAACATAATCAAAACAAAAATAAAATTTAGTACCACCCTAATGGCGCAGATTTTTTTTAATTGTTCGTTATTTTATTCGAAATCAGTAGTATCCAAAATAGTAAAAATGCAGAATGTTGTCCCTGTTTTTTTTTCCTGGCCCAATGTGCGGTTGGTCAAAACCCTTACCCAATATCAGCTTTCAGATCCAAATCAACTATCAAAACTTGAAAATTAGTTGGCCTGTGTAATTTTTACAAATATATTCGTAATCTGCATATTAAAACCCAATAAAATTACCAGTAATATATTAATTTTATCAAACCCAAAACTACAAAAATTCGAAAAAATTGTGTTATTTCCTAAAAAATGAAAAATTGTGTAATTTGTAAATTTGTGCGGTTCTTTTATTTAAAAAATAATTTATATTATTTATAAAGCTATATATAAATAATAAATTTATATTTTATTTATATTATCTTGTCATACGAACTTTTATTACTTTTTACTGTCATCATAAAATTATAAAAAATAATCGTTGAATCCGGTTTATTAATTTTAATATTAATTTATTATGAGTAATCATCTTAAATGTTATATGGAATAATATAGTTCTTATACCAAGGTTGAAAAGCCATTTTTATAGCCGAGCGGTGCTCCGCTCCAAAAGAGCGCTGGTCAAATGAGCGCTGGTCAAAACAGCGCGACCCAAAAGAGCGCTTGGACAAAATAGCGCGAACCAACAAAGCGCTTGGACAAAATAGCGCGACCCAAAAGAGCCCTTGGACGAAATAGCGCGGCGCAAAAGAGCGCGCCGGCAAAATAGCGCGTCACAAAATAGCGCGTCTCAAAAGAGCTCTGGACAAAATAACGTGTCTCAATGAGCGCTTTCTGAATGAATTTAGGGTTACGGTGCGCCTCAGGTCCACAAAAATTAGTGGGGGGCGTTGGTTTACGTTAACGTTGGTTGGTTTGGTTTTTTGCAGGTTTGGTATTTTTTTATGGGTAACTTTGTTACGTTAACGTTGGTTTGTTTGGTTCTTTGCTGGTTTGGTGTGTTTTTTTTTTTTAATAGAAAACGTTGGTTTACGTTAACGTTGGTTTTGCGCCTGCTGGGTGTTTTTTTTTAGTAGGAAGCGTTAGTTTGCGTTAACGTTGTTTTTTTTTTATGGGAAAATGGTTTGCGTTAACATATTTTCTTTGTATTTTTTTTATTTTTATTGTTTTGTTCTCAATTAAATTATTTGATATATTTTATCCAAGCTTTATTTTATGATGCGCTATTTTGTCCTAGCGCTTATTTGACCAGCGCTGTTTTGTCCAGGCGCTCTTTTGTACGCGCTACTTTAGGACACGCTATTTTATCCTAGCGCTCATTTAACCAGCGCCGTTTTGTCCTAGCGCTCTTTTGTACGCGCTATTTTGGGACACGCTATTTTGACTAGCGCTATTTTTCCCAGAGCTGCCAAGCGGTATTATGTCCCGAGATGATTAGGATCGAGGGATATAACAGTGTGTGTGTAATTATTGTATTTTATTTCCTACTTATACAGTTGGATCCGAAAAAAAACAAGATAGAAAACCTAGTTGTGTAAATGGAATAATTGTTTACAAACAATGCAGTTGTCAATGTTGACAACATTTGTCAAAATTATTTATAATTATTATAAAGTACATAATCAATAAAGGATTTAATTTAATTAACCCAGGTAGCAAAATAACATGACATTCACGTGAAAATCACGTTAATATGTGACATGTGATGTTAAGATTGTAGTCTTATTTAACAAAAATGTAGCATGGTGGGGATGTCCTAAGTCCGCCCCTAATAACATCACACAATGACATCCCGAAAATAACGTGTTTGTGACATCATAAATCCACATTCCTGTTATATCTAATATCTTATGGATGCCGTTACTGGTATTTTAATATTTAAATAATATCCTAGGATATTAGCTTTTTCTAAATAAAACCATTAAAAACGCTATAACCCTATAAAAAAAATCGGATTTAAAATCAATCAGTAATTGAAACAATCACAGATAGAAACAGATAGATTCTAAATACGAAATTGCAGATTAAGCAGAGAATATATTCCTTTAATCCGTGTCCGTGGTCTTGAGAAGCCCGGCAGAGCCCCCTATCCATTGGAAATCGTATAATGTGTATACAATTTCCTTATAATAATTTACTCTATCAACATCATCTTATATCGATTTTTTTGCTTCGAACGTCGGTGAGAAGCAAAATAACATGACATTCACGTGAAAGCCACGTTAATATGTGACATGCGATATATTCACAGCGTTGCTAAATATTTGTTATTAAATAAGATGGTTGTCACGTCTGACGTGTTACGTTGTATGTGATGTTAAATACATGTTATTTTTCAATATTATGTGATGTTATGATTTAGTTTAAAAATACACCCAAAAGTGATGTTAATTTCTTGTAATATAACATCCCTTGCTACCTGGGAAGTACTAAATTAGAAATGCATCAATTAAATGATTAAGAAAGGTCAAGCTATTGGGTTATTGGAAGCAGGATGTGAGCAAGTGGACTCGGCAAAGTTTAATGATTCGGGGAGTTTTGTTAAGATTGAAGGAAAAATGGATACAGGGGAAAGCGGTTAAAAGGAGTGCAGGCTCGGGAAGAAGGAAGTGAAAATTTACTTAATTATTTAACACCCTTTACGAGACGTGGTGCAGGCTATAAACGATAAAAAATTTGCTGGGTCGAAAACCACCACTCGCCGCCGCATCGATAATTCCAAGATTGGAAATTTTTATGCAGCAAAAAAACCTTTTTTAAACGAAAATCATAATTTTCATAAATTATATATAACATTACTAAGGAATTCAAAGTTTTATTTTCCATAAGATTTACTAAATATTGTGTTTAAATGTTTTATATGATTAAATATTCTAAATGTTTTTTTCAGTTTATTATTTATTATATCTGGACCCCGGAGGTAAACGACACCATGTCACAAAAACGTAATTTTTCAGGAGAGCAAGTTTTCGATTCTTTTTCAACATTAAATGCATGTTTTAGGGACTCTCCATTAATTTTGTAAAAAAGAAGGAATATTACCAACTGTACAACAACAGATGGTGAGTTTCTTTATCTGTGCTCGTTCATAATAGATCACTTCAGTGACTGCCAAATTTAAAAGTTTATAACAAACTCAAGAGATAGAACCCTACGGCTAAAATTTTAACGCGTAACATCATAAATTGTTCTGCTTTGGCATAGAGACTTGCAAATTTGAACGAAACTTTTTTGCCACGTTAAAAAGTCCAAAATTTCTCTATGTCAAAGCGTTCTTGAAATATCGTAGTGTAAAGTTGTTTTGCAAGCGACCTCCATATTCATAATACATGAGCACAAAAAACTCCAGCCATCTTGATTTAGATGCTAATTAAAATAAAGTCCAAACCAAATGATAGAAATCAAGTACATAGATTTTTTTTACGTTAATTTTTTTTGTTATAACAAATACAGGGTGATTCACCTAACACAAATCACACGATTTGTCGCGGTTATTTTTCTCTATGGTAAGTTCATTTTTTAAACCAACTTTATTATTTTTGTAACTTAAATCCATATTTGAAGAATAATATATTTAATATTTTTAACAACCCTCGTATATCAGTAAAAGACTACCTAAGTGAAGTCAAGTACCTAAAGTAGCCCCTAGATGGAAATAGTGTATTTAATTATATTTTAATCTGAATAAAGTAAGTTTTTGCCTTTTTGTCATTCCTGATGGTCCTTTGACGATAGCCGCATATTAAAAATGTTTCCTTTTTAAATGTTAAGGTTTGTTTTTCCAATTTAAAGAATATTTAAATTTAACAATTTATAAAATTATTATGACATTTAGGCCCAGTTGTACAAACCTGGTTTAACTTTAAGCGAGGCTCCTTTACTATGAAAACATTTGTTGCAACAATCGTTTCCATGACAGACAGGGTAGGCTCAGATTTGAGCGAGGTTTGTACAACCGGGCCTTAAAGTCTCATCTTGAAAATCTAAGTGGAGTTCAAAATAGATAAAATTCATAGGATTCTTTTAAAATAATCCTTAAAAAAATAAGTAAATTTTATTAATAAATTTAAAAATTAAATAATTAAAAACTATTAAATATTCTTTAACCAACTAACTAAAAATAACAAATATTTTACTATTATATTATTTTATTTAAAATAATAATTAAAATGACTAAATACTCTATTTCTTGAAAACAAAAGCTAGTAAAAAACTTTTGTTTGAGTATACTTGTAGCTTATTGGGTCGGTCTATTATTAACTGGTATAAATTTTATTTTGATAACTTTAGTAATAACGTCACAATACGAGTGATTTCTGTTAGGTGAATAACCTTGTATATCTTGGGATTAACTATGGACAGACAGCATAAATATATAGATAATTTAATAATAAAATAATAAAATAAAAATTACAATATTTTAAACATAAATATAGAATATTTTAAATAACTATAAGCTAGATTTATTTTAAACTTATCTTTCCTCCAGTTGCTTATCCCTGGCAACCACGGCTTCGTCGAATTTTACCATATAAGTGGTTCCTTTATGCCAATGAGCAGTTACTTTTGCAGTCTATAACCAAAATTTTTAAATTAATTTTATAGTAAATAAATAACACAGATCCATTATTATGTAACCACATATCCAACGAACTCTTCTCTCTAGAATAGGCATTTAATTCGTAAAAACTGACAAAAACGTCGGCAACATAAACATTCGTCTGTTTTACTCGCAATTATTTTTATTCTAACAGAGAAAACAATACCAGTTACTGGTAATTGTTATTGATCAGGCCTGAATATACATACTATTTGTTTACAAACAAACCGAGATGTTGGCGATACTTTATTTTAACGGTATGTCTATTCTAGAAAGAAGAGTTCTTAGGATATATCGGATTTTTGGCTAGTGAATAAGAATCTAAGCGCAGCTTCGAGAAAAATGCCAAAAAATGGCAATTTTTTGTTTTTTTTTTCTTCTAAAACCACGGGGATAAAAAGGAAAATTACCTATTTCTTCTAGGTGTTTGGAAAATGATAAAAAATTTCACATGCGACACATAATAATTATGTACCAATTATTACCAATAATGTAATCATAGAAATGCAGCTAGAAAAATGTTATAAGTAGTATATTCTATACCTAGTCATACGAGCCGGTAGGCGAGTATGACGGTCCCGCGAGCTAGGAATGACTATTCCATACGTGTTATAGGCTATACTTTTTCTTCGACTGCAAATATGAAACACTGTATGGCTTCAAACTGCGGACAAGGATAAAAACAATGTTTTTTGTAACTCGACATTGTAAATGCAACAAAACACATATTTTTAAATACAGCAATTAATGTTATTTGATAATTTTATCAAATCAGTACTTAAAAAAGATTTTTATTTAATTTTAGCACATATTTACAAATTATAATGCAAAAATTGAAGGTTATGTCAGATTGTTGTGACAGATATCAGGTTTAAATATTTAACAATAGATGGAGCAGTTTTAATTTTTTGAACTAAATTTATAAAAAACTGGTCAAATATTAAGAAAAACTAATAAACTTTATGTAATTTTAACGCAAAACTTTAAATTGCAATTAATTATTCATGGTAAAATATATATATTTTTGCTAATTTTGCTACAGTTTTCTTTACTTTTTTAAACAAGAGATGTCACTACATGTGCTCATTCTAACACTTGATACGGAATATTCATACCGTATCTAGAGCTAGAATAGATTCATTCTGTGTTTGAAGTGTGTATTTGCTTACATTCTAAAGCAGTCGCAGAAAAAGAATTTTCTATTAAAATTCTGGGCTATTTGAAAAATACGTGACCTATTTTTTTTAACTTTCGCCTGCGACGCTAAACTAGACATAAATATTTTTAAATTACGCATGTATAAATAAAGCATTAAAATTCTAAAAAACCAGCTCATATCATTTGGTTAAAAAAAAATAAAAAACAAAAAATTACCTTAAACTTTGATATTTCCGCGCTTGCTTTTTGGTGGTATAAGAAAGGTTTTAAGTTAACGTCTTATCTACCAGAGTATCAAATTTGTAACAAACCCAATTAAATAAGAAAATATATAAAATATTTAAAAAGTATCAGTTTTTGTCATTGTATTATGTTTGTAAACTAATATGTTACAGGATTTTAAGGCACAAACAACCCCATCAATTATAATTTTTATAAAACACTCGTAAATTAAACTGCTCAGAAAATGAAGTGGATCAATAAAAAAATTCACTTTATATCACTATATTTCAAAGACCTTTAGCCCGTTTTAAATGATTTTTTTCTATTTTGCGACTCTTATAAGCTCATAATCACACGCATTTTGCGTGTTCTTATAAGAGGTTAGTACTTTTTTTTCTTTCGGATTGGCAAGAGGGCAAAACACTATCGCTTGACGTTTTCCGTGCAAATGTCAACGTCGGTTTAAAGTTTAATTTTCTACAAAATTGTATTTAGGTTATTTTTTACCGTGTTTAAATTATGGCTTGGTTACAGTGAAAAAGAGAAGAGATGACTATAAAATATATTAAAATATCATTTGTTCTTAGAATTTTAAACATGGTGAAAACTGTAATGCCAACCCAAAACAAAAATTCCTAAAGCAGTCATCAATTTAAATGTAAGTTTTTTAAAATTTTAGAGCAAAATAGAAAAAATTACATAAAGCACTCGTTTCATAACACGTTGTTAGCGCACTAGTACTTTAGAAAAAACTCGCCGTAAGCGGCTCGTTTTTTAAACTTGTACGAATGAAACTAGTACTTTAATATACTATTCTTTTACCCAAAAGGTATAAACATTATTATTGACTTAACTTCCTGTTTTACAGACTAGGAACCTTGTAGAGTAAGGAAGTATGGAGTGAGGAAATTAGTCTACTGAATTTCTTCTTAGGTTATCAAGAAGAAAAAAATGGACGTAATGCCTGAAAGCACCCTAAAAAAATCACAAGCCATATTAAATTATTTGAACTTATTTCATAAAAAAACTTATAATTTGAAATTAGAAGTCCAAAATTTATTATAAAACTATACACCAAAAAATCAAGCAAGGATTATTTTTTTACATCAGCATTTAGTACTTCTGACAGTGCCAATCTCGGTGCCGATGTATTAAAATCATCGTCGACAAGTCGAAATTTTTGAGCATACAGGGTGTCCGGTAACTCGCGTTGGAGCGGGAAACCATAGAATCTTCTACCAATGAAAAAAATTACACACAAAAAGTTCCATCTTGTACGGATACCGAGATAAGAATATTTTCTTTGCACCAATACCAGAAAATGTTAAATACACCTACAAACGTGAGATAATTACATAATTCGTAACCAAGCAACCATACAGATACCTAAATAAAAGCCACTTTGACACTAATGTCAAATTAGAAATTGTAAAAATCACTTTTGAGTTATTTCTTTATAATATTAAGGATTTGTTAACTACAAATGTAATGTTTGATATAAAAATACTAAAAAAAGGTATGCAGAAACAAGAAAAGAAGATTCACTATTTGTTTGTCGCTTGATTAATGAAGTAAATTAAGAAAATCTGAAAATGTAGAAACCCAGTTAAAAGTATAGGATTTATAATAAAATAAATTGATTCCTTATAAAATAATATAAAAAAAGTTCAATAAATATAAAAAATGGTTTTTACCCGACCTAAATTCCACTGTTTTAGTGTTAAATTAAATAACAAAAAAGAAATTATGTGAAACACCAGTTTATTGTCTAAATATTTTATTTATTTTATGGAGTAAAAATTAAACCAACTAAAACACAAAACAATTTTTTTCTTTAATAATAATATAAATTAGGTACCACTCGATTTCCAAATATTTCCGCCCAAAGATTTATTGAAAACCGCCTGGAAATCATTGCACGAAGATTGTCGTGGGCATAAAAATGATAGTTTCTTGAGTTGAAAATTCTATTTCTCCCAAAAGTGCACTCATCCGAAAAAATAATATGATTCGCAGTCTTGAACATTTGGCTGTTCCTGGATCCATCTGCAAAACACCATTCTGAGAGCATGGTCTTCAGGCATAAATTTTGTACGCGAATATATTGGGATGCCGATTATTTTTTTTCATGACGGTATTTACGGTGGTGCGTCTAAGGTTGAGATTCCTTGCAATTTCCCTTACACTAGCATCTGGGTCATTGTCGAATGCTTCGAGGCCTATTGACTCTTCTACCTCCGGAGTCCTAACTGTAATCAGCCCTCCACCAATTTCTCAAACAAGGGTGTGGGATGAACTCTTTCGGGGTACGTTTCTTAATAAACTCTGGCTGCCTTTTCTGCATTTCTGCCAAATCCTCCATATAAAATAAGCATTTCAAAATATTCTCTACTTGTAAACATTTTTTTTACAGTTTCTTGAAAAACTTCATTATAGATTACCATAGCAACAATCAAAATACTTACCTTAAAGTTCAGGTATGTTTCCATAACATCTTAATGAGTAAATTATTCACGTTTTTAGGTGTATTTAACATCTTCTGGTATTGGTCAAAACTAAGTGTTCTTATATCAGTAACCGTTCAAGATAGAACTTTAATCTTTTGCAGAGACATTTTTTATTGGCAGATGATTCTGTGGTTTCCCGTTCCAACGCGAGTTACCGGACACCCTGTATAACTAATTAATTGGAGTTTGTATAAGTTATAACTTATAAAAACTCCATAAATTATCAGTCATATTGTACACTCTATATTGTACAGAGCTGATTAGTGTAACGAACCGAAAATCGATTTAATATTTGGAGACACGAGGTTGAGAAAGTAAAACAACGATATGTTTTGGTCCAGGATATTAATCAACAATGACTTAATTTTACTAAAAATTAATAATTAATAAGTTAATGAAATGTTATAGCACTTATAAGTGATGATTAATGTTTAAAACCCGAAAAAATACAAGGTGATCGAACCAAAATAGTTTTCCTATCAAAGGATCACACGGAAATAACATTCCATAGATATAATAGATTTCTAGAAGTGTTTAATAGTATTTTTTTCTATTTTACGACTCTTATAAGCTCATAATTACACGCATTTTGCGTGTTCTTATAGGCCCATAAGAGGTCTGTACTTTTTGTTCTTTTGGGTTGGCAACAGACCTGGCCTATCGCTTGACGTTTTCCGTGCAAATGTCAATGTCGCTTTAAAGTTGAATTTTCTACAAAATTTTGTGTTTAGGTTATTTTTACCATGCTAAAATTGTGGCTTGGTTAATTGTAGTAAAAAAGAGAAGAGATGACTATAAAATATATCAAAATATCATTTGTTCTTAGAATTTTAAACATGGTGTAAACTGTAATGCAAATTCAAAACAAAAATCTCTAAATCAGTCATCAATTTAAATGTAAGTTTTTTTTTTTAATTTTAGAGCAAAATAGAAAAAATTGTATAAAGCACTCGTTTCATAACACGTTTTTAGCGCACTAGTACTTTAGAAAACTCACCGCAAGCGGCTCGTTTTCTAAACTTGTACTCGTGCGCTAAAAACGTATGTTATGAAACCAGTACTTTAATATACTATTTTTCTATTTTGCGACTCTTATAAGCTCATAATCACACGCATTTTGCGTGTTCTTATAGGCCCATAAGAGGTCTGTACTTTTTGTTCTTTTGGGTTGGCAACAGACCTGGCCTAGCGCTTGACGTTTTCCGTGCAAATGTCAATGTCGCTTTAAAGTTGAATTTTCTACAAAATTTAGTGTTTAGGTTATTTTTACCATGTTAAAATTGTGGCTTGGTTAATTGTAGTAAAAAAGTGAAGAGATGACTATAAAATATATCAAAATATCATTTGTTCTTAGAATTTTAAACATGGTGTAAACTGTAATGCAAATTCAAAACAAAAATCTCTAAATCAGTCATCAATTTAAATGAAAGTTTTTTTAAATTTTAGAGCAAAATAGAAAAAATTGTATAAAGCACTCGTTTCATAACACGTTTTTAGCGCACTAGTACTTTAGAAAACTCACCGCAAGCGGCTCGTTTTCTAAACTTGTACTCGTGCGCTAAAAACGTATGTTATGAAACCAGTACTTTAATATACTATTTTTCTATTTTGCGACTCTTATAAGCTCATAATCACACGCATTTTGCGTGTTCTTATAGGCCCATAAGAGGTCTGTACTTTTTGTTCTTTTGGGTTGGCAACAGACCTGGCCTAGCGCTTGACGTTTTCCGTGCAAATGTCAATGTCGCTTTAAAGTTGAATTTTCTACAAAATTTAGTGTTTAGGTTATTTTTACCATGTTAAAATTGTGGCTTGGTTAATTGTAGAAAAAAAGAGAAGAGATGACTATAAAATATATCAAAATATCATTTGTTCTTAGAATTTTAAACATGGTGTAAACTGTAATGCAAATTCAAAACAAAAATCTCTAAATCAGTCATCAATTTAAATGTAAGTTTTTTTTAATTTTAGAGCAAAATAGAAAAAATTGTATAAAGCACTCGTGCGCTAAAAACGTATGTTATGAAACTAGTACTTTAATATACTATTACGCACCGAGTACGCCAAACCTAGTTTTACGTGCACGAGAGTGCTTATTTTTTTACAAGGCGGAGGCGAGTAAAAGAAAGCACTCGAAGTGCACTGAAATAAGTTTGCGTCGAGGTGCGTATACTATTATAAAGAACTTTCACTTTCGGGTTTAGACCGTGTTAATGGATTTTCACTTTCCGACGTAAGAAAGAAACAAATTTCCTTATCGGCAGTAGCCGAACATGTACATGAAACAGGTCATAAAATCAATTTGTCTGAAACAAAACAAATATTAACAGAAAACAGAAAAATGCCAAGGAAGATACGGGAATCGATAGAAATCATCAAGCATCCTAACAATATCAATCGGGACACTGGTTACCACTTACCTGCAATATGGAAGTCTTTGATAGGAAAAACCTCGTCACGGGTGAATAACCACAACTCGTCATAAATAGTGACACAAGTTGATTCGAAACTTAGTTTCAGATTAATCCCTGAAGATGTCTCTAGTAGTAAGAGACGAAACGTCGGAAAGTGAAAATCCATTAACACGGTCTAAACCCGAAAGTGAAAGTTCTTTATATCTTAATGGCCGTGAAAGCTTAAAATCTAAAATGCGTATACTATTTTTCCTACGATCTAAGACCTAAACATTCAAAAAACGCAAAAATAGTCTTACCACAGGGAGCATCACTTGATTTAGGACCCCCATTTGGAAAACATTGTTATATATTGCAAAAGGCTATTAAAAAACATGTTTCCTGATAAAATAAAAATTATGGACTGAAAATCTTGCAACTTACGCCATAGCGACGTTGGCGTATAGGGAAACCCGGCACTGCTTGTGTGCCAAATTTTAGATTTCTAGGATATGTTTTCTGAGATAAACGGATGTGACAGACAGACGGACGGACAACGGATCGATGCTGTAAGGGTTCCGTTTTTCGTTTTTAGGTTATGGAACCCTAAAAATTATATTTGGATGGAAGTCAAGTCGTTAATGCAAGGGGCCATACTTTAATACGACGCAACGCTAAAATTTGAAATTTTGACACCCCTTCCACAATGTAACGCTTCGTAACGCTGAAACTTACCCCCCTCTATAAATACGTGACACTAGCAGTTAATACAACAATCCTTCTAAAAAAATGTTTGGGTAAAATTTCATGTTTAAACAGCGTTTTTATTTCTTTAAAAGTAATAAAGAGCGTTACGTAACGCTACATCACTCCCTCTCGTAACGCATCATAATGAAAAGTACTACCCCCTCCCGCTAAGTGCGGTATCTATTTTAAATACGGCCGCTTAAACTAAGTTATAATTTTTATCATAACTTATAATTTATAACATAATATTTTATATGTTATATTATAACTTATAAGCTATAAAGCTTAAATGATGATAATACTCCGTCGCATTGGCCCATCATAAACGATCTTTATGTGGCAAAAACCTACCGAAACTGTCAGTCTAACGCATCATAATGCAAAGTACTACCCCCTCCCGCTAAGTTCGGTATCTATTTTAAATACGGCCGCTTAAACTAAGTTATAATTTTAATCATAACTTATTATTTATAACATAATATGTTATATGGTATATTATAACTTATAAGTTATAAAGCTGAAATGATGATAATAGTCCGTCGCATTGGCCCCTCATAAACGATCTTTATGTGGCAAAAACCTACCGAAACTGTCAGTCTAACAATATCAGTCTGTACGATGATTAGAAAATAGATTGATGGAATATTTAAATAATATTTTTATAATTTTGTTTAAAATAAAAAAAAAATTGTTCCTTAAAATTTACTAACCACGCGTTTTTTTAGTTGTGTACTTAAGACATACAAATTGTTTTCAACTTGCTACCATTTAAAGTCTCCAGTATTAGGAGAATAAATGAGTAGTTGTCTACATCTAGCAATAGGTGGCGCGCAAGAGTAAATCAATCTCATGACATTATTTATTTCGTGAATAAAGTCGAAGAATGTTTTTTTAATCAGCGTACAGGGTTGACTCTTGGTACTAAAGAAGGCCAGTAGCCTGAAATATCAGTGTGTACGTACGTACGATGATTAGAAAATATATTGATGGAATATTTAAATAATACCAAAGACTGTTAAAAAAAGACCTAAGATATAACCATATGGTTGGTTATTCCTGTACCATCTTTTTATTTATATTTATTTTCATTAATTTGTAAGTAATTAATTTTTTTCTTTTTGACATTTATTTTGTTTCTAAAAAAACAAACGATTTATTAAATTAAATATTTCAGGAAATTTTAAATGACATCATGGTCGTGTGACCTCACACACTCAAAATCAAGTAGTAAGGTAAAACTAAAAATTACCCAAATATAGGGGTAAACTGCTGAGGAATTCAGGTTTACAAATGGAGCTCTCTACAACTAGAATTATGAAACAAAAGACGTCTACCCTATCTCTATCTCATTTGTGCTACACTTTCCAGCCAACCAAATAAATACTGTATTTGTTTTTCATACAACAAATACAGTATTTATTTGGTTGGCCGGAAAGTGTAGCACTGAGCGGCACGAACGAACATAGCTAATGTGAATCTGTAGAATAAGATAATTCTACTAAAATTTAGATGGCGCCAGTAATTTCTTTAATAAATATAATATAGTTACACTTTTCGCCCGGCCAAGTTTTGTTTGTTCAACAAAGAACAAATACAGAATTTGTTTGGTTGGGTGGAAGTGGGTGTGTATGTATCTTCTATCCTTTTTGGGTAGAACTTTTGTCCCTGTCTAATCTAACGGGAGAAATCGCCATTGGAGTAAATCTTTATGAAACGTGGGTGATTCTTTTTAGGTAATATTCAAGATTTTTTAAGGTAATTTTAAAGATAATCTAGGTTATTTCAAGGAAATCTTAAGGGATTACCTCCTAGAAGGAATTCAGGTGTACATTTTTTCAGCGAGTAACCACCCTATAAAAAAATTCGGATTCAAACAAATTGAAAATAAAATCTAACTGTTTGAATTTGTTTGAATCCGTTTTTGGAATCGCATTTGCGAATTAAAAAGGATTAATATTTTATTTTTAATCTGTTTTAATCCGAATGAATTCGCAAAAAAAACAAAACGAATCAAATAGGTTCAAACAGTTACATATGTGAAATTGGAAGGGCTTAGCATATGTTGAGACCTTTATATGTATAGCGTAAAAAGTTGCCGAGTCCGTGGTCTAAAGAAGCCCGGCAAAGCATCCTATCCAATGAAAATCGTATAATGTGTATACAATTTCCTTTTGGTAATTTACACACATCTGGATATGCTTATATCGACTTTTTTGGTGCAAACGTTGCGTCGGTGAGAAGAGAATTAATTCAAAATTTTAATACGCATATTCAAATTAAAAGGAATTAAATAGTTGCTAATTAAAAATGAAATTCCGCATATGCAAATAGAAACGAATCAAATCGGATACGCAAATGCAAATAGTTGCTAATTGAAAATTATATTCCGCATATGCGAATAGAAACGAATTAAAACATGTCACGCATTTGCAAATAGCCGCTAATTATGTAAAAATGATATTCTGCATATGCGAATAGAAACGAAATAAAATATGATAGGCATTTGCAAATGGCCGCTAGTTAAAAATTATATTCCGCATGTGCAAATAGAGACGAATTAAAACATGATACGCAAATTAAAACGAAATTAGTTTAACGAATTAAATTTAAATAGCAAATGCAAATTAAAACAGGTTAATTAACTAAAATAAACTGAAACGGATTAATATTGATTGCAAAAAGAAATAATTCAAACTTATTCAAACAGGTTAAAAATATTTTATTTTTAATCAATTTGAATCTGTAATTTTTTACAGGGCATACACATCAATGGTGTCCAAACATATTTGGGAGATGTGCCGACGTTTTGAGCGCAAACGAAAATAGTACAAGTATTTTTTTGCCCTAAACTCAAACGAAGTAAAACATAAATGAGTCAAATATAAAACAGCGCAAACATATTGAGCCAATTTAAAACAAATTAAAGCAAATCAAAAGTAGTGCAAATTAAAAATAGTAAATAACCCGGGGAAAAAAAGTTTATGTATGATCATGCATTATTACGCATAATTATGTCTGATTTTACCCAAAATTAGGTAGAATTTTACATGATTATACATAATGTATGAATTTTGACCCGGTATGATCATGCATAATTATATATGGGTATACATAGATCATGCATAACATTTTAAATTTTGGCGAAGGCGCACCATGCATGACAAAGTTTTTGTATGATTATGCATAATTTTGCATCAAATTAAGTATAACTATGCATAATTGATGTAAAATTAGACATAATTATAAATAATTATGCAAATCATATTTATTTTTTTTTTCCTGAGATTTATTAGATTATGTATTATGATGTCTATTTTTGCCTTAAATTAGGTAGAATTATGCATGATTATGCATAATCATGTCTGAATTTTGACAATGTATGAATTTTGATCCGGTATGATCGTGCATAATTATGTATGGGTATGCATAGACCTATGCCTAATTATGTATGATCATGCATAACATTTTAAATTTTGGCGAAGGCGCACCATGCATGACAAAGTTTTTGTATGATTATGCATAATTTTGCATAAAATTAAGTATAACTATGCATAATTGATGTAAAATTAGACATAATTATAAATAATTATGCAAATCATATTTATTTTTTTTTTCCTGAGATTTATTAGATTATGTATAATGTCTATTTTTGCCTTAAATTAGGTAGAATTATGCATGATTATGCATAATCATGTCTGAATTTTGACAATGTATGAATTTTGATCCGGTATGATCGTGCATAATTATGTATGGGTATGCATAGACCTATGCCTAATTATGTATGATCATGCATAATAATTTAAATTTTGGCGAAGGCGCACCATGCATGACAAAGTTTTTGTATGATTATGCATAATTTCGCATCAAATTAAGTATAACTATGAATAATTGATGTAAAATTATAAATAATTATGCAAATCATATTTAATTTTTTTTTCCTGAGATTTATATTTATCTATACCCGGAGAAAAAAGTTTATGTATGATCATGCATAATTATTTATAATAATGTCTATTTTTGCCTTAAATTAGGTAGAATTATGCATGATCATGTCTGAATTTTTTACCAATAGGGAGGTTTAGGGGGTAGCCAAAATATAAAATCTCTATAGCCTTTGTTAACGCGAGAAACGGGGTATGAAGTGTATGAATGTCAATTTGCGTGACGTATTTTATGGACGACCCCTTACCTGAGGGTTTTCACCAAATTTCAAACTGAATTTAGAAAAACCAACTATATGTTAAATTATTCTTCTCTAGGGCAATATACTCCATAATTTATTTGCAGTTGATGGTGGTTCATTTAGGGGTTGTTTTGGTGCCCTAAACTTTAAATTATGGCTATTTTACAAGTTAATTGGGACTTAGTATTTCACCACAACAGTTTTGGAAAAGCTGGATGAATTTTGAACTTAAACGTTACCCAATATTTAAATAAATATATAATAATAATATTTAATGATGGTGTTTGAACTTATGCAGAGTTTCATCAACTGATAATTTAGTATATTTCTCTTATTTTTTGTATATTTAAAACTAGGTGGATCTGTTTTTTATTTTTTTCTTTGAAATTAATTAGATAGTTACTTATCACATAAATTTGTGAAATGTAAGATAATTTTGTAAAAATATGAGTGGAAGGACTTCGGCCGATAACTCTTGCCCCCTCCCCCAGGATTTACTACTACTAATATTTAATTTTTGATACTGTGGTAGCAGTTGATGTGGAATGACCCTTTAAGGGATTATTATTATCATTATTTACATAAATAACAGTGGAATGGGGTTACATAAATAACAGTGGGATATTTTTTCAGTAAAGTGAAGAAAAGTACAGGGCATCTGAAATGTGATATTGTAATGGTACATTTTCCAATCAAGGGCCAACATGACTAACAAGTGACAAAGGGGCTGTCATTTGTGGATGCCCTCCAAACTGAAAAGTAAAAAATTGTTACTTACAAATCCTGTACCAGTCAAAACTGCCTCAACAATACCAGCAATAAACACAGCACAATTTAAACTGCTCTTATCTCTTGGAACAGAAATATAACGATTTACTAAAGGATCTTTTTCCATTAAATAATATGTATTTTCATCATCATTTGAGTGCTCTAATTTGTCTGCCTCTCTTCCAAATAGTGCCTAAAATTAAAAAAATATATATTTAAAAAAAAACTTTTTGGCTATAATAATTAATTATAATTACCTTCCACAGTGTTGACTTAACAAATAAAAGTATATTTAATAATTTAATCTCTCGTTTACTGTTTCTTTCTCGTACAAAATAAATATCAATCAATTTAACACCTACACTTCTTCCTAATTCATGTAACCTAAAGAAAATAAAGAAAATAAACTAAATAATATATTTAAAACAGAAAATAAGAATTATCATACCTATTTTGAAGTTCTGGAACTGTTTGAGACTTGTTTTGACAGTATTGCACTACTTCTGAGAATAATAATGCAAAACAACTTAAAGAAACTTCCCCTTTGCCTTTACTTAATGGTTTATCCAAGATACTTTGTCGACTTCTTCCAGATAAACTCATTTTTACTTTTTTTACATAAAAGATCAGGAATGTAAGGTTATGTTTTTATTGACGTTTAGTAGCAATGTTGCCAAGAGTAAAACTAAATAATGATACATTTGAACTAATGTTATCTGATGGTCTTAATTTTATTAGAAAAAAACTTAAATAAAGTAATACCAAAATTCAATTATCGAATTTTATTAGATATAATTTATTCAAATATTTAAACGCAAGAAATATACATAAAAAATATTTTGCAAGATATAAATAAAAGGGGTATGTCTGAACTAATTTTGACAATTTTAGGAGGAATATTTTAAGAAAAATATTGGATTTATTTTAAAGTGTGACGTGTAACTGATTAGTGTATTTTTAAGTAATAGTGTTATATTTAAAATGGAATCTAGCAAAAGAGAAGTACCAAAGACAATTCAAAACATATTAAACTTAGATGCAAAGATAACCAAAAAATTTCTGATTTGGGCAAATAACATTTTAGCCCTAAAATCATTAAGATTTCATTACAAGACTTTAGAAATTAGCTGCCATGGAATCCCTTGGTTTGCATTCTGGATTGCTTTAACATGGTTTATCAATGAACCATCCTTAATACAAATGCAGATGAATATGCTACTCGGGTTATTGATCGATATCATACTCGTAGCTGTAAGTAAAGCTTACTTTAGACGTAGAAGGCCTAGTCCGAATAAAGATGATGCTTTGGGGCAAATAGGGCCTGATGTTTACAGTTTTCCATCTGGTCATGCAAGTCGTTCGGTATTTGTAGCATATTTCTTCATTCACTTGTGGACTTTACCAATTTACTGTATACCTCCAGTTTTGGCATGGACATCAGCTGTATGTGTAACTAGAATTTTGATGAATAGGCACTATGTTTTGGATGTTGCTGGTGGAATTGTTTTGGGTCTGATTGTAGGAATTATTATGAACATTTTATGGTTGGAAGACAGTACTGCAAAATGGTTAATGTCCTTTTTGTCAGATGAGAAACTTGATGGTGGGGAATACCATGTATAATATACATATTCCTTTTAGGGGTCATGTACAAATTACGTAAAATTTGTGGGAGGGGTGGGTTAAATTAAATTATGTTTAGGGGTCTGAAAACTCCTAAAAAATGTCTTATGTAATATGTGCACAAAGGATTTTAGATTGATTCTAGTAAAAATTTTCAGTGGGTATTTAAGTACTGAATTTGCAGTATTTTCATTGTATAACTTAAAAATATTTCACAGATAAGAAGTCTGAACACCAGATATCCTGTTTACTTGGTGTATGCATACACCAAAATACATATCTGGAAAATAAAACTAAATAGCATTTTATGTTAGGTGAAGCTCACTCTCTCCCTCACCAAGAACGTGTACATTTGTAAGAGGATAATAATTATTTTTAAGTTTCTTAATATAATACCGAGTAAAATACACAAAAAATACTGCAAAAAAAATATTATTTCGAAATATCTTTTTGTTTCTTATTATTATTTTTTATTTTTTTTTTTTCAAAAAACAATTTTTTTTTAAGCAAAACATTTTTCAATTTTTTTTAACCAATGCAAGGTTTTCTTTGGGAAAATAATTTAAACTGTTAATTGTTTGTGTAATGTAACCCATTGTTCTTTTTTAAGTTTTTTTCTCTTTCTCCAAATATTTAATTAAAATTATTATTTGTTTTTTGGCTTAAAAGGATAAATTTCGCAAAAAAAAAAAATCTGTCGCTGTCTGTCGAAGTTCTCGGCGAATATACGAATATCGTCTAGATTTAATATTCGGTTTAATATCCGTCAGTAACGGATATCCGAAAGTGCCGGTTATGCGCAAATAATAAGTTTTGCATTAAAAATGGCTTCAAGCCAATTTTATTATTTTCATAACCAAATAAAAAATATGTAATATGATTAAGGCCCAGTTTATCAATGTACAGTTAAAACTTTATCTAAAAGATAAAGTCTCAGTTAAGAGCAAATTCTGGATTTTGGTTGGAGTTGCTATGGTTATTATATGTCAGCTAAATTTAGCTGTAACTTGATAAACCCAGCCTAATACAGACTGTTGTGATTTATTATAAACAAAATAAATTGTATTGTTAGATTAATTAGGTTAAAATAAGTGAGATAAATAATGTAAATAAAATGTGTACTTAAATATTATTTACGTATTTTTTGAAATATAAATACTTAAAACTATGTCTTTTAACTGAGTATGAAGACATAGCGTTTTTTAAGTCAAGTTTTACCTATAGCTATGTTTATGTTTGTTTTTAACCTCGTACTATTCTACTTAATTAAGCATCCCCTAAGTCCAGGACTTGTGTGGGCTAATAGTAGAGGGAACCACCGGCTTTAATTGACTTTCGAACCAATATATCTAGGGAGTACACCTTCGCCAAATTTCAATTATTAATTAACTGAAAAAGGCAATCGGCGCCAGTGAGGTTTGAACTCACGATCATTAGATCAGTGTCAGGCTATATCGATGGCATTGACCGCTGAGCTAAATCTCCCACCCTATATCTAGGGTGACCAGATTTGTCCCCGGAAAACCGGGGACAGGCATTGTAGTTTTTACTCAAACAATAATGAACTAAAAAAAATACGTAAAAATGTACTATTTAGTTAGGGTGAGCGGATAAAAATATTGTTGTCCCCGGAAATCCGGTGCGTATGGTCACCCTAGGTATATCCAAATAGATACAGGGGCCCATATTTTAGTGGATACCCAGTATTGGCCGATAGGCCAACAAGCAATTGCCCGGGGCCGCTGATGGGAAAGTAATGGCAAACGATCATTGCATTAGGGGTATGAAGTGTATGAATTTTGGTACATTATGCGTTACGTAATACTTGAACGTTCCCTTATCATACCGGGTCAAAATTTATACATGGTCAAAATTCAGCCCAACGTAGCCCACCGATCGGGAAAGAACTGAGAATCGATTATCGCATTAAGCCTTTGGCCCGAGCGGGAAAGTAATGACAAACATTGCCACAGTTGTCCATTTAACACTTGTGAAGGGTGCTGGCGGAAGGAGCCCATGACGAAAGAATAGGGCGGCCGCCCGGGTGATTTTAGTTAAGAGCGCTAAAACAAAATTTATGGCATAAATTTTTTGAAAGCGGCAAGATATCGTTTGCTGACGAAAGGCCAAATCGCGGCCGCTTATCTAACGACCTAATGCCGATCAGAACTGATGGTAGAAAATCGGTAGAAGGTCTGAAAACTGGTTGGCAAATGGTCGTTGGTGCCGGTTGCATTCTTTTATAGGTCTTGCGCCGCTCAAAACATTCGACAATTTCCCGAAGGCACATAAGCGGCTTGTTTGCTGTTTATAAACGGGCCGTAGGCCTGAAGCCTTTCTTATTATTACTGATAATAACTTATTATCATTAGTAATAGTAATTGAGAAACGCTGATTAGAAATGTGTGTAAAAGTGATATTTTTAGTTTTTCGCAGAAAAAGCTACAATTTGACATTTACAAATTAAGAATTCTTCAGAAAGTTAATTTTTAGTAGAACATAATAAAAAAGGCTCTTTTTGCTAAAATACGCATATTTTTTGCTCAAAATGTGCCGTAAAAATTTTCCAAAAATGAATACACAGTAAAAATTTTTCAAAAAACACCGAGATATCTCAATTATATAAGACAGATAAATGCTTTATCAGTCAGTGTCACTTATCACCATAGCTGATTCGTCGATGAATCAGGGACCGCGCTGCAGGAAAAATAATTTCCAAAATATTTTTAAATATATTAATTTTTAAGTCTGTATAAAGATAAAATTAACAAGTAATAAAATTCAGGAAATTTAGTCAAACCGCTAGGTTATAATTTCAGAAAATTTAAATTTGATTTGATTGATTTTTTTTTTGATTTGAGCGAAAATAATTTTTGTTAAACGTTTCTACTACAACAAAATGGTGTCAGCCAGATTATTTTTAAAAATTCTGAATATTTTTTTACAGTTTAAAGTAGGTAGGACTTTGCGTGGAGGGACAGATTTATTGTTCTCGGCACCACTAGTTAAATATTAAAAATAAGAATCTAAGATAAAGAAGATTTATTTTTAGAAAAATAAATACTTGATAAGTTTGCATTTTTCGATAATAATAGTAATAATAATGAAGCGTTTAACGAAAAGTGCAACAAAAAAAAATAAGACAAAAATAAAAAAATAATTTTTACAGAAAAAATATTACATCATGCATGATGGTGCACCACCCCGATTTTTCAAAAACAATTTTATCTAACTGCTTTGGAGAAGAAACCCATGGTCTAAATTTAGACGATGGGCTTATAAGCCTTTATCTCAAAGCATTCTCGAGTTATCGTAATCACATCGTCGGACTGGGGGGCCTGAGGTAGGAGATTTTTAATTTGAGGGGGGGGGGACGTTGAGAAAAAAACACCCTCACGCAAACAGGCCCTTACCTCATTTTTCCTTTATAAAAATCATTTTTTCGAAAAACAAAAAAGTAAGTAAATATTTATTTTATTGTTCCAAAATATATTTATTTATTTATTTGTTAACGGGAAACTCCAATACATAAGAAGTACAAAATATGGTATAATTATAAATGCATAAGTATAGAAATTTTGGATACCAATAATATCAAAAGTTAAGGATATTTAAAGAAGTTTTAAAAGAATTTAAAGACAAATTTAAAAAATAAATAAATAATTGTTATTGTTATTAGCCAACAGCATAGCTCTATCCAAAGGTGTATGAGATCCGTAGTTAGTTATATGAAAGGGTATATTAAACGTTGGAGAACTTTGTCTAAGATTTCTTGTAGGGATATAAAACCGAATTTTATACAACATTTCTGGACAATTAAGTATTAATTATTAATAAGTTTAAACAACATACATAAATTTAAGTCTTCTATGACAAAGTAATTCAACATTCAATGCTTCATACACATGAGAGTAATTATGATCATAAATTGGAATATTTAGTTTGTTAGCACAAAATCGTAATAGTTTACGTTGAACAGACTCAATCTCATATATGCCAATATTGTACTGAGGAGACCAAATTACAGAGGCAAATTCAAGATGAGATCTAACAAGGGAATTGTAGACTGTTATAATAGACTTAACAGAAAAATCTTTACAGTTTCTTTTTACAAAGCCTAACATTTTTGTAGCCTTTAAATTAAATTATTTAATAATAAAATACTTTAATTTTAATTACGTTTTATTTAAATTATATTGGTACGTTTTTACTCCGAACCATTCAACCTATCAAACCAATTTAACTGATAAGTATTACCAAATAAGTTGCCTAAGATTAAATTTTCTCAGTTCCAGTGTAGAATTATTTAAAATCCATCAACAAAAGAAAGAAAAATGTTGTTTGTCAAACCAGTAATCCCTATTAAACTATTTTCAGTATGCAAACAAAGTATTGCGATCAGACACATGTCAGGATTTTTAATAAACGACTCGAAATATTCGTTTTTGAAAGAACTGGGACTCAAAGAAACCAATCTGGGAGTTTACGATGGACAGTGGAAGGGTTCTGGCCAGGTAAGTCAATTATGTAACAAGAGAAAAATTAATTAAAACTAATGTCCTTTTTCCCTACATTTATAGATATATACAGAGAGGCCCAAAAGGCCACCCCCTCCTAACTTTTGAACCAGTTGAGATATCGACTTCAAATTTGGAACACTTAAATAAGGCAATTCAAACTATCTTTTTGCATATATTTCATATTTTCAGCTATTAAAATGTGGTCAGGGGGGCATGGGGGATTTTTTTTAAATAGAAGATACATCATTTTATAAAGCTTATAAAATTCTCTAACCATATGTTTTTTATATTTTTAAAAATTTTTTTGGGGGTTTAAAATAGGGTTGAAAATGGGTATTTTCCTCAAAATTAAAAAAAAAATAATTTTTGAAAAATTAATTATTTTATGTTGTAAAAACGTAAATTATAAATTTAAATGAATTTTAATGGAGCTCTCTACAACTAGAATTATGAAACAAAAGACTCTCTATCTCATTTGTGCTATACTTTCCAGCCAACCAAATAAATACTGTATTTGTTTTTCATACAACAAATACAGTATTTATTTGGTTGGCCGGAAAGTGTAGCACTGAGCGGCACGAACGAACAAAGCTAATGTGAATCTGTAGAATAAGATAATTCTACTAAAATTTAGATGGCGCCAGTAATTTTTTTAATAAAAATAATATAGTTACACTTTTCGCCCGGCCAAGTAAATATTGTATTTGTTCAACAAAGAACAAATACAGAATTTGTTTGGTTTGGTGGAAGTGGGAGTGTATGTATGTCTTCTATCCTTTTTGGGTAGAACTTTTGTCCCTGTCTAATCTAACGGGAGAAATCGCCATTGATAAAAATAAAAATTTACATAAAAAACTTTTTGGCGGAGATAAAAAAAAAAACAGAAAATGAGGTATTTTTTCACTGGTTTTGGCAAAAAAAATAGTAAAAATTAAAGTTATTTTTTTAGACCGTACAATCAATTTGTCCAAGCAATGGCAAAGTAATAGCAGAAGTCAAAACTGGAACCCTAGCTGACTACGAATCCTGTGTCAAAGCATCCCAATCAGCATGGGACATCTGGGCTGATTTACCAGCGCCAAGACGTGGTGAAATTGTCCGCCAGATTGGCGATGCCCTTCGTGAAAAATTGGTTCCGTTGGGAAAATTGGTGTCCATCGAAATGGGTAATCTTGTTTTACTAAAACTTTATTTTTACTTTTAAGATACCTCGGAAAAGAGAAAGTATTATCCCAGACAGCACATGATATCTTAAAGACGTCTTTTTTAGATCTTAATTATGTCTGGACGCCTAAAGACAAAAAAAGGATATCTTATGGACTTCTTTTTAGGGATGTTTAAAAGATATCTGATTATGATGTCTATAAGATATCTTTTAAATATCCGTCTTAACTTCGATACTCATCGCTAAAAATAAATTAACCACAATCAACTATTAAAAAAAATACCATTTTTTTAAGATCTTTTTTTGAAAAACAAAAAAATTATTTTTTTTTCATTTTCTTTTTACAAAAAACGAAAAGATTAAAAAAAATCAAAAAAGAAATTTTCAAAAAAAAAATATATATAAAAAAATCACATTTTTTTAAGATATTTTTTTTACAAAAAAAATACCTCTTATTATGCTTTTTATATCAATACGATCGTACCTAGCAACGTAAATGGGAGGGGATATTATATTGTAAGGTTGCCTGTGCAAGGCGTCAGTAAGGCCTCTTAAAAAAGATGTCTTAAAGACGTTACCTTTTGTAACATACGATGTCGTTAAGACGTCTTTAAGATTCATATACGGCGAAAACCGACGTTCTTAAGACGTCAGGGGCCTAAAGGGCCCTTAGAAAAGGCCATATCGTTTGAGAGATCAAAACCAAACTTTAAACTATGTACAGGTTTTTGGAAGATTTCTCAAGAGAATTTTTCCTAATTTTTCTCTACTGTCCCAAATAATGTAAAACCCCCAATAGTTGACAGTCTAAGAAAAATTCTATAATGTTTTTTAATTAAAATTTTATCTAATAATTTTTTTTTATATTTTATTGAATACATGTGTTTAGTTAGATGTTTTCTTTTTATATTAGTACCAAAATGTTTGAATGTGATAATACAAACAAATATTTTTAATTTTTTTGTAGACCCTGTAAAAATTGTTAAGTTGACAGCCCTGTGTAATAAATTAATTTACCAATAGTTGACATATAACATATCTAATAGTCGACATAACATATTTTTCTTTTATTTTAAAAGATATATTACTTTAAAAGCATAATGCTTTAAAAATGTAACTTATAAATTACTGTTTTTATTAAAAAGAATGCCAGTAAAGTTATATTTTTATTTAAATTCATCAAATTTTACAAAACGATATCAAAGCACCAATAATTGACAGTATTTTAACCAATAGTTGACGTAAAATTTCCTATTAACTTTAAAGCTCTAAATCTTATCTTATCTCTAAATGCTTTGCGACTAGAAGTTAACCAGAATTGTACAATAACTTGTAAAACTGAAGTTCTTAGCAAAATACGAAAAATAAGAGATGAGCATTTTAGTTAAAATACTTTGATATATTTTATTTTTTTATTGGAATTATAAAAAAAAACATTTATTTTATCTTAAAACACCCATCCACATTTAGATCTTAATTAAATGTGCAGGTGTCCACAGATCAGGGAAAACAGGGAAATCAGGGAAAAGTCAGGTAATTTGATCAACTGTAAAAAATCAGGGAAACTGAAAAAAAGCTGTGGTGTACATGATAAACTATTACTAAAACAAGTTTTTATTCATAGAGTTCTACCAATCCATAGATCAGTTTTACAGAAAAAAAGTTGAAAAAAATAAAAAATCATAACTCAAAAATAAAACAGGATGTTCAAATTTTTTACGAATATTGGCTTCAAAAACTTTTTTTGTATCTCTACGTTTATGATCTGTACTAAAATTAGGGAAAATTTTTAATTTTTATCAGGAAGTTCAGAGAAGAATCAGGAAAGCATCATGAAAAAATCAGGGAAGAATCAGGAAAAAATGAGGGAATCTTAATTTGAAAAAACCTGTGGTCACCCTGAGGTGTATAATACAGTATTTTAAATAATCCCCACGAGCCTTAAAATTAGCTGTAAACTATTGAAATTTGTTGATTTTTTAATCTAGTGGTTGACACCCCCTATGTAAAAAGCTAAAACTGTCTTATTGAGTTGTAAATAATCAGAAAAAAGTTTGATTTAAACCCATAAAAGCCTGTAATTAAGATTAGCATGCATAAATACGTATTATTCAGTAAATACTGAAAATTAAAAACACCCAATTTCTTAGCACGCGTCTTAAGAAACTGTAAAAAAAATGAGAACAAAAACACTCCACTAAAAAATTGCCTGCCATATTAAAACGCAATTCATCACGTGATCTTCAGTTGCAAATTCTAAGACTAGATGGTACTAGGTGCCCATTTATTATTTATTTCGCCTCAATAAATGTAATGTAATCTTATTTTAGGTTGTTTTATTTAAAACTGTCAACTATTGGGGTAGTGTCAACTATTGGGTGTTTTCCCTTAAGTGTAGTTTACAAATAAAATAAAAATAAAAAATAAATCGATTTTCTTAAAAATGGTTCAATCGATTTTGCTCAAATTTTGTATGTTAATAGTAAAATACTAAGATAACAACAACTCATTACTAGTTTTTCCCTGAAAAATCACATAAGGGTGTATTTTTTTTTGTAATATTGGCGGATACGCGTTAAAATTTGCAATTGGGGGTACTTTTTCGTAATATAGAATATAAATGTAAGCTAATTTTAAAAATAACAAAATAATCAAAATCTCAAAATTCATTTGTACATTTTGCGACAAAGTCAGTGCGGTGGATCCGTACCATTTACAGTTTATTTGGATTTAATATTGTATTTCATTATTACCGATAAAAAGCTCTAATGCATAACCACCTGGATTTTCATATAAAAAACTAGAACTTTAATATATATAAAATCTAGAGTTAACTCTATAAATATTCTATAGAACTTTAACCACCTATTTTAACGTGCCACAAACAATTTGTTCTCCTCTTATCGGTAGTTTTACCCACGGCTTTCCAGAATCAAGGTCTAGGGAGAATGTAGGGAAACTGTTAATTAAAATAGCTCCCTGGGTTCTGGCTGCCAGAATCTGGCAGAGATTTAATGTGACCACATGTTGGTGCATAATTTTGGCATTATTTTAGGAAAAATTTTACCTGAGGGCATTGGAGAAGTACAAGAATACGTGGACATTTGCGATTACGCTGTTGGTCTCTCCAGAACCATGGCTGGATCGATTTACCCATCAGAAAGGCCTGGACACGTTCTTCTGGAGCAATGGAACCCATTGGGACTGGTTGGGGTCATTTCTGCATTCAACTTTCCCATTGCTGTGTATGGATGGAACAGTGCTATCGCCATGGTAAGAAACATACAAACTAAAAATACTTACCGGAACTCAGGCAAAGCAAGTTAATACTTGGCGGTGTAATAACCGCTGGTCTATTAACCAAGAACCTTGTACATCTTAGCAGGGACCACCTCAGGAAGGTAATAGGGCTAATAACTAATAACTGGTCACTGCCACCTGAGGAAACATAAATAAATATTTTGTATCTTTTTGACTTCATTTTGTTTTTTTATTCATTTTAAAAGACCTTCTAGATGCCCCCTATCCCAATTTAAAGCCAACAATGCCAATAAAATGGACAACAACCCAGTCAACACAAATACATGGCAGGAACATAGCAGGTACATAACCACTGTTCTATGTGATGTTGCAGACATGTAATTTTTATAGTCCATGTATAGTCCTTGGACTTTAACAATTCCGCCTCAAGTTATGTATCAGCTACATAACATGCTACATATCAGATACATACTAGGTACATAACAATAAAAGTAGGCGTTTCCGAATTTTACTTGTTATTGAGTGCATCATAGATTTAGACATGGTGAACATTTTTACGTCTTTTTGATAAACCTAATAATTAAAGTATATAAATATCTTTATATGTAGCATCCATCAGGCAAAATTCTTATACGATGTGCATTTTTACGGTGAAAGCAAACTTTCTACCAGGCTTAAAAATCATGGGCCACATAAAAAGCCAATTTTTAGAGAAAAACTAGCAAATAATCATTTTAAAAAAATATATATATTTTAATTTTTTGTCTAAAATTATCTAAAATCGGTTTAGTTGTCTAAAAATACATGCGTTTCTACTACTTAAGGGTAAAACTTTTATTATTAACAACAATTTTAAGAATATTAGTGATTCTAACCTATAAAAATTAAAATAATATAGACGCCATATTTAGTATTGAATTCATAACATTTTATGTATCGTGTATGTTCTCGTACCATATATATGATACATAACATGCAATATTGCATGTTATGTATCATACATATGTATGTTACATCTTATGTAATATGGCACATGTAACGTAAAAAATCTTTCTGTTATAGGGCATGTTATGTAGCATACATATGTATGTTATGTCTCATGTAATATGGCACATGTTACCTAAAAAATCTTTCTTTACCATGTTGCATCCATATATGTGCGGACTGGGAACGTTAGTGCATTGAGCATGCTACGGTAGGCCATATATGTTTTAATAATTTTTAAAACAATATATATTTTTAATTTCCACCATTTTTTTCCATATAGGTAAAAAAACTGCCAGGGAATTTTAAACGGACAAATTTTAATGACTTTATAATCATACAACTATAATTCTTTCTTTTAACATATAACGTCTGAAGCTGGGGGTTGGGTGAGCCATAGTTGGTGCCAGCCCCAGCCTGTCACAGCTGCTATAAACAGAATTTAAATAAAGTTCTGATATAAAGTCGGAATTTAAGTAAAATTTCAACTTTAAATCAGAATTTAAGCAAATTTCTGACTTTAAGTCAAAATTTACTAATAAAATATTATGTCCCTTTTAAACGATAAAAAATTACTATATGATTATGCAAAAATACCTTTGTACACAATGTGTAAATAAATTTAATTTATTGTAAAATAATAAAATTTTGTAAAGCGCTGTAAACTAATTTAAAATTAGTTAAAATAATGTAAAATTATTTAAACTTACATAGATTTACACTTATTATCTTATATTAGATATTGCTTCTGGAAAAGTCCAAACCAATGTATTTTTATACACTGTACGCTCCTGTAAAAATTAATAAGAAATTTAACTTTCTCGATGTTTTTGTTTTAATATCTTTAAATTTTTAGGTTTGTGGTGACACCGTTTTATGGAAAGGCTCCGAAACTACTCCATTAGTTTCCGTAGCCACCACTAAAATCGTAGCCGATGTTTTAGAGAAAAATAAGCTTCCCGGAGCTGTAGCTGCTTTATGCTCCGGAGGAGCTGATGTAGGGAAAGCAATGGCAGCCGATGAAAGAGTTAAATTGCTATCATTCACTGGAAGTACAGAAGTGGGAGCAAAGGTAAAAAATACTTTATCCAATACATACAGATAATAAGACAATTACCAGCTTTATTTTAAATAGATAAACTTAATAATAAACCCCGCGTGGCTTTTAGTTTATTGAGTGGATAATTATTTATTTTACCCACTTAACTGTCACTTGTCAAATTATTTTCTTGTAAATGTCATTAAAATTTTTAATAAAAATATGAATTCCTAAGCTGTTTATTGGATAAAACCTTGTATGGCACTCATGGTTAAACCGATATTGCCCTCTCTAAAATTAACCTGATTGGCTGACGCCTCGCAGCTTAATTTTCTAATGGGCAATATCTTACTTTACCCACTAGTACCATAAATAACTGTGTCCTATAAATAAATTCAAGATATTTTTTCATAAAAAAGTATAAAATTAATCTTATAATTTTAGGTCGGTGTTGAAGTGCAAAAGAGATTTGGAAAACATCTTTTGGAGCTTGGAGGTAACAACGCCTTGATTGTAGCTGACGATGCTGATTTAAATATGGTTGTCCAAGCCACCTTATTTGCTTGTGTTGGAACTGCGGGGCAAAGATGTACGACAACGAGAAGACTTATTTTACACAAAAACGTATGCATTAATATTTATAATATAAAAAATAGTATATTATTTACCAAGTGAGAGAAGAACATTTTTGACCTGCGTCAAATTGCGGGATGAGCGCGCTAGCGCGAAGCCCGAAAGACGCGGTCTAAAATGTTAAAACTTCACTCACGTGGAAAATATAGTATTTTTTCACTACCAGTACAATTAATTAGCTATTTATTTATTTATTTTACTAAAATTTAATGAAAAAGCTTATAAATTTAAAATATCACGCTGGCCGTCCGCGGCCATTAAAAAAAACAAATGAATAACTTGACATTTCTGGCAGAAATTTTCTGGTGATCTGCTAAAATTATTAAGTTAGAAAGTGTTTCCGTGTTAAGTGTGATAAAATATATAAAAATGGAAAGTGAAATGCAAAGTGATAATTCTGGTACTCCCCCAGAAATAAGGGGACAGGCGAAAACTGTGAGGGAGAATCTATTGCCTCAAAAATCAATATATGGGGGTTGTACCTCTAGTAATATATGATCCTTACGGTAATATATGGGTATTATGTTTTGAGGTGGGTGAAAGTGGATGTGGATTGATAACCCGTATAAAAGATTGACTCGTATATTCTAATATCACAGATAACATATAAACATATAAACACAGCACATTGTGCACCTCGCTAGGTCGGGGATCCAAGAGATCTTTTCAGTCATGTGTATGACTGTATATCGACTCGCGCATGCGCGCGTAGCCGGATAGCACACCCTTACACTAAGTTTTTAAGCTCTGCTTAATTTATGTAATTTATACTTTATCTTTTTATTAATAAAGTATAGGCTTAAACTTTCATTTTGTATGAGTGCTTTTATTGAACAGTAACTAGCTTTTAGATTTTATTTAGAGTTATTTATTTAGTTTATTTTTTTGTAAACTTTAGTTTAATTTAACCTAGTTAATGTTCAAAAGCTATCCTATTTTAATACTAGTGTACATATGCTTTTGCTTTTCTTAATAAACATTTTTAGACAAAACTTTGCATTTTTATTTTTTTATTTAATTATAATTTGTATTATAATATTTTAATTAAAGTTTAAAAGCTTATCCTTAAAAGAACTAAACATTTGCAAAGCTTTCTCCTACTTCCCCCATCCTAAGCTTCTAACTTTATTTAAGGTATTTAAACTTTACTCTATAAGCTTTCAGGAAAAAAAAATATTAACTTACAGGTAAGTATTTAAAAAAAAATTATTTTTTTTTTTTTTTTTTTTTTTTTTTTTTTTTTTTTTTTTTTTTTTTAGAAACTTAAGACTTTGTAATACCTTGTGTATTTTATTCTGTTTGTTAAGAAATTCTGTTTGCAGATTTTAATCAGGAAAATTAAATATTAATTATTTTCTTTTTCTAATCAAAATCTAGCACATAATTTTTTAATCTAGATGGTAGTTTATAGTCTCTTTTAGGTCTCTTATTATCTAGCACTTTTTCACTCCCGGAATTACTGTTAATTTTCAAATTTTCGGACACTATACAAGACTTAACATTACTTACACAATTACTTACACAATTACTTACACAATTGCCTTCCTTATGTAAAATCACATTATCATTGTTTACATCAAAATGATGGTAATCTGATTTTTCATTCGTATTTTGATTTCGAGATTTTGCGCACTCGCCAAAATTAGAAGAATTTTGGTCTCGCAAAGTTTCGAGATCAGTTTTCTTTTGCAAAATTACCTTTTCTTTATTTTTATTTAAATTTTTCTTATGTAATATTGCAGAAGTTTTTCCTTTAGTACTATTTTCGTTTTTAGTTTTGTCAGGATTGCAATTTAATCTAAATTTGTCATTTTTATTTACATTTACAACATTTTTACATAAAATTTCGTCATTCTTAGATACAATATCATCATTCTTACATAAAATGTCATCATTTTTACATAAAATATCATCATTTTCTCTTAAATTTAAATTTTCACACCCAGAACTACCACTTTTGTCAAAATCGCCCTGATTTTCTAAATAATTTGAAGCATTCTGAGTGTCATTTGCGTCAATTTGCTGCTGTGAAATGTCATTTTGATTGTCGTTTTGACTTGAATTGTCATTTTGGACATTTTCACGCGTATTGGTGCAACTGACACTAGGAAATTGCAAAAAATCAGAAATATTATTCCTGATACTCACCGATCTGCCTGAAAATTCTACCTGTTTTGGTTGTGTTGCCTGTCTCCGCAAAATCTGTCTTTTTCCTTGTTCCAGTCTAGCAATTATTTGATTACAACTTCTTTTCCATAGTAAATTTTCATCAGTTCTGCAGAGATACAAGGATCTCCCCATTTTTCTTTCAATTACAGCTGGTACCCATTTTTCCTCGTTTCTTGTCCTATAATCCTTCACCATTACCGTCTCCTTGATCTTGAAACTTTTCCTTTTTGCCTCTTCTTCCTCGTAGTCGCCTTCGCCATTTTTCTGCTCGAACTCAGAAATTTGTGTTAATCTGGTCCTGACTTTTCTGCCAAACATTTTCACATCCGGTGCTTCTGAAGTCGTGCAATGGGGCATCGTACGGTAAGATAGTAGAGCTCTGGAAATTAATATGCTAATGCTCATACCTTTATATTTAGGATCGTCCAGCATGCATTTCAGTCGTTTTTTTAGATTCTTGACGGAATTTTCACAACTGCCATTTGACATCGGGTGATACATTGGACTTGTCAGGTGCTTTATGCCATTACTTTTCAGAAATTTTTCCATTTCCTCGCCAACGAAAGCGGAAAAGTTGTCAGACACCAAACAGGAGGGTATCCCGAAACGTGCGAAGCAATCGTATAACTTTTCGATCGTCTGCGCTGCTGAAGTGTTTTTCACAGGATAGCATTCAAGCCATTTTGAATAAACATCGGTTATCACCAAAAAATATTGATCTTTAAGCTGCATATGGTCAATATGTACACGTTCAAATACGCTCTTTGGTGACGGCCATGGAGTAATTGTTTTTGGTGGATTATCCTTGTGTTTTAAGCAAATTTCACAGGATTTTGACATTTCAGCTATGTCACGGTCTATGCTTGGCCAGTACATGAGTCCTCTGCTTACTGCCTTGGATTTCACTACTCCATAATGCGCAGTATGAAGCTCCTCTAAGAGACTACTCCGTAATACTCTAGGTATTACTACTCTTTGACCAAACATGACTATGCCTTTTTCTATTCTCATCTCATTTTTCCTGAAAATATAGGCTTTTAGGTCATTTTTTACCTTTTTGGCTTCTGGCCATGTTTCTTTTTCTATCCACTCTTTAACCTTTTTCAATTCTCCATCTTTTCTGGTCTCAATTTGGACTCTTTTGTTATCTATGGGCCAATCAGGACATACCTCCGTGAAATTTATGTATGTTCCCGATTCTTCTTCTTCTTCTTGCGCCCTTAAGGCTTTTTGCTCATCCCTTATTGATCTGCTCAGGTAATCAGCCATGATATTCGTACATCCCCGAATATATTGAATGTCGAAGTTGAATCCTGATAGATATATGGACCATCTGACTAATCTATTTGCATGGAGAGTCGGTATCCCCTTTTTGTTACCGAATAGGGCTAACAATGGTTGATGGTCTACTCTCAGATTGAAATAATTCCCCAGTAACATGCCTTCAAACTTTCTTACTGCAAAATATACTGCTAAAGCTTCCTTATGGATGACAGAATACTTTTTTTCGCTCACCGACAATGACCTGCTGACACAAGCTATGACCTTTTCCACTCCATTCTCCATTTTATGCATTAATACCCCTCCAACGGAATCCATGGAAGCATCTGTTGAAAGAATTATTGGAAGTTTATTGTCGAAATGAGTTAAACTAATATCTTCTACAATAAGTTGTTTTATTTTAATAAAAGCTACATTACATGCATTTGACCATATAAATTTGGTGTTATTTTTCAATAAATCATACATTGGCCTTAAAATCTCTGCTAATTTTGGAATAAAACGTGCATAATAAGTAACCATGCCAATAAAACTTTTTAGTTCACTTACATTCGATGGTTCTTTTGCATCTGCTATGGCCTTGACTTTGTCCTCGGTTTTGGACAGTCCGTCCCTGGAAATATAGTGACCTAGGAACTTTACTCGTGGCTGGAAAAAGCTTGTTTTTTCTTTGTTGACAACCAGGCCTGCGTCCTGCAGTTTTCCTAGCACTGACCTCAAATTTTTCAGGTGCTCTTCTCTGTCACGTCCCGTGACACATATGTCATCAACAAATACTGCAACGCCTTCCATGCCTTTAAAAAGCATATCTAGATTTTTCTGAAATATTCCTGCTGCTGGCTTTATTCCATACATCATCCTAGTCACTTTGTACAGCCCCCGATGAGAATTCCAGACTAACAGCTTCTGAGACTCTTCATCTAAACAAAATTGCATATAGGCTCTTGATAAATCGATTTTGCTAAACTCTTCTCCCCCTGCAAGTTTGGGAAAGAGGTCTTGAATGAGAGGTAACTGGTAGTTAAAATCCTCCAGATTCTCATTTAATGCTTTATAATCTCCACAAATCCTAATGGTATTATTCGCTTTTGGGACAATAACTAAAGCTGAGGCATTTTTACTGAAGTTTATAGGTACAATAACTCCTTCGGCTTCCAAACGATCTAACTCATCGTCCACCATTTTAACGTAGGCTAATGGAACTTGACGTGATTTTGCAAAGACAGGTTTCACATTTGGTTTCCTATCCAAACAGATCGTTGAGTACCTAAAACAACCAAGTTTTGTGCTAAATACCTCACTAAATTCTTCAAATAATTTACTAATTTGGGTTGAATCTGCTTCAATTTGATTAAGCATAGTGAATTTTATTTTAAAATTGTTCAACCAATCCTGGCCAACAATGTCGGTCACAGAATTTTCAACTATATAAAATTTTTGCGATTTAGTAACCCCGTTATAAGTTAAATTAATTACGATAAAACCTAAACTAGTTGATTTTGCATTATTAAAACTCTTAAAAATAAGATTTTCTCTAGTTAATTTAAAATTACTAAAATATTTATCATATGTTTTACTAGAAATTACGGATACTTTGGCTCCTGAGTCCGCAAGAAATTGAACTTTAATGCCTTCTATTTGCAAATTTACCTTAAAATCGCTATTAATAGCTTCAAAACTACATATATTTACCTCAGAATCTATGTCAACTGCATTGACATGTTTGTGTTTACACATTCGTTCTAAGTGGTTATTTTGACAAAAGCGGCACTTCCAGTTGTAAAACTTGCACTTTACTTGTCCGTGGTTATATCCACATATCCTGCAACTCGCATTTTCCCGATTTTCCTTTGGTTTCCTTGAATTTTTCGTAAATTTATGTCGCACGCCCATGTTGTTTCTCGAGCTGTCAAAATTTCTAAACGAAGTCGATGCCTTCTGCGCCGATGCGGGTCGACTTCCGTGTGTCACTTTGAATATTTCGCGGGCATTTTCACATTTTACGTTTTCTGCATTTTCCCTCGCCCTTGCAACTTCCAGTAGCTCCAAAATAGTCGCGGATTTCTTGAATTCACACAATCTATCTAAAATTGGGCCAGGTTTCATTGCGCACATAAATTTATCGCGAATTATGTCGTCTAATTTTTCGTCGAATTCGCAATTCGCCGCAAAGGACTTTACCCTCGCGTACCACTGCACAGTGGTCTCGTTTTCCTGCGAAATGCTATAGAATTTTCGACGTTCTCGCCAAATACATGTTTTTGCACTAAATTGCCTCTGCATGGCTGACATAATTTCTTCGAAAGTGGCTTCATTGGGCTTTTTGGGAAATAACAAACTTTTTAAAAGTTTATAAGTGTCCGGTTTAACCGAACTTAAAATTACGGCTCGCTTAATATTGTCTTCTTTTATCGAATTTGACACAAAAAATTGCTCTAGCTGCTCATAATAAACCAAATACTCGTCTTGACTGGGGTCGAATTCCTTGAACCTGACGCCCGACGCCATGATGGATTCACAATACACGGGAAATTTTTTTCGAAAATTAAGGAAATAAAGTACTCACTTTTTGTTTATCCAATCGTCGCCATTATTATGTTTTGAGGTGGGTGAAAGTGGATGTGGATTGATAACCCGTATAAAAGATTGACTCGTATATTCTAATATCACAGATAACATATAAACATATAAACACAGCACATTGTGCACCTCGCTAGGTCGGGGATCCAAGAGATCTTTTCAGTCATGTGTATGACTGTATATCGACTCGCGCATGCGCGCGTAGCCGGATAGCACAATGGGTTGTATAATCTATGGTTGAATATGATGGACCAATGATTTTCACTTTTTGAAGTGTTTTTTTGTAAAACATGTTTTATAGGTACTAATTTAGTTAATATTTTTTAATTTATCATGCAATAAATAAATTTGGTGCCTAAAGACACTTGTAAGTAGCAATCTGATTTAATAATTAAGTAAAACGTCAGATGCCAAAACAGCTGAATAAAAATTCATTATTAACCATGGTGAATATCATTAGTTTTAGAACCTCTGACGTCATAGGTAGAGAAATAATATATCTACAAATCAAAAGAACAGTGATAAAGATGTGGTTTTAGGCTGGTAGTAAAAAAACTTTTTTATACCCTGTTAAGCATAAATAACCTACTATTTTTTTGATATATTGGCAGCTTGTTAATCAAAAACATTAATCAGCGACATTATTATCAATATTACTATTGTATTAATTATTATGAGTTAATGTAACACTTTGCAAAGATTGGAAAACGTTTATTCTACTTTTTTATTCAAAGTGTCCAGATACCTGCTCTGTGAGGCATAGCGGGGCTTAAATATAATCATATATTATCCTATGCTTTTTACAGAACTTAAATATCTTTGAGAAATCTGCATTGGGAGTGAGGCATAGCGGGGGCTTAAATATAATCATACAGTGTGGTCCAAAAGTCACCCCCCTTTTAACTTTTGAACGAGTTGAGACATCGACTTCAAATTTAGAACTCTTAAATAAGACAACTTAAACTATCTTTTAGCATATATTTGATATTTTCAGCTCTTGCGGTTCCTTATCACAGAACAAATTATGGTTCAAACTTTCCATTAGATAGAGCTATGTATTTGGCCAATCAATATGATTTTATTTTTATTTGTAACATTATGTATTGGGGTTTTCCCGTTAAATAAACATTATTATTATTATTATTATTATTATTAAAATGTGGGCAGGGGGGGACAATTTTTTAAATGGAAAGGGGGGTCGTGTGATACATCATTTTAAAGCTTATAAAATTCTCTATTTAAACTAACATTTTTAAATTTTTTAAAAATGTTTTTTAAGGTTTTGATTTTTCAATTTTTTGTGCTAAAACATTCGATTTTTTAAGTTTTTTTTATAAATTTTTATTTATGTCAACTAAAATTAGTTTAAAAGTATAATTAACATTTTTTTATGATGAAATTAGGCATTTTTAAAAAATTATTTGTTTTTCTTAGAGGAATTTTGACATTAATACCCATTTTCAATCCCATTTTAAACCCAAATTTTTTTTTCTTTTTTTAATTTAAAAATATGGAGTTAAATGGAGAATTTTATAAGCTTTAAAATGATGTATTACACGACCCCCCTTTCCATTTAAAAAAATGTGCCCCCATGCCCACATTTTAAGGGCTGAAAGTATTAAATATATGCTAAAAGATAGTTTAAGTTGTTTTATTTAAAAGTTCCAAATTTGAAGTCGATATCTCAACTGGTTCAAAAGTTAAGAGGGGGGGGGTGACTTTTGGACCGCTCTGTATATTATCCTATGCTTTTTACAGAACTTAAATATCTTTGAGAAATCTGCATTGGGAGATTTAGAATTTAACGTCAGTATTATCAATAAACTCATTTTGAAACTCTCGAACTTGAAAATACAATAATTTTTAGTTATTTTAGCTGGTATTAAAGAAACATTTTTGACTTAGGTTTATGACGAAGTACTGGAAAGATTGAAAAAGGCATACGGACAAGTATTGAATAGAGTAGGAGATGCCTTAGAAGATAATACGTTAATTGGACCACTACATAGTGAGATTAGCCTGCAGAAATACAAGGACACAATTTCCGAAATAAAGAAACAGGGTGGAAATATTGAATTTGGAGGAAAAGTAAGTAGAGACAACAATCAACTAGTTTACAAAAAAAAAATTCGCTGTCCTAAGGTTCTAACCTCTTATTTCCTATGTTTTTTGATGCGCTGAAACTGATTTCACCATAAAAAAGATCATTGCGCAGTTTTTTCACAAATATAAAGTGTGTAATTTCAATATTTAATGAAATTTATACACTACCCTAGTAGAAATTTAACGTTAGAATAACGTTTTTCTAATGTTAGAAAACTGTGTAAAAGTACGTTATAAAATATGTGCAAATGTCCCGCTTTTTAACGTTAGAATCAAACGTTAGTTACAAACGTTAATCTAACGTTAGATTTTAAGTTAGAAATACGTTTTAAGTACGTTTAATTTCTAACTTTCGCAGTGGGCGTGGCCAACTAGGAAATTTCTATCTGCATCATAAAATGGCAGCTGGGGACAAATTTATTCATATAAATAAATCTTAATATATTTTAGCAATCATAATATTTTTAAACATCATTTCGTTACATTTATTTATAAAATAGCCATTTTTTTAGGTGGCCTTAAATATTTTTCGTGTAATATACTGTTATACTTCGATAAGTACGTTTACCTCTCAGAAAAACTTTATATTTAGTTAGTTAATATTTATTTATACATTCAGAATCTTAAAATATTTTTTCAATTATAGTACAGCGTTTCCAGACTTACTATAATTTTGACTTTTGGGGGATATTTTTTAAACTTATAGAAATAATAAATAATTATCAAACCTAGGCATATAGCTTTCTGAAATGAGTATTTTCTACTATAGCTTACATATTAATAATGGAAATTTAAAAAATATTTAAAGTTAGAAAAAGTTAGAGTAAGATTAGAAAAAGGTTAGAATTTAGTTAGGAAACTAACGTTAGATTTATGTATTTTACAACGTTTTTGTCAAACGTTAGTTTTTAAGGTTAGATTTACATATTTTATAACGTTTTTGTCAAACGTTAGCTTTTAAGGTTAGATTTATATATTTTATAACGTTTTTGTATAACGTTTGAGACTAAACATAAAAATGTCACTAATCTAATGTTATGTTAAGTTAGATTTATGTACTTTTCTACCAGTAGTATATACGATTTGTGAAAAAAACTGGTCGATAAAGAACAAAAAAAATTCAGATTTAATGACCCCCATAAAGTTATTAATTTTTGAGTTAACCCTTAAACTGGAAACCCTGGAAGACACATACTTAATGTTTGAAAATTATTATACTTGTGTATGTATATTGAGAGATATACATACGTCTAATACCGTGTGATATTAGCGCTTCCTTTTTGTTTGTGCTCTTAGTGATCACAGCACTTTGCTTAGTACTAGCCACGGCGAAGTATGTAAAAAAAATTTTTTGATAATGTTATTTTTCGTATTTTGTGTGTTGTCCTAAGTAAAAAAAGAAAAACGTACAAATTTTGGTTTTATTTTTTATTAGCGAGTGCCCGTTTAAACCTATTTTAAATGTGTGTATATTTTTTATTTTAGGTATTAGACAAACCGGGTTTCTTCGTAGAACCAACCATTGTAACAGGTTTGAAACATGACAACAATATCGTCCATAATGAATGCTTTGCCCCAATCGTTTATGTACTCAAGGCTGATAGTGTAGATGAAGCCATGTCTTGGAATAATGAGGTACCTCAAGGTTTATCATCCAGTATTTTTACTCAAAGTCTTGGAAACATATTCAAGGTGAGTCAATTATTTAAAGTACGAGATTGCAGAAGTTCATAAGCACTCCTGATAACAAAGTAGTTCTACTTATTATGTCAGTATCTTGCAAAGAACTTTTACCTCAAGAAGGAACATGATGAAATCTACCGTATGCTTTGTTTGAAGCGTGAACCAACTACGGTGAGGGGCTGGTGGGGAGTGACAATTGTTTTCACTTAGTAAGCGTAAAGAGAGAGAAAGAATGTGTAAACTCACAGTCTAATTTACGACAGGGGTACAGTGTTGCCGATTGGAAACATATACTTTGGATATTTTATTGTAAATTTTAAGAAATATTAGTTCTGTATGAGTTTTATATAAACTAGTAGTTTAAGTTTAATAGATTTAAATATACTATATTATTAAACATAATTATAGTATACACAATAAAGTTTTTTACATTTTTAATTTAAGTATAATGATTTGAATTCATGATAAGGTGAAAACTACGCAACATCGCCACTAGGTAGCTTGAAAGTCGACTAGCGACATCTACATTTTACCCCACAAAGCTGTATCGCGTTTCTGTTAGTAAATAAATAAACAAAAAGATGACACCTTCATAAACATTGGTCTAAAATTACTACTTGAGGTAAAAGTTCTTTGGTATCTTGTAACCCTTGCTTGCTTTAGAATTTACTATAAATAAAATATGTAATATGGGGTAAACCGCTGAGAAATTCAGGTGTACAAATTGAAGAAAATCTTGGAGAAAATCTTTTGAGGAAATCTCATTCTTACCAAACCTTTTTTATGTAATTTTGAAGATAATTCGATCTTAAACGAAATTTAGAGAAAATTTTAATTAAGATTTTCTCCTTAAGGGATTATCTTTTAGAAGGAATTCAGGTTGATGCACCGCTGGGGTGAGTTTCGAAGGACCTTTTGAGTATACGGGATGCCAAAGAACTACTTACTGCTTTTTCCTCGGTAACGGTAACAAGTTAGGGTTATTCCTTGGAGTGGCAGCAGCGTAATTCTTTTATTCGCTAAAGGCGCTTGTTTATCCTTTATGAAAACTGCGATATATGTTTAGAGCGTAATTGTTTAAATTGGGCGTGAGTACACGCGGTGTTGAATCGAATTATTCTATATCGTGATATATTTGTACTGATTTGAAAACTGAGGGTTTTTTCAGTTTACGGAAAATATGCGGCGTTGCCAAAATGAATGCATTTTTCCCCAAAAACTATATTTTTATTATAATATAATTATTAACTATTATTTACAATGAAACCTAAACACAGGTGTACAATTTTTTTAGCGGTTTACCTTTCGTTCTAATCGGTTTATTTTATTTGCAGTGGATTGGACCTAAAGGCTCAGACTGTGGTATAGTAAACGTGAATATTCCAACTTCAGGAGCTGAAATCGGCGGCGCATTCGGAGGCGAAAAACACACTGGAGGTGGCCGGGAGTCGGGAAGTGATGCATGGAAACAATACATGAAGAGGTCCACTATCACCATTAATCATTCCAAGGATCTTCCACTGGCCCAAGGCATCAAATTTGAATAGATTAAATAAATTAAAATGATTTTTTTTAAGTTTACACTAAGCTAAGTAATTACGTAAAAAATAGTTACTTAAGTCCAAACCCTCATGTCCTGAACGGTTTTTGGTTTAATTATCTTTTATTGAATTCTGTATTAGAGTTAATATTTTTGTGAAATATTTGTACATATATTTTTATAAAAAAAAGTTTAATTAGTACTGTAAAGATGTATTTTTTATCCTCTTGACCCAGCATTGCATCTGACACATAATAATAATAATAATAATAATAATAATAATAATAATAATAATAATAATATTTATTGTTACCAATATAAATACAAGGACAATAAATATGCTGATATACACTAAAATGTACATTTCAGATTCAGATTCAGATTCTTTATTGGCCACATTATGATTTACATTTTTGGCAAGTCAAATACATGAAAAATAAATAAATACAAATACATATACAAAATATATTATCACAGTTTAAAACATATATCTAATACATTACAAATATTACAATTACAAAATACTTTGAACAAGGAAGAAACGGTGATATTCCTCAACTGAATAAAAGCAATGAAGCAGCAGGAATTTTTTTATATCTGCCTTAAATTTTTTATATTCATAGTTTTTAAAATAAATAGGCAAAACATTGTAAAGCTTCATGTTTAATGAGTTTTTTGATACCCTGGAAAGTCTGTATTTAGGAACTCTGATGTCTGATTTATTCCTGGTATTGTAGTTATGTATATTACTCCCGCAAATAAAACTATCTTTATTTTGATGTATTTCTAACAGTGTAAAATATATATAGATTGCCGGCAGTGGCATAATACCCAGTTTTATAAAATATTGTTGACAAGGTTCCCTATATCCTATACTGCATATCAGTCGAATTGCTCTTTTTTGCATGCGAAATGCCATAATAGCTTGACTTAAGTTACCCCAAAGAATGGTGGCATAGTTTAGGTGTGAATGAAAAAGGAAAAATAACTCATTTTCAAAATATTGAAGGAAACTGATTTTTTTAATTGTCTTATCACAAATATAACAGTTGAAAGTTTTTTTTACAGCTCTTGTACATGAAAGCTCCAGTCAAGTTTACTGTCCAGTACTACACCCAGTAGCTTAACACTTACACCATTATTTGGGATATTTTTGGTCGAAAAAGTGAGCCTTTGTGTTTTATTCCCGTTCATTTTTAAATTATTGACAGAAAACCATGATTCAGCTTTTTTTTTCTATCTATAAATTGTTCAAGAGCTTTATCACTATTTATAGTTGTTGAGTCGTCAGCAAAAGCATAACAAATTTCAGGTAACATGTGATAAAACAGATCGTTGATATATAAAATAAAAAGAAGGGGCCCCAGAACCGAACCTTGAGGCACCCCATGAGTGATAGGTTTCATTTTTGAAACATTATTATCTAGAAGTACACATTGGTTTCTGTATGAAAGATATGATTTGAACAAAGAAAGAGAAGTGCTTCTTAAACCATAAAGACTCATTTTTTCTAGAAGAATTGCATGAGACACACAGTCGAAGGCCTTGCTAAGATCGAGAAAGTGTATAGTACATTTGAACGTCTACATAGCTGACTTAATCTTTTTAAATAAAAGAGTTCTTTAACTATGAAATAATTTATTATTTTAAAATATAAAGAAAGTAATTAAATAAAATTGCATTACTGTTTCATTTGAAATCTGAAAAAGTCTACTTCGATATCCACCGATTTCTTTTTGTGAAATTTGTATGAGGATGGTAAATCGTAGTTTAGCTTTGCTAAAACCTCTCCTTTTGCTCCAAGGGATTCAGCAGTTTTTAAAACGTGGGACCTTTGAAACAAAACGGTTTTATCAGAGTTTATTTATTTTTTTTTAAATAAAAGATAGCAGATACACTTTTAAAATGCAAATCGTCGGTCTGGCTCTACACATGTCTGTGCCTCTTATAAAAAAATAAAGCCCCCTTTTTATTTTATTTTTTATTTGTGATTATGGGTTTCTGGGCTTGCTGAAAAATAATCTGGGGTATAAGAACCAATTTTTTAAATATCTAATTTACTTTGAATGTTTCGGGGGGGTTTCGGGGTCGCAGACACTAAATCTGATAATAATTATTGAAAATCCACTCCCAGGGGTGAGAATTATATATTTGTTAAAGAACCTGGCACACAATAGGGGCGTTCTTGGGCCACAGTCAAACTGCCTCAAATTTTGATATTTTTTAATTTCGGGGGTAAAAATAAAATTAGTAAAATTACAGCCAAATTAAATGAACAGTTTCGGAGAAAAACGCTTTTAAAAATATAATTTTATGACAGATTTTTTAAAATTACAAAATTCAAATTTGAGGCAGTTTGGCTGTGGCCCAAGAACCCCCCTATTTGTGTGCCAGGTCCTTTCACAATAATGTATTTTTTTTTTTAGATTATTTTCAAGAATATTGGTGTATTAAGGGTTGCTAAAATAGTAGTTGTACATCCCCCATATACATAAAATTGCGAATTTAACCACCAAACCACCAAATTTAAAAAATATTACAAAAAGACAGAAGTCTAGAAAAAAAAACAGAAAAAGACGTACTTTTCCCAAAAAAGACAGAAGTCTAGAAAAAAAAAACAGAAAAAGACGGACTTTTCCCGAAAAAGACACGCGTCCCGGGCTTTTCTGAAAAAAATTGTTTGTTCTGCCTTTTAAATATATGTATTAGTGCTTTCTTTTAAAGTTTTTACAAATTTTAAATTTTTAAAAATATTACAATTTAAATTATATTTACCTTGTAGAAGTTTTATGCAGAGAATATACTGCATTATTTGATAAATTAAATGCAACTTCTAAAAACTTCATGTCAATCCCCGCATTATGTTTTGTTCCAAACGGCGGGTTCATTACAACTGTATCAAAAGACTTGTAAAACCTAAAACTTAAAAATTTTGCTAGATTTTTCAAAAAAAAAACTACTTTCCCCGAGAAAATAAAATTTTATATCGCTTTTTTTCACGTTTATACGTAATTATATGTATTTAAGAAATCTGATGTCCGCGAAAAAAATGGCTGTCGGTCGTCCGGAAAAATTCCAGAATGCTTTTAGCTAAAGACTAAATTTTTGTATTGTTTGTGGTAAAAATCAGGCAAGGGATTTAAGGAAGCAGGGTGAACACAGGTTTTGCATATTAAGATTCCCTGATTTTCCTGTTTTCCCTGTCCTGTGGGCTCCTTGGGGAGTCTAGTGAGAAACGAGATTTTTAAAGAATCTTCAAAAATTACCGATATTTTCGAAATTATTGTTTAGATTTTTGAAAAATTTAAAAAAAAATCGAAATTTTGTACAATTTTGTACACGCAAGAAAAAAAATATTTTTCTGTTTTTATTTCTTTTATTAGAAAAAAGTGATTTGAAATTTTAATTGTAAAAAAGTTTCTGATTGTTTTTATATTACAGGGGAAAGTATTATTTAGCTTGAAGCAGTATTTTTTAATAGCATACTTACCTATTATTTATATCAAGAACATCACATTGAACAATGTCGACATTAGTAACTTCATGGTCTTGTATATTTTCTAGGCAGGTGTCAATTGCGTCTTCATCAATTTCAAAACCAACAACTAGCCCTGCATCTAAGACAGATGCGCCGATCGTTAAAGCGCCGCATCCGCTCCCCAAATCGGCTATCAGTTTGCCGCTAATGTCTCCGTACTGAGACTAAAATGGGCGCATTTTATTTTATTTTAAATAAATAAATAAAAAGTATATACTTAATTTAAAGTTTATGTAAATTTTTGATATTTTTTTTTAAACAGGAGGATGCTTACAATTCACAAGTGATAAGCTTGTTTTTTTTTACACATTTATTTTTGAGGAAAAAAAGTGTAAGTTCATCTATAGTCCCTAGATCTCTGTGAGAAAAAAAAATTGAGCAGACAAATCCTTAAAAATGGATACCAAAATTTGAATTATAGGAAAAATTCCCTGACTTTTTATAAAAATTTAAGAGTTGATAATTTTCCTGATTTTTTCAAAAATTATCCTGTTTTTAAGGTAGGTAGTACTTAATATGTACTAATTTTAATTTCCCGAATGGCAGAAACAGAATATTTCAGTGCTTTAAATTTAACATTTTATATGCTCCAGTTTATGAGCATTCCCTATTGAAAATTATGGGTCTGCACATCATTTTCAATAGGGTTAGCATTTCTAAGAATTAGAAATATGTCTTTGTGCTCTCAGGCTTGTCATGAGGCCACTTATTTTGGTTACTCTTATTTTAAAACTTTAAACACTGGGACAAAAAGTAGATTTTTAGACATAATAAAATAAATGTATTGTAGCCTTTTACATCGGCACTTAGCGCTACTAAGAGTGCCGATGTATTGAAATCTTCGCTGAAAAGTCAAAATCTTTGACCACGTTTTTTTCACATTTCTCGACGTTTTAGACCATTCTGAGTAAATCAGTAAAAAAAATTTAAAATCAAACAAAACACCTAGTTTGAAATTTGCAAACTAGATGGCTCTAGTGTACAATAGTGCCGATGTTTTGACAGGGTGCTTGCAACGTTTCATCTAGTTTTTATGAAAATAGTAAGGGGTAAAAAGTTTCTACTAAAACTAAAAACATACCTGTATAGTATATAACATATGAGAACCTAGATGTGATGGTGTAACATATTGCTCTAAGATAATTTTTGGTTTGTCAAATTCTGAAATGCACTGCAGTCTCTCCTCAATATATTTTAATTTCATGCAAGGAAACATGGCTAAATTAATTTATTGTTCGAATCAAACCGAGGTAGCACTGGTAATATTAAATTTCCAAATGACGAGTCTTGTGAAATGAAGTAACCAGTTGACTGAGCATTAGCAGTTTGCAATGCAGCTCGTTGAGCTGAATTTAAAGAATGCCCATCCGTTACTGAATTGCCCCCTAAACCCGGTAAAGTTGGAGAATGTAAAGTAGACGCAACACCTTGTTTTAAGAGCAGTTGCTTTTTTAGTTGTAGTTCTTCTAATATTTTTTGATGATTTACTACTTCTAAAATAATTATTAAAAATAAAAAATTATAAGAAATTAAAAGTAATTATTACCTCTTTGTGCCTTTGGAAGTGGAAAAGCCATCAAAATCAAATAATTATAAATAATATAATATTAAACACGATAAACAAACATTTGAGGTTATATCTAAAAATTATTTTGGCAACATTGTAGTATGAGCTTTTCTTCATCTTCTTCCATTTTTCTTTTAATAACTTTGTTTTGTGGTCGCCAAAAAAAATGTTCATTGCTTTTATCGTTGTTCCGTATTTCATTGTTATAACCATTTTAAAAATATCTCTTTTTATAGTGTTTAATCAATAGGGAGGTTTTTATCCGAGTAGGTCTGGTTGGATAGTCCTGGCAGCTAAATTCCAAAAAATCGAAGACGAAGAATACTGTTGGTAACATTGATACAAATAGTTCAAGTTATTTTACATAGATGGCGCTAGGGATATTTACCTTTGAATTTAGACATGTGAGGTTATGTTGAAAAAAATGTTTACAGTTTTATTGAAATTAATAAAATGAAAGCAGCTCAAGTTTCAAAATCGACACCATCGTCGTCTATGTCCTCGAAATCAAAGAAATCTAAAGATCGGGAAAAGAGAAAATCTCAAACTGAAAGTAGTAACCATAATTCGGATAAAGGATCCCCTTCAAAGGTAAGAATTTTAAAATAACAAATGGATTTTACATAGCTTTGGCTTTAAGGGCCTATTGCTCCTTAAAAATTAAAATTATTTGAGTATAAAACACATGTCTGAAGCGGCGGCTCAGGGGCTGCATGCTGCTCTTTGCTGGGTCGTGCTATTTTGCATAATAACATAATTTCATAACAATATAAAGAAGAGGTTATCTCATATAAAAACCATTTGATTAGTTTAAACTTGATATTTAGACTAAGGCTAAATATCAACTTTGAACTCCCTCGGATGGAATTTCTATTTCACATAATAACATAACAACATAATGAAGAGGTTATTTTGTATAAAAACTGTCCAATTGAGTTCAAACTTGATATTTAGACAAAGGCTAAATATCAAGTCCAAACCCAATCAGATGGTTTTTATATGAAATAACCTCTTCGTTGGGTTGTTATGTCATTTTGTTTTTATGCAAAATAAAAATTCCCCTCTTTCCTAAAAAGTCTGTAGCCCTTATTTTTTTATTACTTTTATTATTGAAGTACAGTAAGCAGCAAAGCCAGTGAAACTGTTTATTATAAAGTCCCAATTTAATACCTAAGTAATTAAATAAATAATATAGAAAACATGTACAATGTCCATTTTTGCTTTTGCCCTATAGGGCATATACATGTTACATTAAACAGTTTTAGCGATCGACAGATACCGATATATTATCGGCATATCGGCAAAACAAAACTATATTTCAATAATTTTTAGTTTTTATATTTTAGCAGCAAATTATTTCCAAGCAATTCTCAACTAAAAGTTTAAAAATTTTAAATTTCCCAAATAAAAAAAAAACAGCTTTACCCCTGACCGTGAAATTTTGCTGACTAAAAAAAAGTCCTTAACTCTGAAAAATTCCCAACTCAAAAAAAGCTTTACTACCCCCGACTGTAAAATTTTTAAATAATTATTTAAAAACGATTTTTGTTTATTATTTTAATAATAAATTGAACCAATTTACATTACTAACAGTATTATTATTTTTTAATGTAGGGTAGCTTCTGTTTTGACTTGAGCCCCCCTGTCGGGGTGCTTAGAGCTTATTTCGCCAGGGGGTGCTCAAAATCATGCCAGTGCTAAAATACATTAAAAATTTTGTATTGGGTTTTCTGGACAAAAGACCTTTCCAGTGTTTTTTTTCTAAAACTGTTTTTTCAGGAAGCAAATTCCAGGCAATATGCAGGAATCAGTGGAGAATCGATATCGGCATATGCAGAACAAACAGCTTATGAACACTTAAAAGAAGATGTGTCAAATACACTGAGTGAGGATATCAATTATAAATTACGATATGTTATACATGTAAGTATAGATATTTAGTAGTATTTTATGTCATAATATATCAGAATATTTTCAAAAGTCCGGCATTAGTAAAAAATTTATTGCTTTTTACTTTATCATAAAAGAAAGTATTGTTTTAGATTTATTGATGTTTTTATATCCAAAAAAGATTATTTCCGCAAAAAAAACATCTGTCTGTCCGGGAAATTTGTGACCGCGATAACTCGAGACCACTTTAAGCTAAAGACTTCATACTTAGACCGTAGGTTTCTTATCCAAAGTTTTAGCTTGGGATTGTTTTAGGTAAAAATCGGGGTGGAGCAAGGGGGTAAAATAAGGTGGACTATTTTTTTCAAAAAAAAAAAAAAAAATCAAAAACTTTGTGTTTCAATAAGATTAATTTTTAAAAAATATTTTATTTTTTTTCAAAATTTATCGTTCTAAAAAAAAAATAAATTTTTTGTTTGAATACGGAAAAGTATCTATCTTTTTGTCTGTTTGTCCTCAAAAAAATTTTCCCGCCGTTTTACCTGTATGTGAAATAGACCAGTTCCGCTAAAAAACATTTTATCTGTCAATCTGCTTATTTGTCTAAAGTCCAGTATTTGTGATGACTTGAGAACGCGTTGAACTAAAGAATAATCTGGATCTTAGCTTTACCCAATGAGTATTACCCATATATGGTCATCCAAAGTTGTCAGCTGGAATTGTAAAAATCTGGAAAAAAAAGAAAAAAATAAAAAAAAAAACAAAAATAAAAAAAAAAACATTTAAAAAAACATTTTTTTCCGTATTTTACTGCCTTACCACATCCCGATTTTTTCCAGAAACAATCCCAGTCTAGAACTTTGGATAAGCAAGCTATAGTCTTTAGCTCAAAGCGTTTTATAGTTATCGTGGTCACAAATTTCCCGGACAGACAGACAAACCGACAGATTTTTTTTGATAGAAATGAGAAACGTCGAAAAAAGTAAAAAAGCGAAGGGTTTATTTATTGGACAATCCTTGTACACCTATCCAACAATCTTCTATAATCCTTAACAATTCATTCTTCCACAATCATATACAATCCTCTACAATCTTCCATAATCATCTGAAATCTTCCCACAATCTTTAACAATCCTCATTAAAAATTAAAATTTTGTACAATCTTTCAAAATCTTTTTGACAATCTGTGGAAGATTGTCCAAACCTTTGATTCTCACAATCCTTGTACACTTTTTTTCAATAAAAAAACCCCTTGTGATAAAAAATTTTCAGTTTTTTTTACTAATGCAAGAATTTTCTCAGGGAAAGCAAAAAATGGTATTTATTTATTTTAGGATGCATTATTGAAAGCCCGACTCTCAGGTAGGAATAAAATCAGCTCAAAGGATATTGAGGAAACCTTTGAAAATCTTAGTATTGACAAAGTTTATGGTGCACAATCAAATCCAAACTGGATACCACTAGACCAAAATTACCTATACCTAGATGTAAGTTACTTATTGTTTGGACTCGATTCCTAGCATATAATTTAAATTAGTCAGTTTAAATTTATTTTGTTGTTATTTATAGTTTGGTTAATATTAGTTGTCTACGGCACTGATTATGGATTTATCAAATAATGATCAGAAATCGATAAACATGTCGTGCCGTAAGCTACCGCCCCTGGCGGAATTATGTTTTTCTTGTAGACTATACCTAAGTTTTTAATTTAACGAAATCAAAAATAGGTCGTTACATTTGAAAATTTAGCACAAAATAGCTTTAAAGTTAACGAGTACATTCTTACCCTACTAATAAAAGATTTGAAATGTTAAGTTTTAAAAATATTCCAATATGGACGTGATAGGACCGCCATGTTGTTTTTATGAAAACTGGCTCCTGTGGCGCTGTCTTTAATGCAAATATCGACTTGTGATATATCAATGAAAAGAGAATTTAAAGACGAATCTAAATATTTAAGCAAATATATGGGTAGGGTTCCATTTAAAAATAAAAAGTTGGTATCACTTCCGCTTAGACCGGAAGTGATATTTTTTATAATGACCATGCCAAAATGGGGGTATTTACGGTTCATACAAGCTCTGTAAATTTTAAAAAGTTATCTTTTATAGTTAAGGGGATAATTCGTAGGCAATACTTCTTGTGTCACCCGGTATGTACTTACTAAGAACTACTTATACTAATTACTATTTATACTAAGTACTACTTATACTAAGTACTACTTATACTAAGTAGGTACTACTTATACTAAGTACTACTTATACTAAGTACTACGGTATAATGTAATAATTTTTAAAATATGTGCCCTAAAGAAATGTAATTTAGCACCAGGACTACTAAGTCTAATCCCGAGGGATATCTATTCACTTGGGTTGTAACTCAAAGTTAAATTTTTTCAGGACTCCCCTATAAATTTAATAGAAATATCTGAAGAAGACAGCGCATACGTTCAACCTGCCAGCGTAACCCTCCAGAAAAGATTTTATCCAGAGGAAGTGAGCAAAGTCCTTAAACAATATTTCCAGGTCACGTGCACATCGATAGTTAGTAGAGACGACGGTTTAAGAAACATGGCGCTGCAGGATATAAGCACAAATGCCAAGGTCGGCCCAATTGTAGAGTGGTACTATAGGTTTGGTTACTTCCTGCTCTGCAAGGATATAACTTACGATTCCTTGACACTACACGCTTTGGATCTGATTGAAACGTTAGAAAATAGTCCGCTTGGTAGTATGAATGTATCGGAAAAGCAGGTAAAGAAAAAGATGTTGCGAATGCCAACAAAAAAAAATCGGGGCCTGATTGGATGATTTGGGGTGGGGCCTCGGGTGGGGCTATTACCAATAAAACCTGGTCGTCGAGGAAAATCCAGGACGGGGCATAGTGGGCCCACGGGTAGCCTTAAACATAGTTAAATGGAAAGTCAAACCACCCCGGATTTTTTGATCTTAGGTTATTTTTGGGACTTTTCCAAACAGTTTTTGACAAAAATTGAAATCGCTCACGAAGCCATTTTTAAATAAAGTCATTCTTCTTCTTCTTCTTCAAGTTTTTCCTTACATCACAATACGGAGTTTTTCCTATGACACCCTAAAGCATAGGTACTACCCATGATACTCAATATAATCACGACCATTCACACGCCTACTTTGTTAATGTCCAAAATTACGGTGGTATAATAATTTGAATGTTTTATTTTAGCTAAAGTTATTGGTACGATTGATATTACAACGATTAGTAATGTCTAAAATGACTGAAGAAGTCCTAAAACCGATGTGTTCGGTTTTAGCAATTCTTTGTTTAAGGCCGCCACTAAGGGAATTTGTGATACAAAAAATTAATCAAAAGATGCACACTGTTTGCCATCAAGTTCCACTGCAGTTATTGACCATGATCAACTTTTTGGGATATGATGCTGTGGTGGAAATATTTTTACCAAATATGGAAGTTTTTCTAAATAAAATTGAGCAAGACAGGGAGTCTTGGTCAATGTTAACGTATCCCATATTGGTAAGTTTTTACTCGCAAGATGTCTCCACACTAATTATTTATAAAGTGGGGCTGACCCTAGTTTAGTTTTTTTCAGATGAAATCTCGAACAGAATCTTATGTAGGGTCATTAAAAAAACATATTGGTCCATGTTACTGTTTAATTTTCCCACAAAAAATATTCACAGTCGTTTAGGAGCAGATTTAAAATTCTGATATAACATATTTTTCTCAAAAATGTTATTAGGTACTTACCATCTCACTAAAAAATATTTGGTTAAAACAACGATATATTTATTTGTCCATGATCGTACTTTTAGGTATCCAAAAAAACTACTAAATTTTTAATATATTAGCTTTTTTAACTCTTAAAAAGTCTTAGTCCTCACATCACCTTTTATTACAAGTACTGTTAATTACAACCTATTACCTTAAATTTTTACAAACAAAAACCTCTATGCCGGAATTTTGTCAAAATTCAGCATGTGTTTGTCATTTAAAATACAATCGTAACAAATCTACTCATCATAAATACCTCTTATCGGTAGAAAATCGAATACATATCGCGCAGGCGCGAGCTATTGATGAAACAGATGCAGTTGTTGAAATTATGAACAACGACAGCCGTAAATAGCTCCATGACCGTGACATGCTAATCAACTCTTGTGCATTTATTTACTTTATAGTGTGTTTTTGCAATTAATGTTTTTTTTAAGTGGTGAATTTGAAACAATCAACTTTTTTGTGTAATTTTTGAATTAAAAGGTGTTGATTATTTTTTTTTTATTTGTTCAGGGGTATGATATGAGTTGAATCTTAAAGTGAAAGTGACTTTTTTGTATTATAATAAAACAATAATCGAGTGTTACATCAGCTCTAAAATCACAAAACGTAAATTGTTTTTCAATCGTGGTAAATTCGGCAACCTGGAAAGAGACTCGCTTTAAGCGAGATAGAAAATCTGGAAAGCAAGATAGAAAAGCAAGGTAACACCATAACCTTACGAGTAGCTCAGATAAGGGTTTTTTTAACAAAATGTTTGATTTTTTAAAAATTCTGTTTAATTATTGAAATCAATTTGTGGAAGTTCCTGTTCTTTTTTTAATAACCCTATTTCTGAAAAACCCCAAATGTTGTAAAAAATACAAACATAAGATTTCATGTCGACATGACATGACCACTATCAAAAGTCGAAAAATTTCGAAAATCTCGGAAATTTTAGAAAATATTTTTAAGATTTTTTAGAAATCTTATCAAAAATCCCAAAATTCTTGATTTTTAAAGTCGAAAATCTAGGAAGTATGTAAACAAATATTTTTTAGTGGTTCATAAGTGCTTGTCTAACCAAATGTTTTTTTTTCATTTATGTATGTTTTTCACATTTGTTAATACATATAATTTTTATTTTAGGGAATTTATGGTATAATCTGCAGGGCAGATTTAAATAATTTAAGTATTCAAAATGCATATCATGAGGTTTTTGGAAATGACATTTTAATATTTTGGAAGGCACAGTCGTCTGAAAAAGGTGAGTCTTTTATTTTATTTCCGATTAGACGGATTAATTCGCAAAAAGACCAAGTAGTGGTAAAATTACTTTATCTAAAAAAGGGGAAGAACTAAATCGCATTCTGCTCAGACCTCCTCACCGACGCGCCACATTATCAGGGGCGGATCCAATTCAACTATTGTTCTGCCGATTTTTTTTAAAAAGCATTAATAGGTTTGATCAAGGGAGACATTGAAATCGTAAATTTTACATCATATCATTTCGACAAGAGATTTTAAAACTTGTGGTAAGCTTTTGACAATAACCATCTAGGGTAAAATACTGGATTTTTTGTTAGTTTTTTGTATTGTACTATTTAAATTATTCATATAATGCCTTATAATTAAAAAAAAATTATGTAAATTGGGTTGTTTTATTTTTTCGATAAATTTTATTCTACTAATTTTATTTAATTTTCCTAGACCCCCTCCCTCCCCCCTGTCACAAACAGTCATATTTTCTTTGACCCCCTCTCCCCCCTGGGCGCGTTACGTAATATATGGAGAGCCCCTAAGATGAATTTTGAAGTATGGCTTTCTTTTAAGCTTGGTATTAATTTTTTTAGCTCTAGAAAAAGATGAACTAAATTTTGTTCAAATGAAGACACAGTTAATCAAAACCCGACGAAAAGTGGACCATATCCCAAAAAAGAGACTTGTAAAAAGGGACATAGAGGAAGTTTTTGAGGTACCTGCGCACGACTGTAAACTAAAGGAAAAGTTAGACGCGTTCAGATTAAAAACAGAATTTGGTAAAAAAGAAACGCACATCACGGTGGGTAAAACTAGTTTATTGTTATCAGTATTAAGGCAAAATTCGAATATGTCAAAATGTTGTGATCATACCTTGTTAGGATATAATTTTTAATAAAAAAAATTTAATATATAAAGTTTTGCGTCATATTGTATTATTGCACATTTGCCCTTACTAAAGTTTATTTTTTTAAGGTAGTTATTTTAAAAGTTCCCGCTTGTAAACAATCTCGAAATTACCATAGCAACGTAAGATACGCATGCGTCGTAAGCGAAATGACTAGGCCCAATTTACACAACCGTAAAATGTTGACGTGCCATTAACGAGAACAAAACAATGGTTTATTCCTTTAAATTATTGGAATAATAGCGATTTTATAAGAAATTTTTTTTTCTACAGGAATACAAAAGTGTTTTTAGCAACAGCTTTATCAATTCTCTTTTTTTACATCAAAACATCATAAAAACAAAAAAGTTCGTAGGATGAATCGTATACTTCGAAATTTTGATGGTAACTTGCCTAATGTAACATTTGCAATTTCAGAGAGATTTGTAGGTGTACAAACCATATATTCTTCTTCAATCATTTTTAATCAATTTCATACAATGTTTTTGCACCGAATCTCGGGTCAACGACCTGTTTACATAATAAACGGACAAATGTGAAGTATGGCTGTCACAAAGAACTTTTACCTCAAGAAGTTATTTCAGACCAATGTTTATAAAGGTGTCATCTTTTTGTTTGTTTGTTTACATAAACGTACGCGAAAATTAAAGTACTAGTTCATATAAAACTCAAATAAAACTAATATTTCTTAAAATTTACAATAAAATATCTAAAGCAGGTGTTGCAACCGGCAACACTGTATTGCTTGACAAAGTTTACGACATTAGACTGTGAGTTTACACATTCTTTCTCTCTCTTTACGCGTACTAAGTGTAAACAATAGTCACTCCCCACCATCCCTTCACCGTAGTTGGTTCACGCTTCAAACAAAGCATACGGTAGATTTCATCATGTTCATTCTTGAGGTAAAAGTTCTTTGGGCTCTCATTAAAATCAAAGAGCGCTGCGGCCAGTGGCGGGTTTGCTAACTTTTTTTACGGCGTACAATAATGAAATCATTTTCTTACTGTAAAAAAATAAATCACTTTTATCTAGTGTTCAGTTATACAATATGAAAATTTTAGTACGCTTGAGAAAAAAATATATTTTGACTCATTTATAATTAGAAACTACACTACAGTATAGTACACTGTGTACAGTCTACATTATAGTACACTACAGTTTAACAATTTTACGAAAAAAAATCAAAAAATCAAAATTATCTAAAATAAAAATATATTATTTAGGTTAATTATTTTAGGTCAAAATTGCAAAAAAAAGACACGTCATAATAGGTAAAAATGGTTTATTGTTATCATATCACTGATAACTTATCATTATTAAATATAAAAATATTGTCATATAATTTTCGATAAAAAAAAATAAATTATTCTATAAAGTTTTAAGTTATATTTTATCACTGTTTCTTAAGGTTAAAATGGTTAAAATACTCCCTATTTTGTATTAAACGAGTTGGACATATCTGTTAAGTTATTTAAAATATCTGAAAATAAGAAAATATTATAATTAATATTAATTAGGTCAAATCTATTTAGGAGATGTTATTCAAAATTTTGTTCAAATTATCTAAAATTATTTTGCACTTTCCTCAAAAGATCTATACCGCCCTGAGACAAGGGAACGTTCAAGTATTACGTAACGCTCCTAGGGGGTGGGGGTCATTTTGGAGCGTTACGTCCATGTTAATAGTATAGGAAAATAGTTGTCAAAATTTGCGTTATGTAATAATGGAACGTTCCCCAAGTTGTCCTATCTGCAAAAATTCAATTGTCTATCTAAAACCCAAATCCTAAAAATTAGCCTAAAATGTTTGTCCTATGCGGAAAATCTTAGTAATTTGATTGCACTTTTTAGATAATTTTTTCCTAACTTTCTCAGATAGAACAAATGCGTTTAGTATGACAATTAATTTTTCTGACAAAAAAAATATTTTTTTAAAGGATATCACGTATTTTTGATTTAAAATAAAGTAGAACCCAACGCCATATTTATTTAAACATGTTTTGAAAAAGTGCAAAAAAAGACAATAAAACTGGCCATATCTCAAAACATCTAATTTGCAGATAGGACAACTTGTCTTAGCAGGGCAGTATAGAATAATGGTTTACAGTCTGAATTAACTAGGAAAATTAATTTTATGTTTTAAATAAAAAACAAACGTCACAAATTAAATTTGTAAAAAAAATCATTAACAAAGAACCATTTTTTTAGACTTCACTTCTGTGTCAGGAGGGGCCCCCCTATACGTGCCCCGTTTGAGAAAATTATGTTCTGGAAAAGGGGCTGGCTCGGACCGGCCCTGCCAGTTTCGTCATTGATTCACTTATTTATCAATGGTTTCGTAAAAAAACAACACTAATATATTTTGATTAGTTATATTAAAAGATGCCGCGGTAAAAGTACAGGACCCACCGTTTTTAAGAAAAATAAATTAAAGATCTCATTCAACCTAAAGCTTGAAAAAAATTATACCAAACATGAAGGCACACTCGATAAAAAACGAGCTGTTTTATAGAAATACTTCTGATTGTAGTAGTAAACTAAAAGAAACGTTGCAAGCACCCTGTTAAAACATCGGCACTATTGTACACTAGAGCCATCTAGTTGCAAATTTCAAACTAGGTGTTTTGTTTGATTTTAAATTCTGTATCTTTAAAACATTATATTCTAGCAAAAAACTGTATATAACATTTTTTATAGGGCTTAAAATGAGCTTTTATTTAAAATATAATTTTTTGAAATCGGGTTACAAATATGTGAGATATGCTAAAAAAACCTTTTACTGCTTTAAACGCCAATATCTCGAAAACAATGCGTTTTACGAAAACGTTGTTTATAACATTTTTTGACCAATTTAAAATTATCTTTTATATAAGTGCTAAATTAACCAAATACAATAATAATTGCCTTAATTATAAACAAAAAACGCTAAAAATAGGAGTTTTACCCTATTTTTATCCCCTTACCCCCAAAATCTAATCAGCTCTTCGGAATACGATAAGAAACAATATGCTAAAAACCGCAAGTCGATATCTCATGTAGAAATGGAGTTAGAGAGTTTACACCCAGACAGACAGACAGACAGACAGACGGACGCAAAAAATTTTTTTACTGATTTCGACTCTAAAACGTCGAGAAATGTGAAAAAATGTGGTTAAAGATTTTGACCTTTCGGCGATGATTTCAATACATCGGCACTCTTAGTAGCACTAAGTGCCGATGTAATAACTAAAAAACTCACCTGTTATTTGTAAATCCATACTTTCGGTCTTCGAGTTCATGAAGCTCAATTTTCGTAAATGTACTAGTTTTGATAGGGGGACGGGCTTCTCAAGCCCCTTTAAGGCGCTCATTTTCTTAATTGTCGAACTTCGTATATCCATAGGATCATATTGGAAGGAATGTTTATATAGTATACTCCTGTCCTTTAAAATTTCCTTGCCTCTGTTCACCAAGTGGTCTAGGAATTTATTTTTTTGTAAGTTTTCTTCTTTCGACTTTTGGCAATGCATTTCTAAAACAAACAAAGTAAATAAATATATAATCCCACTTTATATAAAACGCTAAACAATATTTGTTTGTTTTAGAAACAGGAGAGAAAAGCCAAAACGGGTACCCTTTCTAGACGAGTGACATTATATAGTACACAGAGCGGTCCAAAAGTCAACTCCCTCCCTCTTGAATTTAGAACACTTAAATAAGACAGTCAAAACTATCTTTTTGGATATATTTGATATTTTCAGTTTTTAAAATATGGGTAGGCGGGCATGGGGGGCATTTTTTTTAATGGAAAGGGGGTCGCGCAATATATCATTTTAAAGCTTATAAAATTCTCGATTTGACCACATATTTTTTTAATTTTTTGAGTTTTTTATGGCATTTTAAAATATGTAGGGCTGAAAATGGGAATTTTCGTCAAAATTTCTTAAAAATGGTTTGTTTTAAAATGAAAATTCATAAATTATACTTTTAAACTAATTAAAAATGATATAAATAAAATTACAAAATTTTTTAACAAAGATGTTTGAAAAATAAAGACAGAATGTTTTTTAAATTAAAAAATATATGGTCGAATAATTGTATTTGCTTTAAAATAACGTATTACACAACCTTCCTTACTATTTAAAAAAATCATTTCCTGAGGACACTAGATTAGTCTAGTCTATTTCACTTCCAAACTTGGGAAGTGAAATGTCCTTACTTTGCTCCAAGGACGTAGATATTTTTTTCTATGACCGTCCAATTATGCAAGATAGTAGTTTAAAATTGCCGCGATTTTTAAGCTACATCATTGGTTAAAAACTCGTACCTTTTAACATATATAATATTGTGACATTTTCTGTCTATGACAATGATTGACGGTCGTTAAAGCTAATAAAATTAGAGAAAGTTACATAAAAAAAATGGTTATACTTAATATTGTATGGTATTGAAAAAGGTACTTTTTTGATTTATTCTTCATACACTCACACTAAATTAGCATATTCTACATATTGTACAAACGTAAATTATATTAAGCACAAGGAAAACGTCAAGTTTTTAGGTTACAATTACAACTTAAGGCCTATCCAGAGGCTCGCATTACAAGATACATGACGACACATCAAGCCAATCCTGGCATCGCATTCTTATGTACTATGCTTGTTATGCGAGTCTTTGGATAGGCATTTTCCAGGAAAACAGTACCGATATCTGTTAAATTTTTGATACACTGCGATTTATGCATAATTATGCGCTCTGTAGTGTAAAACAGGCCGCGTCCCTTACTATCTTGCATAACTGGACGGAGTATAGTTACTTGTAGAGAAAAAATGTTTTGCCTTGCTAACCTAAGATCTAGATCTAGTGTCCCTAGTTAAAGCTCCTAAGTTACAGATTTTTTAAAATCGCTCCTAAGAATACCTCAATCAATACTCACTAATTTCGGCAAAAAAATTGAAATTTAAAAAAATTCGACCCATATTGAGTCCGCCTTTTGAGTGTTAATTTTTTTGCACGATCCGTTAATTTGACGTGTTTACTAGCCTAATTATGACAGCACTAGGTTATGTTTACAAATTGCTGATCGATAAGTAAATTACTTACCAGTAAACAAATAATACACTAATTTTTAATTTTTAAAGCTTTAAATTAGTTTTTATTAATAAAATTACAATTGGAAAAATAACTGTTAAACACTACACTACATGGGAGATTAGCTCAGCGGTCTAAGGCATCGATATAGCATTGACACTGAGTTAATGATCGTGAGTTCAAACCTCACTGGCGCCGATTGCCTTTTTCAGTTAATTAATAATTTAAATTTGGCGAAGGCGTACTCCCTAGATATATTGGTTCGAAAGTCAATTAAAGCCGGTGGTTCCCTCTACTACTAGCCCACACAAGTCCTGGACTTAGGGGATGCTTAATTAAGTAGAATAGTACGAGGTTAAAAATAAACATAAACATAAAACTATTGGACTTTTTAGGTTTCTTCTTCGAACGAAATATTTATTTATTAATAAGCCAACTGTAACTTTTCTGTTTTCACAAATTTTTTTCACTGCACCATGTTTTGAAAGTTTTTCAACTATTTTCATACTGATATTTGGATTTTTCGGGTATACTTGCAAAACATCTTATATTCCACGCACCTTAAAGCTCAAAATTGTCATCTTGACGCTTTTTTTACAAAAAATGTTTATTTTACAAAGATATTAATTGGCACACAGGACAAACGCCAAACAAAATTAGGAATTTAGCATTGTTTATTATACGTAGCAACCCGTTTTTAGGGTTAAATTTTATCAAAGTTGATGACTTGATTTTTACAAAAAAAAAATTACGTTTTAATTTCACTTTTATAAATCTTATTGATGTTTATTTTGTTGGATCGTGCAAAAACCGTGATAAGCATCACGGCCATTAAGTGCTTTGCCGGTTTCGGAAGGTATTGGAGATTTCGACTACGTCTCAATCTCCAAAATAATCCTCAACCGGAAAATGCACTTACTGCTCTTAATACTTAAATAACTATAACACCGGATTCGATTTCAGCAACTTCAAAAACCCTAAGATACCCAATTTAAAAAATATTGTGTATTTTTTTAAAATTCTAATTGTCCATTTTAACAATTTTAGAATATCATTAGACCTAAATTATTTTTTTTAGGTAAAAAAACACTGTGCGCTGTATTAAAAAAAAAAACGAGCTGATCGGGAAAAACGGAAAAAGGTTCCGAAATTAGCGCATTAAATATAGCCAGACGAAACTAAAAGCTCCCCGTCAAATAAAAAAAACCTTTTTTTTTGTAGACCAGTATTATTATTCAGAAAATAAAACGAGTTTAAGTTATTTATCTGAGATACCTTTAAATGTAAAGTCTCTGCTTTTATTTTTATCCAGAAATTTTGGAATCTGTATGCATATTATAATAAACTGATTTAAAGATATCATCTCTGGATTTATGTGGTTTTTGATCACAACCATTCTAAGCCATTTGGTTGGCAAGTTAAGTTTCAAAAACTTGAAGGCACAGTCCAAGTCACTCGCATCTAGGTAACCCAAATGACCTCTATCGAATGAATTAAAAGTATTTATCAATTTCTTAAAGATTTTATAAAGCTTATCGAACTCCTTGAAATCTAAACCACCATTTTTATCTAAATTAAAAAGAGCGACAACAAAATTACAGATATTCCCAGAAAATCTTTTTCCCTGAAAAGTTTCAAATGCTAACTGCAATTCTCTTCCCGATAGTTTGCCTTTTTCTTTAGTTTTCATACTCTGAAACCATTTTTTTAAATTGATGGGAATAATTTTTTTAAAAACTGGCAGATCTTTGTATAAGTTAATTTGTTTGTTTTTCGTTTCTTCATCTTTCTTTTTTTGCTTAGTATGTTGAAAAAGTTCTTCCAGAAGTTTCTTTTTGCTTTTTGTTAGTTGAGTATTGTTCTCCATAGCTGTAGCTATTTCGCCATAATAAGTGGTATAATAGCTTCCGAATTTGATATCAGTTTGATATCCGAATTTGATAAATATTTTAATTTATTACTCCACGAATGAAATGAAAAACACGTAATAATTTTAATGACACATTTTTTACCTATGTTTTTGATTGAATTTAGATGACAATGTCATAATTTTACCTATGGTCATAATTTAAATAAGCCGTGAAGATATGCAACGCTTGTGTTATAATTAAATTATATTATAACAGGTAGCAGGTAATTGTGGCAGAAGATGTCAAGTGAGAAGGATTATGTATAGATGGGTGATTTGCAAGATGACTGGAGGAACTTAGTGCCAGCTTAAAGCCACAGGAAAAAAATTGAAAACGTCACTTTTGCACTCTATCCAATTTTGTAAAATTGTTTACTTGCCTAAAGAATTTTGTAAAATTGTTTACTTACCTAAAGAATTTTCCTTTTCCGTTTCAATGTCCTTGGCAAAACAATACCATAGTTTTTTTGACAAACTGGACACTATTTTACATCGTTTTAATACACGTAAACTGCCATCAATGCTTGTTTTATCATTGTCTAATAATATATTACAGGCCGACTTTAATTCATGTAAAACTAAAAAATAAAAAAAAGTGATGTTATATTTTACTATATTATTGAATATTGCTCACAAATAATAAATGAAGTAGGGTGTAAAAACTTCAGAGAAATGATAGAATTCCCCCATTTAAAAATTAAATAAAACTGCAATGATGCATTTTTTGAAAAAAAAAATTTAACAAAAATTATTAAAAACTGACCAAATCTCAACCATAACTTCAAAATAGCTCAAAAATGATTTAAATACAAACGATATGATTAAATACTATAAACTGGCATGGGTTTTTGTACGTTTTCGACCATCAGTTTTTAATTTTAATTTGATAAGATAATATTACTTAATATTTTCAAGTCTTGCAACTGTTTTGGTGAAAATAGTGTTTCCAAACAAATAATAAACCATTTCATCAGTTTATTATCTCAAAGGTATATTTTATCCGCCATTTTTAACAAAAAGATATAATATTTTTGTAATCGGTGATTTTAAAAACCATTTTCATACAGTATTTTGAATCTTTTAACGTATACGACCACCATATTGGATCCGCCATTTTGTTTACAAAAAAAATAAATAATCGTTTTGGAATCAGCGACATTAAAAATCCCATATTCATAATTTTAAATAAAAATTTGCAAACTTTTGACATTTATGTTCGCCATATTGCATCCGCCATTTTCTTCAAAAAATAATAGTATTTTCGTAATCAGCGATCTCAAAAATTCCATTTTCACAATTTAAAACAATTTTTTTTTAGCTTTTAAAATTTATGTCCGACTTATTGGATCCTCCATTTTCTTTAAAAAAAATATAACACCTATCATTTTTGTAATCAGCGACCTCAAAAATCTTATATGCATAATTAAATATTTTTTTAACTTTTGACATTTATGTCCGCCATAATGGATGAAAAAAATCCCCATATAGAGCTAAATTGAATGTTGGCCAGCTTTTGGGAGGGAGGGAGAGCTGCCTGCAATACTGCAAATTATCAACAGTAATATCACAAGAGGTAATGAAATTTTCGATAATTATGGTCCAATAAAATAATTTTGCTCAGTAATTTTTTGAGTACTTTTTTCGGTTTTCGAGAGTAAAGGTCGAGAAATAAACGAAAAAAATTACTTTAGAGCAAAATTATTTTATGAGGCCATAATAAAATTTTCTGAATAATTCAGGTGGTATTTGACTTCACTATTTTACAAACCATCTAGCAAGAAAAAGCATTTTTTAAACAAATGTTTATTACATGCAATTTTGTGTTAAGTTATTTAGTTTTGCGTATCAATCCAATCTTTTTAAATTTTTAAAAAGCGCGCGCTAAAAACAATTGCTATAAACTCTGACGCAAACGAAAGAGCTTCTGTCAAAAGTTGATTTGTGGTTTTCAAGGTAAAGCTCTGTTAAAATTGAATGGATTTACACTTGTCAAATACTTACAGAAGGGTATTTTTTCCTAAATTAAATTGGCCTTTATATTTTTAAAAATCGATCAAGAAATCCGTGATTTTGAATTATCAGTGTACTTTGAATCTGATTGGTTGAAAGTCAAAAAATAAAGAGATTTGATTGGTCTACTATAATTTTGTAAAATAGTTAGTGAAATTTCTACTTTTTTACCATTTTTAAAGTCATGTAAAATAATTTCAATGTTTTTTCTATCAATGTTGTCAACTTCTTTATTAATAACATTCAGAAATGCCTTTAGAACCATAGCGTTATTAATTAAAGGTTGTACCATAGAATTTGATAGAACTTGGTTGTTTACTTTGATTTTTTCAGTTAACAAATCCACAGTAGATTTACTTTCCTCAAATATTACCTAAAATCAACAAAATAAAAGGTGTAATAATATTTATCTACATTCTACTATTAGGCACACATTTGGGCCTATTACATTTTGACAGTAATTTTTTCTATTTTCAAGTATTTTTTTAGGGCTGTAGAACGTATACGTACAAGATTGACAAGTTTTAATTATTTAAGGTCCCTGGTAGTAAAGTACACAAATCTAACTTAACATAACATTAGATTAGTGACATTTTTATGTTTAGTCTCAAACGTTATACAAAAACGTTATAAAATATATAAATCTGCCCTTAAAAACTAACGTTTGACAAAAACGTTATAAAATACCTAAATCTAACGTTAGTTTCCTAACTAAATTCTAACCTTTTTCTAACCTTATTCTAACTTTTTTAAATTTTCATTATCAATACATAAGCTATAGTAGAAAATACTCATTTCAGACAGCTATGTGCCTAGGTTTGTTAATTATTTATTATATCTATAATAAGTTTAAAAAAACATCCCCCAAAAGTCAAAATTAAAGTAAGTCTGGCAACGCTGTACTAGAATTGAAAAAATATTTTAAGATTCTGAATGTATAAATAAATATTAACTAACTAAATATAAAGTTTTTCTGAGAGGTAAACGTATTTATCGAAGTATTAAACGAAAAATATTTAGGGCCACCTAAAAAAAAGGCCATTTTATAAATAAAGATAGGTGTACAAAGATTGTCCAATAAATAAATCCCTCGTATTTTATGGACGACCCCTAAAACCAGTATTTTTTAATAATTTTCTTCGCTGTGTATGAATAATAAAAATTACTACTTACTTGACAAAATGCGAACGGGTCTATAATTAGAAATATTGTTTGCTGCAGAATTTTGGCTTGCTGCAACCAGTGATTTTTTAATACCGCAGCATAGTTCAAGTTGAGATTGGTGTTGTCCATTAGAGCTGATGTAAAGGCAGGCACTAATTCACATTCAAGTGCTTCTATACTAGCCAAACAGCTCCTTATTTTGATGGCTCCTAAAAATTTATTATATTTTTATTATATTGGTTTGGACATTCAACCTGTCGGTTATGGTCTATTTATATGTAGTCAGAAAAGCTAAGTAATTTTTAAAAACACCATTCAGGATTGCAACCCGCGACCTCGGCGTTACAAAGCGAATGCGCTGCGCCTTGCACCACCGAGGCCGGCTAGAAACTCTACATTATTAATAATATATTACTTACTTGAAGCACAAGTCGAACATGACACAGCAAAAAATCCTATCTGCATAACTCTGTCCACGTGCAAATCAAAATCGACTACGAGCGCGTCGAGTTCCTCCATTTTTATCCGATTGTTCACGTCCAGACAAAAATCGCTTATCAGTTTTAGCGATTTTGTATACTCCGAGAAAACAGCTAGGCTTAATTTTAACACGGCCATATTTACTTTTCTTTCTAGACTGCACAGCTTGTCACTACAGGAATCAACAAATAGGTTCACCATGGCTGAATTGGGGGTAGTTTTTTCTATTTCTTTGATTAAGGAACTTAAAGAATCTAATACCTAAAACAATATGGTAACCCTGATAGAAAAGTACATAAATTCAATTTAACATAACATTAGATTAGTGACATTTTTATGTTTAGTCTCAAACGTTATACAAAAACGATATAAAATATATAAATCTAACCTTAAAAACTAACGTTTGACAAAAACTTTATAAAATACACAAATCTAACGTTAGTTTCCTAACTAAATTCTAACCTTTTTCTAAATTTAAATATTTTTAAAATTTCCATTATTAATATGTAAGCTATAGTAGAAAATACCCATTTCAGACAGCTATCGTTCTTGAATATAATGTATCTAACAATCAAATTATTGTCTATTATGAATATATATTAAATTACAATATAATTTTATATTTATTATTTCCATAAGTTTAAAAAAATATTATCCCCCAAAAGTCAAAATTATAGTAAGTCTGGCAACGCTGTACTAGAATTGAAAAAAATATTTTAAGATTCTGAATATATAAATAAATATTAACTAACTCAATATAAAGTTTTTCTGAGAGGTAAACGTATTTATCGAAGTATAACAGCATATTACACGAAAAATATTTAGGGCCACCTAAACAGATGGCTATTTTATAAATAAATGTAACGAAATTATGTTTAAAAATATTATGATTGCTAAAATATATTAAGATTTATTTATATGAATAAATTTGTCTCCAGCTGCCATTTTATGATGCAGGTAGAAATTTTCTAGTTGGTCACGCCCATTTCTAAAGTTAGAAATTAAACGTACTTATAAGGTATTTCTAACTTAAAAATCTAACGTTAAATTAACGTTTGTAACTAACGTTTGATTCTAACGTTAAAAAGCGGGACATTTGCACATATTTTATAACGTACTTTTATACAGTTTTCTAACATTAAATTTCTACTAGGGTCCAAGAATGCAAAAATCGTTTTTTTTTATGTTTAAAGTATGAAGCTGAAGTTTGCAACGTTTTTTGCAACGAAAATTTAAATCATAACATATGTTTTTAACGCACGAGTACAAGTTTAGAAAACAAGCCGCTTGCGGCGAGTTTTCTAAAGTACTAGTGCGTTAAAAACGTGTTATGGAATAAGTGCTTTAATGTACTATTTGAATTTTCGTTGCAAAAAAACGTTGCAAACTTCAGCTTCATTTTAAAGTACAGAAAAATATGGAAAACTTTTTTTGCCATAACTTTCTTGTCGAAAGTAAAAATATCCAGTACACTAAAAATAAAATACCATTTGAGACCCGCCCTTGATGATTTTACAATCTTCAGACAAAGCAACTTGAGCAATTGACATTGCATGAGATAAAACTTCTTCAAAAAGCACTTTTGCTTCGTTGCAAGTCTTCAAAGTTTCTTCTTTTCCGTAATTTATATCAATTTCCGAAATTTTGTCAAGAGACGCATCCATCCATTTTATGAAACTCCCGGAAGGATCCATCAAAATGTCCTTTGAAAAGATAGTATCTTCAATACCTTCCAAACAGCAGTTTACTTGTTTTAATGCACAACTTCTGGCTTCCTAAAAGTACATTTTTTTAATGTTTTCCAAAAATTGTTTAGGTGACTATTAAATAACTTTCTGCGATGAGTGAGAGGGCTTCCTTCTTAAAATAATCTACTGGAAAAAAAAAATAAGGGAACAAAAAAATTTCCTATTTTTTTTAGTGATTTCTGAAAGGCTGTATCTCAGTAAAAAATGGTCATATAGAGATTAAAAAAAAGAGTATTGAAACTTTTTAAAGCTCTCAAAACTAGAAACTTAAGTTTCTAGTTTTGAGATCTTTTGGCAAAAAAAAACTTGTCAGGTACGGTTTGCGAGATAATCATAAGAAATAGCGCGAAACAAAAAAATTTTATTTATTTTTTTGGAAAAAAAAAATCTCAGTTAAACCAATTCAATGGTCAGTAAGCTTGTTTATTCAGCTTTAATTTTCCGACATTAAATGAAAAAGAATTCTTTTTTTTTTATCATCGATATCTCGGCAACTAATGACCGCACAGTAAATCAAAGGGCGGTTTTAAAAACTTTTTAAAGAAATTTTTTTTCATCCTCCACATTAATTTGAAAAAACTGAAAAAAAAAGACTTTTACGGATTATTTATAAATTTTGATAAAACGACTAATGTTGAGCGTATTTTTTATAGCACAATGTACCCACAATAGCCCTGTAAATTTTCAAATTGATCCATCAAACCATTTTTCCGGACCAATTGATCAAAGTTTTACAAAACAATTTAAGGAACAAGTCTATTCTTCCTAAACATGAAGCTGAAGTTTGCAACGTTTTTTTGCAACGAAAAAAAGTATTTTAAGTACCAGTTTCATAACATACGTTTTTAGCGCACGAGTACAAGTTTAGAAAATAAGCCTCTTGCGGCGATTTTTCTAAAGTACTAGTTCGCTAAAAACGTGTTATGGAATATGTGCTTAATTAAATTATTATTATTTAATTATTAAAATATTTGTTAGGTTAATTTTATACATATTTTGTAAATTATTACTGTAATGGGGGTTTCCCGTATGGATAAATAAATAAATAAATAAATAAATAAATAAATAAATGTGCTTTAATATACTATTTGTATTTTCGTTGCAAAAAAACGTTGCAAACTTCAGCTTTATTCCTAAACAGTGTTTAAATATTATGTAATTATCATCAAAATGAAAAAAAAACGATTTTTCACCATTTTGCATTAGTTACTTTTTAAATAAGATTTTTTTTTTAAATATTTACTTCAAAAAAAAAATCAATTTTTTTCGTTTTTTTTTATTTTTGCAATTTTTTTTTCTCAAACTTAACAAGAAATTAATTGTTTTTTTTTTATTTTGATGATTACACAGTTTATTTTAATTTTAAAAACATTTTTTAGGAATAATACACTTGTTCCTTTAATTATTTTGTAAAACTACGATTTTTTGAACATTTTTAAAATTTCGGAAAGCCTTGTATTCGTGCAAAAATTTTCAATTTTTTTTGCGTTTTATGAATTTGGAGCAAAAAAAAATTGTCAGTGAGTAAATCGGTCTGTCCGGGAAATCTTGTTTGCACTATAACTTAAGAACGCTTTAAGCTAGAGACTTGAAATTTGGTATACAGGTATGTTACCAAAAGTTCTCTCTCAGGATTGTTTTTGGTGAACATTGGGATGCGGCAAGGGGGAAAATATATTTTTTTTATAAAAAAATGAAAAATTCTATATAGGGGTTTTTAAAGTTACTGAAACTGAATCTGATAATAAAACTTTTTTAACTCCTAAGTAAATATTTTCGTCAAAATTGGTATATAGTGGTTTTTGGGGTCCACAAAATTGAATCTGATAATATTTTTTTTTCTAATTTCACCCCCCGATGTCGCTAAAACTTAATATTAAAATATTTTTTTCTAAATCCACCCCCTAAGGGCCTGGGGGTAGTTTTCGTGAAAATTGGTATATTGGGGTTTTTAAGGTTGCTAAAAGTGAATCTGATAATAAAAAATCCATTTTACGCGCGGAGGTTGAAAATGGGAAAGCTCTTTTACTGGGCAGTGTATTTATTTAGGAAAAAGTAAGAAAAAATCACTAAGGGTTTCGAAATTCCGTAACTAGTTATTTTTTATTTTTTTAATGAAAGACCCTCCATGGATCCATATAATACCCAACTCTCTAAAAAAATCATTTTCTTTTTCGTTTTTAAGATATAGAACCCAAAAAATACAGTTTTTATATACTTACTGATAATAGTTTTTGAATATCATTCTCCTTTACAAACACATTAATTAACAATGATAAAGCAGTTAAAAGTTGAGTTAAATATAGCAATAATGTTTCTTTTTGGCCATTTTGCATTTTTTCTGCACCATCTTTCGTAAGTTTGGCAATTAAATTAATTATACTGGCTAAATGTTGACATAATTCCTGAAATATAATTTCATAACTAGGAAAGATATTAAACCATAATATTTTTGCACTTCCAGTTTCGCCGGAAACTAAGTTTATTTAAAAAGTCCAAAATGATCAAAATTTGCGTTACGTAATACTTGAACGTTCTCTTAACATACCAAAAAAAAATAAAATGCTTTTAAATGATTTTTTTTTAACGTAAATTTGTTTTCTGGATCCAAAAATGGAAAAATATACAGGGGGTGTCATTTGAAAAAAAAAATAACTTAGTTTCCGACGATACCGAAAGTGCAAAAAAATATATGCCATTTTAAAGCTATTGTTGAGAAGTATAAGCTATAAAAAAATAGTTTTGATCGGATTGAAAACAACCTAATTTTAGGGGGTGTTCATGGACTGAAATTTACCCTGTATAAATTCTAAATATCCCAATACAATTTAATTAGGACTTAACTGAACTTAGTTTAACTTAAAATTTCACCAGGAAAAAGCTATTTTCAACTTCGAGGAGTATACTATAAAATGTGGAGTGTTATATATCTTAATCTTATTATTATTAACAAAAGTAGGTGGAGTCATAGGCATTGGAGGGCTTTATGCTTCCAAATTTAAAGCTTTTATCTCAAGGTGGTCTTGAGCTCTCGCGGGCACAAATTTTCCTGGACAGACCGACCGACAGACAGAAATTTTACTGCTTTTTTACGTTTCTTGAATGTTTTTTTTATTAATATTAAAAGTTCACCATTTAATTTTGATATAAAGACTGTTTTTATGAGGAGGCAGGGTGGTTGTGTTAATGCACATTCAGGGTTGAATGTTCATGAAATATTGTACCGGTACCTGGCCAGGTCTAAACTATACTAGTGCCAATCTGAGAATGCGACTCTGACGTCACACCGCGTAAACTAAATACCACTCTGTAGGATAATTCAAACTTATTTCTTAAGATTTAATAAATGATTTTTGTTTATGTAAAGTGTTTTTGAGCATTTTCTATATAATAATATAATATGTATTAAGTCTTAATAAATAAGTTTCAGTTACACTACAGAGTGCTTTTTAATTTACGAGCTGTAACGTCAGAGTCGCATTCTCAGATTGCCACGATTAAATTTAACTTTAAAGTAACTTTTAATTTAGTTATCCATACAAATTTAAAATAACATTACTTACTGTAAACCAATTCACAATTTCATGATAAAAATACACTTTTGTATCGAGAGTCTTGACAAAAATCTTACACAAATTTATTTTACTCTTTATTATATTTTTATCCATTTTTTATTGGTTTTTGGCACAGAAAACCAAGAACTTTTTATAACCGAAAATAATTTGAATTTAGAAGAGGAAGAAGAGGTTTTACCAAACTCTTGCAATCATTGTTGCCAATGTAAGGACTGTTCTGTTTTTATTGTCAGGGCTGTTCCTTTATTTCAAAGTAATCTACATTACTTTGTTTCTTATTTTAAGAAGAAGGTGATATAAGCCAATATATTACTCAATTTGTAGCGCAAATAAAAACAAAAAGAAGCTTTTTTCTCACTTAATTTCAGTTAGAAAAAAACGTTCGACTTTTGAATTTGTAAGAGATTCTCTGAGAAATCTTAAAAAAAAGAACGGCTCTAATTCAGGAAGAAAAATGCAATTTTTTATCAAGAAGAAGAAGAAGAAGAAGAAGAAGAATCTATGTAAACAAAAACATAACCTATTTCTTAAAATTTTACAATTTTTTTGTTAAATCCTTATAAATTTGAAGAAAAAACTAAAGGATTATGGAGGAGGAAAATATGGAAGAGGAAAATATGGAGGTAAAACAGATTATAATTTGTAAAGTGAATTAGAATGTTCTACTATTAATAATAGTTTAGTTTAGTTTAGTTTATTAGAATGTTCTACTATTAATAATATTTTCTAAAGTTCATTTTATGCAATTTTTAAACAATGCAATTTGTATTTTATTACTGCATATTTAATTTAGGGTCCCTAATTTAAAGGTCTGTCATATTTAGGATTTTTTTCTGCATTAAAAAATAACTTTGGTGTGTAAAAAACTAGATTTTCATTTGTTCTATTCATTGACAAGTTGGTCTTGCATATTTAATATGTCATTCAAGATTTGAATGTGCTAAAAAACTGCACAAGCAGCATAAATACATTTTTTGGTTTTAGATTCAAATTAATGAAGATTCTCCTGCTGATGAGTTAACAGATTCCAATGAATCATTGGAACTACTACCAATAGAGGTAAGAAAATATTTATTTTTAAAACAATAAATTTAGTCAAGATTAAATTTATTTGACAATACACTTATCGCGGTATTTTTCTAAGGAAATCAACTATATTTAATTACAAAGCGTTCGAATCTCATAAATTCGCAACATAATTACTATTCATGACATTTGAAACGATCATTTTAACAATAAACAATATTTGTTTATACAATTAAATCTATAAGTCAACTTTTAAGTTATACCGAAAAGGGTCCAATTTAAACTACGACAATCGTACTCTGCCAATGCGAAGCCAGAATGTATTTACGCTATGATTAAAGCAATATTATTTAAAAAAAATTTAACACTGTATAAAATATACGCATCATAACAGAATACTAAAAGGGTCGCTAATGTGGAATATAATATTCCAAGTAAAATGTATGTTTGCGAATTTTGTCGGTGATATTTGGTTTTATATTTTTAGAATGAAATATTTGTTTTTATCACAGCAAAATGTCTGATTAAAAAAAAGTATTTTTTTTTTAATTTTTATAGTTGTTATCTACAACATATGGGTATTCCACATTACCCCACTATATGGGTATTCCAAATTAACCCACATACTATACATATGGAGCAAACATGTAAAAACCGATAAATCCAATTTTTGCATATTTTGACCTAAGTATCGATTCTTACCTAGCGCATTATATACAAGCAAAAGCCGATAATTATAAGACCCATGAACAGTTTTCGCCAGTTTTAGGATTTTTTATTTTTTTTTTTTGGTATTACCTACACTGTACAAGTTTTTTGCTAATATCTCAAAATTAGAAACATGGATTTATCGGTTTTTGCATGTTTGCTCCACAAATAATCTATGTGTTTTTTATAAAATATATTTCAATTTTATTTTCTACAATCACGCCTTTACTTTAAATATTTCTTAGAAAGAATCTAACGTTTGTCTGTTTTGTACTTAGTATTCGTCTCTTAAGGCAGTATTATCATACGAAGACGTAAATTCATATTCCGGGATGATATTGGCAGTGATCCAGGGCGATCTGGCTAGAATGGAGGCACTTGTCGCTGCCGGAAGATCTCCGAATGTAAACGACAATCATGGAAACACGCCTTTACATGTGGCGGCTATCAAGGGAAGGTAAGTTAAATTTTATTATTATTTATTTTGTACAGAGAATTTGTTGATCTAAAACTTTTATTCTACTTTCCCAGAAAAAAAATCTTGTGTTAGTATTTTTTTACATTTTCCGACGTTTTTTATCCAAAAAACATGATTTTCGTAAAAAAAATTGTCTGTTCAGCAAATTTGTGATCACGATAACTCGAGAACTCTTTGAGCTAAAGACTTCAAATGTGGACCATAGGCCAGAGTTCTAGGCTGGGATTGTTTTTCGTTAAAATCGGGGTGGGGTATGAGGATAAAATAAGGTAAAGGTTTTTCTTAAGAAAAAATGTCAAGGATTTTTTAAAAAGGTTAAGTTAAAAAAAAGGAATTTTTTAAAAAGTAATTTTTTTTAATTGTTTTTTTGAATTGGGTATATTATACAGTAAATGGTATATTACATTTTCCCAAATAATTTAAAAAAATACCTATTAGAAAAAATATTTAATAAATAAATAAATCTTTATTTGAAACACGAAAATAAAAAAAAATATATTTTTTTAAAGCGAAAAATTAAAGAAAAAATACTAAAATAATAGTTTTTTATTTCTTTTAAGTTTAACCCCCAAAACCTTTTTGTTTTTTGGGGGGTCATTTTCAAAAATAATATATTATTAATATATTAATAGGGATTTTCCTGTCATAGAACATAACTTTTTCTTAAAATTTCGAGCCGATTGGATAATTCGTTCTTGAGTTATAGTGTTCACAAAAATTGTGACCTTGAACGGACGGAAGGACAGACAGATGGACGGACAGACGGACGGACGGACAGGCGGACATTTTCAAAGTTTCTTATTTTTTCACGAAACACATTTGTGTCCAAGAATTTTTGGTCTAGGACGTTTTTTGGCGATTTTGGGAAATTCGAAAAGTACCACATTTTTGCCCCAAACTTTTTTATGTGTACGTTTTTTGGATTTTTTTTTAAATATAGATTCCTTGGGTAAAAATACATAAAAAATGTAATATAGTGTAACACTGTAGGAGCAACCGTTTTAAAAAAAAATGCAATTAAAAAGAAGGAACATTTTGTGCAACCAAATATGTTACTTTTTAAAAGGCCATTACTCCTTTAATATTAAATTTAGGTGTTTTGGTGAAGAATACTTATTGCTCAGTTTTAAATAAAGAATCACATTGCAGCATTAAAATTTTATTGATGCTTTTTTTTGTTCCCCATTTAATATGTAATTTTCGAAGGGCCGTAGCTCCCTTAGGGCTCATTTCCGGACCAACCTTTATAGGAACTTTTTTTCATATTTTTGGATGTAGAATCACCTCTTAAATTTTGGCATGGCAGTAACTGATCACCCTGTATTTTCAATCATCACACAGAGTTAAATTGGCAGAGTACAGTCTCATTTAGTAAAATAATTAAAAAATAGATTGATGGAATATTTAATTATTAAAATCCCGATTAAAATTAAAAAATCCTGTCCACATTTAGTTCCTTAGTATTATGGGTTCCTTAAAAATATCCCAGATAACCAAAGTCTCCTATTAAACCCAAAGAAAACGCGTCGCGTCAATAAAATGCTGGCAAATTTCTTGCAACAGTAGGCCAATAAATTTGAAGTTCAAAACCTTGCCCGTCAGTTGCATGCTATCTGCAAGAAAAATGTTTCTACCCAAGTTGAACGCGCATTTCCAATAGTTTCTGATCAACAGTTGTATGCAAACGAGGTGCAACCTACGGGTAACACATTTCCTACAATACGGTTGAGCCCGTTGTCTGCTACTTACTTTAAATAACACAATACGTTGCCAGAAAACGTTTCCGCCGTGCGTTGTCCACAATAAGTATACGTAATAGATTTCCCGTCGGTTGCCCGTGGGTTGCACACAATACCTTGTCAGAAAACGTTTCCGCCAAGAGACAGCCAAATGGTGGCACCCACTTGAGAGCAAACAGCTCCAAACTAAACTGAACAATTGAACAGCAAACGAACGGAATCTGGTTATCTGGGATACGGTGAAAATATAAGTTTCATTTTCATGCGCTGTTTTTGCATTCCAGAATGGAAATACTGGACTTTTTATTAAAGCTGGATGAAATAGTAATAAACACAAGAAATTTCTACGGAGAAACTCCATTATTTTTGGCAGTAAAAAGTAGCAATTTAGAAGTAGTAAACAAATTAATCAGCGCTGGTGCTAATGTAAATCTATCGACGCTTCAAGACACGTCTCCTCTTCACGAGGCTGTTAAATACCCGATTATTGCCCTTACCCTAATAGAAAATGGGGCTAATTTAGACGCAGTGGACTACAGCAACGAAACTCCATTGCATGAAGCAATTGCTTTGGGCTCTTTGGAAGTAGTATGCATGCTTCTTTGTCACAATGCTGACGCGAATTTTCCCTGTGATAATAATTTGACGCCGTTTATGAGGGCTTTGATTCAAGAACAAATCGAAATGCAAACGGCTTTAATAAATTATGTTGACGATTTTAACGCTAAAACAAATGAGGGTATGTGCATTCTTGCGTTGGCATTAACTCATGAAACTCCGTTTGTGCCTGAAATCATTAAGAATGGAGCTAATGTCAATTACCATTTAGATTATTCAACAGATTGGGATGTTTTGGAATTATGCTTAAATGTACCAAACACTGAAAAATTCAGGTTGGTGTGGGATAAGTATAAATATAAGAAGTCGGAGTATTATGAGAGCGTTGAAGAACCAGTTGAAAGTATTTTGAGAAAGTTATGCCAAAGTAGATTAGGTGGAGTGGACTTTTTTGAATATTTAGATATCATCATGGAAAGTGAAAATATACAAGAAGTGATAAATTCTTCATATTTACAACATGATATTGAGTGTTTAGTTCATTCGTTTAAATCCCGTGAATTGCCACTTGATTATTTGACCAAAGTAGTCAGTATTTTACTTGTTAATAATTACCTAGTTACTGACATTGATATGAATGCTGTTTTTGAAATGTACGGTTACTGCCAGCTTTTCAAAGTGATGCTTCACATGGATATTATTATTGTTAGTAGTAAGAAGTCAATTTCTTTTCCAAGCATACTATATGATCCCTCAGTAACTGTTGAAGATTTGATAAATGCTATGGTTGATTGTATAAATGGCAATCGATTTGAAAATAATTTGCTGAAGGTATTTGACCATTTCCTCCACCCTAAACTGACTCATATGTATCTAGATTATCAAACATCTACACCTTATGCTTGTCAAATTAAGAAATACTCACAAATACCTTTTCTTCTGGAGTTATCGAGAAATGCCACAAGAGATTATTTAATAAAGAAATATAACATAGAAACTTCAAAGGAGTATTTGTTGTTACTGAAAAGGCTTTTTTTGCCTGTAAAATGGCAGGAAATATTGACGTTTGAGAGACAATTATATCGCATTGATTGATGATAATATTTAATTTTAATATATAATATTTATAATAAAGTTATTTTTTTGACCGTTACGTATGAATATTAAATAAAATATTTATTTGTGATATAGTAAGTTATGTTTTTAATATTTAAATCTTATAAAAGTATTCTGTATTGTTCAGAGGAATTTTCGATAATCTAATATTAAGAATTTTTAGACAGTTTCATATTTAATATTCTATGATATTAATACTTTTTTTTTCAAATTTAACTCATCAATACACTTGGTTTCAAAAATAATGGAAAAGTAAGGTTATAAAAAAATTGTGACATTGTGAATTCTGTTTTTTCCATTTGACAAATATTTGTTTACTTGTCATGAAATGTCATTAAATTTAGGTTAATGTTTCAATATTGGAAGGTGTCAAAATTTGGTTTTGATCAAAAAAAGATAACATATGATTTTTGACATAATTATTTTTTTTAATGCCAAACGGACATAACCCCATTTAAATTATCCACATTCACATAACTAAATTTTCTGGAAAACATAAAGTTTTAGTTCCATTATTTTTGAAATCAAGTGTAGATATTAATAGATATCTGTATAATAATAGTTATTTGCGTTTAGATAGAATGTAACATTCTGTGATTTGAATCAATAAAAAAAAATACCCAGTTATTTTTATAGGATGTTTTTCACCCAGCAAACACACCAGCAATGGGCCGGCAACGGCACAATGCCGTAAGCCGATAAAGAGTCATCGGTCCGTTGACGACATGCCATTACCGGCCCGGTAACTGGCCGGTAATGGCAAGCCGATAACGGGCCAGTAATGGCAAGCCAATAACGGGCCGGTAATGGCTAGCCGGCAGACTTTTTGTTGGAGGTTGGATCAGTACTTTACCATGGCATAAAAAAGAACGATAATATCGATCGTTTTAGAATATTATTCTGAATAAGTTTTTATATTTTAGTACCTACGGAACCTTAACGAGCTTCTTTCCCGCCCTGGGATCTTAAATGCGACTTAAATGCAAGTGAATTAATTGTTAATTTAGTATTTAATAAAAAAAATGTAATTACTTTTTATCTTCAAAAATCATTATTAAGAATTGTAAATAAACACATGCCACAGAAAATTTTCATTAATGAACTTTAAAGTTATAATTATCACTGACGCAGAAAAATCACAACACAAGAGGCCAGTTTCAGTTGAAGCTCTCGGAGCATAGTTCTATCTTTTTCTAACTACTTGTTTTAAAAGAGATAGAACTATGCTCCGAGCGCTCCAAGCTTTAACTCAAACGGCCCTAAGAACACAACCCGCGCAAAACTTGCGCATGCGTCTTGACTTCTTCTCCTTCTACGCAAGATCATATTTTAAATTGGCGTTGTATCGTCGGCCATTGATCGGTCCTTTACAGGCTAGCCGATAATCGGCAAGCCAGCAATGGGCCAATAATTATTTATGCCGATTATCGTACGGTGGTTTGCTGGGCTGTTTGAATTGCGTTCTTAAGATACAGCCCTACTGAAAATGACGGGTCTGCGCGGGTATAAATGATGCACAAATCGGACTTTAGCAGGTGAATTTCATCCTCTTAAGTAAGTTCAAAGTAAAATGCTTTAAAAGTCTTGTTGATTTTTGTTCCTGTATTCACTTAACAAGTTCACTGCGGCACGAGACATATTTGTCTAATACACGAATTTTATATTTTTGCTGGTATATATCGTCGCCTTCCTTACAAAGGGGGTTATCTCAAAATGTATTGGTGCAAAATACCGACATGTCTATTAATTGATTGATGATCATTGATCAATTGATTTGCCTATAAACATGTCACTTTATGCATAAGTGTTATTTTATTTTGAGATAAGCCCCTACAATAATGCCCAAAATGATGTGTTTTTTAAGATAAAAAAATTAATAAAATCTTTGAAAAAAGACCAATAAATGCGAAAGTTTATCTTAGGCAAAAAACTGCTACTTTTTCAATAAATGTATTTATTTTATACTGCATATTTTGTGTCCAGCTGCACGTTAAATAAAAATTTCTGCTCTGTGAAAAATGACCAGTAATCTTGATTCTACGGCTGCTTTGCGTTTGTTTGTTGGGTGATTAGTCAAACTGTAGCTACTCGTAGTTCAAATGTACCATGATAAAAAATAGTAGGGTTATGTTTTGACATTACGAAAAAAATACAAACATTTTTTAAGAAATCGTTTGATAAATTTATTCTTTTTTTAATTTTTCAATATAATACTAACAATGACTTCAGAGGATATTATCCTTGAAATAGAAGGTTCATTAGTAACATGCAACAAAAAAGATTTGATAGAAAACAGTGATTACTTTAAAGCAATGTTGGATGGGCATTTTATTGAAAGTGGTAAAAAATCAATTAAACTTGAGGTAAGTATAGTTTATTTAATTTACAGGTAATAAAGTGGTACTCCCATGAGGGGGGGTCGGGGAGGCGTCACCCTCCAACCACCAGATTTCGGAAATTGGTAGAATAGTTGGGAAAATTGAGGGGTACAGTTGGGAAATTTGTCAGTACAGTTGAGAATTTTTTCAGAGGTGAGTACCTTTTTTTTCTGTTTAGTCATCAAATTTTTCTCTTAGGGTAAAACTTTCAAATTGGAAAAATAGAGATTAGTCTGCAAAGTTTTCTGTCAGGGGTAAAGCTTTTTTTTGAGTTGGGGAATTTCTCAATTTTAAGTTGGGAAATCTATGTTCCTCCTATAAGTAAAAAATATATGCCTAATTTTACTTTTATATATTGATTTGGGAGGGGGGGCTTAACAAAATTTGGGGGGGCTCAATTTAGGGTATTTTACCAGTTTTTTTTGGTTGGTTTCAAGCAACTTTTAAAATCTAATCCGCCATATTGGATCCGCCATTTTGAACAATAACTTTTAAATTCTGACCTCGGATTCAGATTCAGTGACCCAAAAACAAACAATATAATTATATCATGTTTTTTCAAGAAAAAAAATTTTCAGCACATTTTTGGCACGAAAACTTTATTTTCACTGCATTGTGAACGGGTTAAACATTTTACTCAATACATTTTAAATAATTTAAAATAAACCCTAGGACATGGTTTTAATGCCTGAAATGTGAACCTTTCAACACTATCATAACAAATTTGTTAATTTTTGTGGATAGTTTTCTGTTTATTAGTGTACTGAATTTTGGTTTTAGGATGTTGATTTAAATGCAATGCATGTCATTTTAAAATTAATATGGGATAACTCATACACAATAAAAAATGAAGACTTACTTCTTGTATTAGAGGCAGCCTGCATGCTACAATTTATAGAAATAAAACAAAAATGTATAGATTTAATAGTTGAAATGCTGTCACCTAAAAACTGTATAAATATCTGGATCTTTACTGAAAGATTAGACATAAAACCCTTATGTTTTAAGGCTAAATGTATGGCTTTGGAGGAATTTGATGAACTAAGAGACTCGGAATCAGTTTTACAACTGTCATTAGAAAAAATAATAGAATATTTGGGAAATATAAACTTAAAAGCAAGAAGTGAAATATTTGTATTTCAAACTGCTATGCAATGGTGGTATGAAAACAATAATCTTGAAATGAAACGAAATAATGATGTTCTAATTAAATTATTGAGTTTGATTGATTATAAGAAAATGTTATTATCAGAAATTAGTGAAATTGTTACATACCCTGATATTGCTCAAAATAAAGAGATTTTTTCAATTTTAAACATTATCATTAGTTTAAAAAGTAGTGTTCGACTTGAAAATGTGGTAATTAGGGAAAAAGAAATTGCTGAGAAATTATTAAATTGTGAAAGTAGGCTGGATGCACATTTTCCATGTCTGTTATTGCACCAAAATGAAGATGAGTCTGAAAGTAAAAATCCAAAACATACAGAAGAAGTAAATTATCAAGTTTTTCATTATGGTAATTATTTTTAGTACCTATCTATCTACCAAGCATATATTTTTTTATTAGGGATGTAGAAAAACATTTTTTTTAAAAGTATACATGTCTTTTTAAATTTTTCTATTTTTGTTTTTTGTTTAGGACTTTATTTCTTAATATGATATTTTTTCAAGTGCTATAGGTACACCAGGTGTCCCAACTCTATTTACCTAGCGATTTTCTCGAGAACTAAAAGAGATAATCATGTTCTGTAAAATCTTAATGGGACAACAATATCTATAAAAAGTAGCTAAAAATAAAATCCACCCCTCAACCCTTCTCCCCAACTTACCTCTAACTTTATTTTTTTTTAATGGCACTCTTATAATTTTTGGGTTGTTTTGTATAGACCTTGAGCTTTTAATTTAAAAGTTTTAAATACAATTATGTAACATCCTTGCTATTTTTAAGTTAAGAAGCGGTAAAAAACATTTAAAAACTATATTTGGCAGCGATTTTTCCACAAACTAAAAGAGAATCAATTTCTGCAAAAACCAAGTCAAAAATAAAATCTACCTGTACACCCTCTCCCACAACTTAACCCTAACTTTATTTTTAATGCTTATAACGTGGATTACAGTGATTTGAAAGGCAGTTTTGGTGCCCCATCACCACATTTGTAAATTATTTATTTCATATTTTATAAATTTATGTTGGCCTTTTTTGTCCCAATACAGATAAATTTAAACGTAAAAGGACGTATAAAATCGTGGAGGATGAAGAAGCAATAGATACCCTTAGAATTCTGTTTTATGGTAAGTTAAGATGGGTAATTTATTTGTGCTTTACCAAAATAATCAAAAAATTAGTTGTAAAATTTAAAATAAGCGAAAAATTACAATTTTTCAACTTCTCAACTCCAATTTTTACCAAAAGTTCAGCTGATAGGAAAATTAATCTGTTTTTCATTTTCTTTTATTTCAAAGCGTTCTTGAGTTATCGTTGACCACCATACGTGGGCATAAATTTTCCGGACAACCAGACCCACTGACATACATTTTTTCCGCTGAAGTCAGCTTTTTTGCGAGAAAATATTTTCGATTATTATAATATATGAAAATTATTATTTTAAAGTATGTCAAATCCAACATGCCAAAAATCCTTTCAATTACATCAAATCTTTTGTGTAAAAATGTGTCAATTTCGCTGAAAAAAGTTTTATTTATTCGGAAATTCCTTCAAGATTACCTCGAAAATTTTTTAAAAGTCCAAACGAATTTCCTCGAAAGATTACCTCCAATCGGTACACCTGTGGTTTACCCCTCATTTAATGTTATATATAGGGGAAGTCAGGGTTACCTGGGCTACAGGGTTAACTGGTCCACCTGGATTTTATCAACTTGTTTTATTAGTATTGGCGCCTTAGGGCAAAATCTAGTGATATTTAGTTAGTAGTATTGTTTAAAGTATTATGACGGACCGTGTTGTCCACGTGTAAGTTGTAGTAAAGAAAGTTAATTTTTTTCGATGAAAAGTGGGTATTTACCTTAACTTTTATTTTTTAATTAATACTTTTTTATTAATAGGAGGATCTAGACTAATATTTTACCTAATATACTGAGTATTTTATTAATTATTCTGCATAATTTCCGCCTTCTAGTATCTTATTAAGTAATAAAATTTTATGATTTTATTCAGTGGTGTCAGTCAGGGTTAACTGGTTCGGGGTTAACTGGACCACTTATGTCAATATTAATTAGTTCGGGGTTAACTGGGCCATGTTCAGTTAATCCCCGACCAGTTAACCCCCAGATATATCTAATATTTAACATATTATGTTGTCTATTTTTATGTTAGAATTAAATTTTATTTGATTTCAAATCGTTTTTATTCACAATAATTACAATACAATACATTTTTGTTAGTGGACCAGTTAACCCTGAGTAGTGGTCCAGTTAATCCTGCCCTATGGGATTAACTGGTCCAGCGGGGTCAACTGGTTTATCGTTAATAACCTTTTTTATATAAATAATATTTGTCTGAAGTATTAATATGTTCTAACTATAGTATTAATCTACCTTTTGCTATAGAAAATATTTGAAAATTGTTTACAGGTTTTTCAAAAACTTGATATAAAAAAAAGCGACCCAGTTAACCCCGACTTCCCCTAATATATAGTGGACACTAAATTTTTATGCTGCTAGAGGTCAGTACTGAATTTTAAAAATATCTTGTTTATTTTTAGATACAAATAGAAAACAGTTTAAAAGTTTTTTCAATATAAGTAAAAAATGTCAAAACTTGAATGGATTTAAACTGCTTGGCTACAAAGAGTATATTTTCATGTTTGGTGGAGAATTTACTATTGGCAAAGGTGACTGGAATTATAATTTTTGGGCTTTTGACACTATCAGAGATCGCTGGGAGCGAAAAAGTCTGTAAGTTATGCATCTGTAAGTTATGCACTCAAAATTAAACAAGAAAAATTATGAACGGCGCACCATTCAACACTTGCTGCTAAATTTTAAGGCTATATTGACCCAGCTGATGTTGAATTAAAAAAAACTCAATTTTCCTGGGACTGTTTAAATTTCTTTGAACTTCCATTTCTTATGTTTATTGTTTGCAGGACATTTCGGTTGGTACTTTTTTCCAACCGTTATCAAGTTATTAATAGGATTCCTCATCCGTACCTGTGCAATACCCCGGAACGTCGCACTATGTCGTATTGAGGCTTAGAAAGTAACCAAAGTCGCTAAACGATTTTGGCAATATGATCTCAAAATCTATTTAAACTAACTAATTGTAGGTACTATTTTCCATTAGGTTTAAACATTTTTTTTCAAATGTAATCATTTTATAATGCAGTGGCTTAGCATTTTTCCTAACGATGCAGACATTTCGATTTTACACGTTTTGTGATGCGGGAGAACTATCCAAGACTCGCATAACAAGCATAGTACATAAGAATGCGATGCCAGGATTGGTTTGATGTGTTTTCATGTATCTTGTAGTGGTTGTTATGCGGGCCTCTAGATAGGCCTTAAGTTGTAATTGTAACCTAAAAATTTGATGTTTTCCTTGTGTTCAATATAAATTACGTTTGTACAATATGTAGAATATGCTGATTTAGTGTGAGTGTATGAAGAATAAACCAAAAAAGTACCCTTTTCAATACCATACAAAATAACATTAAGTATAAACATTTTTTATGTAATTTTCCCTTCTTTTATTAGCTTTAACGACCGTTAATCATTGTCATAGACAAAAAATGTCACAATATTTTATATGTTAAAAGGTACCAATTTTTTAACCGATGATGCAGCTTAAAAATCGCGGGAATTTTAAACTACTATCTTCCATAATTGGACGGACTATAGATGCTATCTTTAATAATACAATATCAGCATATATCTAAATCGAAAGAATGCAGGTCTCCCACTTGTCATAAAATCATAAAATGTCATAAAATGACCCAATTTGTCCTAAAATTGTCTTTTAGAGAGGTCCCTGAACCATTAAAGTAATAAACTAAACTAAAATAAAATTACTGTCATAAAAGTCATAAAATTTCATAAAAATACTCATACTTTTTACTTTAGAGCGACCTGGGAGAGAAGTTTTTTTTTTTTCTGACACTTGTGGGAAATTATTTTTAAATATTTTTAATATTTTCTTTAAAATTGGTGTATGGGGGTTTTTGAGGTCGCTGACACTGAATCTGCTCATACATTTTTTTCTACACCCCCGCGGGCAGGGGTGTAATTATTTTTAAATATTTACAATATTTTTTAGTGAAAATTGCTATACAGGGTTTTTTAGGTTGCTGAACTCAGTTTTGGAATAAATATTTTCTTACTCCATCCCCTGGGGGTAAAAGGCAATCATTTTTAAATTTTTGAGTTGAATCTGTTTTAACTTTATCTTTGCAGAGCAGGAGTAATAATTTTCAAACGATTACAGTATTTTCGTAAAAATTGGCATATAGGGGTTTCCGAGGTCGCAAAAACAAAAAATCTAAAAATTTTAAACGCCATTTTCTCAGCTCGTTCATTTTTGAGTTATGATGGTCTTGCACTCATAGTGCGGTATAATAATATGATCCAATGGATCACTGATCCATATGCTTAGTGTTATATTGCTTAATATAATATTTTATTTAAGATTGCCCTTTCCAAGGAGACATTTTCAATCTTGTTTGGTTAATAACCACCTATACATAATTGGAGGAACAGGTGTATTTAGGGTTATACAAGAAAATATGTTTTGGTACAATTATAAACAAGGTAAGTAGGTCATAAAGTGTTTTACTTAAAATTTATTAAGTTCTTATTACCTAAATGCAGGGCCGTGCCGGGGTATTTTTCAGGAGTTACAAAACACTAAAGTGTAAATTATATTTTATCCACGGCCGTGATTAATGCGCCTATTAATCACGGATCTCTAAAAATAAACCGTTCAAAAATTTCAAACCACCGTGGATAAAGTATAGAATTCTACTCGCGTATAATAGCTATTAATCATTCGGGTCTTGTCCCAAAATTCACCCATTGATAAATACCATTTATTATACGCTCATTAAATAATATACTATTATCCACGGCCGTGATTAATAGACCTATAAAAATAAACCGTTTAAACTTTAAAACGGCCGGGGATAAAGTATAGTATTCTACTGTGGCGTCACAGTGACCCCAGAGCGGAAATAACCAAAATTTACCGTTCCAACAACCAGTCATGATAATTCGTGTTCAGGGACCTAATGAGAGTAAAAAGAGCCAAAAATGAAAAAAAAAATCTGTGAAGGGATTTTTTTAGAATTAGAGCATTTTGGAAAACTATTTCCGATTGGGCTGAAATTTGCACCAAACCTTTATTATACGGTGATTTTTAGTTGGTATCAAAATCAACTTCACCCTGTTTTTCTAAGACCCCCAAAACGGGTTTAAACGCCAAAAACTGACATTTTTAAAATTTTTGACATTTACTGACTTAACGGTATATTTTTAAGAAAAAAAAAACATTCCTATAATCAGAATTTTACAAGCTTTAGTTTTCTATTTTAATTTTTAAAATCGGGGTCACTGTGCTGTGGTTTATGGACCTATTAATCACGGTCGTGGATAAAAGTATCTAAAAACATACGAATTTATAAAAAGTATATGAAGAATGTCTCGTGGTCCACTTTACCCTAAATAACCCCACTTTACGGCCTTCCTTAAGTATTCTTTAAAAGTTCCTGAAATGAAACTTTTGTATTTATACAGGGTTACTCAGAAATAAGTTCGAGAAATTTAAGAGGTGATTCTACGTTAAAAAATATGAAAAAAGTTTTTCACATGCCTTAGCATTGATAAAGGCTATCATTTTATGTAACTTTAAACAGTGATGTGCACAATGGGAGCAATGTCACTTTTTTTGCCCCAAACTTTTTTATCCGTAGATGCTAAAAAGCAGTATGTCCATTTGTCGCATAACGACGTTTTCACGTCAACTCTGATGTAATATTTTGAAAACGCTGCTATGCGACAAATGGAGTAACTTTTTAGCGTTGTAGGGCAGATTATTAATCTTTAAATAAAAATACATAAAAAAGGTACTCTTTATGTAACACCGTAGAGCCTACCGTTTCCGATAAAATTGCAATTAAAGAGGCAATTTTAGGTTCTGGGCATCAAAAATAGGAACTAAAAAATGCACCAATAAAAATTTCAATATTGCTGGGCGATTCTACATTAAAAACCGTGAAAAAAAGCTCATATACATCTGGGTTCGAAAATCAGTTTTAAGAGTACTAGCTATATTTAGAATTTAATTATTATTTTAACCATTATATTTCTATTTTATATTTATTGGTCTCTTGGATAATAAAGATTATTATTATTATTATTATTATTATTATTATTATTATTATTAAAGAGTAACACTTTTTAAGGGACCGTAGCTACCTTAAAAGCGATTTGTGGATATTTGTGTGAGGGAAGTTTTTTTCGTGGTTTCTACTGTAGAATCTTTCTTCAGTATTGAAATTTTTATTGGTGCATTTTTTAGTTCCTATTTTCGTGAAATGGAGCTCTCTACAACTAGAATTATGAAACAAAAGACGTCTACCCTATCTCTATCTCATTTGTGCTACACTTTCCAGCCAACCAAATAAATACTGTATTTGTTTTTCATACAACAAATACAGTATTTATTTAGTTGGTCGGAAAGTGTAGCACTGAGCGACACGAACGAACATAGCTAATGTAAATCTGTAGAATAAGATAATTCTACTAAAATTTAGATGGCGCCAGTAATTTCTTTAATAAAATTAATATAGTTGGCCCGGCCAAGTAAATATTGTATTTGTTCAACAAAGAACAAATACAGAATTAGTTTGGTTGGGTGGAAGTGGGAGTGTATGTATGTCTTCTATCCTTTTTGGGTAGAACTTTTGTCCCTGTCTAATCTAACGGGAGAAATCGCCATTGCCTCTTTAATTGCGATTTTCTCGAAAACAGTTGGTCCTACAGTGTTACATAAACAGTTTTTTTTTATGTATTTATCAAAAATTATTATTTTATTGAGAAAATATCAAAAAATTTACGGATAAAAAAGTTTGGGGCAAAAAAGTAACATCGCCCTCCCATTTCGCACGTTCCTGGTCAAGATTACCAAATTACATTACATGAAATGATAACAGTTAAGGCACGTGCAAAAATTATTTGCTGTGGTTTATCGGGTTCCAGGAATAATAAAAACTACCCTTCGGAGGGTCGTAGCTCCCTTAGGGCTCATTTCCGGACCAACCTTTGTAGGAACTTTTTTTCATATTTTTGGACCTAGAATCGCCCCTTAAAATTTTGTGACTTATTTCTGAATCACCCTGTATATTTTTTCAGACAAATGGAGTTCACAAATCATATTGCCCTGTCCAGGAAGGCAGATTAAATGCTGCGATTTTAACGATGAGTTGTTTGTACTGAACATCAACAATAAATGCGGATATTTTTTTAAACAAGACATGGGCCGTTGGATAAAAATTGAAATTTTAGATGAACAGAATGTGTTAGGCAATATTTCAGATTTTAGTCTATATTCGTATGATCATAAACTTTACATAAAAGGTAAGTACAGTTAATTTTTGGCGAGTTTTCAAACAGCGAAATATATATTTAACGTGACCCAATTGTTTTTACTAACTAAGATACATACAGATAATAAGACAATTACCAGCTTTATTTTAAATAGATAAACTCAATAATAACCCCCGCGTGGCTTTTACTTTATTGAGTGGATAATTATTTATTTTACCCACTCAACTGTCACTTGCCAAATTATTTTCTTGTAAATGTCATTAAAATTTTTAATAAAAATATGAATTCCTAAGCTATTTATTGGATAAAACCTTGTATGGCACTCATGAGTAAACCGATATTGCCCTCTCGAAAATTTTCTTATGGACAATATCTTACTTTACCCACTAGTACCATAAGTAACTATAGTTCTAAAACCAAATTCAAAATATTTTTCTGCATTATATGGCGAAGGCGCTTCGTGATCACTGGCTTGCATTTTGTCTAGTGTAGAAAATAATACAATTTTATAAAAATAAAATTCATACCTTAAAATTTTACGTAAATATTTTTTTTTTTAACTTCGTGATAAAGTATATTATAATTAGTTCATCTTTTTTTTTTTTAATAACATTTTAGAATATAATTTCTCAGGTTAAAATACATAAAAAAAGGTACTCTTGTCGCAGGATTAATATTTCACGTTTCGAGTACCATCGTTTTCATAATAAACGCTTACACCTAAAAATGTTACAGATTATATTGAACTTTATCAAGGTCTCTTTGACATTTATTTTTCAAATATTATTATGACATTACTTGTCAAAATAATTCACATTAGTTATGCCGCAGCTTACAAATTATCAAAAATGTATTATAACAGCAAGAATAAATGACGGGATAAGTGTACGTGAAATAGCCACTGAATTAAATGTTGCAAACAGCACTATAATGCGAGCAAAGAAAAAACTTGAGGAAACTGGACAGATTAGCAGAAAGCGGGGTTCTGTTCGAAGTAGAATGAGTAGTGCAGAAGAAGATATGCAATTAATGAATTATCTGCGGGAAAACCCTTTCCATACCGGAGTCAGAGCGAGGGAAGAAAATAACTTTCCTGGGTCATAATGCTGAAGAATTACGACAGGCCATCATTGAGGCTTGGCACGCAAAAATTACACCAAATTACACAAACCAACTATTAGAATTAGAAGATTTTTTTATTTTTGATATCTTAAAATAAGTCACTCTTGATGATGTTTTTTTTTCTTTATATTGTTGAAGACACTATTTTGAAGAAAAAAACATTAACCCATGAACCGTAACAGTTGTACAAAAACCGCTTAGTGTTTTGGGAGTTTAAAATCAAGCAGGGCAAGTTATAAAGAGTGACTTTTTTTGAGATCAAATAAAAAATAAAATATAAATTCCTCTTTGTAACTCTATCTGGAGACATACTGTATAAATATCATTTATAATAAAATTTGTTAACCTTTTTGCTTATAGCATATATGCTTAAAGACAGTTATAGGACTTGCACTATATAATATAGACTGTACTTTAACCTTACTTAATTATTACGGAAAATGTCAGTGTCAATCTTAGTAAAGTACATATACCACAACTAAAAATTTAAAATGTTGTGGTATCTCAGGGTTCTGTGATGTGAGCGTTTTCTATGAAAATGATGGTACTAAAAATTAATGATACAGGGTGATTCTACATTAAAAACTAAGAAAAAAGTTTTATAACCGATTTCCAGAAAAAAACATTTAGGGAACGATCAAGTATTACGTAACGCAAATTTTGATCATTTCAGATCAAAGGATGGGACAGTATACAGACATAATCTTATTCGGCATAGTTATGTATTAAAGAAACTCATTAAAAATTAGAAATAATTTAAAATTCTTGTTCGACCCTGTTATTGTAATGAAAGTATCAACTCTGATAATATTCGATTATTTGGTATATGTTCTGTGTTGTTCTAGACTATTACATAAACTAAAAGTTCAAACAGTTTCATTTTGCCTTTCGTCAATAAAACATCATTTGAAATTATTAAAAAAGTTACTTTTAACTTGGTAAAACTGACAATAAATTTGTCAAAAACCCAGCTGCCTAAACTTTGACATTTTTAATGATTTTTTAACTGCACATCAAGGGCAATTTAAAAAAGAAAGAAACAGGCGCTGTCCCATTTAATAATATGTCCCATTCATGGGTATTTCCCCCTATTTGCTATAAGGGTTTTTAAGTTATTAAAAACCTCCCTTACAACCCGTTTTTGGACATATAGGAACTTTTTTTCATATTTTTTTTTATGCAGAATCATTCCTTAACTGGCAGTGCGTTAGTTCTGAGACACCCTGTGTATTTTTTTGCATAAGACCTATTAAATAATAATTTTTTCTATTTTGCGACTTTAAGCTCATAATCACACGCATTTTGCGTGTTCTATAGGCCCATAAGAGGACTCTACTTTTTTTTCTGTTGAGTTGGCAACATACAAAAGCCCATCTCTTGGCGTTTTGCGTGCAAATGTCAATGTCGATTTAAAGTTTAATTTTTTACAAAATCTTGTGTTTGGGTTATTTTTTACCGTGTTAAAATTGTGGACTGGTTAATTGCAGTGAAAAAAGAAGAGATGACTGTAAAATATATCAAAATATCATTTGTTCTTAGAATTTTAAACATAGTGTAAACTGTAATTTCAACCCAAAACAAAAATCCCTAAATCAGTCATCAATTTAAATGTAAGTTTTTTAAATTTTAGAGCAAAATAGAAAAAATTGTATAAAGCACTCGTTTCATAACACGTTTTTAGAGCACTAGTACTTTAGAAAACTCGCCGCAAGCGGCTCGTTGTCTAAACTTGTACTCGTGCGCTAAAAACGTATGTTATGAAACTAGTACTTTAATATACTATTTTGTAATTTTCTGTTCTGTTCTGTTCCAGCTTCAATATCAGGCATAAAGGTAATAGAATTAGTAGTAAAAGACAAACAACTATCGATATCAAATGTTGAAAATGTTAAAATAGCATTAAATTTTGAAAATATTGAATCTGTATTATGCGGCTCCAAGCTGTTTACAATGTACCAACATAGATGCTTAGATGAACTAAAATACTCTTTAGAAGAATGTGATTTAATTAGTGGCAGTTGTAGTTTTATTTTTAAGGAAAAGGCTCACGATAAGGTGACAGAAATTGACGATAAACAGTATTCAATCGAGTCTTCTTTACAATTATTTTCGTTTAAACATTATACATTAATTGAAGATAGTATGTTAATAAATAATAATTTTGACTAAATTAATGTTTTTTTTCTATTTTGCGACTCTTATAAGCTCATAATCACAGGCTTTTTGCGTGTTCTTATCAACGAACTAAGAACTCTTCTTTCTAGAATAGGCATACCGTTAAAATAAAGTATCGCCTACATCTCGGTTTGTTTGTAAACAAATAGTAGGTATAACCAGGCCTAAACAATAACAATTACCAGTAACTGGTATTGTTGTCTCTGTTAGAACAAAGATGTGCGAGTAAGACAGACGAATGTTTATGTTGCCGACGTTTTTGTCAGTTTTTACGAATTAAATGCCTATTCTAGAGAGAAGAGTTTTTAGTTGGTTGGTTCTTATAGGCCTATGAGAGGCTTGTAGCGAAAATTGTAACGCCAACCGAAAACAAAAATCCCTAAATCGGTCATCAATTTAAATGTAAGTATTTTTTTAATTTTAGAGCAAAATAGAAAAAATAGTATAAAGCACTCGTTTCACTATAGTACCTAGGTACTATATTACTTTAATATACTATAGGAATACCCTGGGGAATACCCGACGGAATACTTTTTTTGTGATGCGCAGCTAATTGGTCATTACTACGTAAATATTTTACTTTAAATCCAAACAAGCCGTGAAGATATGTAATGCTACGCATTCCATTATATATTATTCACGGTAAATGGTATATAGCATTTTCCAAATACTTAAAAAAATAATTTTCAAAAAAAAAAAAATTAAAAAAAAATAATTTTTTTTTTAAATACACTTCTGCTCAAAAATATCGGCCCACCTAAAAAAATACACATTTTCAAATTCTAATAACTCCAAAACTATTCAATAGATTTATTTGACCTTTTTTTTATTTTAAAGCTTGAACTTTTAGCTCTTAATTACTGGAATAAAAATTATCAAAAATCTTTTTTTAAACCGGCAGCAATGAAAATTACACAGCTATGTTTTTTTACTGCTTCTTTCGATATGCGCACGGTTTGCCACTGCATATTTTTTTACAATTTAATTAATTGATTTTATAGGCCAATTAAATGGGAGTAATTTCTTTTTTAACTTTTTAATTTTCCTTTTCTCGTTTAGGAGATATACGGTTTTTTCTGAAAATAAACATTTTTGCAAATAACAAAAAAACTACACAGTGGATTTAATTGATTTATTTTTTAATTTGAAGCTTAAGTCCTTAACTTTTATTTATTTAATTTAAGTTTCTGGTGCAAACATGTTTAAACTGGGTTTACATTGCTTAAATAGTCAGGTTTTTTTTACCCAATCTTTTTTGATGCAATTTAACCACAAACTCAAATGTTTCCATAAGTCTTAAAACTTATTCTAAAAGCCACACTTATTGTGACTGATTCCTTCTTTTATTTTTTATCATAAGTCTTCTCATTTAGGAGAAATTAAAGTTTTTCGGAAAAAGTGACTTTTTAATCAGTGGGCTAGTGCCACCCCTGTAAAACTGTATATGACGGAAAAGCGTCGATAGAATATAAAGATCTATTGCACTTTTATAACTTTAGCTTAAATAAATACATTTAATTAACACGTTTTCTGCGTTAGCAACTTTTTGGTTCCCAGCTCAGACTGCGTTTTGAGGCATATATGTCGAACGAACTTTGCACAGACTGTTTAAATCTCTAATGGTACTCCAAAAACAAGTTCTAACGTCTTTTTAAGGACTTTTTACTTTTTAATTTTTTTTAAACAAAATATTTTATCAAATAAAATAACAATAAACAAATTTTAAATTTTATTAAAATTATTTAATAACAATTATAAACACAACCACCATAACTAACTTTTTCTGCAATGCAGGCCTGTGCATAACCTTCTCCAGGACGTCGGTAGACACGCTGTCTTGCATCATTCCCAAATAGACATATCCTGGTTTCATCAGAAAACATAACCTTTGCCCATTGGTTTCTGTCCCAGTTTAAATGTCTTCTTGCAAACTGCAGCCTGGATGGTTAGCAGTGAGTTTAGGTCCAGTTGCGGCCTTATAAGAGCAAAGGTTTCTTTCAAAAAGCCTTCGACCAATAGTGGACCTACTTACTGCTACACCTCTTGTTTCTTGAAGCCGTGATCTCAAATTAACTGAATTTAGACGACGATTCCGCAGGGAATTAAGCTCGATAAATCGGTCATCCCGAGCGGACGTGCACCCATGTCTGCCAGCTCCTTGGCGTCGACTAAAGGAACCGGTCTCCTCAAAACGTTGGAATACTCTTCTTACCGCTGCTCTCGTAATATTTAACTGTTGAGCAACATAAATAAATAAATAATACAATTAAATAAAATTTTAACGAGTTAAAAAAGTATTGTCACATAAGTGACAAGTCTTGTCAATCATAAAAAAGTTAGTTACAGGGGTGGCACTAGCCCACCACTTAAAAAGTCCTTATTTACCAAAAAAACATAATTTCTCCTAAATGAGAAGACTTATGATAAAAAAATAAAAGACGGAATCAGTCACAATAAGTGTGGCTATTAGAATAAGTTTTAAAACTTATGGAAAGATTTGAGTTTGTGTTTAAATTGCAACAAAAAAGATCGAGTAAAAAAAACATGACTATTTAAGCAATGTAAACTCAGTTTAAACATGTTTGCAACAGAAACCTAAATTAAATAAATAAAAGTTTACGATTTAAGCTTCAAATTAAAAAAAAAATCAATTAAATCCATTGCGTAGTTTTTTTGTTACTTGCAAAAATGTAAATTTTTAGAAAAAACCTTATATCTCCTAAACGAGAAAAGGAAAATTAAAAAATTTAAAAAGAGATTACTTCCATTTAATTAGGCTATAAAATCAATTAATTAAATTGTAAAAAAATATGCAGTGGCGAACCATGCGCATATCGAAAGGTGCAGTAAAAAAACATAGCTGTGCACTTTTCATTGCTGCCGGTATAAAAAAAGATGTTTGATAATTTTTATTCCAGTAAGTAAGAGCTAAAAGTTCAAGCTTCAAAATAAAAAAAAGATCGAATAAATCCATTAAATAGTTTTGGAGATATTTGCATTCAAAAATGTGTATTTTTTTAGGTGGGCCGATATTTTTGAGCAGAAGTGTAGTTATTTGCGCTTCTAGTAGAGGTAAGTGAATTTTTCTGTATGAGGTCGTATTTTGTGGACCGAAGCGGAGCTGAGGTTCATAAACACGACCGAAGACAGAAAAAAACTTGCCTACGAGTAGCGCATTACGTTTTTCTCACTACCAAGGAGTTAAAATCGTATTTTATTAATGATATTTTTGACATTTATATGTGTGACTATTCAGGAAATCATTTTTTTATGAAATCACTCTATAAAGTTAGAAATAGTAGTCTTGTGTCTAGATGTCCCGCTGCGGTAAACGTAAGCACACTTAGTGTCCTTGTGCGGTAAATCGTTTTTGCTGTCTTTAGTTACGGTTTTGTTTGTATTGATTTCATCTATCACTAAGTGTGCTTGATATAGTACTTTTCAGTACTGTCGACTTTTTAAGTAATGTCAACTTACCTAGTTGGAAGTGAGAAAAAAGATTTTTTTTTTGAAAAACGAAAAATTATTGAAAAAAAAAATAAAAAAGTTTTCAAAAACAACTGTTTCTTGTTTCCATAGTAACCAAGTGATTAATGCACACGTGCAAAAATTATCAAATTCATTTTGATCTGATTGGTCAAGAAACTAAACATGCAAGGTTTTGATTGGCCTATATATTGTTTGTGAAATAGTCTTAATAATTTTTTATTGTTCTTGGTAAATTATGCCTTATTCAAGTAAATAAAACTGCAGGCAATATTTAAGGCTTCTTCAATCAGGCCTATTCACATGTACCACTGAGATTGAAATGTGTGGCAATATTGACGAAAATTGCAGGGTCATTTACATCAACTGTATTAAAATTGCATGGTATTGTAATTTTTGTCAATATTTAATAGATTTCAATGGTACATGTGAATAGTCCTGAATTGAAATCATTTTGATCTCATTTACCAAATATTCGAAAATTATCACGGTGTTTGACTAATGTCATAAAATATGGTTAATTCTAGAATCACTCGGCGGATTTAGTTTTATCGTTTATCGTTTTTTACAAATGTCTTCTTAGGATTACACCGATTACAAATGTCTTCTTAGGATTACAAATGTCTTCTTAGGATTACACCGGATTACACAGGTTTACAAAAAAAAGTCAGGACTATTTGACCGGACCATGGTATTCCTAGGTATTTTGGCGCCCTGAATCCGATCCCGGAGTCAGTTTTGCCCCATCACGTCAGGAAAACGAGATTTCAAGGTGATTTGGAGGTCAAAATGGTGATTTTTTGGGAGCGGCCCCGGGACAACATCTCAACGTTCAGAAAGTATTCAAGACCTACAGTTACCCGTGAAGTTAACAGGTCGCTTGAGATATTGTCCCGGAGCCGCTCCCAAAAAATCACCATTTTTACCTCAAATGACCTTGAAATCTCGTTTTTCTGACGTGATGGGGAAAAACTGACCCCGGGATATGATTCAGGGCGTCAAAATACCTAGGAATACCATGGTCCGGTCAAATAGTCCTGACTTTTTTTTTGTAAACCTGTGTTATTAAATGCCGAGGGGAGAATGAACAGTTTAATACATTACACGCTGCAAAAGCCCTTTCAGATGCTCGCAGTTTTTGAATAGCCTCGGCTACGCCTCAGCCATTCAAAAACTGTCGCACCTGGTAATGTTAATAACTATTTGTTGGCAGCAGTTTTTATATTGCAAATAATTGTGAAATATGTGAAGATCTCATATTTACGTTTGTCTGGAATGTTATATACATATTTCCGGTTCCCGCATATTTTCTAAGTGAAAGGTGGGTATTTATTTATTTTGTTTGTTAACTAAACTATTTTCAGTAATTTAATAATTATTATGGTGCGTTATTTGTGCATCAATTACGTATTTTAAATTAGGTACCTGCTTAATTTTGCATTAGGTAATATGCATGCATAATTATTATCAAATATTACCAGTAATATGGTTAATTCTTAATTATTTAAAGTTATTCTAAAAGATCCGACTTTACAACCAAAAATATAAAAATAGTATATTCTATAACTAGTATGGAATAGACAATATTCCGCGCGAGCGGAAAGTTTGTCATACGAGCCGGCAGGCGAGTATGACGGTCCCGCGAGCGCGGAATGCCTATTCCATACGTGTTGTAGACTATACTTTTTCTTCGAATGCAAATATGAAACACTGTATGGCTTTAAACTGCGGGCAAGGTTAAACACAATGTTTTTTCTGACTCGACATTGTAAATGCAACAAAACACATATTTTTAAATAAAGCAATTAATGTTATTTAATAATTTTATCAAACAGTACTTAAAAAAGATTTTTATTTAATTTTAGCACATATTTACAAATTATAATGCAAAAATTGAAGGTGAAGGTTATGTCAAATTGTTGTGACAGATATCAGGTTTAAATATTTAACAATAGATGGAAAAGTTTTAATTTTAACTAAATTGATAAAAAACTGGTCAAATATTAAGAAAAACTTATAAACTTTATGTAATTTTAGCGCAAAACTTTAAATTGCATTAAATTATTCAATATTTCATGGTAAAATATATATATTTTTGCTAATTTTGCTACAGTTTACTTTTATAAACAAGAGATGGCACTACATGTGCTTATTCTAACACTTGATACGGAATATTCATACCAAATCTAGAGCTAGAATGGATTCATTGTGGTTGAAAAGTGTGTGTATTTGCTTACATTCTAAAGCAGTCGTAGAAAAAGTTATTATTCTACGACTGTCTTAGGGAACGTTTAAGTATTAGGTAACGGTAAGTTTGATCATTTTGGACTTTTAGGGGTTGGGCGGTAAGTTTTATATAAAATTTTATTGTCAGCCGAGTTAAGAATGTGTTTATTTATTTATTTATTTAGTTTATAGTCGTTCTCGGACCTTCGTTATTTACGATTCGCTCACCGCAGTAATGAGAAGAATCTACTACATGCACTGGTTTGCTTATTTTTGTTTTTACGGACGTCATGTGGCTTCCGTTTAGGCAGTTGTAGTTTTATGAAATAGTTTAATTTGAGTGTGGTCACGGTGCGCATCAGGTCCACAAAAATCAACTATATTTTTGCACCGATTTCTGGTTTTATTACTAAAACTTACTGTCTTGAATATAATTAGGTGCGGAAAATCCAGTTTTTTGTTAGAATATATAGCAAAAGATTGTTAAAATACTCACGAATTTCTGTTTGATTTTTTTAATGGGGGCGTTGGTTTACGTTAACAATGGTTTGGTTTGGTAGTTTGCTGGTTTGGTGTTTTTTTTTTAGTGGGAGGCGTTGGTTTACGTTAACAATGGTTTGGTTTGATAGTTTGCTGGTTTGGTGTTTTTTTTAATGGGAGGCATTTTTCAGATACGATATTTCAGAATTTAGAAGGCGATATATTTTAAGAATCAAATGTTTATTAATTAATATTCCGCAATATTTTTTTACAAAAAGCGAGTACTCTTAGCCAATTAAAAAAAAACTGTTAGCTCGCAAAGAAAAAGTAGATATTTTTGTAAAATTCTGCAAAAGAATGTTACATAACCTTAAAATAATTTTTGGCATACGTCAAAACAAAAATAAGAAAATCAGTGCGCATGAGCTGGATTCTTCTCATTTTACACGATAATGGACTGATGTAACTACAATGAATTTTGAATGATACTCTTCACTATTAAGAGTTACTCTTTTCTATTGTAAAACAAATCTCCAAACATTTTCAATACATACATTTTCCCTTCTTTCTTTAATCCTGCAGCCTTCTTACATCCCTCCAAATCACCCAAACCAAATTTTTATCTAAATCTGCTCCCAAACCATTAATTTTGAAAAAATATTTAAAATAATAATAATAATAATAAAAACAAACATTTAAAGTTAAATAAAAGCTTGTAAAAACGGGCTTAACGGCTAGTTATAATATAAACGTGGTAAAACTAGACTTTTTAAGGATTTAATCAAATCAAAAATTGTGTTGTACTCTGCTGTTGAAATTGACAATGATTTCTCCAGGTGATGCAACATACCCATCATGGTACGAACCGATTAAAAACCTGAATTTTTCATCTTATTTTCACTTTAGTTAGGGTCATGCTGCAACGTATTTAGTGAAAATCGTAATGTAGTTCACACCGATATTCTTGACAAAAGCCCAGTTAATGTTGCTTTTTTACATCGGTACTTAGTTCTACTAAGAGTGCCGATGTATTGAAATCTTCGCCGAAAAGTCAAAATCTTTGACCACGTTTTTTTTCACATTTCTCGACGTTTTAGACCATTCTGAGTCGAAATCAGTAAAAAATTTTGCGTCCGTCTGTCTCTCTGGGTGTAAACTGTCTAACTCCATTTCTACATGAGATATCGACTTGCGGTTTTTTGCATATTGTTTCTTATCGTTTTCAGAAGCTGATTAGATTTTGGGGGTAAACGAAAAGAGCTTTCCCATTTTTTACCTTCGCGCGTGAAATGGATTCACTTTTAGCAACCTTAAAAATACACCAATTTTCACGAAAACTACCCCCGCCCCTTACGTGGTGGAGTTTGGACTTTTTTTTTGTTATCAGATTCACTTTCAGCTACCTCAAAAACCCCGATATACCAATTTTCACAAAAACTACCCCCCGCCCCTCAGGGGGTGGATTTAGAATTTTTTTATTATGAGATTCACTTTCAGCAACCTCAAAAAGTCAAATATACCAGTTTTCACAAAAACTACCCCCCACCCCTCAGGGGGTGAAATTAGAAAAACATTATTATCAGATTCATATTCGTTGACCCCAAAAAACCCTATATATAGGGGTTTTTGGGGTCGAGGAATATGAATAACAATTTTGAAGAAAATATTGAAAATATTTAAAAATATTTAACCCCTCACCCCTTCGGGGGTCGAGTTAGAAAAATGTTATTATCAGATTCTATTTCAGCAACCTCAAAAACTCCTATATAGAAATTTTCAAATTTTTCTAAAAAAAAATGTTTTTTTTATGATTTGCCAATGTTCACCAAAAACAATCCCGACCGAGTACTTTTGGTAACATACCTGTATGCCAAAAGTCTCTAGCTTAACGCGTTCTTGTTATCGTGGCCACGGTTTTTGTCAGAAAGTCACATTAAGGCTCTCTAGATATTTCCTGATTCACCGACGAAGGGCACATTAAGACATTGACCGAACAAATGAGAGTGCAATCAGTCTCGTGAGCTATAGCTATATACAGTGAAAGTACTTGCACAATACTTAATTTATACACTTTATCTAACAATAGGAAAACATCACGGCGTTGTTAATTGATGTACCCGATTTGATGTTTGCAAATTCGAAAAAACATGAATACTTAAGTATTATTTTACCTATAAGCAAGGAATTTCAGATTTAGCAATGTAATTTTTATACTGAAGAAAAAAACCAACTTCGGCCAGCAAACAATACTAAAAAAAGTACTGTGCCTAAGCCTAACTTAATTTTACAAAAAACTGTTGCGGCCAAAACAATACCTAAGTCTGGCTCATTTTTACGAAAAAGTGCCACCAGCAAAACCATACTTAGGTATAAAAATTGCGCCCTAAATCTAGCTCATTTTCACAAAAAACTGCTGCCAATATTGTCCCTATGTCTAGCTATAGTTTACAAAAAACTGCTGCTGCCAAAACAAGTATGGTCCCTAAGTCTGGCTCATTTTTAGAACAAACTTCCGCTAGCAAAAAAATACCTAAGTATAATAATTGTCTCTGAATCTAGCTCATTTTTACAAAAAACTGCTGTCAACAAATCAATATCTAAGTATTGTCCCTATGTCTAGCTTAGTGTACAAAAAAAAACTGCCACCACCAAAACAATACCTTAGCATTGTCTCTGAGCCTAGCTTATTTGTACAAAATTTAATTTTTCGCCCTCGAACCTTGTAATTTCACCTTCAAATCAATTTTTCTCGGAAACGGTTAATCCCACAGTATTACAACAAGAGTACCTTTTTTATGTATTTCTTAAGCTTATATATATAAGCAGAATTGTGCTATTAGAGCTTATAAGCTCTAATATAAACCCACCACTAAATGTTAAGTCAAATTTTGGTCCCTTGTATAAAATATGGCGTAAAAATTATAAATAGGCTCTGTATACAGGTATGTATATACATAGGATACATGAGAACTTACTTAAAGATATTTTGAAGAGCGAGCAAGGATTTATAAATATTCTTCTATAGAAGAAAGCTCTACACAGGTCTAGAATGTAATACCTCAGTAATAACAACCGTGACAGCACAAATATTCTAAGAATATTCTAAGATGTTTCTAAAAATATTCTTACCTTCTTAGAATGGTCTAAGAATATTCGTAGAACAAAGTGTGCTATTAGGGAAGGAATTAGCATGAAAAAAAAATAATTTATTTAAACAATTGAAAAAAAAAACAGTTTTGGCCAAGCTTGAGACTGAAAAACTTGTGAATATTGATGATGAGGTAGGTAAACTTAATACCCATTTGAACAAAAATATTATTAATATGTTAAAATAGAAAGTAATATGACTTTATTCTATAATTATATTTGATATTTTATGATGATCATCGGTGTAATTCTATTAAAATTTAATATAAGAAGATATATATTGTTCTGACCTACTTTTCGTATTATTTTGATAGCATCCTACGAGTTTATGCTACTGATATTCAGTAAAGAGATTGTGTGAATATGTAGAAAAATATTCATAATATATTTAAATTTATGCCTGAGATATTATAATTATAATATACTAGCGTACCTTATAATGCCAAATTAAAAAAAACAATTGAACAATCTAAAAATAAGAATGGCTGCGTTCAATGGAAACAACAAAAATCGAAAGCTGTCAAATCACTAGTGAACGCTATGATCAATTTCGATTGACAGATTTCGCTGCAATCATTCCTCATCAACGTTTTGAGATGATTAATTTTGATTGATTTTTAAAAGCGCGGGATTATACTTTTTGTGGGTATTTCCAACCTCAAATGGTGGTTGTGACAAGTGACAGATACTAGTCGTTCAGCAGTTTGCTAGCAAAACTTATCATTTGATGACTTTTGATTAGTGATTAGTGTTTTCATTGAACGCAGCCAATGTTCAAGCTACATATCTGTAGATAGATGAGGACGAATTAATGTCTACACTAGGGTCCCTGAATGTTGTTTTCCTTCTGAGAGGACGAAAACGTCAAAACAAAATTCCGGGGTCTAGTTTATATTGGGTTACCTGACGAAACCCCTTGACCTAACATTAGGTAAATGTTTCGTATCTTACGTTAGACACCGGACCTTTAAACGATGTTTATCTGACGTTATATTTTAATAAAACGTTAGACCACGTTAGACTCTAACGTTAAATTCTCAATACAAAAACATAGAAATAACATAACGTAGCATCAAATATAATTCGAAATTATCTCAATTTTAAAATAATAATAATTATGCGCTAAGGGAACGTTCAAGTATTACGTAACGCAAATTGTACCAAATTTCATACACTTCATACCCCGGTTCTCGCGTTATTATAGATTATAGAGATTTCATATTTTGGCTACCCCCCCCTAATAGGGAGTGTGTTAGGGGGGGTAAGAATTTTGGTACATTTTGCGTTATGTAATACTTGAACTTTTCCTTATTTAATTATCACTTAACGCTTAAAGTTTAACAAAGATTTTCTTTAGTATTTCGTTTAAAATAAGGTTGGTTGGACTCTTGGGTGCTGAAATAAAAATATTATTAAATTTATGTTTAGAAATTTATCTTTAAGATGATGACGTCACAACGCACTAATATATTAAAATTATAATATATAAAAATTGATTGCAGCTTAAAAATTTTGGCTTTTATAGTATCATCTAACAACACTTCCGTACTCTCACTCAAAGTGAACAATAAGTGTTCATCTATAGAGAGGAATGACTTTCTTTGGCTGGGTCATTTATTCACCATCTAAACGACCTATAACCTTTACTTCTGTAAGGATCGTTAAGCCCCCTTCACTTCCCACTGAATTAATAAATATTACAAAATTATATAAATACTGTATATACTAAATCTATTATTTAATTATTATTAGATATTAGATAGGTATTATCTATGAATCAAAAATATACTGCACACAACAATGTACCTACATTGTTCATCGTGCATATAAATTACTTCTAAGTACCTAGGTAAATAACATAGAGAAGGAAAGAGAACCATTAGTTCAGACTGCGCAAGATTATTTTGTGACAGAACGGGGTAGCGAAATGACGTAACGCAATATATCTGACCTTGCGCAGTACGCATCTCTATCAGCTGTGAAATGCTGTCGGTCGTAAAACAATTCATCACCCCAGTATTAATTTGTCTTATCTCCAAAAATTCCCCAGTAAAAATCTTAAAATGTCCAAAAATAGAGATATGGCAACCCAATACTGGGGTGACTAATTATTAGTAGTAGGTGTACAAAATCCCGAAACTCAAACACACCTCGAAAAATTCTTATAAAATAATTTTAAAAAAACTATTTCGACGTTTCTTCGTAGATATTTATTGTTTTTTGTTGAATTTTTTACAATTTTTATTTGACACACAAAACTAAGGTTAAAAATACTCGTCAAAAACAACAATAGTAGTGCGCATGTGCAAGTTTATCTCAGATGCGCTAGGCACATTTATCACAGTATTCCGCAACGGCTTTGGAGGTCTCTCCTTGTCTATGGTAAATAAGTAATAAATAATAGAAGTAATACACAGATAATACACTGCCCAGTAAAAGAGCTTTTTCACATCCGCGCCTAAAATGGATTTTTTTTTTTTAACAGATTCACTTTTAGCAGCCTTAAAAATATACCAATTTTAACGGAAACTACCGCCTCTTAGGGGGTTGAGTTAAATTTTTTTTAATTATCAGATTCGCTTTCGCACCTTAAAACCCCAATATACAAATTTGCACAAAGACTACCCGCCACCCCTCAGAAAAATTTTATTATAAGATTCAGTTTTAGCGATCTCAAAAACCCCTATATATGAATTTTCAAGAAAACTACCCCCTGCCCCTCAGGGGGCGGAGTAAGATTTTTTTTTATTATCAGATTTACTTTCAGCCAGCTGAAAAACCCCAATATAAAAATTTTCACGAAAACTACCCCCCGCCCCTTTGGGGGGGAGTTAGATTTTTATTATCAGATTCACTTTCAGCAACCTCAAAAACCCCAATATACCAGTTTTCACAAAAACTACCCCCCCACCCCTCAGGGGATGAAATTAGAAAACAATTATTATCAGATTCATATTCGTCGACCCCAAAAACCCCTAAATACCAATTTTGAAGAATATTTAAAAATATTTACCCTCTCACTCCCTCGAGGGTGAAGTTATAAAAATTTTATTATCAAATTCAATTTCAGCAACCTCAAAAATCCCTATATAGCAATTTTCAAATTTTTCTTAAAAAAATGTATTTTCCCCATTTTCCCCCCTTGCTGCACACGAATTTTCACCAAAAACAATCCCGAGCAAGAACTCTTGGTAACATACCTTTATGCCAAATTTCAAGTCTCTAGCTTAAAGCGTTCTTAAGTTATCGTGCACACAAAATTTCCCGGACAGGCCGATCGACTGACATTTTTTTTTGCTCGAAATTGATTTATATCGACATAAAACGCAAAAATTCGCAAAATTTTTGCACGAATACAAGGCTTTCCGAAAATTAATCCATTTTGAAAATTTTCAAAATGGGAAAGCAATAGAAGTAATACACAGAAAAAAATCTAACAGAAGTATGTGTAAATCACACAATCATACACACATTGTGTGATACTTGTAACAGATACTTATTACAAATATAAAAATGCTTAATATTAATATATTTAACTCGTATTTAACTAATTTTTAAAAAAAATAATATAATATTATTGTTTCAAGTTCTATTAGTAGTTAAAGTTAGTATTATTAAATGAACTAAAGATGAGACTATCTCTCCAAGAAGTTTTTATTGCAATAAGAGAGAGCCTCGGAGAGAGCTAGCTGTCGTGAGCTCTCTCCCACTCTATGATTATGAACTGCAAAGTGGGAAGGACATAATATGATCACGTGGCACGCTTAGTTGTTTATAAGACGTATATTTAGATGGTGTCATTAAGGGCCACTTGCACCAAATTTTGGTACGGGATTAACTCAGCTAAACCGAGTTTAAGTTAAAAATGCTGCGTTCTGATTGGTCAGCTGTCAATTTAATCCAAGTTTAAAGTTAAAACAGCATTGGTGCAAGTGGCCCTAATTCTGGTATCATATGTTAATAATTTTAACAATAGTGTTATAGTATATTATGCACCTAGTATGCGAACTAAGTCTTTAGTGTTCGAGACTGAAGTTTTTTGCTGAGACGGAGTCGAGGCAAAAAATCAGTCGAGAACACTTAAGACAATTCGCATACGTGGTGCATATACTATTTTTTCTACTACCTAAAGCTAGTAACTCCAAATATCAGTTAAAAATAAAGTTTAAAAATTATTTTGACATAGCTGTCAGTTTGACAAATAAGTTGAAAAAAGTTAGTAGTTGCCTCAAAACTTTTTCACTATTGACCGTCGTCAATAAACAATGCTTAAAAACGGTCAATAATAAATGAGTTCACTGATTTTATTGGTTATCAAGATAAACAAGCCTTGACAACGGTAGCACTTAATTAGGTAGTAGAAAAAAACAGTTGTTATATTAATATTTCTTTAAATGATTCAATTTAGAATCAGATTAAATCAACGCATAAAATTTAATAGAAAAAACTGATATACAGTACCTACTCTTAAAATAAACTTGAAGCTCCTCTTTCCATAGACCAAAGAACCAGGTCTGAAACACACCCGTACTAACGAATTGTTATGATGCGGTAACAAATATATAATAGTACTGTTTTGCTTCAGGTCTACTTTAGGTCTGGTTTGATAGTGTAGAATTATTTCAGGTCCGCTTCAGTCCTGATTTAGGTCTATTTGTTTGCTTCTTGGTGGTAGTTCAGATCTGGCTCGTAGATATGACCTTTTAGAACCTATCCATCGATATATCAATAAACTTATATGTTTGAACCTCTTATATATCCCTGGTAGAAAAGTACATAAATCTAACCTTACATAACATTAGATTAGTGACATTTTTATGTTTAGTCTCAAACGTTATACAAAAACGTTATAAAATATATAAATCTAACCTTAAAAACTAACTTTTGACAAAAACGTTATAAGATATATAAATCTAACCTTAAAAACTAACGTTTTACAAAAACGTTATAAAATACATAAATCCAATGTTAGTTTCCCAACTAAATTTTAACCTTTTTCTAACCTTATTCTAACTTTAAATATTTGCCTAGGTTTGATAATTATTTATTATTTCTATAATAAGTTTTAAAAAATATCCCCTAAAAGTCAAAATTATAGTAAGTCTGGCAACGCTGTATTAGAATTGAAAAAATATTTTAGGATTCTGAATGTATAAATAAATATTAACTAACTAAATATAAAGTTTTTCTATACCGAAGTATAACAGCATGTTACACGAAAAATATTTAGGGCCACCTAAAAAGATGGATATTTTATAAATAAATGTAACGAAATTATGTTTAAAAATATTATGCTAAAATACATTAAGATTTATTTATATGAATAAATTTGTCTCCAGCTGCCATTTTATGATGCAGGTAGAAATTTTCTAGTTGGCGTCGCTCCCTCCGAAAGTTAGAAATTAAACGTACTTATAACGTATTTCTAACTTAAAAATCTAACTTTAGATTAACGTTTGTAACTAACGTTTGATTCTAACGTTAAAAAGCGGAACATTTACACATATTTTATAACGTACTTTTATACAGTTTTCTAACGTTAGAAAAACGTTATTCTGACGTTAAATTTATACTAGGGTATCCATCGATATATAAGTAAACTTATATGTTTGAACCTCTTATATATTACATCTTTAAGTGAAAGGATATTGTCCATTATTGATGTGCGTTGTTTATGATAATTATGTTATGGCGCCATATAAATTTGATAGTGTTATTTAACAAAAAAGGATTCTTCTATTTAAATAAAGTCTTACACAATAGAGAAAACCACTTATTGTTTAAAAAATAACGTATTATGAACAAAATTAATAAATTTTCTATACAATTTCAATATTTACTAATTTAAAAAGATTAGCAAGTCGTTTTTTTTTCTTCTTAAATGTGTTAACTTAAGCTTCATGAATTCATTCCGTATACATACGACACCTTTGATTGTTTTACAGTTTCCTGTAGATAAAACATGCTGTGAAGATATACAGGGTGATCAGTAACTGGCATGCCAAACTTTAAGAGGTGATTCTACATCCAAATGTTTTTCTTCTATGGGGGGGGGGGGTAATACCCAGGGCCGGTCTTTCGGCGCCCTGAAGCAAGCCTTAAATTTGGCACCCCTAGAAAAAAAAACCTTAAAAAAAAAAGCTTTGTCCCTGACGGTTTCAAGCAAAACTTGGCGCTTTGGCAATAAAAATGTCGCCCAGAAAAATGCCCTCAAGAAAAAAAGTTTTGTCCCTGGCGGTTTCTTCCAAACTTGGCGCCATTGGAGCTACGGCTCTTCGAAGATGAACATATTGAATGGGGAATAAAAAAAGCACTAATAAAATTTAATGCTGCAGGGTGATTCTTCATTTAAAGCTAATCAAAAAAGTATTCTTCACCGAAACACCTAAATTTTGGATTGATTTCACCACAACCTAAAATATATAAATCTAACCTTAAAAACTAACGTTTGACAAAAACGTTATAAGATATATAAATCTAACCTTAAAAACCAACGTTTGACAAAAACGTTATAAAATACATAAATCTAACGTTAGTTTTCCAACCAAATTCTAACCTTTTTCTAACATTATTCTAACTTTAAATATTTTTTTTAATTTCCATTATTAATACGTAAGCTATAGTAGAAAATACTGAAAGTAAAAATTATAGTAAGCCTAACAACGCTGTAGTAGAATTGAAAAAATATTTTAAGCTTCTGAATGTGTAAATAAATATTAACTAACTAAATATAAAGTTTTTCTGAGAGGTAAACGTATTTATCGAAGTATAACAGCATATTACACGAAAAATATTTAGGGCCACCTAAAAAGATGGATATTTTATAAATAAATGAAACGAAATTATGTTTAAAAATATTATGATTGCTAAAATATATTAAGATTTAATTATATGAATGAATTTGTCCCCAGTTGCCATTTTATGATCCAGGTACAAATTTCCTAGTTGGCCACGTCCCATCCGAAAGTGAGAAATTAAACGTACTTATAACGTATTATTAACTTAAAATTCTAACTTTAGATTTACGTTTGTAACTAAATTTTGATTCTAACGTTAAAAATCGGGACATTTGCACATATTTTATAACGTACTTTTATACAGTTTTCTAAAATTAGAAAAACGTTATTCTAACGTTAAATTTCTACTAGGGTAGCTATGGTCTATGCATAGACCATGACCATAGATAATGTTAATTGACGCATGACCAATTCAATATTAAAAGGTTGAAAACCACGAATAAATCAATAAAAATTACACTAATTTTAATTTAAAATTATCTAAAAATTAAAGTTAATTAAAGTAATGTGTCCAAATAAAATTAACACTTCTTAAACAAATAAAAGGATTTTGTAATAAATTAAACAATGCAAAATTTTACATTATTAATTATGTGAAAATTACGTAAAATTTGCTTACTTTAATAATGAAGTCACGAAAGTCACATCTTTCAATCTGGATTACAATGGAAATCGTTAGGAAATGCAATGACGCAATTGAAGGGCTTAGAAGAAATAAGGGACATAGGGAAAAGAACCTGGTACACCTATAGGGGGGTTCCTGGGCCTCAGTCAAACTGCCTCAAATTTTGATATTTTGTAATTTCGGGGGTAAATATTAAATTAGGAAAATTGCAGCCAAATTAAATGACCAGTTTCGGAGAAAAACGCTTTTAAAAATCTAATTTTATGACAGATTTTTTGACGTATATTAAGGTTATTTATTAATTACGTAAATATTAACTTAATTAGCCGTTTTAAGTTTATTATACTCTATTAATTAAAGAACAGGCAAGATAAATATTACATAAAAGGCTTTATTATCATTTACTTACATGTGGTTCTATAAAGTTTTTAAAACTTTGTGAAACTTCCACTGGTATTTTCCACGTTTTTGCTAATCTTGCTTATCTTGCATATTTTCTGTTAGATTTTTGCTTGATTATGTTGAAACATGGTTTGGTACATCGACAAATATTTTATAATTATATATTTTAGATTTTTAAAAGCGTTTTTCTCCTAAACTGGTCATTTAATTTGGCTGCAATTTTCCTAATTTAATGTTTACCCCCGAAATTACAAAATATCAAAATTTGAGGCAGTTTGACTAAGGCCCAGCAACCCCCCTATATGTGTGCCAGGTTCTTTTCAAATAAATAGAAATATCCAAAATTTTTCAATCTCCAATCATTTTTAACACATAAATTTTTATACGAATAAGAGGTTTTACGTCAAATCCAAATAATACAGGGTAATTCCCTAATAGAAATCACTCGTATTGTGACGTTATTACTAGAGTAAATAAAATAATATTTATACCATTTAATAAAGACTCAATAAGCTACAAGTGTACACAAACAAAAGTTTTCTACTAGCTTTTTCAAGAAACAGAGTATTTAGCAGTCATTTTAATTATTATTTTGAATAAAATAATATAATATAAAATTTTTTGTTATTATTAGTTAATTGGTTAAAAAATATTTAATAGTTTTAAATTATTTCATTTTTATCTTTATTAATAAAATTCACTTGTTTTTTTTTAAGGATTATTTAACAAGAATCCTATGAATTTCATCTATTTTAATCTCCACTTAGATTTTCAAGATGAGACTTTAAATGTCATAAGAATTTTATAAATTGTCAAAATTAAATAAAATTGGGTCTATATTCACTGGTATAAAATTCATTTTGATAGCTTTACCAATAACGCGACAAATCGTCTGATTTGTGTTAGGTGAATCACGCTGTATATGGATTACAGTAACTAGTAACTAGTAACTAGTAACTATTAACTAGTAAATAGTAACTAGTAACTAGTAACTAGTGTTTAATTAGTAAAGTGATAAGCCACAATGTTTTTTAAAATAATGTTTTTAAAATGTTTTTTAAAATGTTTTTAAAATGTTTATTAAAATAAATTTGTTAATAAAGTTATAAAAAAGTCTTCAGTATTTGAGACTATTTTTTTTTGCTGAGACGAAGTCGAGGCAAAAAATGAGTCAATTAATTAATTCACCCAATTAAGACAGTTTGCATACGTGGTGCGTATAATATTTTTTCTACTACCTAAAGCTAACTCCAAATATCAGCTAAAAATATAATTTAAAAATTATTTTGACATAACGGTCAGTTTAACAAATAAGCTGAAAAAAGTAGTTGACTTAAATTTTTTTATTATTGACCGTCGAAGCGTCGTCAATAAACAAAGCTTGACAACGGTCAATAATAAAGTTCACTAATTTTCGATATAATGCAGTGACTAATACCTATGCTGCTCTCGAATAAGGAATTCCGTTTAGACGAAGTTACGCGAATTTACGCGAATCGCACCCGAATTGATATGATCTTCGCCTTTTACCACACTTTCGCAAGTGAGTCCCTGCACATTATATTGAACATACATGTATATAACGTATAGGAAGTAGAAAAAACCCTTTTTTAATAAGAAATTTACATATGTACCTGTCGCACCATTATTTACTAAAATCGTCCCTGAAAAACATAATACCTGATTTCAGGATTTTAGAAAACCCTTTAAAGTTGTCGATTTTCTCAAAATAAGTTAAATGTGGCTTATGTTCCTTATTCCCCCGAGCTCTTCAATTAATACAAAACTTTTAAGGAAGAAAATAGTAAATGAAAAGTACAAATAGTGTATCTACACTTACTTTTTTTTAACTGCCTGCTTAACATACCGGTCGGCTTATATTCCAGTCAACAAATCAGAACAACAGCCATTGACATTCATCTACAGATCTGGTTGCTTAATTTTTTTAATTTATATTATCTATCTTTAAGAGAACAGACTTAAGCAAATGCGTAGCCACGGAGGGGTAAAGGGTGAAATTACCTCCCCCCAGAGGACCATAAAAACAAAAATCTGCAGAAAAATTGAACAAAAACTATTTTTATATTTCTAGCTTGTTTTGACCTTCAATTTCTAAAAAAAATGCCCGCGGCGCTGTAGATATTTGTATTCATGTTATATTTTTAATAATGTTATTGCAAGTTTCATATCTTGGTCCTATTTTTTGGGAACCTTGACTCCCAAAAAAGGTAATGCATTAATGAATTCACTCTCCAAGACATGGCGGGATGACACAGATCTCTGCCCATCACATCTCTACTCACGCACATCTATACTCACATACATCTCTACTCACACACAACTCTACTCAAACACATCTCTACTCACACCCCAGTCCGCACATATATGGATGCAACATGTTAAAGAAAGATTTTTTGGGTAACATGTGCCATATTACCTGAGACATAACATACATATGTATGCTACATAACATGCCCTATAACAGAAAGATTTTTTACGTTAAATTACATGTGCCATACTACATAAGATACATATATAAAAATTTCCCAGTGATAGACCCCTCGGCAGCGCCACAGTAACTGCCCAAGTAGAAATTTAACGTTAGAATAACGTTTTTCTAATGTAAGAAAACTGTATAAAAGTACGTTATAAAATATTTACAAATGTCCCGCTTTTTAACGTTAGAATCTATCGTTAGTTACAAACGTTAATCTAACGTTAGATTTTTAAGTTAGAAATACGTTATAAGTACGTTTAATTTCTAACTTTCGGAGGGGGCGTGGCCAACTAGAAAATTTCTACCTGCATCATAAAATGGCAGCTGGAGACAAATTTATTCATATAAATAAATCTTAATATATTTTAGCAATCATAATATTTTTAAACATAATTTTGTTACATTTATTTATAAAAAAGCCATCTTTTTAGGTGGCCCTAAATATTTTTCGTGTAATATGCTGTTAAATACGTTTACTTCTCAGAAAAACTTTATATTTAGTTAGTTAATATTTATTTATACATTCAGAATCCTAAAATATTTGTTCAATTCTAATACAGCGTTGCCAGACTTACTATAATTTTGACTTTTGGGGGATTTTTTTTTAAATTTATTATAGAATTATTAAATAATTATCAAACTTAGGCACAAAGCTGTCTGAAATGAGTATTTTCTACTATAGCTTACGTATTAATAATGGAAATTAAAAAAATATTTAAAGTTAGAATAGGGTTAGAAAAAGGTTAGAATTTGGTTAGGAAACTAACGTTATATTTATGTATTTTATAACGTTTTTGTCAAATGTTAGTTTTTAAGGTTAGATTTATATATATATTATAACTTTTTTGTCAAACGTTAGTTTTTAAGGTTAGGTTTACATATTTTACAACGTTTTTGTATAACGTTAGAGTCTAAACATAAAAATGTCACTAATCTAATGTTATGTTAAGTTAGACTTATGTACTTTTCTACCAGGGTGAATACTTGCGCTATAGCCACAGACAGCTGACGGAAAATTCCGTCGGTGACACTCGACCAAGGATCTAAATGCCTACACTTTTTAAATTTTTAATTAGTAAACAATATAATTTGTTAAAATGATTTAAAGCAATTGATTATTTTTTTTTAATAGAGTTCTACCTTTTCGATAATAAATATGACCATTAAATGACAAATTTTGTCAATTTAAATAAGTAGAATGCCAATACCGATTTTTTATTAATTTTAATCCAACTTACTAATCTTACGAATCTAAATTTTAAAAACAAAACTACAGCGAGTTTTATAGAAAAAAATCGGACATTATCCTGATATCAAATGTCATTTTGGATTACCCTGTAACTTCAAATCAATATAATTTTAATGTGTGCCTAGAGTAATATTAAATTTTATTTATACAAAGTAAGATAAATGTAACTTGGTGAAATTTTATTATAATGTTCATATCTCTATTTGGGACCGTGCTCCAAATACATACATACAAATATGTAAAAACCTCGATAAAAACTTTCTTTAAAATTACTATAGATAAATTGTTATAAAAATTGTTAATTTCGTTTATTCATATTAACAGACTAAAACAGATTAAAATCACATTTAATGTATTTCAAATTTTGTGACATGGAACCGCCCAGTAAACACAAAACTTCGACAAGAAGTTCTCACAAAGTTGCATCAAGGAGTTCAACTTCTTATAAGACTTCTTGTTTCATTCTTCAGAACGTGCTGGAGAATTACGAATGTCCGCCACGCCAGGAATTCTACAAAACTTCGCAAATTATACGTTTTACTATAGGGATGTACATTATATTCATAAAGAATTCTATACATAGTAACAATTACTTTTTTATATGTTTATATGTACTTCTAATAAACTTCGTTACTTGCAAATTTTTTGTTACAAACAAGCTTGTTTGTTAAAGGGGAAACCTGTAGACTACATAGTGTATTCCCAATGGCAGGCATAGAGGGTCCCATTTACTAATCCAGTGATGTGGACTTAATTAGCATGAGCTAGGCCTTGACTAAAATTAATTTTTTTAAAATAGTTTGTTTGGGTCTTTAAGAGACAGGCGCAGCCTATGGCTCATTTATCTAAAAAAAAATACTTAATCTGAATTGAAATTTGGGGCAGTGAGTCTATGCTCACTGATGCGAGTTGCATCTGTCATAATTTGGGGGGGAGTGAGTCTCTGCTCACTGATGCGAGTTGCATCTGTCATAATTTGGCGCTGTGGAGTGGGTGGGAGGGGGATGGGGAGGGATGTGATAGGGAGAGGAGGGATGTGCGGGAGGAGTGAGACTATCTCACTGATGCTGGGAATGCATCTGTCCTGTATTAGTGGGTACCATTACTGGTTGAGGACGTTTTTGATCTTTTTGTGAGTGTTGTGTATTTCATGATCGTAATCTAGAAAGTTTGAAATGAGGGGGTTTGGGTGATCTAAATTGTCTTGTATAAAAGACGTGCTGTAGCGGATGATTTCCGTTTTTAGGAGGGGCATTTCGAGATCTCTGTGTATCTGGTTGTTCCTCATGAACCAGGGGGCATCGAGGCATATTCTGAGTGCCTTGTTTTGGAAGGCCTGAAGTTTTGCTGAGAGCGCTTTGTTAAGGGTGATTTTATTCCAGGCTGGGGCTCCGTAAAGAAGTACCGGCTTTAGGGTTTGGTTGTAGAGAAGAAGTTTGTTTTTAATGGATAGGGGACTCTTTCTGCCTATTAAGGGGTAGAGTTTGGAGAGGCGGCAATTTGCTATTTGGAGGGTGTTTTTGACGTGCTGATCCCACGTCAAGTTTTTGGAGATTGTAATGCCGAGGTATTTGGCATGGTTTTCCCAGTTAATGGGTTGGCCATTTATCTGAATGGGTTGGGGTGGGCCTCTTCTAATCCTAGAGATTAGGATGCCTTTGGTTTTATTGGCGTTTACTTTGATTTTCCATTTGGAGAACCATTTGATTAGGGCATCCATTTGGCGCTGGAGGGCGATATGGATGCGCTGGGGGTTTCTGGCTTTTGCTAGGATGCCGGTGTCATCGGCGAACAGGGCTAGTTCAGCGCCCTGTGTTTTTGGAATATCTGCCGTAAAGAGGTTGTACAGAAGGGGGGAACTAAAATTAATATATTAAATTAAGGTACTTATTAAAAAATTACGTGTGATTGCTGGTAGGATACAAATGGAGCAGTGGAAGTAGACAAAACTTCTACAAGAAGTGCTGAAAAATTACATTGTTATCACAGAAAAACGTTTTATAAAAGTTGCATAGTGGTTGCGCTGAGAAGTCACAATGTATCCCTTTTTAAGAATTCTTCAAGATATCTGCAACCTCACGTGTTTACTGGGAGCTACCAGAAAAATAGTTGTTTCATATTTAACTTTTGATCTGGTTACCCCAACGAACTAACAACTCTTCTCTCTAGAATACGCATACCGTTAATATAAAGTATCGCCAACATCTCGGTTTGTTTGTAAACAAATAGTAGTTATATTCAGGCCTGAACAATAACAATTACCAGTAACTGTTAGAACAAATCTGTGCGAGTAAGACAAATGGTGAAGCTGGAGCTAAAGTGGTCTAACTAACAAAATGTAAATATGGAGAAAATGAAGAAAACGCGTTTAGACTCATAATTTAATCACCTTTACCCTTAAAACAAAACGTTTTAGGCATATGTTAGCTTAAAATATAAAAAACTTATCTCATTAAAATAACTTTAGTTTTGGGTGCCTTCAATTATTACGCGATACTTTTTAGGAAAAAACTCAAAGTCTCTTTTCACACAAAAGTTTATTTTTTTTTTGGTTAAGTTGGCACAGTAGGTGTAAAATAATACTTAAACCTAACCATATAATATAATTTTAATTATTTTATTTTCGCCAAAAGTAAAAAAGCTAAAGTGGTCTAACTAACATTGTTTTCAACACTCATTATTTCCCAAACAAAACCAACTATTGCAACAGTTATACATGAAATAGTGTAGTACTACCTTTAAACTATACTATAAAATTGTTTTTGGGTGTGTCCAAGTATTACGTAACACTTTTTAGGGTATACTAAATGACCACTTTAGCTCCAGCTTCACCAAATGTATATGTTGGCTACGTTTTTTTCAGTTTTTACAAACGAAATGCCTATTCTAGAGAGAAGAGTTATTAGTTCGTTGGGTTGCCCCAATATAATCTCTTTTTTCATTGCATGCATTTTAATAATATGAAAGGATACATTAAGAAATTTTAAATGTTGGCATTCCTTACTTTTTGCATACACGATGTATTACGTAAGTGTATAACACCTTTTTAAAATAAATTTAAAATGTAATTAATGTAGTATACGCAATTAATCACAAAAAGTAATTCATTTTATTTTAAATACCATGACCTACTATAACCAGATTTACTTAAGATGCTTTAAAATTAATCTAAAATATTAGTCATCAATTGATTTATTTATGATACTTTTTTTAAAAATAAATTAATCATAATAATTAAAGATTTTAAGAGCTATCTATTTTGCAATATATTTGTATTACGAATAATAACAATCCAGTAAACACGTGAGGTTGCAGATATCCTGAAGAATTCTTAAAAAGGGATACATTGTTACTTCTCAGCGCAACCACTATGCAACTTTTATAAAACGTTTTTCTGTGATAACAATGTAATTCTTCAGCACTTCTTGTAGAAGTTTTGTCAACTTCCACTGCTCCATTTGTATCCTACCAGCAATCACATGTAATTTTTCAATAAGTGTCTAACTTAATATATTAATTTTAATTAAGGCCTAGGTCATGCTAATTTGGTGCACATCACTGGATTAGTAAATGGGACCCTCTATGCCTGCCATTGGGAATACACTATGTAGTCTACAGCTTTCCCCTTTAACAAACAAGCTTGTTTGTAACAAAAAACTTGCAAGTTTCGAAGTTTATTAGAAGTACATATAAATATATAAAAAAGTAATTGTTACTATGTATAGAATTCTTTATGAATATAATGTACATCCCTATAATAAAACTTAAAAAAAAAACGTGTAATATGCGAAGTTTTGTAGAATTCCTGGCGTGGCGGACATTCGTAATTCTCCAGCACGTTCTGAAGAATGAAACAAGAAGTCTTATAAGAAGTTGAACTTCTTGATGCAACTTTGTGAGAACTTCTTGTAGAAGTTTTGTGTTTACTGGGATATTTGTCATTTATTATTTGTAACTTCAACTAACTTTTTCAATTACACAGCCGCACAAAAAAAATCAGGAATTGTTTTGGAGACCATTGTATTCCTATGTATTTTGATGAGCTTAATCTGAATTTCAGGTCAAAATACTACCTCATCCGGTAAATTTAGGATATAACCTCAAAAGACGTTGTTTTCATTCTCAAAAATAACTTTACAGTATTATTAATTTGAGCCATTTCGCCTAAATGATTACACTAGGCAACAAATCGCAACTTTTTTTTTTGCCTCGATCGGAAAGTAAATTTTTCTTACTTATTCGAGGGCGTAGAATCCGAATCTGACCTTAGAAATTCCAGCACCTAAAATTTTTGAGATATAAGTTCAGGTAATAATGACGTTTTTTCTCAAAATCTTTAAAAAAAATAGTAGAATTTTGAAAATTTTAGTGTATATTAAAAAAAATACGAGGAATTCAAAAATCTATATGTCAAGAACCTACTGTTAGAGAAAGTACGCGAAAAAAAATAAAAAGCTTAAAATGAAAGTGCAGAGTTTACTTAATTGCTCATTTGTGGCAAAACTATCAATTTTTTTAAAAAATTTTATAGAACTTAATTTGTAGATTATAAAATTCTCTACAAAAATATGTATACAAATATTTTTTTTATTTTGCTTAGTTTGTTCCTAAAAAGTAAATAAATGAAAAAGATATAAAATTAAAGTACACAGTGTAAACTTTTTTCCCGAGCCCAAACAATATATTTGTCTTATCAATTTAAAGACGCAGAATCCAAATTTGACCTTAAAAAAAATTCAGCATATCTTATTTTTTAAATTTTAGTACATGCAATTATGCCAATTTAAAAATAATTTATAAAACAAAATATTGTGTATTTTTTTTTTGTTTTTTTAATGGTTCTATATCATAAAAATGTTACTTTATTACATAAGAACCATATTACGTAACATTTTTTTAGTTCATTTTTGACCCCCTAGTAATGATTTTTGAATTTTTTTTTTATTTATTTATTTTTTAGTTAAACAGTAGCATGAGTACGTGGCGATAAGCCTGTCCCCTTATGCACCCTTCTTTTTACCCTCCACCCCTACTTAGTTTTGTCACATTATCCATTTTTTTTAAATATTTTTTTTTTCATAATATCCCTATTTATTCTATCTATGAATTTAAAGTTTCTCTGTTTTAAGTTGGGTATTTTTTAACTAATATTGAGTCGCCGAATCCAAATTTGTCCTTGGAATATTTTTGTCTCCCATGATTTTAGAACAAAAGAGGGATAAAATAATGATTTTTAACATTTTTATCTTATTTTTCTCAGAAAACATAGGTAATAGAAATATTCTGAGGCCAGATTCGGTTTCAGCGACTCAAAATTAGTTAAAAAACATATGACTCCAATCGGGGCAAGAAACCGTGTTGCCTAGTGTTATTTATGTCGATAAAAAATCTAAAACAAAAAATAAAATTAAAATGTTCTTATCAGGCGCACCTATTTCTAGATGCGCTGGTAAGGTATTGCGTTTAACTTAATACTTATCTGCTATATATTCTTTACCTAAAAAATATTAGTCAATACCTTACCAAAGTTTAAAAATTTTGCCTAAATAAAGAATTTTTAATAAAATTCTTGATAAATCGTTAAAACAATTAAAAAGAACGAAAAACTGAATAAAAGTTAACTTCTAACGTTTCGGGATCTAATCTGATCCCGTTTTCAAAGAAAATTATTAGTTTTTGAAAGAATTTGTGCAATATTTGGCTTTATCAATCAAAATATGACAAATGTCAAAATATGTCATTTCGAGGTAATTGAAACAAAGACACCCGTAACAATAAAAAGCAGTAGAGAAATTATTTTGGAAAAGGCGTTTTTGTTGAAAATGTGTAGAGAAGTTAATTTGTAAAAAAAAACTTTTTTATTTAGGCAAAAACTTTGGTAAGGTATTAGCGATTTTCAGATTAGCTCTTACTTGCGATGAAATTTTGAAATTTTGTTTGGAAAAAGTCCTACTAAAATCAGTTTTTTCTAATATTAGTAATATACAGTGCGGTCCAAAAGTCACCCCCCCCTTTTAACTTTTGAACGAGATGAGATATCGACTTCAAATTTAGAACTCTTAAATAAGACAACTTAAACTATCTTTTAGCATATATTTGATATTTTCAGCTCTTAAAATGTGGGCAGGGGGGCATGGGGGAAATTTTTTTTAAATAGAAAGGGGGGTCGTGTGATACATCATTTTAAAGCTTATAAAATTCTCTATTTAAAATAACATTTTTAAATTTTTAAAAAATGTTTTTTAAGGTTTTGATTTTTCAATTTTTTGTGCTAAAACATTCGATTTTTTAAGTTTTTTTTTATAAATTTTTATTTATGTCAACTAAAATTAGTTTAAAAGTATAATTAACATTTTTTTATGATGAAATTAGGTATTTTTAAAAATGATTTGTTTTTTTTAGAGGAATTTTGACATTAATACCCATTTTAACCCCATTTAAACCCATTTTTTTTAATTTAAAAATATGGAGTTAAATGGAGAATTTTATAAGCTTTAAAATGATGTATTACACGACCCCTCTTTCTATTTAAAAAAATGTGCCCCCATGCCCCCCTGCCCACATGTTACGAGCTGAAAGTATTAAATATATGCTAAAAGATAGTTTAAGTTGTCTTATTTAAAAGTTCCAAATTTGAAGTCGATATCTCAACTGGTTCAAAAGTTAAGAGGGGGGGGGGGGTGACTTTTGGACCGCTCTGTATATTATTAAAGCATGCATTCGAGCGCCTTCGCCAAATTTGCAAAAAATGCTTTGCAAATTACAATTTGTTACAAGTTAAAATTCTCTTCCAATGAGATACCTCTAACAAAAACTTACCTTTTTTATTATTAGGTAATATCGTATCGTAAAATATCTTGCTTTAAGTATTATAAAATAAAATCATCCACCTTAAAGTTAACGGCTGGTATTTTTTTGCATATTAGAGGAAAGCATTTTTTAAGCTCTTTCAAATAATTTATGACAAGAATTGGTATATAATTATAAATAAAAGAAGTGTGACTGAAAGCCAATGGGTAGAAGTTACGACCCCCATAACATAAACAATTTCTTTCTTTTTAAATATTAATTAAGCTATTTTTATGAGTACCTATTTTGGTGAAATTATTTTAAAGTAAAAGTATCCACTCATAAGTGTTGATGTATTTAATTTTTTGTATATCATACAGTTGAATCCGAAAAAAAAACAAGATTGAAAATTTAGTTGCATAAATTCAATAATTACAATACAAACAAAGTAGGGACCCTATATATAATGACATTAAGCTTCACACAAAGGGTTGAGACACGCTTTGATTTTGAGGTTAAAATGGCAACCAAGCACTAGTATTGTTAAACAATGAAAGACAATGGTTTTATCCAAAGTGCTTTGGTGCCAAATCTAAATCTAGTAATAATTATGTCTAAATTTAATATAATTCTGTCAGATACAAAATCTGAGGTTATAGTTAAATGTCAACCCGAACAGAGGCGTCGATATTAATTAATATAATAATATTGTCATATTTAAGTGTCAGTGTCAAACTGAATATTTGGTCATCAAATTTATTTATTTACGAAATTATGGTTTATAGTTTTATTATTGTACTTTTTTAAACGAAAATACCTGTACAATTTAAATCAAGATTTACTTATGGAATATACTGACGACCGTCAGTGTTCGAATAATCTCGGAATTTTCCCTAAATAGTTGAAATTACTTTTATTTGGAACTGAATTAATTTTGAAGAAAAGAATAATATAAATAAATAAGAGGAATGTAAAAAATTCAGGCATGCACCGAAGAATATGATCAACTAGTAGTTTTACTTTAGCAAACTAAAAATATTAAAAAAAAATAATTTTATAGGCATTCCTTTAATGATAACTGCAGGTTTTTCATTATTATAATTTTTTCATAATTCGATAATTTAGAATGAGTTTGATTACCATCTAGAACATTTAATTTTCTATTAAAACTACAATTTTTCTGAATTTTTGGAATTGCGGTTTCTTTTAATTTTAAAATAAAATCTTCCTCTGAAAAGTGTGCCTACAAAAGTTACAAATTTAAAATTTTTAAAGTTCATTTTTTCATATTTTTACTTCGCAAATTTTTGATTTATCGAAAATCTTCCAATTCGGAAGATACATGCTTCTTTTCCATTCATTTAATAATGCATTGCATTTGAGGAATGGAAATAATATATATCCTGCATGGATAGAATTACGACAGTTTACCACTGAACATTGTCGTGACATTTTTTCAAAAAACACGTCTATGGATATTTTGACAAGTAATGTCACTTCTACTATACCAATAGTGCCAATTCGCAAAAAAAAAACATAACCCTGCAGAAATTACTAAATTGGTGTCTCAACCCTTTGTGTGAAGTTAAATGTCACTTTATTTAGGGTCCCTAAAACAAAGCTGTCCAAATCGTCATATTGACAATAGTTGTCAAAATTTCTTATAATAATATAAAAAGTAATTAGAAATGCGTTAAAAAAGAAATCTCAAACTATTAGTATATTGGAAGCAGGATGTAAGGAAGTGATTGTGGCTAGAGATCTCTATAGAGACCTTTAATTGTGGCAAGGTTATTTAGTGTTTCGGAGAGTTGTGTTAAGATGATAGAAAAAAGAATAATGGTTAATATTGAAGTAAAAATAGATGGGGGAGGAAAGGGAGTGCAGACTCGGAAAGAAAGAAGATATCAAATGAAATACAGGATGAAAATTTACTTATTTGAGAGAATGCCATTAAATGGCATTGTAAATTTTACAAGAAGCGGTGCATGCTATAAACAATACAATTTTTCATGGGTCAAAAACCATCGCCCGTCGTCGCATCGATAGTTCCAAGATTAAAAAAGCAAAAAAAAGACCTCCAGAAAAACTTTTTTTTAAACGAAAATCATAATTTTCATAAATTATATTATTATTATTATATTTGGTTAAGTAGAGTTAAAATTTTTATTTTTTCATAAGATAAACTAAATATTGTGTTTTAATTTTTGATTTGATTAAATATTCTAAATGTTTTTTCAGTTTATTATTTATTATTATTTTTTTAATATTCGACATTCGCATGCATTTTCTGTAATAAACTTTGAAAAAACTGACAATTAATTGTCAAATTATTCTAACCCATTTCTTAAACTCTTAGGGCGACTTGCACCAACTTTTTGTCTGGGATTATCTCAACTAAACAGAGTTTAATTCATTGGTCAGCCGTCAATTTAATCCAAGTTTAAAGTTAAACCATCATTGGTGCAAGTGGCCCTTAGTTAAACTATGAAATAATTAGTAAAATTGACATTTTAGCATATTTAAATCTTGCGTTTTTTGTGGGTCCAACTGTACTATAGAATAGCATCGTATGCTCTTTTAAATGACATATCACAGGATGGGGTTGCTATTTAAGATTTTCTTGTTGGGTAGCTGGGGGTTAGAGACAACTCTTTAAAGAGTTAGTATTTTTATATGGCCGGTGGGTATTCTGTGTATGGCCGTGTCTTGTCAATAAGAGTCCGAAATGGCACACCTAATGTAAATAAATGATGTATGGCCGCAACTCGAATATTTATGTTTAGAACGTGCTGAATCTCTCTATTATGACGATTAGTGTCGGGCTGGCCAGTATTTCGCTGATGATATTCAGAAGGTAAGCCCCAAGTTGAGAAAAGTGATAACTAATGACTTGTTTTTAATTTTTTTTTTAATTTAAGATTGTAGAACTTGAAATTCATAAAAAAAATTATTTTTCTACGACTGCTTAGAATATAGGCGAACACACACACACTTTCAAACACAGAATAGATTCATTCCAGCTCTAGATACGGTATGAGTATTCCGTATCAAGTGTTAGAATGAGCACATGTGGCGCCATCCATTGTCTATAAAAGTAAAGAAAACTGCAGTATCACACATGTATCAAAATTAGGAAAAAAAATCATATTTTACCATGAATAATGAAATAATTTAATACAATTTAGAGTTTTGCGTTAAAATTACATACATACATTACAGTTTGAACTAATAAATATTATTTTTTTTTATATTTATCCAGTTATCCAGATATTTATCTATTGTTGATTATTTGACATAACCCTCAATCTTTGCATCATATTATAATTTTTAAATAGGTGGTAAAATACAATAAAAAAAATTTAAGCACTTTGTTTAATGCATATTTAATAATTTAGCCCTGAAGAAGCCTAAATATTAGGTGAAACGTTGGCATGATTATGTAATGCAATAAAGTTTTTATTTGCTTCATTTCCGAGTGTTTATCACAAATAACCCTAAGCACTTATTTGTACTTGTTTGATAAAATTATTTAATAATATTGTTGCATTTGAAAAGTCCAAATGTCTAATGATAAAGAACATTATCTTCAACCTTGTCTGCAATTTTATATTTGCAGTCATAGAAAAAGTATAGTATATAACTAGTATGAAATAGAAACGGAGTGCGCGGAATGAATATACCATTCTTCTTTTATATTTTTGTGAAATTTCAAATTTAAAAGCTTTTAAAAAAAATACCATGCGGCGCTAGACCTTTCTTACGTTTGGACTTTTATATAAAAAACGTAAAAAAACGTAAAAAATTTAGTTTTAACACAATTCGTAAAAAATCACATGCAACGCTTAATTAATTAGTTGATAAAGGGCTGAGGCCCGTTTTTATGTTCACTTTTTTTCCGGAGGGTCGTCCTTTCAGGACCGACTCTCCGCCCTGTACAAGTACCTGTAGGTGAATTACCTTTTTTTAGTCATTTATTTTTTTTTTCGTCCCTATAGAGGCTAACAAACATTTGAAATTACGTCCCTGGTCCATTCCGACGCTGAAAATGTGCGTAAAACAGTAAAAAGTATACTCAAGGCGTACACAATTAATTTGTCGTACTTGGTAATAATCTCACATAACTTGTGATTTAAATTGTTGCAAAAATGGATTTATTATCGATACGAGGGATTTAAAAAAGTTCATGAGTAAAAGTATAATTTTTTTAAGTTTAAAATAAAATAATTCGCTCCAAAAAAAGTTTTGTCCCTGAGCGTTTCTACAAAAATTGGCGCCCCTATCAAAACAAAAAAAAACAAACACCCTCCGAAAAAAAAGCTTTGCCCCTTAGCGTTTTTACGAAAAATGGCGCCCCTACCAAAACAAAAAAACACCCTCCGAAAAAAAAGCTTTGTCTCTGATGGTTTCTACAAAAATTGGCGCTCCTGCCAAATGCCAAAACAAACAAAAAAAAGCATCCTCCGAAAAAAAATCTTTGTTCCTGAGCGTTTCTACAAAATTTTTTGGTGCCCTCTAGAAAAAAAAACACCCTCCGAACCAAAACCTTTTTTCATGAGCATTTCTATAAAAATTAACGCCCCTATCAAAACAGCCTCCGAAAAAAAGGCTTTGTCTCTGATCGTTTCTACGAAAATTGGCACCCCTGTCAAAACAAACAAAAAAAAAACATCCTCACATCCTCCGAAAAAAAGCTTGGTCCCTGAGCGTTTCTATAAAAATTGGCGCCCCTATCAAAACACCCTCCGAAAAAAAAGCTTTGTCCCTTAGCGTTTCTACGAAAAATGGCGCCCCTACCAAAACAAAAAAAACACTCTCCGAAAAAAAAAGCTTTGTCTCTGAGCGTTTCTATAAAAATTGGCGCTCCTGCCAAATGCCAAAACAAACAAAAAAAAGCATCCTCCGAAAAAAAAGCTTTGTTCCTGAGCGTTTCTACAAAATTTTTTGGTGCCCTCTAGAAAAAAAAACACCCTCCGAACCAAAACCTTTTTTTCATGAGCATTTCTATAAAAATTAACGCCCCTATCAAAACAGCCTCCGAAAAAAAGGCTTTGTCTCTGATAGTTTCTACGAAAATTGGCACCCCTGTCAAAACAAACAAAAAAAAACATCCTCACATCCTCCGAAAAAAAGCTTGGTCCCTGAGCGTTTCTATAAAAATTGGCGCCCCTATCAAAACACCCTCCGAAAAAAAAGCTTTGTCCCTTAGCGTTTCTATGAAAAATGGCGCCCCTACCAAAACAAAAAAAACACTCTCCGAAAAAAAAAAAAGCTTTGTCTCTGAGCGTTTCTATAAAAATTGGCGCTCCTGCCAAATGCCAAAACATACAAAAAAAAGCATCCTCCGAAAAAAAAGCTTTGTTCCTGAGCGTTTCTACAAAATTTTTTGGTGCCCTCTAGAAAAAAAAACACCCTCCGAACCAAAACCTTTTTTCATGAGCATTTCTATAAAAATTAACGCCCCTATCAAAACAGCCTCCGAAAAAAAAGGCTTTGTCTCTGATCGTTTCTACGAAAATTGGCACCCCTGTCAAAACAAACAAAAAAAAACATCCTCACATCCTCCGAAAAAAAGCTTGGTCCCTGAGCGTTTCTATAAAAATTGGCGCCCCTATCAAAACACCCTCCGAAAAAAAAAGCTTTGTCCCTTAGCGTTTCTACGAAAAATGGCGCCCCTACCAAAACAAAAAAAACACTCTCCGAAAAAAAAAGCTTTGTCTCTGAGCGTTTCTATAAAAATTGGCGCTCCTGCCAAATGCCAAAACAAACAAAAAAAAGCATCCTCCGAAAAAAAAGCTTTGTTCCTGAGCGTTTCTACAAAATTTTTTGGTGCCCTCTAGAAAAAAAAACACCCTCCGAACCAAAAGCTTTTTTCATGAGCATTTCTATAAAAATTGTCGCCCCTATCAAAACACCCTCCGAAAAAAAAGCTTTGTCTCTGATCGTTTCTACAAAAATTGGCACCCCTGCCAAAACAAACAAAAAAAACCCCCCGAAAAAAAAAAACCTTTGTCTTTGAGCGTTCTTGGAGGGGGGGGGGATAAATACCCCCTAAGTTTCCATGTGCATAAGTATACCTAACGATAAGCATGTAATTACATATGTAATTACATATGATATGTAGTTTTTTTTGTGCACATACATGTAATATGTAAATTGAAAATTAAATGCGTAAAATTTGTTGTTGTAAATCGAACAGCTGCACTCGTTTGTAAATACCGAACGCTTTTACTTGTTTGTTGTTGTATTCTATGCAATATATAGTGGTTGGCAACTATTTAATAAATAGTATTAAATACTATTATTGTTGTATTATATAACCTAATTACCCTATTGTATAATATAAGGGCGAAAAGTTAAATAATTTGATTAAGTTTTTAGGAGCCGAGGGCCTTCGATCCGAGGGTAACGCCCTTGTATTATAAATTAGAGTTAACTTTTTGAATATCACCCGTAGGTCATTTTAAAGATTTACGCATGTTCTTATGAAATATTCAGTCTATTGCATATATGTATATAACTACTGTGGTGAGAATTTAACATTGAAAACACGCAATATAAGTATTTATATAAAATATTTCTTTATGCAGGTCATCTTAGATTAGGAAAAAAATCCCTCCTTCTGTTTTTAAATTTAATACTATTGAAATAGTTAAATTGGGTAATTTTAAGATTATTCTAATTAAGAAAAATAAAGTTTATACTAGGTGTTTCACGGTAGACAGGTCAGACGATTTGTGGCGTTATTAACAACGATATCAAAATGAAATTTTTACCATTTAATAGACCTAATTATCTTCAATTAACTTCAAACAAAAGTTTTTTATTCTTTACACAAGCATTTTTTTGCACATAACAACATTTTTAAATGCCAAAATTTAAAAGAATTACAATTTTTCTTTATCATACAATACTTGTTTTACTTTTTTGCGCATATATAAGTATTACTATATTCAATTTAAGAATACTTTTTTTAAGTGTGAACAACTTTTTTATTAATGGCGTATATGTGGATAGAAAAATAAAACCTACAGGGCGTTTCAGAAATAGTGTACACAACTTTAGGGACATGAAAATATCTCGACTTGATTATTTAAAGAAACAGTTAAATTGAACTGTTCTTTAGCTTACTTATAAGTTGTTAGAGGTAGGGTCACTCGATCGGTTGTTGCTTTGTCTACTTTATGTTAGTCAGGCGAAAACTACCAGAAACCCAAACAGTTAATCACCAAAACACTAGACAAAGCAACAACTGATCGAGTGACCCTAGTTAGAGGTACTATTTTAAGGTTGTGTAGGATTTTTTATATTTAGTTTTGTCCCTATTTTTAAATTTAGGGAATTTAAATACGTTGCCATAAAGCTGTATTTTTCTTGAATTTATGTTTGACGGGACTTTTTTCGTGTTCTTTGGTGTATTTTCTGATCACCCAGTATAACACATATCGATTACACTAGGCAACAAATCTCAACTTTTTTTTGCCCCGATTGGAAAGTAAATTTTTCTTACTAATTCGAGGGCGTAGAAACCGAATCTGACATTAGAAAAAATTCAGCACCTAAAATTTTTGAGATACAAGTCCAGGAAATAATGACGTTTTTTTTTCAAAATCTTAATAGAAAATAGTAGGATTTTGAAAATTTTAGGGTATATTAAAAAAAATACGAGGAACTCAAAAATATATATGCCAAGGACCTACTGTCAGAGTAAGTAGGCGAAAAAAAAAAATAAAATGCTTCAAATGAAAGTGCAGAGTTTACCTAATTGCTCTTTTGTGGCAAAACTATCAAATCTGTATAAAAATTTTATAGAACTTAATTTGTAGATTATAAAATTCTCTACAAAAATATTTATACAAATATTTTTTTATTTCGCTTAGTTTGTTCGTAAAAAGTAAATAAATGAAAAAGAAACAAAATTAAAGTACACAGTCCAAACTTTCTTTCCGAGTGCAAAACATATATATTTTTCTTATCAATTTAAAGGTGCAGAATCCAAATTTGACCTTAAAAAAAATCCAGCACGTCTTATTTATTAAATTTTAGTACAGGCAATTATGCCAATTTAAAAATAATTTATAAAACAAAATATTGTGTATTTTTTTTGTTTTTTTAATGGTTCTACATCATAAAAATGTTACTTTATTACATAAAAACCATATTACGTAACATTTTTTTAGTTCATTTTTGACAATTTTTAGCATGAGTACGTGGCGATAAGCTTGTCCCCTTATGCACCCTTCTCCTTACCCTCCACCTCTACTTAGTTTACATTATCCATTTTTTTGATTTTTTTTTTCATAATATTCCTATTTATTCTACCTATGAATTTAAAGTTGCATGTTTTAAGTTGGGTATTTTTTAACTAATATTGAGTCGCCGAATCTAAATTTGTTCCCTGAATATTTTAATCTCCCATGATTTTAGAACAAAAGAGGGATAAAATAATGATTTTTTAACATTTTTATCTAATTTTTCTCAGAAAACTTAGGTAATAGAAAATATTCTGAGGCCAGATTCGGTTTCAGCGACCCAAAATTAGTTAAAAAACATATGACTCCAATCAGGGCAAGAAACCGTGTTGCCTAGTGTTATTTAATAGTCTTTTAGCTATACAGCTATAAACTATAGCATATAATATACAATTACAGATTGATTAAATAGCCATTTACCCAGGAAAATACATTAGAAAATTTGTTTTAACCTCAATAAAAATTTTGCTTAATGGTTTCCATGCGGATATTAAAGAAAAATTAACTTATTAAACGCATTCTTGAATTCCTGTAAAGGCAGATGTTACGCGGATTTGTGAAGCAAATAGTATTAAAATTACACAGGCACACAAAAAAAATAAAGTGTGCGGTACCAAGCGACCTATACAGTATATATTTGTTTAAAAACGTACATTCTTAAAAACTTTCAAATATAAAAACATAACATTTGTTTTAAAAAATATCAATATCAAAACCGAGAGGTTGACCGCGAGGAAATCTTTTGTACAAGCCAAAGGAACTCAGGAGGAACTCTGGAGGAACTCCGAGGAACTCTGGAGGAACTCGAAGGAACTCTGGAGAAACTCCGAGGAACTCCGAGGAACTCTTTGCAAAAAGGAGGAACTCTGGAGGAACTCTTTGCAAAATGGAGGAACTCTGGAGGAACTCTTTGCAAAAAGGAACTCTTTTGTACAAATTTCAGACGCGGTCAGAAACAATTATTATTTATTACCCATGTGGATTAACGTTTTTATGTTCAAACTAGATGAGCTGTTACAAACACTTTATCAAAACATCCTACCTTTGGGCCCCATTTTTTTTTTGAAGGGGCGCCAAGTTTGGTAGAAACCGTCAGGTACAAAGTTTTTTTTCCTGAAGGGTAGTTTTGGGGAGCCAATTCTTGTTTTGAAGGGGCGCCAAGTTTGGCAGAAACCGTCATCAGAGACAAAGCTATTTTTCCTGAAGGTAATTCTGGGGCGCCAATTTTTGTTTTGAAGAGGCGCCAAGTTTGGTAGGTAGAAAATGTCAGGGACAAAGCTTTTTTTCGTGAAGGTAAATCGGGGGCGCCATTTTTTATTTGCGCCAACTTCTTTGTTTGTAGGGGCGCCAAGTTGAAACCGTCAGGGACAAAGATTTTTTTTTGAGGGTGTCTTATTGGCAGTAGTGCTTGCAGAGCGGTAATTTATACGGCTTATTTGCCAAAAATTACCCCTTCCAGAGAGGAACTCTTAGGGAACACAGGAGGAACTCCCAAGGAAATCTGGAGGAACTTCGGAGGAACTCCGAGGAACTCTGAGGAACTCTTTGCAAAAAGGAACTTTTTTGTACAAATTTCAGACGCGGTCAGCCCCTCGATCAAAACAAATGTTACTTTTTTCTCTTAAAAGATTTTTTTTGCAAGAAAAAGATTTTTTTTATAAACAATTGATATCTTTTTAAATAAATTTAATGCTTTCTAATTGGAAGAAAGATTTCTAGAATGTACGCTTAAACAAAAATAAATCGTCAAAATCCCTATAGTCGTTCAGGAGAAAAATGTTGAACTTGTAACATTAAACTCTAATTGTTAATAACACAGCCACACAAAAAAATAATAATATCCAGAGACTAGACCAATGTATATTTATATTTTTGGGGTCGCTGAAACCAAACTTGATCTCAGAATTGCTCCATCAGATCCCAATTTTTTTCTACCCATAAAAACATCTGAATTTAAGGAATTTTCGCAACCTTTTTTAAGTGTAGAAAACAATTGTGACTTGTTGAAGCAATTCTGAGGTCAGATTTGGGTTCAGCGACCCCGAAAATATAAAAATGCGTTGGTCTAGTCCCAAAAAAAAAATTATATGCCAGAGACTAGACCAACTCATTTTTATATTTTCGGGGTCGCTGAAATTGAATCTGAGATCAGAATTGCTCCATCAGTTCACAATTTTTTTCTACACTTACAAACATCTGAATTTAAGGAATTTTCGCACCCTTTTTTTGAGTGTAAAAAAATTGCGAACTGATGGAGCAATTCTGGGGTCAGATTGGGTTTCAGCGACCCCGAAAATATAAAAATGCATTGGTCTAGTTTCTGGATATTATTTTTTTTTGTGTGGCTGTGTAATTATTATTTTTGCAAAAAAAATTCAACCAAAACTGGAAAAACCTTTTTGGATATAAAGCTATTAAAAAAATGATTTCACAGCAAAAAAACGACTTTCGATTGTTGGTGGCCTAATTGGATAATTTGACCTAAAACTAAAAATTCAAACTCGAATAAAAAAACCGGTAAGCAGAAAATTAAAATCAATGCAGATTTTGACTATGCTAGATAAATACTACAGTGCTATATAGGTCGCTTTTTTGGTACCGCACACTTATTTTTTTGTGTGTCTGTGTTATTGATGCTTCACGGACTTTACATTTGTATGAGTTTAAGGAGACTTTTCATTTATTATCATATACAGTGCAGTTCAAAAGTCACAAAGGATTAATTTCAAATTTGGAACAAGCCAGTGTTGAGATTTAAAATTTGAAACAAATTTTGTTTACTACTTAGAAAATCTTTGTTCCAAATTTCAAGTCACTGGGTCAAAGCGTTTTTGAAATATCGTAGTGTAAACTTGTTTTACAAGCGACTTGCATCTTTTTCTTTTCTATATGACAAATTAAACTATATTTTGGTATATATTTCATATTCCTACATATGGCCAGTGGTAGAGGTTTTTAAAGTGAATAAAATCTCTATTTAACCATATAATTTTTAATTTTCTTTAAAAAGTTCCAAGTTTTTGATTTTTTTGATTTTTTTTTTGCTAAAAATGCGATTTTTGAGATTTTTTGGAAATTTTTATTTTTTTAATCTAAAATTAGTTTAGAGGTGTAGTTTAGGTTTTTGCAATTTTGATCATTTTGGACCTCCACCCCCCCCCCTGTAACGCTATTTTTCTATACCATTAACATGGGCGTAACACTCCAAAATGAAATAAATCGTTTATCAAAATTTGTTTGATTTTTTTGAAGAAGTTTGACGAAAGTTTCCATTTTTACCTTATTTTAAATCAGGAATGCCTAAAAAATATATGGTTATATAAAAATTTTAATGAGCTTTAAAATGGTGTGACCACCATTTCCGTTCCCATTAAAAAAATCCTATGCCACCTGCATAATTTTAAAAGATAAAAATTTCAAATATATACAAAAAGACAGTATAAGTATATCTTAACTGGATAAAAAGTTAAGAGGGGAAAACTTTTGGAATGTACCGTATATTGATTGATTCATGGAAATTTAGGGAGAAGGGGTATGTGTTAATAGTGGATAGCACTGTTTCGACCTCATTTGGTATCATCAGCACAGTTTATTCCCAGTTTGTATTTAAAGACATAGAAAAAAAAGTCAAATTAGCTTTATTTTAAAGGCACCACATTTAACTTCTGTGAATTATAATTGTTTTTTTTTGCTCCTTTACTTTTTGTAAATATCAATCAAACTAATTAATTCGATTGTAGTATTGGAAGCCCTAAACTTTGACTAATTTGTCTTTAAAAAAATAAATACCCATTATTACCCCTTTTAACGAACTACATTGGGTTTTTTTGTATTTTAGAAAACTAGACTTTAGCAATAATATGATAATGTTATTAGTTTATACACTGTTTTTATTATAAGTAGGTAGTATAAAATTGGTAAAGGAAAACGTTTTATCTGATATATCCCTGATGTTATATGATTATCTAATAATAAATACTGCTGTGAGATGTTTCATCAGCATTAGTCTAATGCTGTTAGACCAGATAAAATACACTGCCCAGTAAAAGAGCTTTCCCATTTTTCACCTCCGCGCGTAAAATGGATTTTTTATTATCAGATTTACTTTTAGCATAGGCGCCGACTCCGGGGGGGCGAGGGACCATGGTCCCCCTGGGATCGTAACAGGGGGGGCCCTGCCCCCCCCTGGAAAATTGTCTATATAGTATAGACTATACTCATAATAAATTTTCGATTTCATATAAATTTTCTCCTGTGGCAATAAAATTTTCTTTTTATTTTTGTAATGTTCCAAATTATAAAACTGGATACTTGAATCTCATATAAAAAAATTGCCTGCAGCGCTATGCATTTTTCTAAAATATTAAACTTAAAATATACAATTCCCCACATTTGTTTTAATTTAAGATTGTAACTTTTTAATGTACCTATTTGAAAAAAAAATTGCCTGCGGCGTCAGGCTTTTTTATATATTTAATGTTTTAAAATTAAAACTTATTGCCATGGTTGACAGTCATATCTGGTTGGCAGGCATATCTGGTCAATTTTGGGAATTTTGGCGAGACGCCAGATTTTTAAATTTATTTTTTTTTGTATATAGGCTGTAAACATTTGCGGTGAATATCTTTTTTTGAAATTTACCCCCCCCCCCTAGACTGATTTCGTGGATCTTCCCCTGTCATATACAAAAACCCACATATCTTTTATATGATTTTTTATTTCAAAATAATTTTGGCCCCCCCTGGGATTTTGAAAAGCCGGCGCCTATGACTTTTAGCAACCTTAAAAATATACCAATTTTCACGAAAACTACCACCCGCCTCTTAGGGATGGAGTTAGAATTTTTTTATTATCAGAGTTTCTTTCACAACCTTATTTTTTATTAGTAATAACTTAAGTTTGTTAATTTCTGGTCATCAATTGTGTCTGGGGGTCTATTCTGGTTTCGAGCTGATTTTTTCCGCCTGATATTTCGATGATAATGGTCGGAGCTACACGGTCTAGGCCAATCAAATCATCAGGAGATACTGTGAAGTTGGCTTTTACGCGTGAATAAAACTCACCAAAATGAGAATAGCCACCCTGAAGTTTGATCGAGTTCAGTAGATAACCTTTTTTTTTCAATTTCTGGGGGAGGGGTCATTATATCTAATGCCTAGGCCGGAAAGTTTAGTGAATCTGGCCCTGTGTATATTAATCTACTCCCACTAAACACAAAACTTCTACAAGAAGTTCTCACAAAGTTGCATCAAGAAGTGCAACTTCTTATAAGACTTTTTCAGAACGTGCTGGAGAACAAAGAAAATATATATAAATATATGAAATATATATAACTGCTAGAGAATGGACAGCAGTCCAATACGGTAGGCAACATAAATTTAGGTCTTCAACACCAACCCAAAACGAAAATTCCCTAAAAATTTTATATTTGGATTTTATCACAGTGCAAAAAAAATGTGCATTATATACAAAATTATTAAAGAATACACAAAACAGCTTATTAAACACAAAAAACAAGTACAAAATCTTCACATACAACAGGGTATTATCAATGACTGTCAAATTAAGGAGTAGGTCATAAGTTCTCTGTGTTATAAAAATTTAAAAAAAAATGTTTTTTACTTAAAAAAAAAACAAATATCTTCATGTAATTTAAAATATAATCTAAAATGTTATTTTTACCTAAAATATGCATAATTTTATTTCAAAACAATAATAATTATACTTTTATCTCTTTCTGTAGAACTTCTCTCTTTATCTAATCTAAATAGGCGGCAGTCCATTACGAATGTCCGCCAAGCCAGGAATTCTACAAAACTTTTTTTTATTTATCGCAACTTATGTTTTGCACTGAATAAAAATTGTGTTACGCTTCCTGATATATCTCGGTATCTACTCTTATTTTAAAAACTTAGTTTTAAATTCAGCTTATAATATTATAATCTGTAATATTAAAAATATTTTATTTTAGGCAATAATTCTTAAATCACGAAATAAACATTAAAACAAAATAGTTATTTCATAATAAAATAATTTTTTATATGATTACCTAAATAGAGTCTGACAGAACATTTAACATTTATTAAACAAGCCGTGAAGATATTTAATGCTACGCATCCATTACATATTATTCACAGTAAAAAAAAATAAAAAAAAAAATAATTAAAAAAATTACATTTGTCTTAAGAAGAACTTTTTTTGAAAAACAAAAAAATAAAAAAAAAATCTTTTAAAAAAAAATTTCGAAAAAAAAATCAGGAATAAAAATTTCAAAATTTTTATTTTTTTTTATTTTCTTTTCTTGAAAAAGGAAAAAAATTGAATTTTTTTTTGAAAATTATAGTTTTTATTTTTTTTTAAGTATTGGGGGGGATTACTTTGGGCTTTGGGATCTTCTCCTCATAGAACTTGATTGTTCCTGAAAATTTGAAGTCGATCGAATTATTCGTTCTTGAGTTATCGTGTCTACAAAAAACGTGACATCAGACAGGCGGACAGACGGACATTTTCAATGTTTATTATTTTTTCATGAAACACATTTGTTTCCAAGAATTTTTTATCTATGACGTTTTTTGGTTTGGACTTTTTGAAATTCGAAACTACAGTATAATATTATTCTAGCGCATGCGCCGTGAATAATATAATAAGAAGTGTACTTAGTTTAAATCGTTTAAAATATGTCAAGGTTTTGAAAAGATTTTGACCGGTAAAATGGATTTAAAAAAAATATTTTAACTCATTTTATAATTATTTTAAAAATTGAATGAAATGGTAATATTCTGATAAGTATATATAGTATATATAGTAATAATTTTCACTATAGGCGAGCGCGCTCTTAATTTTACGCTTTAGGCGTCAAACGGCAGGATGCGTGAGAGGCACAATAGCCTATAGTAATTGCGACTGCTATAATGTCTAAATTGTCAAATTTATGAGATACTTTCAACTAAAGGCCTATCCAGAAGCTTGCATAAGAACATAAAACATAAGAATGCGATGCAGTGATTGGCTTACAAGATACATGGCGACACATCAATCAAATCACGGCATCGCATTGTTATGTTTTATGTTCTTATATGAGGCTGTGAATACGCACTAAATCAACCCTGGAAGAAATTTCTTTCTATTAAATATGTTATTAGAATTGTTGGTATTAGCATCTAGGCTAACAAACTAGTTTCTGTAGAGCAAGGTTGGCAAAGTTAAATAACATGGAGAGCTCAAGTCTCGATCTTATGAATGAAAAATGGTCTTCCACCATGGGAACTTCTTAACCGCTGCGGCCACTGCCTACTACCTTTAGAGATTTCTTTATGAATTCTTGGGACGATTTTATTTTAATTCGGGATACAGGGTAACCTAGGGCTTATAGCGAATATCTCCAGAAAGTTGTATGATAAGTGCCAAATACCTGTTGATATAATAATAATAATAATAATAATAATAATAATAATAATAATAATAATAATAATAATAATAATAATAATAATAATAATAATAATAATAATAATAATAATAATAATAATAATCCTTTATTCCAGCCCAGAGGGCCATATACAAAAAATACAAAACATACAAAATATCTACAAGAAAATTAATAATTAGCCAATATACAAAAGTTCAAAAGAGCTACCGTGCCCCCATTAAAACTCTACTCCAGGTTTGCCACAGATTGGAACTCCATAGAATGTCACTCCTCAGCAGAGCCACAATAAAGAGTTGGAAGATTTATACAGCCGATCGCGGAACCCAAAAGCCCGAAATCTACGAATAGCTAAGAAGTCATTAACATGAGCCGTAGCAAACATTTCACTAGCACTAGAAAATCTCGGTATGTTATTTAAGAGTCTAAACGCATTATTATAGCACACGCGCAGATTATTCCACCATCCCAGTGTATAATTACACCAAAGTTCGGACATGTAGACCCCTGTGCAATATGTTTGAAATAACAGTTTTTTAATAATAGTATAAAATAAACATTTATTTATTTCAAGGTGAACCATTACAAAATATTTGTAAACGAACATATGAGATTTTTGAAATTTTTAACGTAAAAATATATAATTTTCGAGCTTTTTGATAACATTTATAAAATGTTAAAAAAATCTTCAGAATATTGTCGAAAATAATACAGCTACACAAAAAAAAGTCTGGTAATTTTGACGAGACACATGTATTCCTATTCTGAGTTGCTGAATCCGAATCTGAGGTTATTTCGAGTAGGGGAAACTGTTGTACCTTGGACCTATTTGTACCTAGAACCTACACTTAAATTTTAAATTTCCGGGTATATTTTTCCCAAATCAACAGTGGTAGTTTATTAGTCATCCGATAGATGGTTATTTTCAGTTTATTCCAGTTTATTAAAAAACATTGTCGGCAAGCTTGTGTGTGTTATTCCGCTAACTAATATTTTACATTGAAAAGTAAGAATTTAGGCTGCGACTTTTTTGATGGTAGTTGCCTTTACATGCTTTATATTCAGTATATTTATTTTTTTGTTGAAATACATGTTATTAAAGTATAAAATGTATGCACTATGGAAAGTTTAACTCTAACCTAAAAAATATATATGGATTGTTTTTGGTATCGCTACCTATAGTTGTACCTTTGACCTAATGTGTAAAATATACCCTGAACGGGTCTGACGTACAACACGTTGTACTTTGGACAGGTTCGATCGATACTCCGTGGCATCTTTAGACAACTAAAAAAATATTTTAGTTGTAACTCGAGGTAAAACTAAAATATTTTTTTTTAGTTGTCTAAAGATGCCACGGAGTAAGCATGGTAAAAAGAGGGCTCCCTCTGACAAAGAAACTAAGAAGCGCAGTAGAGCTAATGTTAAATAATCAAGTTGTACATATATTTTAACTAAAATATCTGTGCCCGAGGTATAACCCCTGCCGGTCCTAGGTACAAAGCCCCTGTTGTACCTCGACCCTAAATACATACTTTTTCAAGTGTGTTAAAAAATATAAAAAACGTAATTTTGGAACATTTAAAAATATAACTATCAAGCCTAAAACACAGGAAAAAATAATAGGCTATATTTTAAAACTTCGTTCCATTAGCCTATTTTTTGCATCGAAAAATGTAAAAATAGGGTCTAGGTACAGCAGGTTCCCCTATATAAAAGGAGCGTTTTTGAAGGCTATATCTAAAACTAAAATACATAGAAATACATGTGTCTCGTTAAAAGTACCAAACTTTTTTTTGTGTTGGGAGTGTAATCCAGATTTTTACAAAGATTTTTGAATTCGTACACTTTCCATAGTGGTTCACCTCTCGACTTATTTATAAAAAAATACTAACAAATGTAACAAAATATTAAAAATACTAAAAAATCTTTACGCGAGTAAAACAATAGCTAATTTTTAAAAGAGGTCAAATGTGCTGTGATCAGTTTTAAACATTAGATTTTATGTAACTATTTTCAGGCATTGTGTGAATATCTAATATCTAATAAACATTTTTCCGCAATAATAAACTCACAGAGCATTTCAAACAAAGTGTTATTAATGTCAATAACGTATTTTCTTTTGTAAATCTTTACCTTTACAAATGTACTTAGTGAAGTTTTTGTTGATTTTTATTGATAAACCAATACTGAAAAAAAAAACATAAATTGTCGTATCTGCAATCTGTTTTTTCTTATATAAAATAAATGAAACCTTCAATTAATTAAATAAAAACACTTTTCTATAGTATTTTTAATAAACTATTGTAAGAAAAAGAGTTGAAACTGATCCAGCATAAGATTTACAAGATATTTAGAAAAACATCTTAAAACTCAATTTCCCGAAAATGGGATTTTTGGAAATAGGACAAACCAATACTGGGGTGACGAAATATAATTATTTAGACCCATCCCTCCCCCGGAGGTGGTGTGTAAAAATATATATTTCGAATAAGTCAAAAAACACTTTTAGTCCTAAAATTTCAATATTAAAACTCAAAACTGTGATTAAACTATTTTTTGCTGTAAATTAATATAACTATATTAATATACAGTATATTAATATACAGTATATTAATATACAGTTAAAAACTAAACACTAATTAGTGTTTCTACCTTATTCTAATAATTTTTGACACTATTTTTTTTTTTCATTTGGTGACATAGTGGAGTGTCAAGAGAGTTCCAACATTGTCGTTTTATATCAAATGGGGAGATCTCAGTTACACATACAGTATATGAAAAAATTTTTTGCGCCTAGCAGATTTTTTTGTGGTTTTATAATTATTTTATAATAATAATAAAAACACGTCTAGCCAGAGAGCTGTGAAGATTTTAATAATACCTACCAACACAAATCATAAGTTTTAATATGATAATTTGTTTTGAAATTATTTTAACAATCATATTTCCTAAGACAATTTTTTCTATTTTTATGCAATTTTAGGTAATTTAACTCATTAGAAAACATTTAAGTTTTTAACAAGGTCAATTTTAATTTATCTTTTAAACTGTTAACAGTTAGAGTTAATTATTGGGTAAACCACCCTGGTAGAAATGTACATAAATCTAACTTAACATAACATTAGATTAGTGCCATTTTTATGTTTAGTATCAAACGTTATACAAAAACGTTATAAAATATATAAATCTAACCTTAAAACTAACGTTTGACAAAAACGTTAAAAAATACATAAATCTAACGTTAGTTTCCTAACCAAATTCTAACCTTTTTCCAACCTTATTCTAACTTTAAATATTTTTTAAATTTCCGTTACTAAGAGGTAAGCTATACTAGAAAAGACTTATTTCAGACAGCTATGTGCCTAGGTTTGATAATTATTTATTACTTCTATAATAAGTTTAAAAAATATCCCCCAAAAGCCAAAATTATAGTAAGTCTGGCACCGCTGTACCATAATTGAAAAAATATTTTAATATTCTGAATGTATAAATAAATATTAACTAACTAAATATAAAGTTTTTCTGAGAGGTAAACGTATTTATCGAAGTATAACAGCATATTACACGAAAAATATTTAGGGCCACCTAACAAGATGGCTATTTTATAATGTAACGAAATTATATTAAAAAGGGTATTTGGGGGTTTTCTAGGTCGATCCTCATTTCTTGAAATTTAACAACTAAACAATAAAAAAATCGATCCGTCATATTAAATTTAGAAATTATTCGTGTTGACCCACACTAACGTTATAAAAACATGCCTTTATACCAAATTTTATAACAATCGGACACATTTTATTTTAATTAGCTAGTATACCGGATTAAAAAAAATTACTAATTGCCCTAAAATAATAATACAATCTAATGTTAATTTTATATTTTAGCAAAATTAAAACTTTCTTTTTTACTAAAAAATTACAAAACTCTACAAAGAAGAATAAATTTACTGTTTATAACCTACAATGTAGGTGTTTTAGAATTAATTTATTTAAAAAATGTAAAAGTGTGTTTAATTATAAAAGTTAAAAGTAAAATGGATTTATATTATACTCTTCAAAGATATATAACTAGAAGAGTTTTCCTACGATCCTCTATAAAAATGACATTTAACACACTCTTTTGTTTTTTAGAAAACACCTCATATCGCACTAGTTTGATATTTTCAACCCTAGTGTGATATTTATGTACGGAGGTTTGCCGTAGATTCTACGAATTGTATCCACCTTGTTTTATAAGCTATTTTCCACATTTCACCACAGCCTTTTTTGATATATTTTATGTTTCTTAATCCAAATATTTCTGTTTTTCATGTCAAAAATAGAAACTATAGTTATAACGTTACTATTTTGACCATTACTGTCTAGATTTTATTAAAATTACTTAATTTTGATTTACTTACCTTGCATTTTATAAAAAAACATCAAAATACACACTATGTTTCTTATGAAATGTAAAACAGTACAATTTTACTGTCTTATATGGCAGCATAACCACAGAAACCTAATTATCTCTGTCTAATTTAACTAGCAAGCTGTCAAGTTTGCCTTCATTAATGACAAGCATATAGGCAACCCATTAAACAGCTAGTAAAATTTTTTAACCCCTTCAAAAAAAATGTTGAAAAAGATAAAAATATATCGTCAAATAGAGAATTTTATTAGCTTTAAAATTATGCCACACGAGCTATGGAAAGGTGCATCTTTCCATTAAAAAAATCTCCCCTTGCCCCCCGCCTCCACTGTGCCCCCCAAACAATTAATTATAATTAGATACCTATCCAACTTGTTTAAAAGCATGCCAACCAATTTTTCTAAAAAAAAAAAAATAATAATTCTGGAACTTTAAAATAGTATTCTTTGTCAAGAGTACATGTACATGTACTATGGAATTTAACCATTATATATTTTCACAACTTGTAGTTAATTTAATATGGTTATTTCGTTAGAAAAAACAGTAAGAGATTATGTTAAATTAATTAATAAAACATCGTTTAAATTCATATTATTATTTTTTTATTTAGACATATTAATATTTAATCGCCTTTATGTTTATTAAGCTGGGTCTAAAAAATAATTTTTTAGATTTAGCTAATGTCGATGCTCACAATTGTTGCCATCAAGTATGCTCTTTCTGAAACAGTTTTGTTTTAAACATCATCTGGCAAATAAATTTTTTAAAAATGCGCCAAAAATGGGTATAACATTAACTTTTTCATAACTCACTCACGGTACTCTCAAATCCCGCGCTCGGATTTTAGAAACACGTATAATATATCTTATTCTAATACAACTTTTGGGAATTTTCAGTGAAATTTAAGTTTTTGACTTTTGTGGACCTGTTTTTAACGCTTTATCTATTGGTTATAATTTCACGTATCGGTTAAAAAAAATACTTCTTTATTTTATCTAAAACTAACTTAAAACACATTACATATATTAAATTTCTAATTTGAGATAAGTCGTTTTTCTCCTTTTTTGAAAATTTTCGGTTATGTTACATACATTTCATTAAAATGAAGGGATCGATATATGGCACAAGACCTAAAATAATGTCTTTCCAAAATCGAAAAAATTGTTTTTTTTTTACCCAGCTTAATGTTTATTCTATGTTTTTTCATTTCGGTAAATCTTCAAGTGCCGATAGATTATAGCATATTAAAATACTTGTTTCGTTAGACGTTTTTGCCGCACGCGTCTAGTTTAAAAAAATGAGCCGCTTGCGGCGAGTTTCATAATGGAAAAGTGCATCAATAGTGTAATGACACGAGTATTTTACACTTTTTTTTCTATATAAGTGTTTTTCACAAAAAAAAAGGTAAAAATATAAAGTTTGAAATGGAAATTTTATTTTTTTTTGTAAAAAAATGGCAAAACAATATACTGCCCTTCTAAGATAAGTTTTCCTATATACAAAAATTCACTTTTTGAGATAAGCACACCATTCTATTGCATTACACTAGCCTCATGTGCGTACTTAAAAGAACTGTCCTATCTAAAACCCAAATCCTTAAAGTTAGCCTAAGATATTTGTCCTATGTGCAAAATTTTTAATGGTTTCTAAATAAAATGGTCCTAGCTAGTCTTTCTTAGATAGGACAAATGCATTTAGTATGATAATTTATTTTTCTGACAAAAAAATAATTTTTTTTCAAAGGATATCGCTTATTTTTTATTAAAATAAAGCAGAACCCAACGCCATATTTATTTAAACATGTTTTCAAAAAGTGCAAACAAAAACAATAAATCTGGCCATATCTCAAAATACCTAATTTGCAGATAGGATAACTTGTCTTAGCAGGGCAGTATAATAAATATGATTTTTATAGTCCTTGGCATATTTCTTTTAGTTCCGAAAAACATAAGGAAAGTTTGGACTTTTTTTTTAATTAATTATTTAGCTTTTTGTTTTAAAAAAAATTAAAAATTCGTTTTTTGCAAAAAGAAAATAATTATAAAAAAAAATGTTTTTTTTTTTGAAAAAAAAGAAATTTTTCAATCAAAACGTAAAAATATAATTTTATAAACTATTTTTTAGCGCTGCTAAGTACACTCTTAAAAATATCCATTATATCAAAAAAGGGTATCGTTTTAAATAGGAGTTTTGGGCTAGATAAGAAAAATATGTTTTTGTTTAAAAAATTGCAAAATGATAAAAAGAAATGATAAAAAGGTGTGTTATTTTTTAATAAAGAACAAAATGAAACAAAAATTAAAACTCGGGAATTATTTGTTATCGAAAACCCGAAAACATCGCATTATTCTTGCGCTAAATGTGACTATCATATTGAAAAAAAGCAATATTTTTTGTTATCTAAAAACCAACATAAATACATTTAGGTAGAATGTATAATAAAAACACTGTACAATATTAATTAAATATATTTATTTTTAAATAAATATATTTAATTAATATTAAAAGTTAAAAGTATATGTGTAACTTTTTCATAATATAGTTAAATCATATCATAGAAATAAACTAATTTGACATGTTGAAAGCCACATTAAATTACTTGTCTTGGGTAACACTGTCCTATGGAACTACATGCTTTGGTTTATCGTTGAAACTGCTGGTTTAGTTACAATGTTATTATAGTATAAATACCTCAAAAATAACTCCATAATCGTACTGAAACCTAAGAAACTAGTCACATAAGTCTAATTACACATTGAGTTATAGTATATTAAATCCGTAAAAACTAATAAAACCAACAAAATATTTTAATATTATAGTCAAGAGCAGTGAACACAATACAGGCTCTTTCTTTTGGCCCCACTGTATAGTAGTTTTTATTTTGACGAGATGACATTTGACACTTGAAGTTTCGTGCAATGTTGCCAAATCGTACATTGGCATATGTCAAAATTCTTAATTAAAATAATTAATTAAAGTATATTCCGGGATGTAAAAAGGGCTGAAATTTTGGCTAAGTGTTTATTTTTTATGTATCTATAAGCATGTAAAGTCTTATCGTTGCAGGCGATTTAGCCCAAAATGCGATACCCTCCTTTGAAATAATTAAAAGAGATTCTTTGATACTCTCTCTTTGATACTTTAAATAAATGAAATATTAATATTTTGTTAGGTTTATTATATTATAATTTTATAAAAAAATGTCTATTATATATAATTTATAAATTATTTATTATAGTATAATATAGTATAAGAAATATAATGGATATGAATATGGTAATCTTCATATTTTTTTCGCATTCGAAACTTAAGGTCTTACTTATGAAATGTAGACCAAATAAAGAGTAACAGTTTCAAAAGAGGTTATTAAACGCCATTGATCAATGCAATTTTTAAGGAGAAATAAAAATTTCATTTATTATTTGCGGAACCAAAGTTTTAACAAACAAAATTACGGTTTACAGTATTTTGTCATTAAATAAAGGGGATGATTCTACACCACAAAACATTAAAAACCAGCATAGGAACAAAGATTCGGTAGGTTTGAAACTGTAAACATTGTCAAAGTGTGTGAGTTCGGCATTTAGATTATCGAAATGTGAGGAGCGGCTAATTGTAGATCTAAATGCCGAGCTCACGCATGCGCGTAGGTGGCAATATCACATTGACAATATTTAGAGTTTCAAACCTAACCTCTGTTAGTTTAATTGCTCCGTTGTTTCCAAAGCACTCTGCGCAAAAATTATTTTATTAATTTCGCTCAAAATGTAAGACTTGATCATCTCGTGTGATACATTATCATAATAAAAAAAAAACTGTATTCATAAATATAAAAATCCAAAATGGCGCCTATAAGAACAAACGAAGTTAAGTGTTGTAACTCTTGCATCTAAAATGCCATGGAAAATATGATAACAGATTTAGATCCCTTGCCAAAAAGTACCTTAACAATCTTTCAATGTTTCAATGTTTCTCAGTTGCAAGTTTTAAATTAAACCTAATTAAAAAGTATCGCCCCTTTAACTTTTTTATTTTGGAGGGGATTTTTTTTTAATTTTGTACGATTAACCTTTTTAACAAAAGTAATTTTTCCTAAAAAAAAAAAGTTGATCCGAGTTTTCCTTCTTTCTTTGTTGGGTAAAACCGGAGACTCAAACTCGCGCACACGCAACGAACCTTTCTTGTTTTCTTTTTAAAGAATATTTTTATCTATTTAAAAATAGATCAAAATATTGAGGAGTTAAACTGCAAAACTCGGCCTATGGAAAAAACATAATTTTGAGTAAATTGAGAAAAACCTCTGTGACTGTTACTACTGGAAATACAATTTTAATTTTTTATACATATTATGGAATGCGTATGTGACATTGACTTTTCTAAAGGTGCTAATGGGGACCCTGAAATTTGTAATTCGTAAAAAGTCGAAAATTTAAAGGGCTCAAAATCTTTTTTTTTCCTTTAGAGCATACAAAATTATGTGCCAAATATCAAAATGATCAAAAGATTCTAACCCGCGCCGAAAATCCGCCAAAGTTGCCCTTAACACTAAATTCACGAATTTCTACCTTAAATGTGAGTCAAACGGTAAACAAACATTTTAAAAATGCATCAAACTGGACTGAATTAATTTTTATTTAATGCATTCTAATTACTATTCATAATATTAGAATGCATTAAATAAAAATAAATGCAGTCCAATGTGATAAATTTTTAAAATGTTTGTTTACCGTCTGACTCCCACTTGGTAGAAATTCGTAAATTTTAGTCATTTTGTATGCTCGAAAGGAAAAAAAAACAAGATTTCAAACCCTTTAAAATTTTCACTAGGTTGAGGGGGAGGGATTAAGGGATGGATATTATTTCTGGCTACTTTTTTTTAGATATTATTGTCCCATAAGCTGTTTTTTGCAGAACTTGATTATCTTTTTCAGTTTTTGAGAAAATGGCTGGGTAAGTAGAGTTGGGACCCCCGGTTTATCGCAAAGATATGATAATAAGGATAATAAAGATCCTTATCATTTAGCTGATTAAAGGACGATTTGGGAAAAAAGTGCCGGGACAGTATTGGATAGTTTTTGGGAATGCTCGAAAAAACTCAACACTACACGTTCTACTGCAAAACGTTTTGCACTATTTTCATTTATCTAGAAAAAAGGAAATAACGAATTAAGAAAAAATAATAAAAAAATTTAAAAAAAATAATAAATACAAAAAAATCATAATTTTTTAAAGATTTTTTTTAATATAATTTTTAACCATTTACTTTATTCTTTATATGTTTTTATATATGGATATAGTATTATTATTATAATTATCTGTCTTAATCAGACTTATTAGCATTGTTAATAATAAAAGATTTACATTCACAACCTAGTGACCTCGTGTAACGAAATTTGGCAGAGGTACCGCCTTCGGGTCGAAAATCTTCTTCAGCGGCTCTATGTGTGAAAGTAGAGGACATCTTGAAGAAGACGCATTTTGATTTCCCACCCCCTCTGAAGAACTCCAGTATAAAATATCCAAAACATCCGAATATCGGTACAGTCTCCACTCGACCAGTCACTCAAGCATCATGAATACATATACCGTGGTAAGTGGGACATTTTAAACCGTACTAACTTTGGATTACGCGAGTTTTTTATTACCAGTGATTATTTTATTGTGGTTACCATAAGTGAATACAATACCATAACGGATTGATATCAGTGCCAAATTGGATTTTAAAAATGATTCAAAAAAGCTTCATCAAAACATTGAATAAAGCTTTTTATAAGCTTTTATCAATCCTTTTTTAATGATTTCTTGTCGATTTTAAGTGTTTCTAGTGTTTTTTTTTTAATCTACTTCTTTATCCTTAGCATAAAAGCTACTATTGGGTAAGCATGCTTAATATGAAAAAAAAAAAAATAGTAAAAAAACACAGTCTGCATTGAAAATCGATGAGAAATTAAAAAAAAGATTATTTACAGCTAAAAAGGGCTACATTAAAGGCTTATAATTTTTATTAAATCTATTTTTTTAATCCAATTTATCTAAATTTTGATTAAATATTTTTATTTTATAAGCCTGTTATCTGCTGGCATATTTTGCTCTTTAAAAAATAGTTTAAATTAGAAAAAATATATATCTAACGTTAACGTGTTTTATTTAATTATTAGTGCTTTTATTCTTTTAAATTTATTAATAAAACAATTATAAATAAGTAGCACAATTTTTTTAACATCCAGTTTGAGTAAATTTTAATCAAGGATAGTTTTATGAGCCAACTTTGTTATCTGCTTATCATATGTAGCTTCCAAAAAAAATAATTTAAAAAATCTATTATTTATTTATTTAGTTTAAAGTCGTTCTTATTTGTTGTATTTATTTGGTACTTTATTTTTACATTTTAAATTAGTAGCAAATAATTAGCTCCTTCAAAGTTTTTGAATCTAATTTGTGTAAATTCAGATCAAGGATAATTTTGTGAGCCAACTTTGCTTATAATATCTCCAAAAAATAGTTTAATTAAAAAAAGTGTTAATGTGTTTTATCTTTCTGGTGCTTTGTTTTTATATTTATTTAACAAATTTTAAACCAGTAGCACAGTTTTACCAATAATAAAAAATGTACATAAAAAATTTAACATCCATATACTAACTACTACCGCGATATACCTGTTTCCTGTTCTATCTGACATGAGAAAGTTTATTTATTTATTCTTTAGAAAGCATTTTGCCATGAATCTTCATTCTGATTGCAGATAATTCACTCGTTTATGTCTTCGTGTTGGGTCAAAGGTTTTTGCCAATTTAAAAGAAAGTTTTTGAATTTTAATTAAAACATTTTTTGGAATAAAAGTCTTTGGTTCTGTACTATAAAAATAAATATAACGATAGTATTTTTGCTTATTCTTGTTCTATTATAAATTGGTTTAGTGAGTATTATTCATTTATCTTTGGTTAAATCACAGTGTTATAGGGCGTCCCAAATAATCCAAAGCTTGTTGTTAAGACCCCCCAAAGACAATAATAATATGTTAATATTATTATTAATTTTAGTATCTAGAAATAAAGTTATTCCGTAATATTTTGCCTAAAAATATTCAAATTTTTATGGTCTATCTTCAGAATATACTTTCTTTAGTATATTCTCAGGGTACTACATAGAGTTTTACGTTGCCTTCAGTTTTTTTATTCGATTCCTAATAAAAATATTAGATAAAATTATAAATAATTTAATTTTAATAGATACCGCACACAAACTATGTTTAGGCGGATCTTAAAATGTCATGTATATTTTGTAAACTATCGAAATAAATTTATCATTATTATTATTATTTGGCTATTGATCTAGTTGACCTAACCAGATATTTTTTCAATATCTTGTATTTACTGAAAATATTTTTGATCAATAATATCATGTAATCAAATCATTTAGAATCAAGAGAGAGAATAGTTATTAACAACAAGTTCGGCTTTAATCGTATTACTCGCAAATCCCATAGGCCTATACCCATAAATTCTTTAGATGTCTTATTGTTCTCTGTAGATTTACCTTTAAAGAAAAGTGGGCTAAATGTGACTCATTTTAACTAAATATTTTTGTTTCTAGGTTCTCGCCTTCGCCTTAGCTGCTTGTGCAGTAGCTGAGCCCCCAAGCGGATACAGCTACAACAGGCCTAGCGGTGGTGGAGGTGGTATCTCCATTGGTGGAGGCGGTGGCTACTCCGGCGGTGGATACTCCGGCGGTGGACTGTCCGGAGGTGGTGGTGGATACACAGCTGTATCCTCTGGCTACCAAACCTCCGAAGGAGCCTCTGTAGACCAAGCTCTTCTTGAACAAGTCCGTCAGATCCTCCTTAAAGAAGAACAAAACTCTGCTTCTTCTTCTGGGGGCGGTATCGGCGGTGGAATCAGTTCTTCCTACGGAGCTCCATCCTCCCAGTATGGAGTCCCATCTTCTTCCTACGGAGTCCCAAGCTACCAAACCCGTGTAGTAGGAATCGATCTTGAAGGAATCAAACAGGCCATCCAGGTTGCTCAGTACAACCAAGTATCCCAAAGCGCAGGATTCGGAGGCTACCCAAGTGGTCCCAGCTCCAGCTACTCCGCTCCAAGTGGTGGATACTCTGCTCCATCAAGACCTTCCGGCTCATACGGAGCTCCCTTCTAAGCTCTATGAGCTTATTAACAAAGAACTGATTAAAAAAGTGTAAATACCATCCATTCCATCGAACACGGGTCATGATGCATACCATCAACATCTTGAGTGAATAACATCTTAAATTCAAATTTTTTATTTTTGTATAAAGCTTTTAGTAGGTTATGTTTTAAAAAATACATTTGTCACCGTAATCTGAATTTTAATTTTCCTATAAACCTCTATGTTACATTGTAATATTATTACAATGGAGATTTCTCTCGTTAGATTAGACAGGGACTAAAGTTCTACCCAAAAAGGATAGAAGACATACATACACTCCCATTTCCACCCAACCAAACAAATTCTGTATTTGTTCTTTGTTGAACAAATACAATATTTACTTGGCGGGGCGAAAAGTGTAACTATATTATTTTTATTAAAGAAATTACTGGCGCCATCTAAATTTTAGTAGAATTATCTTATTCTACAGATTCACATTAGCTATGTTCGTTCGTGCCGCTCAGTGCTACACTTTCCGGCCAACCAAATAAATACTGTATTTGTTGTATGAAAAACAAATACAGTATTTATTTGGTTGACTGGAAAGTGTAGCACAAATGAGATAGAGATAGGGTAGACGTCTTTTGTTTCATAATTCTAGTTGTAGATAGCTCCGTTAATGTACCAAAGCATATTATTCAAATTGTGATTATACATCCTGATCCTTAACCTAAAATAACACCATGTAGTTGCTTCTAAGTGATTGTAGGTTAAAGTAAAATTAATAACTAAATATTAATACAGAGTAGTTAAACTATTTTAAAATAATAATAATAATAAAAATAATAATAATAATAATAATAGTCATAATATAAACTAATAATATCGACGGTTTGTTCGCAATTTTTTTCTAGATTAATATTTTGTTTTAAACATCTCTTTGAAGTTTAATATAATTGCGTCTAGATTTTACTACAAAATATATTTCTAATAAAATAAAATTAAGGTAATGTTAAACGTATTTTTAAAAAAGTAAAAATAAGTAAAAAATAATAATCAAAAATAATGATGATCCGTAAGTATTCAGTAGTTCTAAAAGCATTTCAATAAATATCAGATATCTAAATTTTACATTTTGATAAACGACGCTAATCATATTTAAGTCTCTTTTACAAAATACATTTTTTTGGAAAGATGTTTTGCAAAAATTAAATTGATTAAATAATAAAAATTGAAAAACGTTTGAAGGTGTAATTCACGTAAATAAATATAAAAACAAAATAAATATAAAAACGGAAAAAATGCATTCTATTAATTAAAATAAGATGATTCTTAAAAACTCTCTGTACACTGAGTTTTTAAGAATCAACTTATAATAATTTTTTAAATTAATATTACGCGTTTTTTCCGTTTTGATATTTATTTTGTTTTAATTACGTGAATTGCACCTTCAATTAAAAAAAAAATATCCCGATTAATCGACATGTTAATAAGGAGTTATGTAAACAACGTTACTTACTACAAAATTATTAATTATATAATACAATATTATATTATTAATATTTCACGGTTAAGGGAACGTTCAAGTATTACGTAACGCAAATTTTGATCATTTTGGACTTTTGTCAGTTGTATAATAAAACGAGTATTTTATGCTAAAATACTATTTTGTTTTTTATTTTCTAAATTTTTGTGCAAACTTTTGGCCCAACCAGATCTTTTTTTCAGTGTACTTATATTATGCTTAAAGCACATAGCTAAGAACAACAAATTAAATGTTTAATTTATAGTTTATTAAATATTTAATAATAGTATATAAAAAGTTTTATTACAACAATTAAGGAAATCAAATACTTATTAACAATATTAGGTTTGTTTTAACAAGAGTTTATTAAAACAATAAATAAATAAATAAATATTTAATACATATTTAAAAAAACTTTGTTTTCGTTAATTTCCGGGTACCCTTTAGTTGATTCTTGCCATATTTGATGCGTTTATTTCGGAACCTTTTTTCATTTTTCATGATAAGCTCGTTTTTTTTTTGAGATATAACGCACATTGTTTTTTTGCCCATAGTTCATGTCAACAAAAAATAAGTCAAACAAAAATTTTTGTCGTAGATTGTTTCTTAATTTATAATTTATAAATTATAAGGCTTTAGTCAAAACATGCGTATTTGAAATATCTTTATTTGTTTATTTTTTATAGGCTTCTAAATTTGCATATTTTGATGACAATTTTATATAAACTAAAGATATGGCTCTATTTCATTTCAACACTTTTTTAATCCTCTTAATAAAATGTTAAAAAAAAGAATAGAGAATTTTATATGCTTTAAAATGATGTATCACACGAACCCCTTTCCCTTAAAAAACTACACTTGTCCCCCTGCCTCTATTGTGGCCCCTAAACATAAAAAATATAAACCAAAAATTTATTTGGTTTATGTTATTTACTTGTTTCAACATTCAAGTTGATATTTTAAGCTGTTCAAAAGTTAAAGGGGCATGGTATAAATATTTTCGGAAATTCCTTAAAAGGGTTAGGTAACCCTTTCGCGAGCAGAAGGTTTTTGTCGCTTATTCACATATAAGTTAAACTATCTTTCCATATATACATATACGATATTTTTAACTCCTAAAATGTGAGTAGAGGGGCATAGAGGAGGATTTTTTTTTATTGAAAAAGGGTGATACGTGCCAAATGTATTCTTGTGCCCATGACAATGTAAATTGTATTTGTATTGCATTGCATCTTAGAGGATAAATAAATAAACTAAACTAAACATTTTTGAGTTTCAATGTTAGGTGTTAAGGTGTTAATTTGGATTAAGACAATGCTTATATACTTCCATATTTCCCACCGCCCACCACTTAGTTAATTGGCTTGTTAATTTTTAATTTTTAAGCTAGTAAAATAAACTTTGCCTATCCTTAAAAATAAATTAAAATTTAATTCAAATAAATTAAAAAAATAATTAAATTTTATATGTATATCCTCTAAAATTGAATAGTTAACTGTTATAAAACTATAAAAGATTTAATTGTGTTGCATAAAACAAAAAATTTATTTAAAGATAATATTTTTATTTATTTATTTATTTTAGTATTTTATACAGAGTCATGGAGAGCCCCAAATAAGCTTCTGGCTTGTGCTAGGGGCTCTCTATTAATTTTGAGAACAAAATAGTCGAAATAATATCATTATAGGTACTTGAAATTTTCAAAAAAATCTTCATTAAAGTAATAATAATAATAATATTAAAATTAATAATATAGGTAATTTAGATAATAATAATAAGAATTGTTACAAAAAAATGTGATTTACTACGTCGTTAGAATATCGAGGCCTAGGCCTAGGCGCCTATTATAATATAAGGCATAGGACCCGTACCGTACCCTCACTATGTCGCCAAATGAAAGAAAGTGTCCAAAATTATTTTATCATTAAAATAAGGTGGGAATTACCACCAGTGTTAACACTTTAATACACATAAAAAAATAGTTTATTCAGAATTTTGAGCATTATTATTGAAGTTTTAGGACTAAAAGGGTTCATTTGAGGAGTGTCAAAAGACTTATTTGAAATATATATTTTTGCACACCACCTCCGCGGAGCTCCGGGGGGGGGGAGGAGGTGTCTAAATAATTATATTCCCTTATTTAGGGTAAGAACTACCTGCATACCAAATTTTAGCTTTCGGGGCCCAATAGTTTTTATGAAATTAGTTACCATGCTAAAAAAATTTCAAAAACGTCAAAAAATATCGCAAAAAAAAATACTGAATGAAAGTTAAAAGTTACATTGAGATTAAAAGGCATATTTGAATTATTTGAACTTTATAGTCACAACAAATTCAATAAGCAAATCGCATTTTAGCAACAAAAAAAGAAAAATCAACATGTTTATTATAAACGCTCGAGCGTGTCAAAAGACCGCCCCCACCCCTATAAATTTTGAACGGCTTAAGATATCAACTTGAAATTTAAAAACTTAAATAACATAACCCAAATATTTTTTTAGTATATATTTGATATGATCAGTGGGCACAATGGAGCCAGGGCGACAAGGGGGGACATTTTTATAAATGGGAAATGGGGTCGTGTGGTACATCATTTTAAAGCTTATAAAATTCGACCTCTAAGGGGGTAAAGTTGTGATATTTAGGTCGCAAGTGGTAAGTTATTTAAAGATTAACCTTTTTTGAAAACCGTGCGTATCACCTTTTAATCTAAAATCTAAATATTTGGCAAAAATAATCTTTATCGATATGCGAAAGAAACGTATTTCAGGAATTTTCGATATTCGACCCTTAAGGGCCACTTGCACCAACTTTTGGTCTGGGATTATCTCAGCTAAGCCGAGTTTAAGTTAAAAATGCTGCGTTCTGATTGGTCGGCTGTCAATTTAATCCAAGTTTAAAGTTAAACCATCATTGGTGCAAGTGGGTAAAAATCGTGACATTGAAGTCATAAGGAGTGAATTATTTTAATATTAGACCTTTATAAAAAGTGTGCTTATTTCAAAGACATCTTAATATAGAATCTAGATATTTGGCATTTTTTTTTTATTAAAATCAAAAAGAAACGCATTTTAGAAATTTTTGATAATCGATCTCTAAGGGGGTAATATAGAGAAATTTAAGTCGTAAGAAGTCCTTTTTAAAAACTATGTCAGAGGCTTTTAAATAAAAAATCTCGATATTTGGAAACAATGATCTTTGTTGAAATCGAAAAGATACGACCCACGATATGAAAGTTCAAGGTCATGTTTTGCTAATTTTTAAACGCTTCGGACTAAAAATATGAAATTTGGTTTGGAGAAGCATACTTTCCTTTTTTATGCGTCGTCTTTTTTATAATAAAAATAATCAATTTGTTGTTTATTCTTAATCAAGGCGCGGACTCTTTCTTTTTTAAGGGCCCTTTGCTGAAAAACAGGTCCTTTCTATTTTTTCAAGCCTCTGCTATAATTAAAGAGGGACCATTTAATTAATTTTGTATGGGGGCTGTTCAATAATGAAGTCAAATTCATAGGGGGAGGGGGGTTGGTACAAAGTTGACGAAAAGTGACGAAGGGGGGAGAGGGGTCCGGCTAAAAGTGACGTCACCTTTAAGAAAAAGGCATATTTAAAAAAAAAGGGAAAATGCTTATAGAATTTTTATAAAAACAACTACGGTATAAAGACTAGATAAAGTAAATTTTACTTTAAGGCATATCCACAAGCTCGCATAACAACATAGAACATAAGCATGCGGTACCGTGATTGGCTTACAAGATACATGGCGGCACATTGTTATGCAAGTTTATTCAACAAACGGTTCAGGTGTTATTAGATTTATTTATTTATTTATTTATTTATTTATTTATTTATTTATTTATTTATTTATTTATTTATTTATTTATTTATTCAGTAGATACAGAGTCATGGAGAGCACCAAATAAACTAAGAGCTTGGGCAAAAATTTAGATGCTCTACTATTTTTAAGTTCACCCTGGTAGAAAAGTACATAAATCTAACTTAACATAACATTAGATTAGTGACATTTTTATGTTTAGTATTAAACGTTATACAAAAAGGTTATAAAATATATAAATCTAACCTTGAAAACTAATGTTTGACAAAAACGTTATAAAATACATAAATCTGTTAGTTTCCTAACTAAATTCTAACCTTACTCTAACTTTAAGTATTTTTAAATTTCCAGTATTAATACATGAGCTATAGTAGAAAATACTCATTTCAGACAGCTATGTGCCTAGGTTTGATAATTATTTATTATTTATATAATAAGTTTAAAAAAATATCCCCCAAAAGTCAAAATTATAGTAAGTCTGGCAACGCTGTACTAGAATTGAAAAAATATTTTAAGATTCTGAATGTATAAATAAATATTAACTAACTAAATATAAACTTCTGCTGAGAGGTAAACGTATTTATCGAAGTATAACAGCATATTACACGAAACATATTTAGAGACACCTAAAAAGATGGCTATTTTATAAATAAATGTAACGAAATTATGTTTAAAAATATTATGATTGCTAAAATAGATTAAGATTTATTTATATGAATTAGAAATTAAACGTACTTATAACGTATTTCTAACTTAAAAATCTAACGTTAGATTAACGTTTATAACTAACGTTTGATTCTAACGTTAAAAAGCGGGACATTTGCACATATTTTATAACGTACTTTTATACAGTTTTCTAACATTATTCTAACGTTAAATTTCAACTAGGGTAGGGTATAATTAAAAGTCTAAGTTTTTTCTGAGTGTTTTGCCTTTAATTCGTCGATATTTAATTAGTAATTTCGATAATAAAAGAAAACTTAGTGGATTTAACTTTAAAAATAATTACTCCTGTATTGCATTATAGCTGGTAATAATTCATATTAAATTTAAGAAAATTTTAAAGTGAAAGTTTGGTAAATATAGGTAGATAATGTTTTTTATTCAAAAAAGGGATTGTTTGTCGATTAAAAGCGATTTTTTATGTTATTCAAAGAGAAATACTTTAAAACGTAGTGAATACCTGCTACCGAAATTGGACTTTTAGAGTACAACTAAGATTTTCGGGTAAACCTGTAAACGTTGTATTCCAACCCCTACTTTGAACGAAAGACTTACCAAAAGCATGATAATATATCATATCTACTGTGCGTAAATTAAGTCTGGAATCACCCGATTAACCTCATTTACAAGTTAAAAAAAAAAACGCTCGGACAAGTCGATTTTTATTTGTAATTTTGCAAATTTTGGTGTAAAAAATGTTGCAATGGGGTGAAAATAGTGATAACATTTGGCGTATACCAAAATTTGCAAAAGTAAAAATAAAAATCAACCTTTCTGAGCATATTTTCTTTCCAGTTACAAGTTAAAAAAATACAGATCAAAGCAAATCAAATCAAATAATTATATAATAATAATAGTTACAAAATATAAACAAGAAAATTATTTATTTATTTATTATTATTGTTATTTACAATTTTTTTCTAATTTCAAGATCCTTACTGCTAAAGTTACAACTTTTATATTTTTAACCCATGAAATTTACAACTTTTTGTTTAATTTTAAGATAGGTAGGGTGAGGCTTCCCAAATTCCTCCAAAGCTACGGCCCTGGTTAAATCTATTAAACTTTCATTAACGCTTGCTGAACATTTTTCATATTGCTAAAAATCCCTATACAGTGTACAGCTGTAGTTTTTAATTATTATCGATATATCGTAGAGATCGTCACGGTTTTTTTATACTTACAAACTTATATTTTTTTTAATAAGAAGTACTAATTTTTATTGTTTCTTGAATTAGATTATAATATAATTCATTTAAAGATTATAATAAAAAAATATTTTGTAGTTAATGCATATTCATGTAATAAATAATTTTTAGAAATTTATCATTTCAAACCACACATTATGTTATGCAGTTCCATTAAAATTACAATAATTAAGTCATTCGTGTGCATGGAATTGCTTTGGATGAGCTACATATGAAGCACCAAAATTATCTTTATGGGTAGCCTGCGTGTCACATTAATAAAGTCGTGACATTTTAAGAATGCGAATGCGGTCCGTATCCAGTAGTTCCCTATCACTTGTAAATCACAGAAAAAATAAATGATATGACAAAACATGGCGCCTATGAGATGTTGACTGTACACATTTTAAGTTACGACGTGCCGTTCGCTGATATTCTTGTTGAATTCCTTTAGAGTGAGCGCAATTTCCTATGGACGTACGGTGTATCTTACTTCAACCAACGTTTTAGCGCTTGCTTCGTAATACGCCGTAGTAATAAAAGAGATAGATAATATTAAGTTTGTCCATGATAATTCCTACCATTCGCATTCTTAAAAAGACAGGACTATAGTTATTTATAATACAAGGGCGAAAAGTTTAATTTTTCGATTGAGGTTTTTAGAACCCGAGGAATTTTTTACGAAATCAAAATTTAACTTTTCGCACGTGTATTGTACATTATTTTTTATTCGATTGTTACGAATTATAATAAATTATTAGAATACATTTAATTTTAAATTGCAAAAAATATTTCCTTTTACTGCCTTATAACCTATCTGTTTATCCATGACAAATGCTATCCAATCAAATCGCTAAAAAAAACAAATGAACGTTTCTTTTGCGTGCAGTTTCATTTTCAAATTAGCTTAGTGTTTTGATTAATTTGTGTTTAAATGTATTTGTTATAAAAATATTAATAGGTAGGTATTTCTGAAACCGTACTATAAATATTATAAATATTGAAATTGATTTTACAATTGAAATTTTGTGATTGTGATTTATTTTAGTGGATGAATACAGATTAACCGGTTAATCTGTATATGTCTTGAGTTTGTTATAGAAGAAATTTTTATTAATACGAAATGACTGTAATACTTGTATCTGGTGAAAAAGAACATATATTTCAAGACTAAAATTGACCAAAAGGTCATATTTCTTTATAAATATTACAGTAAAGGTAAAGCATATTAATAAAAAAAAGCTTAAAAATAACAAGTTTTAGTTAACGGGTCAAAAAACTTTATGGCCCTAGGGTCACAAAGTCCAACTTTTCGCCAGCAAAACATGAACAAAAAGTGACGGTTTTAGAATCAATCGAGTAAAAATATTTTTACTCCCGTAAAAAGGTCTTAGATATACAGCGCGTTTAATTTTTGATTAGGCAGCGTTATTTGTAAGAGATAAAGGTAACGTAATACGCAATTCCAAATGCACCCGTCCTACTCTGCTAGCCAGTCAGCCGTCCGCCCGCTCGATTAAGTACATGCGTTGTTGCCATATTTTTAGGTCTATATGCTTTACAATGTCTTATAGAAAGAAAAACATGCTGTATAAATACTGTTTGCTATTACACTAAAAAAAGAATCTGGTTGAGGCAACCAGATAGGGGAAGGTGGGGTTGAATGGGGTACTTAAGGTTTGATGTAATAAATCAAACCTTCTCCAAAGTTATAAATTTTGTTTTATACACTGTGTATTAGTAAAGGTCTTTTAATACTTTTATAGTAGTTTTTATACGTTGATAATAGTTTCTACATGTTTAGATATAAACACAATCCCCGATAGCTACCGCTCTGTATATGAGTATAGTTATATTCGAATATAACGAAAATATTAAAACATCTAACATAAAAAAGTGTGCTCTACCCAAATTAATCAATTTGAGTACACTTTTTTATGTGTATAGTTGGCGTAAATTACATGATGTGATAATTTGATAATACATATTATATTATTATATTTTTATAACCACAGAAATATGACAAATTAATTTATAAAAACAATTGAATATGGTAATAGGAAAGTTAAGGAAATTCAAATTCTTCTGTACATAGTAAATAATTAGAAAGTATTATTTATTTTATTGGAAAAAATAACAATATTACAACAACAATTAAAAGCCCATATAGGTATAGCCAGATTTCCTCCTATTTTAACATATATACAGCCTGTTCCAGAACTAGTGTACTGAGATTTGAGGGTATATTAAAAACCCTCTGGAAAGTATGAAAAAAATGTCAAAAAAAATCCATCTTCGTTCAATTCAAAAATAAGAACGCTTTAAGTGGACCAATATTGTTGCTGATGTTAAATTACCTTTAAAAGTTGAATTTGTAGCTATGGAAGCAAATTTAATTGTTGCAGGTACATATTGTGTAGGTTGACATAGTGATTAATGTGACATAAATATTTATTAATGTCAAAAAACCACCGCCGGATAGAGTGACCCTATAAAAATAGAATATTTGATAGCCTCTGTCGGTTTTGTCAAAATATAATAACCTAAAAAGATTCTAAAGTTGAAAGTCTCAAACAATGCACGCGTCAATAATTAAAATGCAACCATAGTTACTAATAAATAGGGAAAAACTAATTTGTAGGTAATTTAACATCAGCAACATGATTGGTCAGATTAAATAGCTTCCTTTTTAATTAGTATTGAAGATGGATTTTTTTTGACATTTTTTTCATATTTTCCAGAAAGTTTTTAATATACCCCCAAATTTCTGTACGCGAGTTCTGGAACAGGCTGAAACTAAAAAGTCCAAACCTAGGCTCTGTCGGTTTTGTCAAAATAATTGATTCAATTAAAACGAATTGTTTCACTACCGGTTTCTCCGGAACTATCCTAAATATGTTTTTTTTTTTAATGGGACACCCTGTAACTTTTTACATTTTTGAATTCAGTTTATTCAATTTTGACAATTTTTATGACATTTATCCAGACATTTATAAATTTGATATTCAATTTGCAAAATCCTTAATTTATTTAATTGGAATCAAAATAAGTAAAATTTATTCTTGATATTATTTATTTATTAAAAAAATTCATAGTTTTTAATTAATTAAAAGCAATTGTAAATAAATTAAAGAATATATGAATATTATAATCATTTTAAAAAAAAATTCTGGTTTGTAAAAAAACTCGGATTTTTTGGCAGGTTTTAATGCGTCACTTTATTATATCGCTAACGTTTCCCCCCTCTTTGGGGGCTTTATGAAAGCTGAAAGATAATAACTAATGTTAATAATAATAATAATGATAATATATAACAAAGATATTTTTTGACTGTATTGAAGCCCATTTTCAGGTAAAATATGTAAATTTCTTACCTTAAAATTATGTGAGCGTAGTCATATAAATTATAAAATTTAACATTATGGACAAGGAACCTTTTACAACATAAAAATAAATATTACATTACAATATAAAAATTTGGTTTTGACACCATGTCGAAAAATTTGTAGGTTAAAAGCGTCGTCCGCAGTAAAAAACATGTTATCATTATTATTATTATTATTAACAATAGTTATTATCTTTCAGCTTTGATAAAGCCCCAAAGAGGGGAGAAACGTTAGCGATATAATAAAGTGAAGCATTAAAACCTGCCAAAAATCCGAGTTTTTTTACAAACCAGAAAATTACATTCAAAGTTTGGCAGCCTATATGGTATTTACCTAAAATATTATTTAAAGCGACAGTTATAAAAAAAGTATCTCAGAAATAAAAGCCAGTAGATAATTTTTTTAGGCAAAAATATCGCTTTTTAGGTTTATATTGACTGACATAAATTTTTTCAAAAAAAAAAAAAAAGTCCAAACGAAAACACTCTGAAAACGCTCTGATTTTTACTCTGGGAACGTTATGGATAAAGGGCACAAATACACTCCGGAAATATTCTGGTAACAGCATGATTACAAAATGTTATTAGAATGTTTCCAGAGTTTTTTCAGCGTGATTGTAAAGTCGCAAGGGCACGTTTAACCTACGATTAGACAATGTAATGCATATAAACCGATATATGTGGCAACAATGCATGAATATAATCTAAAAGCTTACGAGAGAAAGGCGGACGGGTGCACTTGGCATTGCGAGAGAGCTCTCGAACGTTGTTATATTGCTTATATCTAATCAAAATTTAAACGCATGGTATATGCATTAGATATACTAACTGCATAAGACCATGATCCATAAGCCCCTATTGTTTTATCGTTCAATATTTAAAAAATATATAACATATGTATTTTTTTGTTAATTAGAATATAATTAACTGAATACATAACGTTATCGAATGCGGATTGAAAAAGCAACAACCCGTATTTAATTTATTTTGTGAGATAAAATTTAAAAATCGAAAATATATTATTGTATATTTATTTACAAGCTTTTCTTTGACTTGCAATATTTGTTGTTAGTATGTTTGTTTAAGGCAAATCTGCCAAAGGTATTTCCGACCACTGGTACACATGCTTAACTCGGCTGGCAATACAATTTTATACAAAACTTACCACCCCTGCACCCCTACAAAAAAAAACATTTTTTACTCACACAAGATAATTTAAAATTAAAATTAGGTTACATACTCATTTAGTAATAATACAATTTTATCATAAATTTTACATCCCCCCTCGTCTCCCCATCACCCCCCATACGAGTATAAGGCTAAGTTAACCCCCCTCTCTGTTTCACCCACTTAGAATAAACGTAGAGAGCTGAGATTCTGTACATATCCTCTTTTACTCTGGGGTATTTTAACAATAATCATTTCTAGATTATAATATATGAAATAATAGCCTCTTCTGTTCGTAACTGCTAAATATAACAAAATTTTCATCATGAAACCCATTTATAAATAGAAAATAAAAAAATCACTTAAGTTAATGGTTTCCTTAATTTGAAATACCTTCGTAACCAAGAATGAAATTGAAATATTATTTCAATTTAAATATGTATTAGAGATATACAGCCTGTTCCAGAACTCGCGTACCGAAATTTAAGAGGTGATTCTACATCCAAAAATATGAAAAAAAGTTTCTATAAAGGTTGGTCCGGAAATGAGCCCTAAGGGAGCTACGGCACTTCGAAGATGACGTATTGAATGGGGAACAAAAAAAAGCACCAATAAAATTTTAATGATGCAGTGTGATTCTTCATTTAAAACTGAGCAAAAAAGTATTATACACCAAAACACCTAAATTTAATATTAAAGGAGTAATAGCCTTTTAAAAAGTAACGTTTTTGGTGGCACAAAATGTTACTTCCTCTTAATTGCATTTTTTTTTTTGATAACGGTTTCTCCTACAGTGTTACACTATATGATATTTTATATGTATTTTTACTCTAGAAATCTATATTTTTTACAACAAATCCAAAAAACATACACATAGAAAAGTTTGGGGCAAAAATGTTTTAAGCCTCATATATTTTGTCCGTCTGGGCACGCCTCTGAATAAATTAAAAAAATAAATTAACATAAACTTATTGCCCTTATTAATACTAGTATACATGCAAAAGCTCGCCGCTCTAGCTTAAACGGTACCCGAGTTATTAATTAAAAACCTTATTTTTATTACAATTTTAAAGGGCCCTAGATCCCTTAGGGCTCATTTCCGGACCAACCTTTATAGGAACTTTTTTTATATTTTTGGATCTAGAATCACCTCTTAAATTTTGGCATGCCTGTTATGGATCACCCTGTATAGTATAATAATAGTGTAGGTACTATTCTAGATAAAATTTAAAAACTATAATGTCAAAAAAGAATCTGTCTTCCTGAATAAGTCAAAAAATATACATAACAAATATTATAATTTATAAATATAGATAAAATTAAATTCTTTTAACTGTATCAATATATTTTGTTGTCATAAACTTACTATACAGAAAACTTCCAATAATGGTTTGTTATAGGTTCGTTCATTAATGCATTTTTAAAATCATTAGGAATGGTCCAATATCAACATACTCCTAATTAAGTTTTGAAAAGCCTTTCAAAATTACTGTCATTATAGGTAGAGGTATATTTTTTGGATGGGGTTTGGACTTTTTATATTTTATGTAATTATTGCATAGCCGAATTTTTGAGCTTGTGCCAACCTTCGTTATAAAGAAAAATTTTGTCACATAGGTAACCGGCTGAGAAAAATAACTTCCTATGAAGGTTGTATGAAAGTTAAAAAAAACTGCAACGTTGGTAAAAAAGTTGAACTAACTTCCTATGAAAGTGCATAAAAGCGTAAATGTCCTACTTACAAAACGTTAGTAAATAATGTTATTTTGTAACGTCTTTTAGACTATAAATGGAAGTTCCATTTAACGTCTAAAGCTTTGGTTTCCTCCAAAAGTCGCAGTCGCTGACGACTGCGACCGGGTAGCCCCGGCCAGGTCGTTACGACCCTACCTGTTTTCCTCGGTCTCGCCAGTCGCCAGTCGCCATTCTGTTAGCTGGACATTTTATAAACAGCTGTTTTTTTGTTTGCGAGTTTATGCCTTTTAATCAGTATGAATATCTCTAAAAAGTAGGTTCTTTTAATCTTTCTGAATTATCAAGTGGAAGAGGAGAATCTCCTCTTCTTATTAACATTACATCATAAAGAAAAAAGGGTAAAAATTGATGAGATGTTTCGGCTGAGAGAGGTGGAGGGATTTCATGAAATTCTAATTGAGTGAAACAGTGAAAGACACTTGTTACAGCGCAAAACCACCTGTTTCACCGTCAAATTCGTGACGAAATAGTCAAGCGACCGGTAGTTAGTAGTAACGATTTGGCAGCAGCTAGGAAAACACGGACATTTAAAATGCATTGGAGATGTCTCAACGACTCGGTCGCGGCTACCCGGTCGCAGTCGTCAGCGACTGCGACTTTTGGAAAAAAATGTGCATTTTTGCTTGTATCTTGAAAACGCGAAGAGATACCAAAAAAATAAAGAAAAAACCAATCCGATAATGTGTACCAATATCAAAGTTTAATAGGGTTATTACTACATTCGGTAATGATGAATGTTCCATCATACAATAATCCTTTATTACCTTTATTAAAATTTATTTTATATATTTTAATTGGTTTCAAATATTTTACATAATATTTAATAGCTCTATTATATAAGAAACAATATTTAAAAATTATTACACAGATCATTACAAAAATTACAATAATTTCATTAATATCTAAATCTTATAAAAAACATGTTGTAAGTTACTAGAAATCTATCTTTAATTATTGGTTTTGAATTGCAATATTAATAAAAATCTCTCAGTATTACTTATTTATAGCAACGAAAACTTTATAATTATTATTAATGTTATTATTAAGTAAATGATTTAGTTAGAAAAATCATATCGTACGCGAAATAATAAAAACTTATCTTTATATTTTAAATATATTTTTCTATTTTGCGTCTCTTATAAGCTCATAATCAAACGCATTTTGAGTGTTCTTATAGGCCCATAAGAGGTCTGTACTTTTTGTTCTTTTGGGTTGGCAACAGACCTGGCCTATCGCTTGACGTTTTCCGTGCAAATGTCAATGTCGCTTTAAAGTTGAATTTTCTACAAAATTTTGTGTTTAGGTTATTTTTACCATGTTAAAGTTGTGGCTTGGTTAATTGCAGTAAAATAAAGAAGAGATGACTATAAAATATATCAAAACCTCATTTGTTTTTAGAATTTTAAACATGGTGTAAACTGCAATGCCAATCCAAAACAAAAATCCCTAAATCAGTCATCAATTTACATGTAAGTTTTTTTTAATTTTAGAGCAAAATAGGAAAAATTGTATAAAGCACTCGTTTCATAACACGTTTTTAGCGCACTAGTACTTTAGAAAACTTGCCGCAATGGGCTTGTTTTCTAAACTTGAACTCGCTAAAAACGTATTTTATAAAACTAGTACTTTAATATACCATTATATACACTGTACCGGATGTCCCATATAAAAGGTCCAACCCTTATTATACTATTCACGGCGCATGTGCTAGAATAGTATTATACGGTAGTTTCAAATTTCCCAAAATCACTATAAAACGACCTAGACAAGAATTCTTGGATACAAATGTGTTTCATGAAAAAATAAGCCCGTCTGTCCGTCTGATGTCATGTTTTTGTGTATACGATAACTCAAGAACGAATAATCCGATCGACTCCCTATTGTTTTTGAAAGAAACCCCAACAAAAAAAAAAACAAAAAGGTTATGGAGGGTTAAACTTAAAAAAAAATTGAAAAACTATAATTTTCAAAAAAATAAAAAATTTTTTTTCGTTTGTCAAAAAAAGTGTTTTTTTGAAAAAAAAGTATTTTTTTTTCAAACTAAATGTTTTTAGAAAATATCCTCGGACAGGTCGATTTTTGTTTCAAATTATAAGGGTTGGATCTTTTATATGGGACACCTGGTATACTATACAGGGTATCAAGAAATTCTCCTGTCAAATAGAAACCCCGGATTCTAAACGGGATTTTATGTTGATTTAACATAAATTAACTTAATCCAAAAATGTTTCCTAAGCGAGCTAGACCTTGAAGGTGACAAAAGCAGCTTTGCGCATACTAAGACGGCCGATGGCCGATGGTGATAAAGCGGGGCTATAACGGTGTTATATCACCAAATTATTATTTCTACCAGTAATATACACTGGTAACATAGAATCATAAACCGACGCTATACCACCGCTTTGTGTTACATGGGATTAATCAAAATAAAATCACTTAGTATCTCGGATTTCCGTTACGCAGGAAAGTTTTTGAACACCCTGTACATAAAAATAATGTAACTAAAAGGTTTAAAACTATTGGAGCCATTTATTTCGCAAAAAAGCTTTAAAGTAGATATCTTTTACCAATTAATATTTGAAAGAAAATTCTGGGAATAGGGTAAATCAAGTAAATTAAATTTCAGAAATAACAACTTTTTTCATAAATTTAATTTACTTAATTTGCCCTATGCCAAGATTTTTCTTTCAAAAAAACTCTAATCAAAATTTTGTTGAGTTATTTTTTTATTAATTAAAATTTAATTCATGACCTATTTGTTTCCTGGCAGGCGGGACTTAGCTTGACATTTTTGGAATTTTAAAAATAAGAAATAATCTTGTATATTTTACTACATCTTTTAAATCTGAATATCTTTTCGACTTTTTCACAGTATTAATAGTCCAATCCAATCCAATCCAATCCAATCCAATCCAATCCAATCCAATCCAATCCAATCCAATCCAATCCAATCCAATCCAATCCAATCCAATCCAATCCAATCCAATCCAATCCAATCCAATCCAATCCAATCCAATCCAATCCAATCCAATCCAATCCAATCCAATCCAATCCAATCCAATCCAATCCAATCCAATCCAATCCAATCCAATCCAATCCAATCCAATCCAATCCAATCCAATCCAATCCAATCCAATCCAATCCAATCCAATCCAATCCAATCCAATCCAATCCAATCCAATCCAATCCAATCCAATCCAATCCAATCCAATCCAATCCAATCCAATCCAATCCAATCCAATCCAATCCAATCCAATCCAATCCAATCCAATCCAATCCAATCCAATCCAATCCAATCCAATCCAATCCAATCCAATCCAATCCAATCCAATCCAATCCAATCCATACAATCCAATCCAATCCAATCCAATCCAATCCAATCCAATCCAATCCAATCCAATCCAATCCAATCCAATCCAATTCAATCCAATCCAATCCAATCCAATCCAATCCAATCCAATCCAATCCAATCCAATCCAATCCAATCCAATCCAATCCAATCCAATCCAATCCAATCCAATCCAATCCAATCCAATCCAATCCAATCCAATCCAATCCAATCCAATCCAATCCAATCCAATCCAATCCAATCCAATCCAATCCAATCCAATCCAATCCAATCCAATCCAATCCAATCCAATCCAATCCAATCCAATCCAATCCAATCCAATCCAATCCAATCCAATCCAATCCAATCCAATCCAATCCAATCCAATCCAATCCAATCCAATCCAATCCAATCCAATCCAATCCAATCCAATCCAATCCAATCCAATCCAATCCAATCCAATCCAATCCAATCCAATCCAATCCAATCCAATCCAATCCAATCCAATCCATACAATCCAATCCAATCCAATCCAATCCAATCCAATCCAATCCAATCCAATCCAATCCAATCCAATCCAATCCAATCCAATCCAATCCAATCCAATCCAATCCAATCCAATCCAATCCAATCCAATCCAATCCAATCCAATCCAATCCAATCCAATCCAATCCAATCCAATCCAATCCAATCCAATCCAATCAAATCCAATCCAATCCAATCCAACCCAATCCAATCCATACAATCCAATCCAATCCAATCCAATCCAATCCAATCCAATCCAATCCAATTCAATTCCACTATGGCTTTTCCCTTTGGATAGTTGGCCAGTTCGATCTAGTATAATTTTCGGTTTACGCAAAACCGTCTCACTCTGTAGTGGTGTTTCCGCAGACGCCAACTTAAAAAAAAATATCTCTTTGAAATTCATAAAAAAATATCCAAGTGTACAACGAAATACATTAAATTTAGATTTAACATCACATATTAATAATCACGACTCACTTAAAACTTTACAATTAAACGAACACTTTCACGACATTACATAAAATAAAAAACAAAATTAATCAAGTCCTGTGCACATCAATGATTGCGATGCTGATGCTGGAATAAATCCGCCAAAGCGGTCACACCCGTCCTTCACAAAGATCACGCTGCGACTGTAGTATTAATAGATGGAGAGCTGGTGAACATTTTTATTTCATTATTTGCTCTAGGATATATTTTATATATGTCTTAAAGTACATTCAAATTAAGCTATTTTTAAATTGCTTGGCTATGGATCTGGTTCCTTTGGGTGCTAGAAGCTCCAAAAGCTATGGCAATGAGCTATCAAAAAAATCCATTTGTAACTTGCCAAGTAATATACATTTCATTTATTGCTTTCAGATTAAGCTACTTTCTTAGTTAACACAATAATTCTGTAGCCAATCTCAATTTAAAAATATATTTTTCGGGGACCCCATTTCACCACCTTTTCGAGGCTTCTAGCATCCAAATGAACCCGATCCAGGACCTGGCGATTTGCAAATAGCTTAATTTGAATGTAATACATATGTTAAATACAGCTGGGAGCAAATAATGAAATAAAAATGGCTCTTAGACTATAATTTGTGAAGAAAATTACATGTAAAAATATTCTTGTTTTATTTAAAGGCTTAATTTCGTCATCGTAGATGAAAAATAAAATATTAAGATCTTAAAAAAAATAATTACCTAATCAAAAAATAAATAAATTAACAGATGGTTCATGTACTTCGTACTAGTATTGCTAAAAATGAATAAATTAAACAAAATCAAAACAAATTTCTTCTTAAATATTTACACATAATTTAAATTTTTAAATGTATTATTATTAATAAATTATATATTTTTTCAAATATAATTAATTATATTTAAAACAAGGCGATGATGTTGCTTTAAATTTCTTAGTATAACCTTCTTAAAGTTTTTTTTATCTTTTTTTAATTTCGTTTGGTCTAAAATTTTGACATACGACCTATTTTGGTTATTATATGTAAACGCTCTCTAAAGGATATTAAGAAATACGGTATTTATAACTACGGTAGTTGTTTATCGTGTAAAAGTATAGTATATTCAACTTCAAAATGCAGTAAGTGTAAACAAACGCACGTGACAACAACGGATTTAGAGACAGGGTAGGACTCAAAACAAAATATTTCTATATAACGGTCCAATCTAATGCATTGTACGCTTCATCGCAAGTGCTCAGGTACTGACCTGTTTAATTTTCTACATCCCTACTTTCGCAAAATTCGAGTGTTTTAACCAATGAAACCACGCGCCAGCTGCCGCGTGCGCGATTCATTTATTTACTTCTAATGCATCTTGAAGTCATTGTTTTTGTGACCCTGCATATTAGGGTGGTTCAAAACAAAAAAGTTGGATTTTTTTTCTGCTCATCCCACAAAAAAAAAATAAAAAATATTGGAATATACCTACTTACCACTCTCTCACGAGGGTGCAAGTTTTGGCAACTTATCCACGGTGGGTTCGAAGTGATTTTAACTAAAATGCTCGCTACCTTAAAAATCCCTATTTATGGATCGAATGTGAAAAATCTAAAAATCAAAATAATCGCTTGACCCAATTTTGCTTTCCCATTTTGAAAATTTTCAAAATTTTATATGGTCTTATAGACACCCTGTAAATTTTATTCTTTGACCTGCAGAAATAAAAATAATATAGGGGCGAACCCCTTTGAAATACAGCCGGTACATAATATATTATATATTAAAAAATTATTTGAGTTATATTATTTACGTGATTCAAAAACCAAGTTTATATTACATGTTTGTTTACATGTTTGTTTAACCTCGTACTATTCTAATTAATTAAGTATCCCCTAAGTCCAGGACTTGTGTGGGCTAGTAGTAGAGGGAACCACCGGCTTATACTGACTTTCGAACCAGTTTTTATAGGAAGTGTCCGCTTCACTTACGCCTTCGCCAAATTTCAATTATTAATTAACTGAAAAAGCAAATCGGCGCCAGTGAGAATCGAACTCACGCTGTTGGCTAGTAGACTTGTCATGTACAGACGCGGTAGACCACTACACCAATCCTCCCATATCTTGAGCCCTTTAAGACCCAGAAGGACATATATGTCCCATCTTGTTTTAAGTCATATGACTTAAAACAAGATGGGACATGACATGATATCATGCACTGCATGTTCCATTTTAGGTTGTAAAATTATTTAAGGGATTTTTTAGTTACTTGGAGTTTATTTCTACCAAATTTTATTTACAGTGGCAAAGCTACTTTTGCATTTTTTGTCCAAATAAAAATTTTATTTCAAAATAATAATTATGTATATACCCAGAGTGTGGGTCATATATGTTCCACCCGGTATGTATGTAATATAATATATTTTTTTTTTAAAAAAGGGGGTTGTGTGATACTTCTCAGCTTATACGCATATTTTACCTTATTTATTTTTAAGTACTTTTTACCTACACATTATTTTATTTTATTTATTATTATTATTGACACGTGTAATTATTTTAACACAAAATAAACCTATTACCTATATTTTAAAGCCTAATAAACTTTTATTTTTTGACAATATAACTTTTTTAATTTGAAGGTGGTGAAGGTTTTTGTTATAAAATGCAATTTACATGGATTTTTTAAAAATTTTATTAATTGCATTTTTAGTTACTTTATAAGGATAGTTTAAGTTTTTGTATCATAAAATTAGTAATTAAACAATAATTGTTTGATTTTTTTTTTAATTTGACGAAATTTTTTATTTAACTGTACGCAGCTCGGTATGCAGTTAATGGTACCTTTATTTTTTCTGTAATCATTGCAGTTACTCTTTATTCAACAGAAAATTAAATAAACTTAAAGAATTGTGAGAACCACCCGGAAACATCTTCAAAAAATCGTGTCGACCTACTTCGATCTTCCTTTCTCCATTTCTTCATACAACTTCGTATGCTGACCGATAAAATAGAAATCTTCTAATTGGTCGACGAGGTTTTGGACCTATTGACACAGTAAAAGTAATCGAAAGGAGAGTCATTCCCCACGAAGCCAATCACTGCTATGTAAGGTCATTATTATTATGCAAAATAACTATAAAATATCTATTAATAAAATAAATGTACACAGTTAAAAATCACAAAAACACACAATAAGTTATGAAAAATTTCACATAACTTATTGCTATGTTTTTAATATTTACATAATATAGGGGAAGTCGGGGTTAACTGCCCAGTCAACACAAATACATAGCAGGAACATAGCAGATACATAACCACTGTTCTATGTGATGTTGCAGACATGTAATTTTTATAGTCCATGTATAGTCCTTGGACTTTAACAATTCCGCCTCAAGTTATGTATCAGCTACATAACATGCTACATATCAGATACATACTAGGTACATAACAATAAAATTAGGCGTTTCCGAATTTTACTTGTTATGGAGTGCATCATAGATTTAGACATGGTGAACATTTTTACGTCTTTTTGATAAACCTAATAATTTAAGTATATAAATATCTTTATATGTAGCATCCATCAGGCAAAATTCTTATACGATGTGCATTTTTACTGTGAAAGCAAACTTTCTACCAGGCTTAAAAATCATGGGCCACATAAAAAGCCAATTTTTAGAGAAAAAATAGCAAATAATCATTTAAAAAAAAATATATATATTTTAATTTTTTGTCTAAAATTATCTAAAATGGTTTAGTTGTCTAAAAATACATGCGTTTCTACTACTTAAGGGTAAAACTTTTATTATTAACAACAATTTTAAGAATATTAGTGATTCTAACCTATAAAAATTAAAATAATATAGACGCCATATTTAGTATTGAATTCATAACATTTTATGTATCGTGTATGTTCTCGTACCATATATATGATACAATATTGCATGTTATGTATCATACATATGTATGTTACATCTTAAGTAATATGGCACATGTAACGTAAAAAATCTTTCTGTTATAGGGCATGTTATGTAGCATACATATGTATGTTATGTCTCATGTAATATGGCACATGTTACCTAAAAAATCTTTCTTTACCATGTTGCATCCATATATGTGCGGACTGGGTGGGCAGCTTTTTTTCATATCGAGTTTTTGAAAAAGCTATTAACAATTTTCAAATATTTTCTATAGCAAAAGATAGATTATTACTATAGTTAGAACATATTAATACTTCAGATAAATATTATTTATATAAAAAAAGTTATTAACGATAAATCAGTTAACCCCGCTGTACCAGTTAACCCCATAGACCAGGGTTAACTGGACCACTACTCAGGGTTAACTGGTCCACTAACAAAAATATATTGTATTGTAATTATTGTGAATAAAAACGATTTAAAATCAAATAAAATTTAATTCTAACATAAAAATAGACAACATAATATGTTAAATATTAGATATATCTCAGAATTAATTGGTCCAGGGTTAACTGGACATGGGCCAATTAACCCCGAACTAATTAATATTGACATAAGTGATTTTGACCATGCCCAGTTAACCCTGAACCAGTTAACCCTGAGTGACACCACTGAATGAAATCATAAAATTTTAATACTTAATAATATATTGGAAGGCGGCAATTATTCAGAATAATTAACAAAATATTTAGTATATTAGGTAAAATATTAGTCTAGATCCTCCTATTAATAATAAAGTACTAATTAAAAAATAAAAGTTAAGTAAATACCTACTTTTCATAGAAAAAAATTGCAACTTTCTTTACTATAACTTACACGTGGGCAACACGGTCCGCCATAATACTTTAAATAATACTACTAACTAAATATCACTAGAATTTGCCCTAAGGCGCCAATACTAATAAAAAAACTTGATAAAATCCAGGTGAACCAGTTAACCCTGTGGCCCAGTTAACCCTGACTTCTCCTATAATGTATCTTCACATAACTTATTATGTAGTTTTTAAGTTTCACATAATATATTGTGTATTTTCACATAATATATTATGCAATTTTTTTCGCACTTTATTCACAGAACATAACGTAGGTAAGAATATTGCCAACGTTATGTGATTTTTACAGAATATGTTCTGTAAAAATTTTTACAAAATATGTTCCGTAAAATTTTATATCATATAAAATTTTACAGAATTTGTTATGTAAAATTTTATTTCACATAAATTTTTACAGGATGTGATCCGTAACATTTTATTCCACATAACTTATTATGAAATTATACAGAATATTTTCTAGAAAACTCACATAAGGGAACGTTCAAGTATTACGTAACGCAAATTTTGAACATTTTTGAAAAAAATACACCTTAATTAATTTTATTAGGTAGGGGGTAAGAATTCCTCTGAATTTCCTTCAAAAATATAAACTTTGGTACGAACGATTCTAATTTATAAGTTACGCAGATGTCAAATATTCCATTCAGGGCTGGTTTTATTGAATTTACCACCCTAGGCAATACAATACTCGGGCAATAGATATTATCTATTAGATAACATACCTACCGCTATAGCGTTGCTACATACATACCTATAGGTATGTATGTAGCAACGAACTAATAATGCTCTTTCTAGAATACGCATACCGTTAAAATAAAGTATCGCCAACATCTCGGTTTGTTTGTAAACAAATAGTAGGTATATTCAGGCCTGAACAATAACAATTACCAGTAACTGGTATTTTTGTCTCTGTTAGAACAAAGATGTGCGAGTAAGACAGACGAATGTTTATGTTGCCGACGTTTTTGTCAGTTTTAACGAATGAAATGCCTATTCTAGAGAGAAGAGTTATTAGTTCGTTGGTATGTAGGTATGTATACCGCCCTCAAAAAATGCAATTGTTGACATCCACTGCTATCATGAGGAAACTTCAATTTTTAGACACTTTGTTCACAATCAAAAAAAAAAAAAGAATAGAAAATCTGGCCCTGATGTAATTTTTTCACTGAACACTGTTCAGCTCTTTGTGTTGTTTCAGTTTTTGGTAAAAAACGTGTTGGCGTAAAAGGGGGTATTCTTGTTTTTAATTTTGTTCTTTTTTGTTTCGAAAAATATATATTAAGATATAGTTTGTGCAAGTACACAATTTGGCTGTCCCATTTCAAAACACAGTAGCCCATATTTGGTCTTAAATCTTTTTTCCGGTATTGTCCGCATGGAACTACTGGAAGAAAGATTTAATTCCAAATATGGGTTACTGTGTTTTGAAATGGGCCATCCGAAATGATGAAAATTTTTGATCAACTTGGTATGGAACAGCTCCGAATCTTTACTGTTTCCTTCGAGCACGCAGAATATGATCTTTATCTGTTTATTGCTTGTTTGTAGTTGCTTGGATATGGTTTATTCATTTATTTAATTGAATTTGAATTTCAATTAAGTCGTTACATCGAATTTAAATCATTTGTTTTGCAAATCAATCATGCCGAAAAAACGATTTTAAATATGGAGCTCAAATTAAAAGAAATTTTAAATAGTTGGTAATTCTTTAATTAAAAAGTTGGAAAATTTTAGCTTTATTATTATTATTATTATTATTATTTTTACTTTTATTATTATTATTAATCATACAACTCTTTAGGCTTGTTCGACATTCGACTTATAAACTGTTCAGAACTGGTTTTGCCTATGGAGTTTAATTCTTATTACCATGTGACTTTAAATAACCAATAAACAGTAAAAAAGTCCAAAACTGATTCTAGCCTATCCCGAACAAACCTTTTGGATGTTCTGTGATGTATCTTAGTAAGGAATTAGGGGTGTTGTTGTTTATACCGTCCATTTCGAGACAGTATACTGAAAAAACGATCTAGTTTGTGCAGCAGATCATATTTTCCTGGTAGGTAACCGGAAACCTGATAAGGGCAATAACACAACTTGTTGTGGTTACCAGAAATAAAACTTGTTTTTTTTTAGTGTACTTTTCTAGCATGGACCATCTTTTTCGCACCAACGCTGGGCTGTGTCTTTTAGGTTGCAACCTCTGCAAAGTAGACTATTTATAATAACAATATTATGACTATAAAACAAAAGAAAACAAGTCGCTGAGCCCTGAACGTATGTATTTTTTTTAGATTACACATTTAAATTTCAGCAACGAGGGTTACATACATTAAAAAAATCTTCTACGTGTATGGGCACCTATTACAACTGACAATTCTTCGATATATTGGCTAACGTCACTATAAAATAACGAAGTTCATCGATAAAAACGAAATTTTATGGATAATCATCATGTTTATATCCATTCTCCAATTTCCCCCATATGGACAGATATTAATAATTTAAATAAGTAGGTTACATTTAGCGTTATTGGACGTCATATAGGTACAGTAATTTCGTATAAAAGGCAAAAATGAGAAAGTGAAGATTACATTCAGATTTTAAGTACCAACATCATATAACTACAGAGACGTGGTGTTTTATGGGTACCTATAAAAAATTGATAAGGGAGTCACAAAAAAAAAAAAAAAAATACGTAATTCTATTTTGATCTCGCTATTTCTAATGATGGTGATGATTATTCACGGTGGGCCAGAACAAAATTTTAGTTAACTTCTTGCCAACACTGATTTGTTTAGAACTTTTTGTTTATTTGTTTATGAGGTATCTATCAATTTTAAACCAAAAATAAAAAATCGTTTGGTTATACACAGAATGTATTTGAAATAAGGTGCGAAATTTTAAAGTGTGATTCTACATCATAAAATATGACAACAAGTTTCTATAAACATGTCTAAAAATGCGTCGTAATAGAGCTAAGCCCCTTTGAAAGTGGCTAAAAAAATTTCATGTACTTATTTTAATCAGGGGCGTGCAAAAAGGGGTGGCTTATTTAGATTCTCAGGAAGGTGCCAAGTAGGAAATAGGGCAACAATTACCATATTATGCGTAATATTTCACACAATGTTTAAATAAAACATGCGTTTTTTCATAGACCCTTTAATAAATTAGGCTTTATCATACACTGTTGAAAAGCTTATTAAATTACTTTTCCAATGATGTATCACAAGGGGTAGGATGCTATTTGAAAAAAAAAGTTGGGGGGTTAGGGTGCAAGGGGGTGCCAATTTTGATAACTTTTTTTAGACCAAAATTTGCAGAATTAAAAATATAAATCGACCTGCCAAGAAAAAAAATTATTTTCCCTGTAGGTCTTCATTATTTTTTTTTTTTAAGAAAAATTAAAACTAAAATTAAAAAATAAGTTGTTCAAAAAAAAATTTAAAAATTATTTTTTAAAAAGACACATTGAGCTCAATGTAACCTCATGAGGTAACACAAATTAAAAAAAAAATAGATAGATTTTTTTTATAAAGGGTTAAGTCTCACCTTGCTAACTTTTAAGTCTTAAAAGACCTAGAAGCAGTGTCTTAAAAGACCTAGAACTAGCGTTCCTATAGTTTTAAGCTCAGCATAAAAAATAGGACCTATACTAAAAGGTGTGTGCCATCAAAGTTTTAATATTGCAGTGATTTTAAGTCAAAAACTACTTATAAAAATGTTACCATTCACAAATAAACACCAATTTCTTAATATCATAACGGAGCTACGAATCCATGGGAAGATTGGTGTAGTGGTCTACCGCTTCTGTACATGACAAGTCTACTAGCCAACTAGGGTGAGTTCGATCCTCACTGGCGCCGATTTGTCTTTTTCAGTTAATTAATAATTTGGCGAAGGCGTAAGTAAAGCGGAAACTCCCTATAAAAACGGGTTCGAAAGTCAGTATAAGTCGATGGTTCCCTCTACTACTAGCCCACACAAGTCCTGGACGTAAGGGATGCTTAATTAAGTAGAATAGTACGAGGTTAAATAGGCATGTAATGTAATTAAAAGAGTCTTTCTTATTTTGAAAGTTAAAACTCCAAATTCACCTGGAACCGAAGTAAAGTTTTGAGAATACTAGAGCCTCTAAAAAGCGACTTCTCTTTTTAGAGGCTCTAGTACTCTCAAAACTGTATTTCGGATCTAGGTGAATTTGAAATTTTTACTTTCAAAATAAGAAAGTTTGGTTATTAGATATGAATTTTTAATTTCGAGCAAAACAAAGAAAAGTTACCAAAAATTTACTCCCGATTTCAGCGTTACGTAGTTGAAATCATGTGAAATCGTCCATGCACGTCTTAAGAGAATTCTCTACGTGAGGTGATCTTGTTTCTTTAAAGAAACGGTAATGAACATGGATGCAATTCATTCTTTCACCATTTACAGGTGATACTAAAAAAAAAACTGTTTAAAACCAGTTTTTTCATATATGGTTTTTTCAACTATTAGTTAAAGGTATGTGGTTTTTATTTTGAATTTATTTAAAACTCTTCGCATTCATATAGTAGGTAATTCTCTAAAATCATGTATCCCAATAGAAGCACTAATAAATTTTTAATGCTGCAGGGCGATTCTTTATTTAAAACTAAGGAAAAAAGTTTAAATTTTAAATTTAATATTAAAGGAGTAATATTTTATTGGTGCCTTTTAAAAAGAAACATTTTTGGTGACAGAATGTTACTACCTCTTAATTGCATTTTTTTAAAGGGTTGCTCCTACAGTATTTTTTGCAGGTGTTTGACTTTAATCGCAGCGAAATTAATCAAATCCAAACAAAAATTGTTTGATTTTTTTGACGTAAACTGCGATTTTGAACACTTTTTTAACCTTGTTTTTATCCCCCTCAAAAAATGCAATTAAAAAATAAAAAATATGCAGTCGATCGAATAGAGAATTGTATAAGCTCTGAAGTGATCATATACACCAAAAAAATATTTGGTATGTTATTTACGTGTTTTAAATTTCAAGTTAATATCTTAAGCCGTTCGAAAGTTAAAGGGGGGGCGGGCTTTTGACAAGCACTGTATTGTCCTCCTTAGTTAAAACGTCCTAAATAACCGTTTTGTAATTTTCGGCTTATTTGCATATACCGGTTGTTCTTTGACGCATTTATCTATTCTCCAGGGTTCCCACCAGTCAAGAAAATCAGGGAAATCAAGGAAAAGTCAGGGAAATTAAAACTGAAACCTGGAAGTTAGAGAATTTGGCCATTTATTCGAAAAATTTATGGAAAATAACAGTTAGTTAGGACTTTTTAACTGCAGTGCACTGAAGTGTGGAGTATACTCCCAGAAAGCGCAATGATGACTTAAAGAGATCTTAAAGATGTCGTAGCTCGTCATTCAAGACGTCTTAAGAACGTCGGTTTTCGCGGTATATGCATCTTAAAGACGTCTTAACGACGTCGTATGTTACAAAAGGTAAAGTCTTTAAGACATCTTTTTTAAGACGCCCTACTGACGCCTTGCACATGCGACTTTATAATATAATACTCACTCCCATTTACGTTGCTAGGTACGGTCGTATTGATATAAAAAGGGTAATAAGAATTAGAATGAGAGGTAATTTGTTTGTCAAAAAAAGATCTTAAAAAAATGTGATTTTTTATTTTTTTTTTTTGTTTTTTTCCTAAAAAGAAAATAAAAAAATGTAAAAAAAATTGTTTTTCAAAAGCTGGTATTTTTTTTTAATAGTTAATTGTTATTTATTTTTAGTGATGAGTATAAGTTAAGACGTCTTGTATCGATACTTAAAAGACATCTTATAGACATCATAATCAGATATCTTTTAAACATCCCTAAAAAGAAGTTCATAAGATATCCTTTTTATGTCTTTAGGCGTCCAAACATAATTATGTTTGGACTTTTTAATTATAATTAAGATCAAAAAAAGACGTCTTTAAGATATCATGTGCTGTTTGGGCTAGAGCACTGGATAGGCAGGTTTGTTAGGGTGGGTAGGTAGTCTACACACTACACAAAGAACCACTCAAACTACCCACCTACCCTAACAAACCTACCTATCTAGTGCTCTAGAGCATACTACAGAATGATGAGCAGTATATATATTTATAAATTGCTTTTTCCATATTTTCTATTTTATGGCGATGTCAATGCGATGGGTGTAATAAACTAAGTATTTGTTTGAAATATTTTTGTTTCAACGCTTTAAAACGCCTGTAAATATAAATATCCAAATTTAGGTAAATATGCACGTTAAACGTTGAATTTTATAGAAATTGTAAAAAGTTTAGTTTTGCATAATTTGCAGATTGCAAAAATTATAAATATTTTCGTAAGTATAAATATCTACTTATTTCCAAATTGTAAGAGGATTTCTCTGATTTCCCATAAATCATAATTATTTAATAGTTCTTCCAATCACACAGCGGGGTTTTGCGATTCATAAGTCTTTGCTATGAGAAAACAAGAAAGCAAAGTATAGGTACTTTGCTTTCTTGTTTAACTATAGTTACTATAAAGATGCAAACCGATTGCAAAACAACTTTACACTAAGATATTCCAAAAACGCTTTGACCCAGAAACTTTAAATTTAGAGCAAAGATTTAGAAAAGTAGTAGAAAAAAATTAGGGCAAAAATATTTTTTTATTTTCCTTATAGAAAAAAAAACTGTACAAACAAAGTGTTTGAAACCTTTTCAATTCTTTTAAAACAAGCATAAACTAAATCATATAAAATATTTAGCGAATTTCACAGAGGGCCAGGGTCTCCGTATACTTCAGCTAGAGCGTGGGTTTGAGTCCCCGCGGTGGAAGACAAATTATTTAGTTCATGCGATGGGACATTGAGATTTGTGTCCGACTGTACATTATGGCTGCTCTCTTTGTGGCATGGAGAATTGTGGCCGACTATTATGATCACAGGGTTCTTAGCAAAGGATCCCAGTTTTACACAGTATGGCTGCTCTCCTTGTGACATGGAGAATTGTGGCCGACTATACAGTAAGGATGCTCTCTTTGCGGTCTTATCCTGAATTGTTAAATTTGAATCTACTTGCCTTAGATTAAACTAGGTGGCAGAAATAATAGTTTGTTCAATTTCTATAAAAAAGAATTGTTGGACAAAAATTGTATCTATGCCTTACAAACAGTGGTTCGGAAGTCACTATAAGCCGGTGGTCCACAGAAGGTAGTATGCACAATGGGCATTTGGTCTGCGTGCAAGTGATATTATCATGCATTACTGTGGTATTATCCCCCTTCAATGTAACTTTGCCAACTCCGTATACTTAAGTTGTGCCATGTCCTTTGCATTTTAACGAATTTTTCAAAATATTTGCAGAATTTTTCTCCTGCGGCGCCAGATTTTCTATTTTTTTTTTTGGTATTTCTTTGCCAATTTAAATATCAATTTTAATAAATGCCTGCGGAGCCTTATTTGCATTTTTGACGCATTTTTCAGAATATTTGCTAAAAATTTCGCCTAATGGCTATTTACTAGCTAACTTTTAATAATAGTTGTAACAAAAAATTACCTTCGGGACCATATTTGTATTTTTACCAATTTTAAAAATGTGTTTTTTTTGTTAAATTGCTGTGGCGCCAGATTTGATGTTTCATAACCAATTTTTAAGGATAATTGCAAACAAAAAAAAAGTCTGCAGTGCCACATTTTAACCAATTTTAAAGAATATTTACTTTCAAAAAATATCGCCTGTGGCTCCGGTTTTATTATTTCCCTTTTACCTATATTTTAGAATTCAAAAATTTTAAGTATTTTTTTAAGGGTGTCTGTAATTTAAAAATTACTACGGCGCTACATTTTCATTTTTTTAACAAAATTTTAAAAATGTTTTTAAATTTTTTTGCATGTGGAGCCGGTTTTGGTGTTTCTAATTTTTAAGAATAATTTCAACAAAAATTGCCTGTGGCGACACATTTTAGAAAATATGCAAAAATTTTCGTTTTCGACGGATTTATTATCTCCTAAATAATTTTTAACCCCTTCCCGCAAACTGTCCCATATATGGCACACAATTTTTTTAGTGTATCTCTAGTGCCATCTCTAAAACAAACTTTTACTCATATGCAAATGAATAAAGAAGCCTATTGCAGACAAATGTATACAATATAGTCACCTTAATTTATTTTAATACGGGAAAAGTCAGAGAAATTCACTTTACCCTGTATACATTTTTTTTTATTTTTTTACCTAAAATATTAATTTTTAAATCCTCCCCAGGACCATTTCCTAGATCCGCCCCTGCCTTTTACGGAATTACACATTTAGCTTCTCACGTTAGGCCATCGATAATACACAATTGTGTATTGTCAGTTGTCTACCATTAAGCATATGAAATTAATCTGATGATGTTGTCAGTGTTCTGTCAAATTAGTGTTTTGGTAAAGTAATTTAAAAATTTTCACTTTTTAACTCAAAATGGCCTTTACTTTATGGAATTTATTTGAAGCATCTCTTTTATGTTTAAATGCTGTTTGTATTTTACATGAGGAACGTTTTTTGCGAAAAGGTAGAGTACTTAAATTTTAAAAAGTTTAACCTAACCTCAAAATCTATTTATTTTTTTAAAATATGTTTTCTGGGATGCTCAAAATTGACCAATTTACTTTTTTATAGTTGGATGGAGTGCAAAAAGTGCAGATGTGCATGGATTTGGCGAAAACCCTTCGACAAAGTCTCAAATTTTCAATTTGATACATTCGATTCGTACCGTAGCCAGATGTAAGTTTGCTGCATTTTCTTAGTAAAAAAAAGCTATTTATAAACAAAGTTTTTACTGGTATATATTTCAGAGTAACAGGGTCGCCACATTCTGGAAGAATCGGGGAAATGTAAGGGAATTTAATACATTGGGAAAAAAACTAAATTAAAAAAAATCAGGGATTTTTTTTCAGGGATTTTTTTTTTATCAGAACAGGAGTGACATAAATGATGTCACACGATAAGGATGTGGTTTAAAATTTTAAAATCAGCAATTTATATTAACCTCTTCAGGGACATAGGCACATACAGCCTGTTCCAGAACTCGCGTACCGAAATTTAAGAGGTGATTCTACATCCAAAAATATGAAAAAAAGTTTCTATAAAGGTTGGTCCGGAAATGAGCCCTAAGGGAGCTACGGCCCTTCGAAGATGACATATTGAATGGGGAACAAAAAAAAGCACCAATAAAATTTTAATGCTGCAGGGTGATTCTTTATTTAAAACTGAGCAAAAAAGTATTATACACCAAAACACCTAAATTTAATATTAAAGGAGTAATAGCCTTTTAAAAAGTAACGTTTTTGGTGGCACAAAATGTTACTTCCTCTTAATTGCATTTTTTTTTGATAACAGTTGCTCCTACAGTGTTACACTATATGATATTTTATATGTATTTTTACTCTAGAAATCTATATTTTTTACAATAAATCCAAAAAACATACACATAGAAAAGTTTGGGGCAAAAATGTTTTAAGCCTCATATATTTTGTCCGTCTGGGCACGCCTCTGGATAAATTAAAAAAATAAATTAACATAAACTTATTGCCCTTATTAATACTAGTATACATGCAAAAGCTCGCCGCTCTAGCTTAAACGGTACCCGAGTTATTAATTAAAAACCTTATTTTTATTACAATTTTAAAGGGCCCTAGATCCCTTAGGGCTCATTTCCGGACCAACCTTTATAGGAACTTTTTTTATATTTTTGGATCTAGAATCACCTCTTAAATTTTGGCATGCCAGTTATGGATCACCCTGTATGTGTACGTTTAAATATAAACTCCGCAAAATGAAAATCACCAAATTCCTTATTGCTCAGTGGCTCTAGCTGTTGTCATTTGCTTTGTTTCCAACTACAAGCGACATCCAATGGCCAAGATTCGCACATCTTCAGTAGTTTACTTGTTTTGACAATAAAAAGCATTTTTAACTTTTGCTACTAAATTAATTTAAACCAAAAATTCGTCCCTGAAGAGGTTAACGATTATTAGTATGATTAAAAAAAATAATAAAAAAACGTAATTTAAAATTTTTAAATATCAGGGAAATAGGTAGGGTATTAGTAAATTAAAAAGAAAAAATATGGCAACTCTGGAATTACATATTATTTATTTATATACCATAGTAGCAAGCTTTTTTTAAATAAAAGTAAAGCCCTTTTTTACATTTTTTTTCATCTTGAACAATTTTCAATGAAAATTGTGCTTTATTATGGATTGTAGACCTAGAATTTATCTTTTTTTTTTTTTCAGTTCCCCTGATATTTTTGAACATACTGACTATATTTATTAAATTAATACTGGGATGAGGAAGTTAATTAATTAATTAATTAATTAATTGTAAATATTTATAATTATTATTTTGTATGTTTTCTGTGGATCAATTAAATCTTTGTATATTAAAAGTAGTTTAAATTTTCAAAGCAAATTTTACATTACATTACATGTTTGTTTAACCTCGTACTATTCTACTTAATTAAGCATCCCCTAAGTTCAGGACTTGTGTGGGCTAGTAGTAGAGGGAACCACCGGCTTATACTGACTTTCAAACCAGTTTTTATAGGGAGTGTCCGCTTCACTTACGCCTTCGCCAAATTTCAATTATTAATTAACTTAAAACGGCAAATCGGCGCCAGTGAGAATCGAACTCACGCTAGTTGGCTAGTAGACTTGTCATTTACAGACGCGGTAGACCACTACACCAATCCTGCCATTTCAAAATACAGACTAAAGGTTGGGATCCGATTTTTGTTAGGGACGGCAAAAACTTGAGGACTAAATAAAAAGGCCAATCACCTAGGGGCACTAGACCTATGTCTTAAATTTGCAAACCTTGCTAAGTTAAGACCTATATCTAGTGTCCCTACATTCACCTTACAAAGTTCAAACTCATTCGCTAATCACTAAAAATATCTTATTTAGAAATGGAGTTATCGAGTCCAAACGAATTTTTTTTTTAACTGATTTCGACTCAGAAAGGTCTAAAACGTGGAGAAATAAGAAAAAAAAACATGGTTAAAGATTTTGACTTTTCGGCGAAGATTTCAGTACATCGGCACTCTTAGTAGCACTAAGTGCCGATGTAAACAAAAGGAGATGGTCCAAAACTACGGGAAAAGTGAAGACAATTTGATATTTTATAAACTTCCTCATTTTTCCACCCGTCTAGAAAAGGTACCAGTTTCACATTTTTAAGTTGTTTATGCTGTATAAAAGTTAGTTTCAGAATTATTAGTGGCCGAGTTAGTGGCAATATTTTCAAATGCATTTAAAGATATTGCCACAGTGGCAATGTCTAGAAAGGGCCCATTTAAAGTTATGAAGAATTCAATAAATAAATAAAAAAAATTATTTATCCAATACATACAGATAATAAGACAATTACCAGCTTTATTTTAAATAGATAAACTCAATAATAACCCCCTCGTGGCTTTTATTTTATTGAGTGGATAATTATTTATTTTACCCACTCAACTGTCACTTGTCAAATTATTTTCTTGTAAATGTCATTAAAATTTTTAATAAAAATATGTATTCCTAAGCTATTTATTGGATAAAATCTTGTATGGCACTCATGGGTAAACTGATATTGCCCTCTCGAAAATTAACCTGCTTGGCTGACGCCAAGGGTAATTTTCTCATGGTCCAGATCTTACTTTACCCACTATAGTGGGTACTATAGTACCATAAATAACTATTATGCATGCTTTGAAGCATGCATGAAATCATGTTCCACGTTTAATTGATTTATAGATCAATTGTTCTTCATTCTTTAAATTCTACAATAATAATAAAATTTATTATACCTAGTAACAAAAAAATTGTAAACAAAACGATTAATGTAAATGTAATTATATAATAATAAAATTATATAACTCAATTAAAAATAGCGTCTCATGTCGGTTGTAGTGTTTCCAATCTCGAAATCTCGGGATTCCAGAACCCAGCAAACCACCGTACGATAATTGGCATAAACAATTATTGGCCCATTGCTGGCTTGCCGATTATCGCCTAGCCTCTAACGGATCGAACTCTGGCCGATGATTTATGACGCCAATTTAAAAGAAGAAGAAGAAATGGATATTTGACACTTGTCCACAGAACTGAAGGTCTTCAGTTCTGTGCACTTGTCAAGAAGCGTCTAATTTGTAATTAGCTTTTCCTTATTCGCGCCTTTTAAGCAAAAAAGTTAGTTTTCAGTGCCATATTTTGCATTTACAACAATAAGTGTTAAAGGTACAAAGTAAGTAATTACATAGTAGATGAGGGGGGTAATGGGGGTAATTACCCCCCTCCCTCCCATAGGCGTAGGTGCCAATTTTGTTTGCAGGGCGCCAAGTTTGGTAGAAATCGTCAAGGACAAAGCTTTTGTCTTAGGGTATTTTTTTGGGCGCCGTCATTTTTTTGTAGGGGCGCCACGTTTGGAAGAAACCGTCAGGGACAAAGCTTTTTTTCTTGATGGCATTTTTTGGGAGGCAATTTTTTTTGTAGTCCACAAAGCTTTATTTTAGGGTGTTTTTTCTTTTGCTAGGGGCGCCAAATTTGAGGCTTGAAAGGCCGGCCCTGGGTATTACCCCCCCCATAGAAGAAAAAGATCTACGCCCCTGTGTCTTTGTAAATATCCCTAGTAGAAATTTTACGTTAGAAGAACGTTATCCCGACGTAGTTGTAATGTATAATTTGTAATATCGTCTTGTAAATTTGAGGACGTCTTATCTCAATTTTTTCGATTTTGAGATATTGGACTTAAACGCTTTATATTATCAATTTACATCTAAAAAATAAGTTTCATCCGCTATTTTTTTAAAATAACAAAAATATAAGCAAAATAGTAACGTCGTATCTTAGATGATTATAAATTAATAAATTTTTAAACCTCGTATCTCTTAATTCTAGTTAACTGACTATTTTGGAACGCACTTTTTGCATTTGGCGACGCTTTTTTGGCATCTTATGCGCATGTTATAAAACTTTTTGAATTTTAAATGTTTCAATAATTAATAATATTATTATAATAGTTAATTATATTTTGTTAAAATATTAATATAATAAAGTTTCAAAGCTCGTATCTTAAAAAAATTTATTAATTTTGAGCATCAAAATGTCGTATCTATAAACATTAGGTTTTTATTTGAATTTATTTATTTTATACACAATAAAATTATTTAAGGTAAGTCAATCATTAAAAATGTATTGAGTTTATATTAAAAAAGTACATTTTCAACCTATGAATAATGCGAGAAAGAGTTATTTCTCATTCCTGTAAAGTTGTCTTTTTTGACATACAACGTTCTGAAATTTACAAGACGATATATGTCCCGATTCCTAACGTTGGTAACCTAACATTTCGGTCTAATATTAATATAACGTTTATCATTACTTAGTTCCTGCGAAAATACTTGCTTCATATCTTGCGTTAATAGAGCTCGTACATTGCGCGTGCATAAAAAAGGTATGAGTCATCTAATGCAGGGAACATAGGCGAACGAGGGGGGCTTAGCCCCCCCAAATTTTTCTAAGCCCCCCCCAAATCAAACTACGCATATATTTTTAGGGGCTCAAGCCCCCCCCCAAATTTGGACCTGGTTACGCCTCTGGCAGGGAACGGCGCTGGATGAAACCAAGCGTTGCCTGTCTCCTACAGTTGCGATCTTTAAAAAGTACTACACCCAAAAATTGTATCATTTAAATCTAACTTGTCACTAAAGTCAATTCAGGACCTAACTAAGTCAGAGATATATAAAACTAAATGTAATAGTCATCTTGTTCGACACATAGTTGTGTCAAATGAGTTAACATGCAACACTTAAGCCAGCAACAAAAATCAATTTTCACAATATATTTTGGGGCTAATAAGGAAAATGGTCGAGAAATTAGAGATTCAGAGCTAAAATATATAGGAATGAAGATTTGTGGTCCTTTAAAGTTTTAACTGCTATTAAATAAGGTACCTTATTGCTTTTCGTTATTTTATTAATTATATATTTTTATTTCTGTTATTATTTTTTAGTTCTATATATTTCTATAAATTGTACAAATAGGAATATATTTTGCGAGAAATGAATGTGTTTTATACCGTTTTTAAATCCACTGACAATGTACATAACCCTAAAAATTTCATGGTCAGTAAAGCACTTGAAACACCTAAAATTTTAAAAATTTGGTGTACCTCCAGGTCCAGTGATGTAGTACTTTTTTTAATTCCAAGTGTACCTGTAATTTGATACCAAAATTAAGTAAATTTTCGATAATCTGAATTATGCGGTAAACCGAACAGTGAAACATACATGCATGTACTTTGAAGTCCGAATTTCATTGTTCGGATTACTGCCTCATTCGGAGTATCGGATATTCGGGTTATCGCGACATTAACTGTATAATAAACGCGTAGGCCCAAATATATAAAAAAAAATCAAAAAAGAATAAATGGTCACCAGCTCGCCGACTAAACTGAAAAAAAATATTTGGTTGAAAAGTCCAAAAGTATAAGTATATTGGGTTTATGACGATAGATAAACGTTGTTTTAGTAATAGATCCCTAACGATACAGACAAAACATTCTCCTAACGTTAGGTAAAGTGGTTTTAACGTAAATTTCTATAAGGGAAGTCCCTTGCTTAAGAAAAATAATCACTTTATTTAATTTGCAATACGTTTTTCGGACTATATGGTGAGTCAATATAATTAACTATTGCATTTCAGAAAGTTCAATATCATAAAATGAAATGTTTATTTCCTCTAGAGGAAAGCTAAATCATAAATGGTATTATGCAGGAGAGTTTCAATCATGGCGTTTTCTCGGTAAAATGCATTGCCAATCCTAAAAATTTTGATGTTTAATTTGAAAAGGGACTCTATGGCGATATAATGATGTTTAATTTTCTTATTAGGTTGGAAATATACTATTATTTATAAAGAAATTCAATCTGCTTAGCGAAAGAATTTTTGAAAACCGATATTACATTCAAAAGTTAACTTATAATTATAAGGTTTACATACCATAAGACAAAAAGATGGACAGACAGATAGACATTTTTTTACTCTTTACACTTACCACCTCTAACTAGAATAGTTGTGCTCTTTTCCACACCACCCAGGAGGTAAAGCACTAGGTGCGTTACGGTTAACGTGCCGTTCCCCAGTGAGAAAGCCTCAGTTCCCCTCTGAGGATCCCTCAGTAGGCCTATACACGTGGAGTATAATCTCGTCAGGCGACAATTTAACATACACTATATATACCTAACCCTTGTATGACAACTGCCCACTTTGTAAGTTCGGTCTCACCGATGTCAGGGTTGGTACTACTCTCTCTTTCGAGATACCTGGCGTGTATGGGAAAAAGTCGACCATCCAGAGAGAACACCTCAAATGTCCGTCTGTTCCTTTGTCTTTTGTTCGCGGTTATCCTTTCCCCCTTGAGGGAAATTTAGCGGATATTGACAACCTGTGCGTGTAACCCTACCTATCCATTCCCCCTTGAGGGAATTTTTGCTGATATTGACTACCTGTTCGTGTAACCCTGCCTATCCATTCCCCCTTAAGGGAATTGGTGCGGATTTTGGCTATTTAACTATATACTAAATTAAACCTAGGGGAAACTATGCCAACAACCCGGGTTCGTTTCCCGGGTGGGGGAAATTGGCTTGGCTTGAATGGAAAGAAAAAACCTTAACCTTAAAAAAACTTACTGTTACTAGCTGTCAATTTTACCTTAAGGAACCTTACAAGTTCTGATTACACTGTCTGTAAACGTCGTCCTTCAAAGATCTAAAAAATAAAATAACACATTATACATAAAAATTAAAACTTTAATTAAATCCTTCTTTCTGATATATCTGAAATAAATAATATTTACATATTAGTATTAGTCTACCCCAGGTTATTCTACACGCCCCATGCTACCTTAAAAAACATACTATGTTATTATATTAAGGATATTATCCTTAATGTTTATGTTTATAGGCCTATAAACTTCCAAAAACTTACAGTTAATATACCTAGCGTATTTTTGCATAAAACAATATGTAACTATCCTATAATTTTAATCTGATTGTAGATTAAAATTGTATTTGTACCTGTAAAAAAAATAAATACCTGAAAAGATATAACCAACGAAAATATCCTATAAAACATATCAAAAAAAATACATATAATAATAACATTATAAATAAAAAACACTTATATCCTGAAAAAAATATAGATAAATATAACCAAAATTATTATAAACAATATCCTTAACAATTAAAAAATATTAATATACCTAGTAAACTTTCAAATAAAAACTAATATTACATTATAATGTAATTAATACCTGAAAAAAAAATAAATGTTTAGAATATTTAACCTAAGAACACTTTTTTTTTCAAAAAATACCTAATGCACAATATAGGCTATACAGGGTGTTCCGTGAGGAAAGGGAAATATTTTAAGGATGTATTCTAGAGGTCAAAATAAGAAAAAAGTTCTTATAGATAAATGTCCAAAAACGACTCGTAAGGGAGCTACGCCCCTTCAAAGGGGTTCCAAAATTTCGATTTTTTTATTAATAACTTCGGAACCCTTTGTGTTAAAGCATCGAGGTTTATCACGTGATCTATGCTTTATAAAGCCTATCAGCCAATGGTATTTGCATGTAGTTACTTTAACCAGGGGCGTCCGTAATGGGGGGTCTTATCACTTTTTTGCCCAAAACTTCTTCTGCTCAACTTTTTTGTGGGTTTATTTTTAGAATATTATAACCAAGGTAAAAACACATAAAAAAGGTACTCTTGTTGTAATACCATAGGATTAACTGTTTTCGAAAAAAATACAATTAAAGGCAAACTTACACCTTTCTAGAACCAAAAATTAAAACTAAAATGTTAAAAACCAGAATTTTAATTTTTGCAGTGTGATTCTACATCAAAAGCTAAGAAAAAAAGTTTTATACATGTAGGTTCAAAAATCGATTTTAAAGGTACCATCACCCTTCAACAATTTTGGAGACCATAACTCCCTTATCATTGATTTTTGGTTTTGGAATTACCTGTATACAAACTTTTTTTCTTAGTTTGTGGTGTACAGTTAACCTACACCATTGAAATTTTGGTTTTCAACAATTTGGTGTTTAATTTTTGGTTCTTGAAACTTGTAATTTTGCCTTTAATTGTATTTTTCTCGAAAACGGTTAATCCTAAAGTATTTTAGCAAGAGTACCTTTTTAATGTGTTTTTACCTAAAGAATACTATTCCAAAAATAAACCCACAAAAAACCTAAACAGAAAAAAGTTTGGGGCCAAAAAGTGATTAGACCCCTCTTGTCGCACGCCCCTGGTTTAAGTGACTACATGCAAATACCATTGGGTAATAGGCCTTATTAAGAATAGATCACATGCAAAACCTTGTTGCTATAACACAAAGGGTTCCTAAGTTATTAATTAAAAATTAAATTTTTGGTACCCCATTTGAAGGGGCGTAGCTCCCTTATGAGCCGTTTGTGGACATATGTTTATGGGAACTTTTTTTCTTATTTTGACCTATACAGCATATTCTTTAAATATTTCCCTTTCCTCACGGAACACCCTGTATATTATATAGCATTATCTGAAAAAAAGAAAATAATAAAACCAACATTGTATAATATAGTTCTTCATTATGGGGTTTCTATAGAACATAGAACCTTATCATTTTAACCCAGTGATATAATGCCTAATAGAAAATAATAGTACCTCAAACAAATAAAATACCTGAAATAAAAAATAATACCTGAAAAAAAAAATATGCATAAAAAAATATATGTGTGTAAAATAAGAACACAAACAACACAATAGAATATATAATAAATATAGTTCTTCATTATGGGGTTTCTATAGAACATAGAACCTTATCAATTTTAACCCAGTGATATAATGCATAAAAGAAAATAATAGTACCTGAACGAAATAAAAAATAAACCAAACCTGAAAAAAAAATATATAAAAAAATATATGTGTGTAAAATAAGAACACAAACAACACATTAATAAGAACAATGTTCTCTTTTGATTAAACTGTAAAAAAATATTTTTAACACCGAGGTGACTTCTGACGGGGTAGGATAACTTCGGACACTTTTTCTCAAAATCTTCTGAACCAAAGCAGGTGTGTAAAAGTTGTGGGGTTGTGTGCTCAAGTTGTGGGGTTTATTTCCACAACTTTTACACACAAACGCACAACTTTTAAACACGTGCTTTGGTTCAGAAGATTTTGCGAAAAAATGTCCGAAGTCACCTACTCCGTCCGAAGTCACCTCAGTTGATGGTACCTGTAAAAAATATTATTATATTAGGCTCTATACTCTTGGCGGTTTTAGATTCCAAACTATTTTGCTTTTGTGCCTTATATTAACTGTGCCTTTGGGCACAACTCTTCTATTAGCACTACTTCCACTTCCGTTGTTTTCATTGCAGTTAAAAACAAACTCACATAGATCTTGCCTATATCCTATAACATATTAGTGTTAATTACCTATAGTCCAGTCAAATAATAAATTTAAATTGCAATAAATGTACACGGGCTGATATTTTAAAGGGTAGTAGTGGATGGTAACAGAACACATCTGTTAGTTTTTCACTGGATGATTTGCGTAAGGGGTGTTTGAAATCTTGAATTTTAGGGGTGAGTTGCTTAATATGCATCTACACTGATAAAAGAGTTTATTTGCGTCAACTAAATATTTGGTTGGATATGGTCAATTAAATTATTTGGTTGGGCCAAGTAAATTTTATTTGAGTCAAATAAATATTTAGTTCATGTAAACAAATATTTTAATTGCAAAATGATTTATTAATGGGAACAAAATAATTTATTTGGCAGAAATAAAATTTATTTGACTCACATAAAGTTTATTTGTCCCAACCAAATATTTAATTGGCCATATCCAACCAAATATTTAGTTGACGCAAATAAACAGTTTTATCAGTGTAGCGATAAAAATGCATATAACCAATTTTGTTAAGAAGGAAATTTCCAACAATTTTTATTGGGATCATTTTTTTAATATATTAATAACAATGGTCATGTTGGAGGTGGAATTGGTTTTTTCCATTTTTCAGCCAAATTCATTCATCGGACGATATGAGCAAACTTGTAGCTCTCGAAATTCTCTTTAAGTTTCATATACTATTAATTTTCATAGGTACTTTGGTACGGTTACAGAGGGCGCAACCGCCCACTGTAACCGTAACAAAATACTTATGAAAAAGCATAACTTATAATACTTCAAGAGCTACAAGTTTGCTCATAACCACTTTTATCCTTCGATGAATAATTTGGCTGAAAAATCGAAAAAAACAATTTCACCCCCAACATGGCCATTTTTAAATATTTATAACTCGATTGTTATTAATATAATAAAAAAATTATCTAAACAAAAATTGGTGGAAATTTTTTACTTAACAAAATTATTTATATGAATTTTTATCGTAAGATGCATATTTAGCGAGATAACCGCACTCATCCCTAAAATTTAAGATAGCGGACATCCCTTACGCAAATCACCCGGTGAAAAACTAACAGGAGTGTTCTGCTACTATTCACTACTACCCATTAAAGTATCAGCCCATGTACATTTATTGCAATTTAACATAGGAATTTTTCGTTATTTGACTGAACTACTAGGTTTTCTTACCTGTACTGTCTCTGTTTATATGACTGACTTCTCCAGCTTATGTAGTTCTGTAACAAAAAGATTTAGTTTAAAAAAATAACCTCAAAATAACCGAGTTCAAAGTTAAATAACAGTTTAAATAAAATAACTTAATAAGTTATTAATACGTTTTTGGACGTTAAATTAGCATCGGACTGGCGGCTGTAGGACATAACGAGTTCTCGGATGGGATTTTTTTTGATAAAAATCGGGCTTAATATTGGTCGTATAACAAAAATTCGTTTTTATAGGTTTTTATTTTTTTAAGTACTTTTTCGAAAAGGAGTAATATGAAACTAATCCGTATGTAATATAAGAGTTTAACAGCGGCCATATTTAAAAGTACACAAAAAATGTATGAGGTGGACACCGTGAGCTATAGAAATCTATTATTTGCCGCAATTATACATGGGACTGATAGAATTCTATAGTGCACGGATCCGCCAGTAGTGTCATCTCGTAAAAAAATTAATTTAAAAATAAACTTTTAAATATAGCCGCCGTTAAAGGCTTAGTTTACACCATGGGGACTATATTATAAGTCCAGGTACTTTTTATCTACCTATCTCTGTTTACAAAATGCTATAAACAAAGATAGGTAGACAAAAAGTACCTGGACTTTAGAACCCATGGTGTAAACTAAGCCATGGGGGTAATTACCCCCCTCCCCATAGGCGTGGGCGCCAATTTTGTTTGCAGGGCGCCAAGTTTGGTGGAAACCGTCAGGGACACAGTTTTTTTTCTTGTTGGTATTTTTTTGGGCGCCAAGTTTGGTAGAAACCGTCAGGGACAAAGCTTTTGTCTTAGGGTATTTTTTTGGGCGCCGTCATTTTTTTTGTAGGGGCGCCACGTTTGGTAGAAACCGTCAGGGACAACGCTTTTCTTGTGGTATTTTTTGGGGGGCATTTTTTTTTGTAGGCGCACAAAGCTTTATTTTAGGGTGTTTTTTCTTTTGCTAGAGGCGCCAAATTTGAGGCTTGAAAGGCCGGCTCTGGGTATTATCCCCCATAGAAGAAAAAGATCTACGCCCTTGGGCAGTAGAGATTTCATATTTTGGCTACCCCCCTATAATACCCCCTATTTGGGGGGGTAGCCAAAATATGAAATCTCTATACCGCATAATAACGCGAGAACCGGGGTATAAACTGTATGAATTTTGTTACAATTTGTGTTACGTAATACTTGAACGTTCCTTTTATAATAAATACTACATTCAAAAATATTTCAAAAAGTAACTGTTTTATTTATTCACAAGTCCACAATTAAACCCCAAAAAAAAATAAAATTTAATAATATTGAAAATTCTAATCCAAAATAACACAGCCACACAAAAAAAAGGTCCGGATTTTTTTTTGGAGACCATTTTATTCCTATGTATTTTGAGGCACCTCATCCAATTAGTTTTGGAGATAACCTCAAAAAACCTTATTTTCGAGTAAAACGAGCATAAGGGAACGTTCAAGTATTACGTACGCTCCTAGGGGGGGGGGTCATTTTGGAGTGTTACGCCCATGTTAATGGTATATGAAAATAGCGTTACAGGGGGGGGGGTGTCCAAAATGATCAAAATTTGCGTTACGTAATACTTGAACGTTCCCTAACATTTTTTGAGTTTATCTCCAAAACTAATCGGATGAGTTGCTATTTTGACCTCAAATTCGGGTTCAGCTCCATAAAATACACGGTAATACAGTGGTCTCCAAAAAAACACTTGACATTTTTTTTTGTGTGGCTGTGTAATTAAAAATTGTTCAAAATCGTTTTAAAATTACTTACATTTACTCGCGGTTTAAAAATTATTCCTAAATACACTATAGTATTATAAAAAAAACACACAAAACATACACTAATACTGGTTAGAACAAAAAACAAACAAAAACGATCCACTTTATTCGGCAGACTGTAATGAAATGACTAAAATATTTAGTTTACAATGGCACTTGTTAAAAAATTACATAACATTATCATATGAGTCAGGAATATCGTTGCCGATTTTAGTATTACCAATGTCTAATAAAAACCGGGATTTACACGAAATCAACGCGGTAGAAAGTTTTTTAAATTGAAAATTCGGTTTCAGCACACAAAAATACTTAAGGCATGATAGGTTTAGTCCTTGGAGAAGATTTTTTTTTGTAGACCAGTGTAATCAAAATTACTTACACTCGCGGTTGAAAAATTATTCCTAAGTAGTCCGACAAGCCATATATAGTTAGTGTAAAAACACAAAACATACACTAATAACGTTCAGAACTAAAAACACAAGAAAAAACACGGAACGATCCACTTCATTCGGCAGACTGTAATGAAATGACCAAGATTAAATTTAGAATGCCTTTTGTTAAAAAATTACATAACATTATCATAAATACAGAAATACGGTTGCCAAATCTATTTTTTTTCGAGCGTTTTAAGTTCTTTATTGTTAGTGGCACCTCCCCAAAATGGGAACCTAACTTGGGCCGCCCGAGCATCTGGGGCCCACTAAGACTAAATTAAACTGAATTAAATTTAAAAGTAGTTCAAATTATCTATTTTTTATTATTTATAAGTCAATCCAATATAAGACAAAACA